>CM076574.1:1269426038-1270062933 GCA_034641835.2 Pinus albicaulis | reverse complement strand
ATGGAGTTAATGTATCAAGAAAACAAAACATAATCAAGTAAAAAAAGCAATGTTACAGGACAAGGTAGCTGAGCAAAATCAGACCTTTAAGACTGAATGGTGAAATGATTTTCAATCAGGATCAAGGAGCAGTTAAGGATTCCTTAAACTGGATAATTAAGGAAGGTGAAAGGGGTCAATCGGAATGGGAGAGAAATTAAGGATTCTCAGATCCAAATATCATAAGAAAACATTAAAATGAATAACAGTTCAGAACAGAGTGTACTTAAACAAATTCTGCAATAATATTCCTGTTATAACATTTAAATTTAGAAAACATGCAAGTTTATAGAATACTTAAGGAAAAAACATGAACAATTGAAATATACTTCACTGAAGTGGCTCAACACATGAATCATGTAAATAAATGCCTTTATTATTGTCATGTCTATCAACTTGGAAAAGTTACAATAAACCATTTGGTAGTAGATCAATTACAACTATAGAAATGTTCAAGAATCCACCCTCAATACTTCGAATTTTTGAAGTATTTATACAAAACTTAATACAAAATATCCTAAAACTGATTTAGGATTTATTCAAGGGGAATAAAATATCTTCATGCCTCATTAGTCTGTCATTAATCACCAAAGGATTAGGCAGACCTTTCTGCCTCAAAACATCAAATTTGATCATGAATTTGTTCACTGCAAGCTCCATATCTTGACACTTGTCTTTAAGTTGTGTCATCGGGTTTCTCTTGGAAATTACCTTTTTTACCTCTAAGATTGTTTATGTTCTCTCACTTATCCCAATTGATTCTAATTCATACTTATTCTTAGAATTGAGAAACTTAATTATCTTAGTGGCCTCCTATGGTTTCTTTCCAAGTTATTCTTTGACTTTCTAAATAGATTCACTAGCTTCCTTTATCAAGTCTTTATGTTCAAATATAACTTGGATAGAAGGCCAAATATCATTAACAGAGTTAATGATATTGGCCCATAGTTGTTTCTTTGCTTGGGCTAGTGGCTCTTTCAGTGTTAATTCTTTTTCTAACTTTTGGAATATATCATTCAACCTCTTTGATTTCTATGTTTCAGGTTTATACATGATTTGAACCAACTTATTTTCATCTTCTAGACTTTTTACTTGATCCTTAAGCTTATTGATTTCAGTAGTCTTTATTGACATGTCTTTCATTCCTTTAATCAACTTACTTGCCTTATCATTGGGATGGGATGTTTTTGTTGCTGGTGAGGTAGCTAGTGTTGTTGAAACTTCTATTGTCACTGGAACTGATGTAGTAGTTGGGACTATTGTAGCCACTGAAGCTGAAGTTGAAGATATGGGAATGACAGTAACAGTAACTACTTTCATGTTGGCCTTCTTTTCCTACACTAATTTTTCCATTTAATTATCCATCTCTTTCAGTTGAGTTGTCAACTGAATGATGATATTCATCATTTCATCTTTCTGACTTTCGTTCTCCAAAAATTCTTTAGTTTGTGGATGTTCAGTGCAAGGTAATTTCAGCTCCTTCTTCAATGCAGCTATGTCTGCATTATTTTTCTTAATAAGCTCTTCAGATGCTTTGATGTTATTTGGGTCATATCCAACCTCCATGACCAACTCTTTAAGTGATTTTATTCTATTATCCTTCACTTGTGAGGAATCCTTCTCTAGTTTTAACTGTGCTCTGATATTTTCTAGAGAATTTTGTAGTTTTTGGAAACTCATAGCTTTGTTGGTCATAGTGGAGTAGATCATTTCTCCTGCTTTCTTATGGAACTCAATCTTATCTATAGGATGTACATCTTTAGCCATAACTTCAAAGGTTTTTTTCTTGTAGTTTGCTGATGATTTTGGAGCCTGCACTGTTGGCTGCAAAAAGGTCATTTGCATCTTCCTAGTTTTGTAATCAAAGGCTGAAAGTAACCTGTTCTGGTCACTAGGAGTTTGTTTCCAATACTGGGCATAAGTCACAACTTTCAATACCTCATTATTCAATTTGATTTCTTTATACTTCTCCATTATATATTTTTCTTTATCCACTGGTTTACTTGATGAAGAAACTTTTGCACTATTTTTCTTCTGAATAATCTGAGCACTGGAGGTTGATGGTTGATGTGTTTCCTCTGAAACTGTGGGAGGTGCATTATCTCTGACCACTGTATCTGTATCAATAATTTCAACAGTGTCAACTATCTCTTCCTGTTCAATCATTGGATTCAGTTTGGCCTTTTTCATGTACACTAGTTTGAATTTGGTGTCAGTAGTAGTCTTCGCAGAATAAGAGCCTTCCTCTCTTGCTCTCTTTGAGTTACTGTCTTGTGGGGCTGGAATCTGCAGGATGGAACTAGTATCAGCATGTTTCTCCACCTCTTGCAAAGTATTTTTCAACCACTCTCACTGGTTGGAATACTTTTCAATCTATGGTTTTGACTCATGGACAAAAGGAGTCAATTTGAATTTGACTCTTAGTTTACTGATGACTCCCAAAGGATCATACTACCATTTGAAACTATTACTGAACTTGAAATCTTGTAAACGCTTATCTTCTTGTTGACCAACATTACTATTATTGCAAATGAAAAGACGAAGTTGGTTCTTAATCTTAAACTGAGTTTTCTTCTTTGTTGACTGGAAATTAACTTCATCTAAATTTATTATCTGTCTGATGTATTCCAGTGCAAATAACCTCATTGGGAGGTATTTGGGGGGTTTGTATGGAGTGATTTGGCATCCATACACCCTAATTTCAGTATGGTTCTGGTATAAATACTAGTCTCCTATCCTACTTTGTTATGACAATTGTAAGACCTTATGTATCTCTTCACTGACCCTAGGTTGAATGCTACTACTTAGCATGTTGACAACTGGATAAAAAAATGCATCAATGAAGTCTTTGTAGGTGAATTCTGTGGAATAATTTCTAATCAAGGATGTCCAAAAGACAACTGATTGGGGATTGCCCTTACAGTCTAGTTTTTGGTGGCTAACTACAAACCTTTATGATTGGAAATAAAGGAACAAATGAAACAAAAATGATGAATATTTAAGCACTCCTTCCTCTAGTAATTTAAACAATTTCTCATGTATGGCATCTGATAGATATTGAGCAAAGTTAAGTGTTGAAGCTGGAGGTTGTCCTGGGCAGAATATGGACAAAAAACCTAGGATAGAAGCATCTACATATTCGTCAATAAAGTACCCTAAAAAACAAGACAGTATTGTGACAATCTTTTTTGTTCTCTCTAAAAAAATGGAAGCTAAGTATGGAGGGTTACTCTTTGGGGTTTTTGCTGATGGAGGAAGAAAGGTTTGGAATATTTGAAATCTCTTGGGAAATTCCAGCTTCAGATATAGTTCAATGACGATTTCAATTGATAATGGGGCTTCATTAGGCTTGGTTTGGATCTGTAACATCTGATTTATGGATTATGTAGCAATTGTGAATAAAATCTCTTATGGCTAGGGGTTACTAGAGCTCTTTCATTCGGCAAGTAATTGATCTGACAGAGTCTAATGAGATCAGGAAACTGATAGGCCTGTGGGAAAATGTACCTGGGTAGGTTTGAGTCCCAGAGATGGATATCATCAGCATGGTCTATGAATTTATCATGGCTCCAGTAGTGGAGCTCTAGAAGGTTGAAATCAGTGATTGTATCACTGATTTTGAATTCCTTGTATGACATAGGAGTGTGTTCAACATCCATTACAGGTGGTTGCAGAGGGTTAATAGAGATTATGCTCTGGGAGGCCATATAACTTGTTCAATTTATCAATTTCTTACTTTCTTATGCTTAAGTAATGGCTTATGGCACTTTAGTATTACCTAGAAAACGAAGCTTTGGTCTTTGGAAGGGGTTCTGGTCGCAGCAGGCTTTAATTGGTCTACAAAGCTTTAATTCTGAGTCTACACAGGTTTTGGTAGCAATAAGTTTTAATTCTGGTCTGGACAGGCTTCAAAATAGGTCAGCAGAGGTTCTTTTGGCTTCTTTTCCGCAAATAAAACAACTTTTAATAAAACACGGCAATAATGGAATAACTGTTTTGGTTGGGTTTTTATTTCTTTTAACCTGAGGTGGTTAATCTCTTTGGCTTGGGGTTGAATTCAAACATCAGTGGTATCATCGCAATGGCCAGAAACAGATAAGTGGTTATCGCATCACAAAAAGTGGGTTGGTGGTTTTCGGCTGGGAGATGCGATAAAATGTGGGAGCGCCATGTAGCAAATGGGTAGGGGTGCGAAACCACCCATTTCGTAACCCCCCAATGGTTTTAAAAATCGGGAAGTGGAGAGTGCGAAAGGGCTTGTGAGTGGTTGAATCATTATAGCGCCAATCGAACGGTTGGATGAATTGGCAGGATTTGATAGGTAGGATCGGGATTATTATATGTGATGGGGTTTATAATATGTGGGTTGGGTTAAATATATTGGAGGGATTTAAATGTTAGCGGGGAGGGGATTATATGAAGTGGGGTTTTAAAACAAAGTGAGACCCGAGATATATAATAAGTGGGGGAATTAATATAATATGTACAAACTATAGGTTATAAAAATAAAGATGTATTTGGGATATATAAGTGGTAGGGGGCTTAATGTTATATAAACTATATACTAAAGGGTTTGTAAAATATAATAGTGGGAATGAAATCGAAAGGGAAGTGGGTTAAAATAATATTGGTGAAAGTTTTTTTGCAGTGGGGCCCGATATAATATTTTAACCATTTAAAACTATGCAAAAAGTGGGCTTTTGCATTGGAAATTTTGGAGGGGAATTAGTAAAGGCGAATTTAATTTTCAAAGGAAAATGTGTTTTTTAACTAGGGAAAGGGGTTTTTAAGCTAGGGAAAAAGGTTTTAGGAAGGGGAAAGGGGTTTTTTACAAGGGGAAAGGGATTTATCAGGATATTAGTGATATGAGATGAACCAATTGATGCTCTTCATGTCTTGTAAAAGTGCTTCTTCCTACCCTTTATTTACCCTAACATTTTTTACTTCATTTATTGGGTGCATTTCAGCTTGCTGGCCCTTTTATTTTCTTTTGATAAGAAATCTAATCTACTTCTAACCTTATAACTTCCAATGGCTCAGATTAAACTGATGAGCTCATTTTTATTCTCTACCTAACTATTGATCTGCCAAGATTAAATGGTTTGTCTAGATCTTTATCCATTAACTATCATTACATGAAATTTAAAAGCATGAATGAATCAAGATTAAATTGTTTGATCATCATGAATTGTGGCATCTTATACAAGTTGCACACAATTTTATTTTCAAAAAGTAAAGTAAAGTAGTGGCATTTGAATGTGCAACACTTTCATGATCTATTTTGATCTCTTTTTGGCGAGTTTATACTTTATCTTCTTTTTTTATATTTTTCTTTTAGTCCTTTTATTTAGGCTTTTAGGACTTACCCTCTTTTCATTTTTTAATATGGGAAAACATTTGTAGAAAGCAAAGTATGTACAATATTAAAGACTAAAAATAGCCAATTCAAAATTATAATCCCTATTATTATAGGACACTAAAAATCTCTTTATTATAATATTTTGGAAAATTAATTATGAGAAATAACTCAATCATGTAATTTCACACTTTTAACATGGGATAAATCTCACATAAGTAAAATAAAAGGTGAAAAGGGGATGCCTTCTAGCCAAACAAATGAGGTCAGTTTATATTGGGTTTCCCTCACTATAATGGAGTAGAAAATATGGTTATAAAACCTCCTTCAAATGACCATTTTACAATACCATCACAACTCGGCTCAACTTCAACGCTCCAAACTAGCCTGCACAATCTCTTCCACGCCTACACTTTAACTCTTCTTCATCGCAGCACCACCACACTTCTCATGGTCTCAATGTTGCCACCATTTACCTCTCGGCCTCGTCTCAATGTGCAGAACCTCTCTCGACTTTCTCAAGTTCAAGAACGTCTCCAACGACTGCACAGACCTACGTTACGTGATTAAAGTAACTAGAGTGTTTCTCCTCCAACAATTAATCACATTTTAAAAAAGTGTCCATTGGAAAAGTGGCATACAACACCAATAAAGGGTTGAAAAATCACAGCAACCTCCAAACGATACATGTCGGGTTTACTTACATGTATCCAGCAGAATCCATTAAGTTATCCAACACAAGCCACTGTTCATGAGCAAATAGAACTGGACACATGATGGCCAGAATCTCACAGCCAATAGCTGACACACCAGGAGGCACAATTTTACACCAAAACGATGGTCATGACATCCCTTCCAATAGGTTTGGAAAATCCTTAAGTGTGATCAAACAATGCTTGACATAGAATTAGGGCCTTTCAAATTTCAAATTTCAAATTCGGTACTCATGATTCCACTTTTGAAAGCCCTTTTAACTACTCTTCCATCACATGAACAATGACATTAGAAAGATTCAAAATATGCATCCTTCATGCACTCTATTACACAAAACAAAAAACAAAAAAATGGGTGACAAATTTTGGGCTAAAATCTTGCCATACAACAAACGAAGATGAATATACTTAAACGATTTATTCGCACCCATACATCGGCCCTTCATTAATTCACATTTGTTAAAAAAATTTGAGGCAGGGGATTTTTTATTCCTCAACATAGAGTTGCCAAAAGGTGACAATACGGTTGCGAAAATTAAATCATATGAGTCTCCCTTTTAATATAGAGTGGAAAAGATTAAAATCAGTTGACTTGCCCAAATATAATGGAGCAAAGAAAATCAAAAACAAACAAAACTTTATATTATGATTCTAGAACAAAGGAAATAAATTCATATGGAGGATGCGGCTCCTTCACCAGTAAAACACTACATTTTACTAAGACTTACATTCACTAGGAGTTGTGGAATAACTAACTGTAAAACCTGTAACTATTTGTTTTCAGGGCCCACCAAAATTTGCTCCATGATTTTCTCCTCCTGTCTTTCCAAAATTACTTCCGCCACAATACATAATAATTCTACATGCATAGTAATTCAAAACATACTTTCCTAATACATTAATACATGACAAGAAAAAAATAATACAAAGGATGGGCGAACATGATTTTCTCTGAACTTGGAGAGATTGCGTGAATTAAATAACACTTGCGGAATAAATGTTTAACAATACATTTCTTCCAACCCTTCATTAAATTTCCATTTGACTTTAATAGTTTAATCTATTGCGGAATGGATAATTGTCCTCCTGTTCAGAACTTCATTTATGTTATGTCCTTCCCTAGAAACTAAATCTGAAACCTGTAAAACATTTACTTGAGGTACGGTTGATGTCAGAAAATTAACACGGTGGTTGAGATTAATTTTCCAACACTCCCCCTTAATCGCAACTACCGACATTGACCATTCCCAAAGAATCTCCGACATAAAAAAAAAAATTCACATGTCAATGGCTTTGTGAATATGTCTACAAATTATTCTTCTGACCTACAATGTTGCAACATAATCTCACCATTGTTAATTAATTCTCTTATGAAATGATATTTAGCATCAATGTTCTTTGTCCTCTTGTGAAAAAAATAGTTCTTTGATAGTGTAATTGTTGAACTATTGTCACAAAAAATAGTTTTTGTTCCATCTTGTTCACGGCATAAATCCCTCAACGTCCTTCTCATCCAAACTTCTTGGCACGTTGGTGTTGTTGTGGTGACATATTCTGCTTTTGTTGTTGACAATGACACAATCGGATAATTTTTGGAAGCCCATGAAATTTCTCTTGAACCCATATGAAATACATATCTTGACGTGCTCTTTCTGTCATCAACACTTCATGCCAAGTCACTATCAATGTAACCAGCCAACCTAAAATCATCTGTTGCGGTATACAAAATGCCAGACTCATTTCTCCCATTGACATATTTTAAAATCATGTTGGTTGCTTGCCAATGTGTCTCCTTGGGTGTCTCCATGAACCTCGACACCAAACTCACTACATACATTATGTCAGGCCTAGTCATGGTCAAATACATTAAGCTTCCCACCATACTTTTGTATAATGTCAGATTGACATTGCTGCTGCAATCTTCATTTCTCAAATTCAACCCCATGACTGTTGGAGTTCATGTTGGCTTGTTGTTTTGCATATTAAACATCTAGAAAATGTCTGCAACATACTTTTCTTGAGAGATAAAAATACAATTTTCTTTTTTCTTCATTTCTATGCCAAAAAAGTATATTAACAACCCCAATTCAGTCATATCAAACTCACTTTTCATGACTTATTTGAAATCAGCAATGAGGTAATCATCACTCCCTATAAAAATCAAATCATCTACATACAAAACAACAATAAGAAGCTTACCGTCACTTTCTTTGATGTATAGAGAAGGCTCGTCGTCACATTTTTCGAATACATTGTCCATCAAGTAAGCATCTATCCTTCTATACCTTGCACATGGTGCTTGCTTCAACCCATAAAGAGCTTTCCTCAACCTACACACCTTCTCTTCTCGGCCTTCTATCTCATAACCAGGAGGTTGCGCAACATAGACCTCCTAGCACTATGTTCAAAAACATTGATTTTACGTCCATTTGATACACTTTCCATTTGTGTTGCACTGCAATTGACAACACTATACCCATTGTCTCCATCCTCGTGACTGGCGCAAATGTCCCTTCATAGTCTCTTCCATGTTGCTGCTTGTATCTTTTAACAACTAACCTTGCTTTATTCCTTTCAATCTTACCTTCAATGTTGCTCTTGGACTTATAGACCCACTTCAGTCCAATGACTTATTTTCCTTGAGGAAGGTTCACTAACTCCCATGTGTCATTATTTTCTATTGTTCGTATTTCTTCATCCATTGTCATGACCCATTTTTCTTCTTTGACTGCATCCTCAAAATGAATTAGGTCATCTACATGATAAAATAATTCAAATAAGGAATTCGGACCAACACTACTATCAACTTCATCTTGCTCATAAATTTCACTTAAATTTCTGAATTTGTGTCCTCTTATGCTTGCGTAAGATGGGCTTGCCATGTCACTTGGTGTTGCACTTGAAGTAGATGGCAATGTGGATATTTGTGGTGTGTTTGGAGAAGCACTTGCTTAACTGTGTGGCGTTGTCCTATTATTTTTTTGCGGCACATGTTGACTTCTTTGTTGAGCTTGTGTAGGTGTACGAGGAGTCACCATTGAGGAATTACTTGTTGCGGTCAATTCCTCTTTGTCTTTGTGTGGTGTACTGTTTTCACATTGACTATCTTCTCTAAAATTCCATCCCATCCTTCATCTTCTATGAAATGCACATCTATGTTGATTATGACTTTCTTAGTTGATGGATTGTAGACATTGTATGCCTTGGACTCATCACTGTATCCAACAAATATACATTTCTCCCCCTTGTTGTCCAACTTCTTCCTCAACTCATCTTGGACATGTGCATACACCACACATCCAAACACTCTCATGTGAGTGACATTATGCTTTCTCCCACTCCATGCCTCTTCAAGAACTATGTTCTTGATGCTCTTGGTTGGACACCTATTAATAATATGTGTTGCACAAGTGGCAAGTTCAACCAAATAACCATTTGGAAAATTCTTTGACTTCAACATAATCCTTTCCATTTCCATAGTGGTCTTATTCTTTCTTTCCGCGACACCATTTTGTTGAGGTGTATACCTTGTTGTAATTTTTTTGTGAATTCCATGCTCCCTGCAAAAACGTAGGAAGTCACTTGAGATGTATACGCCACCTCTGTCAGTCCTCATGACGTTGATGTAGTGGCCACTTTGCATCTCAACAAGACCTTTATATTGGCGAAAGCGCTTAAACACTTCACTTTTTTGTTTTATGAAGTAGAGCCATGTCTTCCTTGTATAATCATCTATGAAAGTCAAAATGTAATAACTGCCCACAATTGATGGTGTCTGCATTGGTTCACATAAATCTGAATGGACAATCTCCAAGGGTGTATTTTCCCTTGTTGAATTTCCTGTTGGAAATGATTCCCTATGTTGTTTTCCCAAGGTGCATCCTTTACATAGGTTTTCTAGTTTTTCTATGAGTGGCAATCCCTTCAACATGCATTTCCTATACAACAAATTCAAACCTCAAAAGTTAATATGACCAAATCTCAAATGGCATAATAAATTTTCATCTTTGACCTCTCCTTGAAAATCTACCGGTGTGATAGCTGCTACATTTCTTTCATTCTCTTGTGAATTCATTGATAGTTGTGCTTGAGCACCTTCTTCCTTCAAATTTGATTTTAGCTTGAGAGGAGACATTATATTATTTGTCATCTGAACTTTTGCAATCATTTGTCTACTTGGGGACTTATCCAAAATTGTGCACACATCATTCTTGAAAAATACATTGTAGCCGTTTTGCATGAGTTGTCCAATCCTTATGAGGTTATGTTTCAAACGAGGAACAAAATAAACATCTTAAATGTACTTCGCTCCCTTCTTTGTTAGAATGTCGACTCTTCCTTTTCCCATGATAAAGACTTTTCTATCAGTCCCTAATGTCACTTCTTATTTCACATTTTCATCTATATTGGAAAACATTTCTCTGTTCCTAGTCATGTGGTTGCTACACCCCGAATCTGGAAACCATACATCCCCTTGTTTTTCTTGTGCTACATTACAAGCTAAAAACATGTTATAATTGTTCTGACTTTCCTTTATGAAATTTTCACTTTGTTTATTACTTATTTCATGTTGATTCTTTCTACATTCACTTGCAAAATGATCATACTTCTTACAGTAATGACATTGAACTTGAGATTTATCATACCTCTGACCTTATGCTTGATTTTGGCTTGGGCCTTAACTTCGATTTTGTTTTCTTCCCCTTCCACTTGAACTTGAAGGGCTACTTCTTCCACCTCTGTGTGGGCTTCTGTCTCTTCCTCTATAGTTTTGATCTTCCTCAACCTCTACCTTGACCAAATGAATCTTATGTCTTGAAAGCATGCTCCAATGAGAAGGTTGTTACTCTATTCATTCCGTGTTCATGAGAAATCAATGATGCATGAAGCTCATCCTCTGAAAATTGTGAGAGATCCTTTGTCTCTTCTATGGCCACAAAAATGGCATCAAATCTTGTATTCTCCTTTCCTCAAGTGGCTCACCATAAGACCTGATTTGAGTAAAAATCCCAATTACATGTGTAAAAAATGAGTCTACATGCTTAGACTCTTTCATACAAATTGTCTCAAAATATCTTCTCAACATTTGTAGTTTTGTTGTCTTCACCTTTGCCATGGCTTGGTAGGTTGTCTGTATCCCATGCTTTTTTATACTTTGTTGCTCCTGCAATCCTTGGGAAGATACTTTCATGGAATGCTTGAAAAATATAGAAGAAGAGGGCTTTTGAGTCCTTCTTCCCGTTGTCCCTCAACAAATCCTTTTCTTCTTGTGTCAAAGCATTGTATGCTACTGCATCTGCGGGTCCTTGCAAACCATTCTCCACCAATTCCAAAATGTCTTGAGAAGAAAATAAAGCCTTCATTGTTATATCCCATTAATCGTACTTTTTTCCATTGAACCGTGGTATTTGTGGATTACTCAAGCTTGTGCTTGTTACTTCCATTTTCACTATGTAAAAAAAAAATTTCTCCTTGGTGATAAATACACTGCACATAAAATTTGCAGAGCACCTTTTAATTAGCAGTAAAAACACTTGAGGTAATGAATTTTTAAACCCGCCCTGATACCATGTTAAATCATCTGAGCCTCCCTTTTAATACAGAGTGGTGGAGACCCCCGATTGGGGTGCATGTCAGATCACAATCGGAATAAAGGGCCAGGTGGTTCTCACTGTAATCTCAGTTTTAATGCCCACATTCTTTGCTTTTATGAGTTGTCAGAACCCCCGTCATGGTTTAAACTTCCCACCTCCGAACGGAATGATGGTTCATGTCACCTGTCGAGCATGCATTTACTGTGCGAGGCGGTGTAAAATTTGGTATTGTCGCCAATTTCTCCTTTCTAAAGGTAACTTTTGACCCAATCCACTTATTCTTCTCCTATTCCTGCTGCTCTGTTTGCTCTGCGTAGTGGAAAGCTCTGGTCAGTAACCTCACCATTGGTGCAAACCCCTCTAGTATGTAATGGCTCCTTACCTAAGTTCCCTTCGTTATGAATTATGCCTCTCTTTGAAAAATTACGATAGTCCAAGGAAAAACTCATTTTTTTGTTTGTAAGCACCCTCTCAATCATGGCCGCAACCTTTCAACTTAAATTTACTCTATTTATACCATTTTTTGTTTGCCCTAGATGATCATAAATCTTTCAAATTCATTGCACTTACCCCTGATGATGGACTCACTTAAGAAGTCCGAAACGTTGGGTCATTAATACACTTGAACATGTTATTCCACTATTCTGTTATGCCTCTATGCTCAGAACACGAACAACGGTTTCTCTGTTGATATTCCTGTTACCTATCCTATGCAAGTTTATGACATTGCTGAAGCATTAGATATCATTCCTCGTTTTCGAAGTCCTAATAGAGATTCTGATATTAAGCATTGGGTTCAAAGATTCTCTGAAAACTATCATTTTGGGCTTCTTCTATTTCTGAATTCGTCTTTAAGGTATACTTGTATTTTCAGTGTTACTGCTAATCTGAGAAAGTCCCATAGTCTAAGCTCTCAGCCTACTAGTAATTTCTTTGTCTTTAATCCCTGGGGTTCTGAATCTTTACGGTTTGAATATAGTCAATCTCAGCCCTTTATTTCGAGTTATGCATCTGGTCCCTCCAGAGCGAATGGAATCACACTGCTCGGCCTTCAAATTCTGCGTATCCAGGAGGTCATCCTATGTTCTTCTCTTCAATGTCTCTACAGTATTCATTTTCACGCCCTCTATGATTCTGTGTCTCCAGATTTCATGGCTAAAACTAAACCAGGTCAGAGTGCTGCTAGACCTACTCCTTCTCGTAAAAGAGGCCGCAAGTCAAATATCGAAACTCTGGAAAACATAGCTGATACCTATGAATCAACTACCCCTGAAGATATCAAAGTCACTATTGTTGAATGGGAATAGGACTCAGAGGAAGAAGATACAAAAATTAGTGAGCAACAAGAAAGAATGGAATTCATCCTCGACCCCGGAAACCCGGCAACACTAGAGGCAGAGTCTCCTTATTTCAACAAACAGTAAAAATATATTGGAAATTCAAGTGTGTGTTGGCAAGAGCAATGGAGAGCCTACAGAAGAAAGAACTTAAATCCTATTCTTCAGTCTTATTTGAACTTCAAGCAATGAAACACGAAATGCGAGAGATGTCGCAGACCCAACATCAGCAAAATGCTTGCATTTGCAACATAGAACAACAGCTCCGTCTGTTTCAACAAGCAAAGCTTTCTGGATCATCTGTCAAGGATCCAGTTTAAGATATTCAATCTCATGGATACTTAATATCATGTTTTTTTTTTAAATTTTGAATGACTCTAGATACTTTATATCTTTTCAGTTTTATATGCAGTTTCTATGGACATAGTCGTGTAAAGTTAGCAGCTACTAAGCGTAAAAAACAATACCAATTCTGGTTAGCATTTAACTTTTTGAGGTGGCCAACAGACCTGGTTTCTTGTGGGCAGGTTGAGGCACTCAATTTTTGATGTAATTTTTTTGATACAACTTGCCCTTATAATAGAAAATGGCTGGGCACTACCGAATTTACAAAAAAAAAAAAATACAGAGTGACGGAGATTAAAATTAGTTGACTTGGGCAACTATAATGGAACAAACAAAATCAAACAAATTCGGGCTTAGTAAAACAAAGTAAAACATTGTAAAACTCGAGTAAAACACTACCTTTTTACTGAGATTTACATTTACAAGGAGTTGCAAAATAACTCACTATTGTAAAACCTATAACTATTTATACCTATAACTATTTTTTATTTCACGCTCCCACCAAAGTTTGCTCCACCATTTTCTCCTCTTGTATTTCTAGACTTACTTCCCCCACAATACATAATAATTGTACATGCATATTAATTCAAAACATACTTTCTTAATACATAGATACATTAAAAAAACAAAATTGATTAACATGATTTTGAACTTGGATTAACATGATTTTGAACTTGCAAAGCTTAATGTTTAAATGTTTAACCATACATTTATTCCAAGCTTTATTAAATTTCTATTTGACTTTAATCATTTAATCTCTATTTGACTTTAATAATTTAATCTGTTAAATGAGTAATTGTCCTCGGATTCAGAACTTCATTTATCCCATGTACCTCTTTGCAAACTAAATCCGCAACTGTAAAACATTTACTTGGAAGTATAGTTGTTTCAGAAAATTAAACACAAGAACAAATTGTTCAAATCAACCAATCCCTTCATCCTCAACCTGTAAAACATTTACTTGAAGCAGTAGAGATGTTGCGAGAAAATTAAACACAAGAAACAATTGTTCGAATCAACAAATCCCTTCACTCTCTGTTACTTCACGTGAAACCTTCACCAGTGATCCAACTATGCTACAAAAAGGACCCTGCCTCTCCTTCAGGGAAACAACTTTCTCCTCTCTGTAGCTTTCATACAATCACCCAAAGACATCCATGCAATGGTGATCTGTCACTTTCTGCAATTATTGTTGCCCCTTTTGTAATTAAAAGAATGCTTCAAATGCTTTGTGAAGAAAACACCCCACTTTGCCGTAGAAGAAGCTCCTCTTACAGCGAATACGTCACATGGCTGGTCTAAACAGTCTCAAGGAGACCCATCTTCTGCACGATTTCATCATGCCATTAAAATGGATGACCTGTAATCTGGGGTCAAATTGAGTAGAATGGTCAAAACGAGGAACTCCATTCTCAAGAATACCAAGACCTGTAAGAAATTGAAGTGAAGAAGTCTGTAACTGAAAGCTAACAAATACTTGGTGACAACACTCACCCTACCAAATATTTTCCGGGTATACAAATGTAAGGAAATGTTATGTAAAAATTGACAACACTACACCAAACAAATCATTTCGGGTATAAAAATGTAAGGAAATGTAATGTAAACTGGCACGGGTAGGGCCTTGCAACCCAACACATAACCTTCCCTCTTCGCACAATAATTAAAAAGATGTTTGAACAATCGAATTCAAACATTTAATGACCCCGGAACCACTCAAACCCTAAAAAGAACAATTTCGAACAAATAATGAATTTTCTAGTTTGCATGCATATTCCGGTTTCTGTCATCTGTCATTAGAGGTAGCTATTACCTGGTATGGCTATTCAATGTCGATATATAGGTTTGTGCTTCTAGTGAATTAAGTGAGCCTGACTTGTTTTTATTGGTCTTATTGTTTACTATTAAACTGTCTTTTTATAATGATCTGGTTCTACTTTTGGATGATACAGAGGTGGAGACTACTCTCCCACTGCAGACATAAATGTAATGAGTGGCTTATGCACTCTGAAATTTGTGATGCCAAGCTACTGTGATCTTGAATGTGATTCGGTTTGTTTTATGTCATTGATGTCTCGATACTTCTGGCTGTTGCACAACTGAGAATGATATTGATGTAATATGGATGCCAAGCTACTGTGATCCTCTTTCTTACTTAGAATGTGATCCGGTTTGTTTTTTGGCATAGATGTTATGATGTTTCTCGCTGTTGCAAAGATGAAAACGAAATTGATGTAAAATGAACTGACATATTTAATATATCACTGTGTTTTTTTCCTCTGAACAAAAAAAAAATTAAGAATTGTGGTGATTATCATTGATTTTGACTAGAGTCCTTTGTTCAACAGCATCTGCTAATTTGAAACTTTCTTGTGATTTCTAGGTATTTGAATTTCATTGGTTGATGGCCAAAGAGTTCATACCGATCTGCCCTCTCCTCCTGTTCAATATGAATCCGGACAGCCATTGATTAAAAATTTACAATATAACAATATTTTTAACAATGGATATTCACATGTGCTTTACTATAGATATTATTAACTTATAAAAAGACTTTGTTATAAGACCGTAAGATGATCACTAATACCACATGCTCAAAAACCAACTCTAATCAAAACATTTTATCAATATTTTATTTAAATTTAATTTTATATAACATTTTAAACCAAAAATATTATAATTACTTTTAAGATATATCTAAATGGTCTATCACATTAAAATATATAAGATATAAATTGTAGTTATAAATTAAGATACAGTTTACCATATAAATTGAAATAATAATTTTGTAACATCTTGTCGCTGCTACAACGCCCTCCAATATTTTGGCCTAGACCCAAATTTTAGAGCCTACCTTGACCTTTACTCTCGTCACAAGCATTACGACTTATTTCAAGTGTTATATATTCTTGGCAGGGGGTATCTATTCTTGAGCATGATTTTATTCAATGACCAGTATTCTATACACATCCTCCAAGTCCATCATTATTTGGTACAATGATGATGGGTGACGCACATGACGATGTACTCGTTCAAATGACACCATGTTCTAACAATTGTTGCAATTGTCTCTTCACCTCACTTTCATCTATAACAGACTACTTGTACAACCTAATATTTGGCAACGGGGAGTCTGGAAATAGCTAGATCTCATGCTCCACTTATCTCTTAGGTGGTAACTATTTAGGCTCTCGAAAAACATCCTTTTATGCTTGTAATAACTCCTCCAATTGTTGTTTTTGTTTCTTAGTACACCCCTTTATGGATGCCTTGCCTCTCATTGACTCTTCTTGAGTGGTCTGAATGGAATTTATTAGTTTTGTTGTGCTAGGTAACCAAACATTAATTAAATTGTGTGCTTAAGGTTCACTGAAGTTTGCAGGTTAAACAAATGGTTTTAACTTAGTTAAACAAAAAAAATTTGTGAGGTTAAAGCATGTAAATTAGCTTGTATAACATTGTGCAACAGTAAATAACAGAGAAATAAAAATCACATGTAACAATACTCAGCAAATTTTATGAAGCAGTTCATCCCTCCTAGGCTATATCTATTGGTCCAGCTCCCAATGGCATGTCCCTCATATCTTATTGCTCAAAAATGGTAATTACATGTAAAATAAAGTCTCAAATGGTTTTTATCTCTATAAAAATAGGTTCATAAAGCTTGAATTATTCAGGAATGACTATTCATTTGTGGAAAACAGAGAATGGATGCTCAAAACACTAAAAACACCCTAGTGGCCCTAATGGCTCCTTGACATTTCTTGAAGAAAATCCTACACAAGATGACCTATGATGGCTCTAAAACCTCTACCATTATTTTCAAAATGTCTAAATTAGCCAAAAATGACTATTCATTCATAAAAAATGGTCGAATATCCAAAGAGTTATGGCCCAAATAGTAAACTACCCAATCTCCCCTAGGAAAGCTCCTCCAAAACCGAGGGAACTCCAGTTAATGCCGAAAAACTAGCAACTATCGTCGAAATTGGAGGTCCACCAGCCGAAACCGTCGGCGAACTGGCAGCTAATTTAAATGCAAAACTTCGCATGTGAATGCTTGCTGGGTTAACCGTCAGTTTTCCTGGCCGCGTGGTTGCTTGGAATCCTGTGTATCACAGTTCCGCGACCTTAACTTCTAATTTTTCGAAACCCTGCAATGTGACAGGTCCTATCCGCCATATTAACTGTTTGCAATCTTTGTCGGGTTAAGTGTGGCTCATGGTCATGGGCGAACGGACATATGGTGGGGGGTTGGCCTCCCAAGCCCTTACCGCATAAAACCATAAACAATGAAGTTATGTGTATGTGTATACGGGTAAAAACTACCTGGTAGCCCGAGCGGTCGGGCGTGTGCACTGCGTGCGGTAATGTCCCACATTCAAACCCCATAGTCTCCAAAAAAAAATCACAATAATATTTGACCTCCGGCCTGGCGCCACGTGGCAGCCTCCAGGTTGGCCACGTGGCACCCGATTATTGGCTCGAAAACTTTAAAGGGGATAAAAGGGGACATGGGGGAAATGCGCATAGTCTTGAAACCTGACACAATACCAGTGAAGCATAGACCTTACTGCCTAAATCCAAGGGTAAAGGAGAAAGTCAAAGTAGAAATAGATAAAATGATGAAAGGAGGGTTGATTTTTCCAGTAGAGGAAGCAGAGTGGGTCAGTCCCATTGTCATACAAAGAAAAAAGGAAAAATCTTATATTAGAGTATGTATTGATTACAGAAGCCTCAATAATGCATGCATACATGATCCATTTCCCACTCTGTTTAGTGATGAGGTGCTCGACAATGTGGTAGGAAATGAAGCTTATTCATTCACTGATGGTTTCTCAGGGTATCATCAAGTGAGAATAGCCGAAGAAGATAAGAAGAATACCATTTTTACAACCGAATGGGGATCGTTCGCATACCATGTCATTGAAATTCAAGATTCAAGAGCAGTTCGATTGGCACAGCTAGATGGCCAAGTATTACAAGGATGGGTGAATGGCGCACACGCCTTATCACGAGTAAGTTTCATCGTTTATTTTAAAAAAAAATCTCACAAACTCTCTCGCACCCAAGATTAGAAATAGAATAGGAATCCCACTAAAAAGAAATTACAGTAACACAGAGATTAAATCCTACTGAGCATACTCCAGAATGGATCATTGTGGCTAGGGAGAGAAATACCGATACATGCAGAGGATATCAATAGGCTCACAAGGTTATCAGCAGAAGAGAAGGATGTCTCAATGACATTCTATAACATGTCCAAGAGAGCCAAGAAGGTGGGAGACTGTGATTACTATAATAAATATGAGACCAGAAGAGGAGGGAAGGGGGCGAAGATAGACCTCATCAACAATCCAGCGGTCAAATTTTCCTGCTACCATATAGCGGGTAAGACGATGAGGCACTACACCAAGGACGAATGCACCCTCAACACCATTTCGGTTACGGAACACTGCCTCCAGGGAACCAAGTTGAACTAGTGTACATCCCTATTAAACAAGTTGTTTGAGGCCTGCGAAGATAACTACAGAAGGGCCACAGGAATCATTTATGGCTACCTCATAATGGCATTTGCGATGTGGAAATGGACTCATCTGGGAGTAAGATAGCTCACGAAAACCACACACGACCAGCCAATGGCGATGAATTTTACGCACTAGAGAATCTCAGGAAATCCCAGCACCAAGGAGGTAAATGAGGCGGCTTTCTCATTTTGGTACAGGCAGATGATGGATGTGGTGGTGAGACAACAAAGAGTTCCGAGGAACCTATTGGACATATATTCCTCATAGATATGGTTTTGGGTCACCCACAAGCAAACATATATCAGACCTAGTTGCGTGGATGAAACCACATTCAAAATGAGACCGTTAAAATTTCAAGTTCACTAAAATGTGTTCCACATCGAAGTCTGTTCATGACCGAGAGTTGGAATGGAGATCAGAAGTGGAATACATCACTATTCGTTCGAGGGCATGTTGTCGAAAGCACTACCAGGGGAGACACTAGAGGAAATAGCGAGTAGGATTTCTCGACTGCAGCTAACACCTTTACTGGAACAGCTGGACATGAGGGTAAAGGACTTTAGTCGGGTAATACAAACTCTCACAAGTGCTTCTCCTATGTTTCCTTCTTTTACAGATTTTGATTCTTCAAATTCTGCATCACCATCCACAATTACACCTCTCTTCACTACCCTACCTTCTACCATGTTCAATTCACCCCCAGCAACCATAATAAATTCAATCCATAAGATTAAGGCACCTAGACCACCAGTAGCTACCCCTAAGGCAAATAAAGAAAGAATTATGGTGCCTAGGAAAATATTTTGCCTCACCGAGGAAGATCAGACCCAACCCATGGATACGGGAGTGCCAGTTCGAGAAGAGCCAGAGGCTGCCACCCAGGTCACCTCTGCGCTACCTGTGTTTGATCCGTTCTTGGTTTTTAATATTCAAACATCATCTCCACCCCACACTCACACCTCTTCACCTCGCACTCACCATTCATCACCACATACTTCATTTACTTCCAAATACCAATCCACTCGCACTCCATCCACCTCAGCAACTATCCTTAACCTAGTAAATTTAAGAAACAAGACAAATGGGGACACCGAGGCAAAAGTTAACTCAAGTATGGCTATGGTACCCGAGGTTAGCCAACCTCTGTTGGGGCAGGGAACTTTCCTGGAACTATTAGTTCAGGGGAGATATTTTACCAGTAGACACAACGCCCTTGCCAAAAGAGCTGAACAAATTTCAGCAAGCCAACTTAATACTACAACAGATTTAACCGACCATGAGTATGAATAACCCAGAAGGTCAGTTGCCATAATAGAACCAACCCGCATCATCGCATGAGCACTCAGAAATATCAATAGCCAGTAGGAAACCCCTCAGAGAAAGACCGCCATCCAACAACATGAGAGTATGCAGACGTGGGGACTGGACAACAATACAACTTCATTCAGAGAGCAGCACAGCAGGCAGAAGGGTTGCATGACGACCTCCAACAGAGGTTCGAGCAGATACAACAGCAATTCCTTGCACTTACTGAAGAGCATAATTAGCTAAATGGGGAGAACGAAATTCTACAAGAACAGCTGGACAACATAACGGAAATCTTCAAGACCTATGGCCAATAGTAATTGCCCAAGATGACAAGACGTCGGAGGACATGTCAACCTGCTCCACATTCGAAAGGTTTATCTGAGTGAAAATGACACGTACATGTCTCAGCAAATAAAACCAAGAGCTTAGACAAGCGCTAGCCGCGAGACCAGCATTAACAGATCCGACTGTGATATATGCTGAGAAGGTTATCGAGAAGCAAAAACAGGTAACTAGAATGAAGGAAACCTTGGGGACGACAGTTAGAGAGGCTTACAACCTACTGAAGCATTTACACGAATGCTCTAATTAGTTAACCATGAAATCCCAACCTATCTCAGCATAGCTTCAACATATTTCACAAGAGATCAAAGAGGCCATGGATCCCGTCGGCATAACCCAGCTCTACAACCAAGCAGAGGTACTGGAAACCAAAATAAAAAAGATAGAGGAGCATTTTTCTGCCACAAAGCATGTCCTCAAAGAGCTAAGGAAACCAGTCAAGCAAAAAGCAGAGGCAATATAGCAGATGGCAGCCGAAGCCGAGATAAAAATTCAAGAATTATTCAACAAATTGCTGCTAGTAGCAGGCAAAACCGAGGCTGAAAGAGTCGCCAATGAAACCAACCAGCTAATTAAGGAATGGAAACACGCAATTAACGAGTTCACAGAACTCAATTCTTCAGCATTGAGAAAGGTTCCAAAGTTTGGGCCTTTGTTTGGACAGAGCGAAGAAACGAAGAAGACAGAGTCGGCCTCAGAAGCAGACAGACCAATGGAAACCGCAACAGCAGGAAAAGATTGAATCTAGACAAGTCAATAGCGTGTGGTCGGGGCCTGTTGGGGAATTTGTTTTGGAAAAAAGGAATAGTTTTGAGTTGCGGAGAACAGGTGGCGGAGAAAAATCATGGTAGACAGGGAGCTTTCACAGTTGTGGATAGCCGAAAGATAGGTGGCATGACAGTTGCGGAGAACAGAAAAGATGGCAGGTATGGGAGATAAAGACAATCAGCGGAACTCCCAGTAATCAAGAAAAAGCGGCAAACAGCAGAGCAGGAAAAGAGGAAATACTTACATTCATGTTGGCAGAAGAAAAAATAGGCAATCAGCCAGCATAGACAGGAGTTATTCCAGCAGAGGGCCGAGTGAGAGAGCCGTAGGAGAGCTCTGTTAGATCTATATTGTATTGAACCACCCTTTAATAGACTCTGTGGAGTGATGTATGTCATTTGATAATGATAACGAAATATGGTTCTTGATGTGTTTTATGTTCTGATTTAAGTGTTAATTAGTTGCTTATTGTGAATGTATGCCCCGTTTTAAATTTTAATTCAACAGCCTGAACATGCTTAATGAGTAATATCTTATACAAAGTAGCGAGATTTGTTTGTTGTTTCAAGTTCCTTTAGTTTCTCTTCATGTTTGTAACTGTTTGATACTTGATATGTCTCCTAAACTTACTAAGGTCACGGCACGCCTCGGGTGAGACGCTCTGCTCCTTGGAGTAGGGTGAAAATGTCGGCATTGTGCTAGACTTGAGTGCTTTTAAAATTTCTGTTATAGAATTTAGAGAATAAAAATATGTTGGACAGTTTAATCCCAACAAATAGTAGATTAGGTAGAGAAGCATCTGAACTCAACTGTTTAATCTGATTTCAGGGAGAAATAAGGAGTAGAGATAGATTAGATTTCCTGCTTTCAAAAAGAAAAAAATGTTGTGAATAGAGTTTGCCAATCCAAGTGCACTCTAATGAAGAAAAAATGCTAGATCATTAGGATTGGGTAGGTAGAAAGTTTGTATTGATGAAAATCCATTGTTTTCATAGCTGCTAATATGTTTTCAAAGAAGATCATCCCATCAAAGGAAGGGCAGCCCAATGGATCAGGCACAAGTCAGCCTCCCAGAAAATGCAAGTCTGAAGTTCTTGATGCCTTCAAGAAGGCATCATCCCCAAGTCGAGCCACTGTTAGCCACCTATAATATTTGTTATACCAAAAGGTGGCTAAGACTTTTTGAGCCTCCAAGGAACAAAGTTTATCACTAAAAATTGTTGGCTCTTGAAGGCTCCTTGAAAGGCCTCATGCCTGTGTCCAAAATCTTCATTTACTATTTCCATTTTATACTCAGAAAATTCTACTGATTCCAGGTGAAAGACTGCTGAAAGACCTTTAATTTCCCCCTTCTCAAACCTTCATTTGCTTCCCTTTTTCTCCATAAAAACTCCCTTGTTTTCATAAATCCTCTTCTTCCATTTGTGAAAATCACTTTTCCATAATTAAAAACTCATTTTTTTTAACTATTCTGAAACCCCCCCATTCCATTGAAAACTATGAAAAATTCATAAAAAATACAAGTCTTTACTATAGACTTAAGCCCCTTTGGGCTAAGTCCTAACCACTTCCCCACATGTGCTCTTGTCATAAAAGCTAAGCGCCGAACCCATATAGCGCTAATCGCATCGCAAGATTTCAATGTGCACAAGACTTTTTGCCATCACCGAAAGTTCCGATGCGATTGAACATTTATGTTTAAAAACCCCCGATCGCATTGTTATTTTCATATTTAACGTGGGCCCACCTCGGCCCTTAAAACCATTGAAAAACCTTTCTCGATCCCCTTTTTCCTTTGTAAAATCCGAAAACCCACTTTTCCAAAGTTTTGATCTAAAAACCAAAGTCACATGTAAATATAAATGGGTTGATTGAAAAGAGCCGATCACGCAATCATAATCGCGGAAAATACAATAGGTTGATTGAAAAGCCCAGGCCCGAAGTTCCAATATGAGGTAAGCCCCTTCCCTTTTAACCCTCCGGTCATATAAATCTCCATGCGCCCACGGCCCCGCAATCGGGCGCCAAGCCATTTTATATTTCCTCTACCCAAAGTTTAAAACCTTTGGGTATATATTAAAACTCGTTGGTTTATTATACTTTATACCTCCACTGGTCCAAAGTTCAAAGCAATCTCCACCGTCGATTTTTTCTGTAGATCGACAGTGCGGAGTTCATCTCCCCGTGGTCCCCACTGCCCATAAGCCGATTGCCCAAAACCGGCAGTATCTATCGCACCGCCTTTGGGGCAAGGGTGGTTTTTTCCCGATGGCTAGCAATTCCATACAACGGTTGACACGCGCCCCTTGTACCTTTTTCAAAACCGTCGTCCATCGCACATAACCGCAGTCCATCACGCATTATTGTTCGAATGCGGATGCCCAGCGATATTGCCGTGGACCGTCCGATCTCGGGCGGGCCATCCAACGGCTATCACTCGCCGAAGATGCACGATAGTTAACTCAGATACACACGCGATAACTCAGGGTACGGCGCCCCATCCAGTTAATCTCTGCCATCGATCTGATCTATAGATCGACGGTCCACATTCCATCACCCTATTTCCTCCATTTGACTTTCAACCTCCGCTCCCGACCGTCGATCTCTGGGCAATCGACGGCTTAGATTCAATCTTCTTCCGCCCGTACGATCTCTCCCGATTAACCCCAACTGTTGGATGATGCCATCCAACGGCTACGCTCCTTCTCCACCTTCTAAGCAGTTTAACCCAAAAATGCAGGATTTCTTAATTATTTGTGTGTTTTGCAGGTCTTGTTAATGGTTTTCCATTGTATTAAAGAGAAAGGCTGAGGGCCGAGAGAGACGTTTCCTGTGCCTTCGAGCTATTAAAAAAACCATTTGTGGTCTCTATTCAATAATTTATCAATGTTTCATGAGCGTTGGTAACACGTAAAAAGGCCTGTGTGGCCCTGCACATCGACAGGACACTGCTTTATTCAAAAAACAGTTAAAAGAGTATAAGTTTGAAGACAAAGCACAGCAGATGAAGATTAAAGATAGATCTGGGGAATTATGGCTAAGAATGATTATCAAAAGCCTAATTCCCTGGATTAAAGCACAGTCAATAGAAAATCATAAGTGTTTCACTGACAAAAAAGGTTTCCACCGCTTCAAATGAGGCGAATTGATTCCTCAGCTGCCATAAAAGCCACCTGTTGCCTCAAACCATTCAAACAGAGGCCAAAGTTATTGAAGAAGATCAGATTTTTCCTCAGCGTAGCCAGGGAGTTTCTTCTGCAAGGAAATCAATGCAGAAAATATCTGCAGAGTTACTCCAAACATTACAAAGAGCCTCAAAGTCAATAAAATATCACACCGAGCTTTGATATTTATTGTAAAATAGTTAATACAGTAGTCCACCTGTAAAATTCTCCATCGAGCCCCTCAAAAGGCCGAGAATTCTTGAATCTGTATTTATTGTCTCAAGAGATCTTTTGTTAGATTTCACCTCCTCATTCTTCTATAAATACCTCAGTAGAAGATGAGAAACTATTGGTTGCAGAACTTTGAAATAAATTTGAGATCAAACTTCTTATTGTAAATAGTGTTCACTGGCCCTTGGAGCTCTGCTTGTGATATATTAGCTAGGCTAAGTAGTGAAGATGATTGCTGAACTGAAACATTGGACTTGAAGATTGTAACTGGTTTGACATCAATATAAATCTGTTTCTTGGGATCCTAGTCTATATCATTGGTGAAGTGCCCCTTTCTTTGTTATTGTTTTCCTTCTATGTATGTCATATTTTTCACTATTCTCTATAAAGAACAACTATTATAGAGTTAGGACCTACTGTATATCAATAACCTTCTCTGACTGAAAATCTTTGTCTTAATGTTTTCCTCAAATTTGTTTATTTAAGAATGATTTAATACAGTTAAGCAGTTAGGAATGTTGGAGTTCCCTCGTCCTACTATTTTCCTTAAAAACATTGTTCTTGAAAGTTATTTTCCTTATTGTGCTTATTAAAGATGACTATGGAAGATATGGTGTGCCCTGGTCCTTGTTTCTTCTCCAAAAGCAGATTCTGAAAGTTTCCCTTGGTGTTGACTAAAAGTAGACTAGGTTTAAAAGTACTTTATCTGATCTTAAGTTACACTTTGCTCTCTTATATGTTTTCATACTTTCTGAAGGTAATTATGTGGATTACTGGATTGTTTGTCAATTAAGCTGCTTTAATACAAACATGCCCAAGAATTCAATGGTTAGCCCTGCACTTGGTTGGTTTTAAACAGTTACTTAAGAGGCTTTTCTTGTTTGGACTAACTATAAATCCTTTGTGAAATTATTATCAATTTCCACCATCTCCAACACTTTATTGTTTCCATTTCATCATTTTAATCTCAATAATCTTGTGGTATAGATGACTTTCCCCTTGAATCACTCTTGATGTTGTTGCTCAATTAAAGCCTAGATATGACTCCATAGCCCAATGGACTAAAAATCAGCGTTATATCTATCTTTTAGCCAAAGTTGTTCTATTTTCTTGCAACTTCTCACCTTTGAAACTTTTTGCACTTAGAACTTTCCCCTCAAGTAACATTCATGCTCAACCATCCAAAAAACAAACAAAACCTTTGGCCTTCATAACTAGCCTAATATCATAACCCCAAACTTCAAAGACAAATCCATCTTTGCACTTATTGGAGAGATCCCTCTCCAGATTCAAGAGGGCTAGATCATAGAATCCCAAAGTTGGTTGAAACGATGTTGTTTCTGCAGTTTTAGTCTCACCAATCTGCTAAAATTACAGATCCCTAACATTTCTGGCGACTCCACTGGGGAAGACCTTTCCCCTTAAACATTTCATACAAATTTTTGAGAGTAAAAAGTAGCCTTTTCAAGCACTACCATGAAAATTTAATCATGATGAAACTTGTTTGAATCAGTGACAAACTAGGTAAAACCCTAGGTTTCTCTCAAGCCTTTATCTAACCTTGAAAAATTAGCTAGCTTAGCCATAAGAGTAGACTGTCTTTGTCTCATAACCGTAGCTAAGTTTTGAAACAGAGTTGGCATATTCTTAGAAACCACACAACTGAAAAATAACTCATAAAAAACCAAAAATATTTTAGATTGGTATTCAATAAATATGGTGGTGGACCATAAAACCTTTTACCTCTGAAAAGAGCTAAAAAATTCCACTTGGCGACTCCACAATCCTTAACAGACCTTAAGACTCCACTGGGAAGAACCCTTATCATTGTAAAACCTTTCAAACTCAGTTAGAGGACTGTAGGATTGAAATTTTTATAAACAGATTAGTTAACCTCTCAAATATTGTCATACCTGGTTGAAATTTTCTTATGTGTTTGGGTCTGAAAAACATAGCACAGTGGCTCCTAGAAGGATTCATACTAGAGCTTATCCTGACCCTAATCCACCTGAGTTAGTTGATAACCCAGAAAGTATCCTTAGGAAGTCTCCTAGGATTAAATTATCAACTGTTTTCAGATCACCCTTGAGATCCAATTCAGTCCCTGAAAATCTCACAGCTCTACAACAATCACAAGATGACTTAGTAAATCCATTTAGAACTAGGTCATTTGATGATATAATTCAGCTATATTCTGAGTCTTCATTTTCATCCCCGGAGACAAGTGAACATCCTGGTAGTAGAGAAACAACACCACCTGATTTACACTTCCTGTTGAATCTAGGTGTCTCTCATCCAAGATCAGCTCAGCAATATACTGGTGTTCCATCCACATCAACTCATCCTTCATCCACTATTCAAACCACTCCACTTCAGCCCCCCCTTTTGTTAACCCACCTGTAAATCCATCTCCACCTCCTATCATGGCAGCATGGTATGCTCCCTTAGTCCTTCCTGTACCATTAGTCAATCTTCCACAGGACTATCAATCCAAAATTCCATTATATGATGCTAGCAATGCTACAACTGCATCACAACATGTGGATAAGATGAATGACTACTTTGACAGAAATGAAATTGATGATGATTCTGTCAAGCTTAGATTATTTTCTCAAAGCTTAGGGGGAGAAGTAAGAAAATGGTTTAAAATCTTAGCCCCCCATAGTATAAACGACCTCCCAGGCTTCCATCAAACTTTCTTAAAAAAATGGGAAGTGAAGAAGAATCCTCTCCAAATCCTTTCTTATTACAAGAACCTCCATATAAACCCCGGGGAAAGTGTCCAAGCTTATTGCACTAGGTTTAATAGTGTGTATAATGCACTTTCCCCAGAACTAAAACCTCCACAAGGCTCAGATTTAAACAAGTTTCCTGAAGGGTTTGACTCTGACATGACCTATTCGTTAAGAGAGAGAGATTTTTCAACTCTTGAAGATATGAAAAGAGGTTCTCTTTCTGTGGAAGTCAACTTAATGCAGAAGAGAGAAAGAATGAAAGCTGAAAAGAGAGTATATTTTAAAGAGGAATCCACACCTTCCACTTCAAACTCAAAGATGGAGAGAATGATGGAAGAAATGATGAAAGAGATGAGCATAATAAAGAGAGCACAAGCAAGCCAAAACCAAACTGCTCCTCAAAACAAAAACCAGAACCAGAATCAGAATGTTAGAAGGAACCAACCTCCAAACAGACCTGGGGAAAATGATTAGCAGATCACTCCTCCCTTTCATCAAAATTACGTAAGTGAGGTTGAGGAAACAGATCAGATAACAAAGGAAGAGGATATTAACATGTTGGGGGTAGATAATGATGACTTTGAGATTCACTACGATAGAAAACAAGGTCTATACACACCTTATGATGACAGAAGAGATTATGATGAAAATTGTTATCAAGACATGGAAAATGTCATCATAGAGCCTCAAAGAGAATATGATCTTAGAAGCAAAACCAACCAACAAACAACCAACCCTAAAGCCTCTGACAAATCTTCACAAAACAACACTACAACCACACCTAAAAAGGTCGAACCAAAGGACAAAACAGTGACTGTCAATTCTGAAAAAGGAAAAGAGAAAGGCACTCCAAACAAAGAAAAACAGAGTGCAGACACTAGTAGTACTAACACTTCAGCTAGTACTCATGTTAAAACCATTGTGTCAAGTGTAAATAAAACAAATTGGCAAGCTGATATTGCTGATAGAATGACAGCTAATAAGGTTGAAACCAGCACTTTAAAGAGTCAAATTCCTTTTAGCCTGGAGCAAGAAATTTCAAAGATCAAAATCTCTGTTCCCTTGACTGAGTTAACTGCCCAACATGTATATATAACCCAAATTTTGAAGGCTTTGAAAATAGAAGAAAATGAGGACTCAGTCAATCTTAATGATGACCAACCAGAGTTGATTTTTGGTCCTAAGATTGAAGGTATATATCAAGAGGGACCTGTTCCTCCCTTTTATGTCAGTTTAAACGTTCATGACAAAATTTTGCACAACGCCATGCACGATTCTGGGGCTTCTCATAATTTAATGCCAAAAGCTGTAATGGAGAGCCTGGGTTTAGAAATCACCAGACCTTACAAAGACCTTTACTCCTTTGATTCCAGCAGAGTAAAATGTTTAGGATTAATCAAAGACCTTTGTGTTAACTTAGCCCAAATTCCAGCCAAATGCTTAGTCATGGATATTGTTGTGGCTGATGTGCCCCCAAAGTATGGAATGTTACTATCAAGGTCTTGGGGGGCTAAGTTACAAGGGACTATGAAAATGGACATGACCTATGCGACTATCCCTGTTTTTAATCAAACTAGAAGACTTTACAGGGAATCTCATATGCAATACACGGTGACAAGTCAAGATCGACCACAAAACTCTCCTCTATATTTTGTCAACACAGGCCTTGATTCTTTTATTATGTTTAATGATGAAACACTCACTGAACAAGTTACTTTAATAGAATTAAGGGCTGATATGGAGGAAGAGGAACACGACGCAGAAGTGTCAAAACAGTTTGTTGAACCTGTAAAATCTAGCAAACCAAATGCAGGTCTTGAACTAGAAATTACGTCTCCCTTGCTTCTAAACATTGAGAGTCAAGAAAGTACCCCTCAAACAAACGCAAATCTTGGGGAATCAAAACAAATACAACTAAGTGCTGAGATCCCACAACAATCAGAAGGCACAGTAGTTGAAGAGGACATTCACCAAACAGATGAAACTAAGAAATTTCCTCTTTGGAGTATGTTTTTTGAGGGATCCTGCACGAAGAACAATGTTGGTGCAGGTGTTTGGATTACTAACACTGAAAACAACCACATAGAAAGTGTTTCCTGCAAATTAAAATTTCAGTGTTCCAATAACATTGCGGAATATGAATCCATTCTCTTAGGCTTACACCTATTGAAAAAGTTAAGAGCCAGAAGAATCAATGTGTATGGGGATTCAAAGTTGGTCATTAGGCAGGTCAATGGGGAGTATAATGCAAATCATCCCAGACTTAGGGCCTACCGAAACGATGTCATGGACCTTCTGAAAACATTTGAGGAGTCCAAATTAATTTTTGTCCCAAGAAAAAGAAATATTGCGGCCCACAATTTAGCCTTTGCAGCTAGAACATGTGTTACACAGTAATTTGTCACCGTCCTTACCATTCCCCATCCCGCACAATGGAGGACCCATTCTGTGACCTGTGGACATTGTCATGCCTTGAAAACATCATCAATGCATCCCTCTGAACATGAGCTTTATTTTCCCTTGAGACATCTCCTTGCAAAAGTCATAAAAAACAGCCCTTTTAGCATTGGCGCGGGAGAGCAGTTCAGTACTCGCGCCAATGGGGAAATTAATGCAAAGAGGTCGCGCCACCTGGCGCTCTGTCATAGAGCCGTAGTTGCGCCACCCAATTTGGGAGTTGTTTTTTAAATATGGATGGCGGGAGTTGAGTTCTAACAAATTCACAAACCATCACCTATCTTGAGTTGGGAGGTTGGCTACGGGAGTTCTATGGAGGGAAGTGGTTTTTCCACCTCCCATGGAACCTTCCTTGTTGATAGGGCCAATCCCATAATAATAGGGATCCCAACTCCTCCTTCCCCATCTATAAAAGCTTGCTCAAATCAATGGCAAGCTAGTCTTGAAGTGCCTAAGCTCTGAATCTCCATATTCCCAAGAGCCTTCGTGTTGTAAAGCACCCTCTCTTTCCCTTAAGGCTGACTCAAGTAAGGAGACCATTGTCACGAGACTCTGGAGAGGTTTTCCCTTTCCTTGGCAAGCTTTGCGAGACGTGGACGACTGGAAACCCGTCCGAAGGAGACCGCGACGTCAGAACTTGGTTGTAATCTCCCTTCGCTGGTTATTTAATAGATGATTATGATTATGGTTCCACTCCATTTTCCATCATGTTAATGCGAGTAATGTCCTTTCTGACTGATGTTTAGTTACGTATGCTGGTTTCTATGCTTGTATCCGTTCGTTTCTTCTGTGTGCAGGTGTTCATCCGCGGAGATCGTGGAGGGATTGTGATCTGCCGAGGCTGAGGAACGGGGACGCTTCTTCTTCAGATCCTAGCGTTGGAATCCAGGTAGGCTTCTATCTCCAGCCTTTTCATTCGTAATTAGGAACCTGCGTCATGACATTGTTTGTTTTTTTCTAGACCCCTGCTGGGCTAGTAGGGATCGCCTCTGTCCGCAGAGGGGATTTACCTCCTCAACAAATTGGCGACTCAGCTGGGTAAGACCTCATATTTTTGATTTTATGTTTATATTTTTTTTTTTGTGTTAATACACATTTGTCTTGACACAATTATATATGCATGCAGATGTAGGACCTGAGAGACCAGCCGGGATGTCTCCTATCTCCCGGAGGACACAACTCGCCTCTGAGATCCAGGGGGAAGGTACCGGGGGAGAGGAACTGATCCAGAACCTCGAGGGGATTGCCCATGGGATCCCAGACTATGCCCGACTATCAGATGTACCGACGGCATACCAGCGCCATACGGTGGGAGTTCCGAACCGGATCCACCGAATCCTGAGGCGTCTAGTGCATGCAGTGACGTGCTATCATGAGCACCATGCGGATTAGTCTCTAGGATTTATGCCACACCTATTTTTTGAGAGACACAGTGTCTCAGGATGTATTAAGACAATTATGTATATTTTTTGAGTTTTATGTGACGCACACTGTGCAAACATTTCGACACACACATATATATATATATACATATGACTATTTTGGATGGATCTTTCTTTACATGTGATGATGTTTTCTATATGTCATGCAAATGTCTAATACAGATGTAATCTAATGTATCATTTACATAACAAACGACCCAATGCGAAATGTATTCACACAATGTATCTAATCACACATTTCATTTTTACGCAAGCTTAAAAGCACACATGAACACACACGTATGCAAACTATGCTTGGAATGAGGAAGACGGGCATGCCCCCCAGCATGATGTCTCAATTCGAGGTGCATGCCCCCCAAGCTTCAGTCCATTGAAAGTGGAGTGAAGGTTCAAAACAAAAAGTCGAATTGAACATGCTCGTGTTTCATTATTTTAACGAGGTTGACACACTTAAAAGAACTATCCTCAAACAACTTGTTTCATGTTTTAAGGAGCTTGACACAAATGAAGGAACTATGCTCCGAGATCCTGGTTTCATTTTTAAAGAGCTTGACCCAGGGAGGAAACCATGCTCTAACCGACTTACATCAAAAGGAACAAGAAGGTGGTGCTTCCAAGAGTTCCACTCCTGATGGAAGGGAAACATCCTGGAAGTCAGGACCCAATGCCCCCAGCACATTATGCACAACGACATCATCACTGAGCACAGGCACGGGGTAAGTAGCCACATAGTTGACCTGCGGTGGAGCAGATACAACGGGTGGATAGAAACCAGGAGGGGGTGATGGCGGACCAGTTGCCACATTAGGACCAAAGAATGACAGCTGATCAATGGTCACGATCCTTCCTTCATGCGGAAAACAGGCCACACGAATGAGGGAGGAGACGAGCGCTCCCATGGCATAGGTGTAATCGCGCCCCAAAAGTAGATTGAAATCCAAGGGGCCTGGAACGACCATCACATCCATATGGACGGTTTTGCCTCCCAAAGTAACAGGTAACCTTGGAAGGATCCCCAACGGTTGACTCGTTCTTCTATTGAATGTCAACAGATTCTGCGTAACGGGTGCAAGCGACGGCGAACCGAAAGCTTTCCAGGTAGTTGAAGACAGAATACTAACAGAGGCACCTTCGTCTATAATGGTGCTGGGTACAACCAGACCAAGAGCCTGTACTGTGATCTCGAAAGGCACGTAAGACGGAAGGCGGAATCCTGCAAATCGATTCCAGTCAAAGGAAGCGACCAAACTACTCGAAGGGGCTACCATCGACGAGCGAAGGTCTTCCCCTGATGTTACAGTAGAAGAAGCATCCTCCATGACCTCCATCTCGAAGGCGGGAGGGACATCCTCTGGAGCCTCCATCATGGGAGGCGGAGGAGGGGCTTCTTGAAGTACAGGGACAGGAGAATCTTTCTCCAAGTCTGAAGAATCTGAAGAGATCAGAAGGACATGGGGGGTGTGAGATCCACTCTCGACAGAAAAGTCCTGGTGCACTGTGGACGAGGCCAGTTCAACCGATCCGACGACCAATGGTTGGTCAGGGACGGATTCGTGAATTTGAATTTCTAGGGGAGTGGGATCGACCAAGGATGACTCTTGACCAATCATAGGATCAGCTGGCGGAGGACTCAAAGAAAGTCGATTATAACCAGGTGGAAGGCGTGGTGTAGAACCGGCTGGGTTGTCCAAGACTTGCTTGGCTTCATCCATATAAGGACAAAGGTGAATGGCTTGGTGCCCTTCACACAACTTACAGGGATTGGTGATCTTACCCTGCTTCTTAGAGTTCTTATCAACAGCAGCTGAAGACGTGCCCCCAACTTGGCTCCCGGAAGTCAAAGGCAACGGCGGATGGCCATCGGACCATGCTTCGAGCACCTTGGGGATGCCAGGGCAGTCTCGAAGAAGATGGTCTCCCGTGCACAACAGGCAAGGGAACTTGACTTTCCGTGGAGGGTTGGAAGGACTATCGAGAGGAGATTCCTTAGGGACAGTAGCTGTACATTTAGCCTCTCGCTTATCGGACTTCTTCTTCTTTGTCTTCTTCTTCTTCTTCTTAGCCACCTGGTTACTCGAATCCAGGCTTTCACCAGGCGAAGTAGAAGATGAGGACGCAGAAACAGGCGAAGAAGGGGAGAGGTCCACCTTGGAATCAACATGATGTTGTTCCGTCGGAGGAACCGATTGAACAGTAGTGGAGACATTCGGAACTACAGAGGTTGAGAACAACCAAACAGGCAACCCAACCGTTAATCCGGGAAGGGACAACGTCGCCATGTAAGGAGCACCAACATTTCCAAAAGGAGGAAAATGACCAGGATTCCCTTCTGAGGGGATTCCTTGGTTGGTGAACTCTGAAAAAGTTGCCATCAAACTCAAAACCACACACGGGCTGAAAAAGAGTTAAGGGCACACGATCAAACGGTCAACAAGCAATGTCTAAGCAGGCGTGTAATCGTGGGCGATTAATTTTACCACATTGGAAAATAAGAAATTCTACCGTTTCATGTTTTAAGAGTCGAGAAACGATAAAAGATGACTCTATCTCTTTCAGAGTTGACACAAGCGTGAAAGGACAAGCGCTTGACGGTCTTTTCAAGTTTAGGGAGTCAGAAAAGACCAAATGACTACTCAAGAAAAACTAGGCACAAAGGGTGTACCAAATATCCGTGAACTGCAATATACACCTTGGTTTCAAAAATGAAACAGAAATCGACCAAGGACTTTCCGTACGTGCAGGTAGTCTCCCCGAATGCTGTGTTCGGTGTATCACGGGTATAGGGCGGCAGACTCGGCTTTCTGTGGATAAAGGATTGAAAACCTAGAGGGGTCTCCCTTTATATACGCGACGGTACGAGGAGCGCAAGTCCGTACTAGCGCTGTCTAAAGCCAACAGGCGAACGACAGCTGCTAGGTTTAACGACGCCGGAACACGTCTCTAGCCTAGACCTTCTAAATATGTTTCGTTAAGTTCCAATGCTGCCTTAGGTTAATTGAATAAATTTTACGGTTGATCTTCAATTAAGTTTCAATTTCCAGGCCCTATCGTATGTAGTGTCTCCTAAATGCAAAGCTATATGCCACAATGCAACATTTCGTTCGATGAAAACTAATTAGAGAAGAGTTGAGAGCTTTAACACAAACGAAATGAAAAGGAACCAAACAATGAGCTCTATAATGCAACTAATGCAATTGACAACTTTTCATTCAAAACACTAATCACTAGCGATATGGAAAAGATCACAATTTGCACTAATTAACAAAAGCAAAAGAGATTTTTTTTTTGATTTTCAATGTTTAATGGCTAATATGCACTGATAAAACTTGAAAATGAATGGAGCAACTTGAGAAATGATATCCAAGAGAGTGAAACAAACACACTTCACTCACCAACACAAGCAATCAGATTCCCAAATCGACCGAAGTCTCTCAAAGCAAAGGAAAGACTCAAAGGCTTCCAATGGACCGTGTGATCTAGGCCCAAAGCAAGACCAAACGAGTTTCGAATGAAGCAATGAACAATCACCCAAAAATCGCAATGAAACAATGAACAACTACTTAGAGAATGTGGAGGATCAATCAGATAGTTGACAGGACAATCCAAACACCAAAACTCCCAAGGAGGGCTCGATGCACTAAGCCACTAGATGACCTAGGGCTTGAAAAGTGAAATCGGTAGATAAAAGCAAACAACCAAAGGACAGAGGTGAATTCCCAGCCAAACAAGACTCCAACACACTCAGGCAGTCGGAAAATCAAGAAGAGAAACACTGGTCAACTTCAGAGAGCTCAGAAATGAGAAATCTCAAAAAACTTACAGGGGTGGCACGACTGTAAGAATGAAACTGGCGCCAGAAGGCAAGACAAAGACTCCAAGTCGTTCAGTCTGCAAACCAAACCGGAGATCGACTGAAGTAGCTCCTCGTCCCAGTCGTCTCCTTCTGGTAGTGGGAGATCTGGGTCCCCGGTAAAGTCAGTTCCCGAATAGGGCCAATCTTCCACGACGATCAGTTGGCGCCGTAGCCACCTAAAGAACTCTGGCCTCCAGGACATCTGTTGGCCACCTCCAGATCTGGGCATCAGTTCTGCCCAGCGAGCCTTTCGCGGCTCTCGTGGTATCGGACTCGCCACTGTGGCCCCTTGGCCCTGGAAGATTGGTATGCGTTCCAGAATGAACGATACCAAGATGGAACCATACCCGAACTGCTTCAGTTTCCCCTGTTTGCACTTTGTGAGCTGCCTTTTCATGTTGATGGTTACCGCTTCTGCCCAGTTGAACAGTAGGGGACCCATGCATTCTGAGGCTAACAGGAGTTGAGTCTTCGTGGCCTCGTGCGGAGCCTGCGACCCAGCAGCCCGCGTAATGGTGTGGAGAACTACTCTCAGTGCTAGATCAGGGATGGTGGAGATGTATACCTTCTTGCTTCCTGATCCCGTTTGTGCCCCTCGGCACACCCGTGCCATTACCTGTTCCATATTTTCTCCGGATGGTCTGCTCCCAGTCAGTACAGGGATTGGACCTCTGCGGGACAATCCAGTAATGAAATAAATGTCAGTGACCTCCAATTCTAACACCTGGTCTCGTAGCCTGAACACTTGTTCATTTTCATCCCAGATACTGATTAGATATTGGAGGAGCTCAGGCTGAGCTCGTAAACATGGCGTGAGGAAGAACTTTTTCAATCCACAGTCTCTAAGAGCGTTCATGCAAGCTTGGCTTTGCATGGCCTCTTCATCCTCATCTCCGTGCTCTCGTTCCTTCCATTCGATTTCCATTTTGAGTGGTTATCTGCATTCATATGGTCAAAAACCCCTGATTAGATCTTTTGTGAGCTTCAAATTTCAAGAAATTTGGTGTAAATACCGGAATTTTAGGCGAAAATTAGGTTCGGCCGCTGGCGCGGCTGTTTTGCTAACAGTCGCGCCATGTGGCGCGAGCCCTTTAGTAAAAAGAGCTCAGTGGCGCGGGTCCGTGCCCGATACCCGCGCCACTGGGCCCGGCCCTAAAATTTTAAAAGTGGCCACACAAAGTTGATTTCTAAAGGAAAATCATTAAAAAAATGTATGGAAATGAAGAGCTAAGGAGCGCCTATTACCTGTGACAGACGAGAAGCTGAATGGTTGCCTGGATTGGTCGCAATCACCGTCAGAAGATTCTGTTCCAAAAGGACCACTGTTACTTTCCACAAGGTAAATAGTAAAAAGTAATTTCATTTTTTACCAATTAGAGATATTTATAACTTTTTCGACGTTAAATGAGCTTTAAAAGTTATTTTTGTCAAATATTTGCATATGTTATGTCGAAAATGGATTTTACGCTTGTTTGGTATGTGCAGCAGCAGGTTTTTGCGACTTAAAAAGATGGACACGAGTTGTATTTTATACTTTTTCGGACTCGGTAAATACACGAAAAAGTCACTCCGGAGTCATCTTTCAGCTCTTTTCTGACTCTCTAAATATGAAAAGATCGCCGAGGCCCTTATCGTTTCGATCTCGTTAAAATGGACACGAATCGACATTCACCCGGTATAAGTTTAACCCTTTTTCGGGCCGGGATGGATTGATTACGAAAAAGGAATACCCTAGCCTATCGCGACTAGGAGGTTTTCCCGGATGTTGTTTTCTACCTTTTCGGATCTGGGAAACTATTTACGAAAAGGGACCTGTGGAGTTTTCTTTTCAGCTGTCTTTTCAAACTCTCTAAACATGAAAAGACGCCGAGTTCTTCCTTTGTCAGACTCGTTAAACCCTGATGACATCGGATATAGTCGAAATGACGTTCTCCGAGTTTCTCCTTCCTGGGAATCGTTAAATGCACCAGGATGGATTCGCCCGAAGGGCGAACTTATATTACAAGCATATGCTATCCCCTTCAAGCTTGTTACCAAAAATAATTGGGGTACTCGCCAGAAATGGTGGGGGGAAAATGGAACCATCGTCATTGTCGTCGGCAGTATGTCGCTCTTGAACATGGCACTTGTCTGCATCAGTGTCGGGTTGGGGACATCTCATCTCGTTGCTTCACTTTGCCTCCATGGGTTTGGGTAATCTCTTTTGACCTCTCATATGTTCACTTCCTCGTCACCATGACCTCTGATCCGTTGATGTCAAATACTGCCAAGTCCACTGTCGTGCCGTTCATGTGTTCAAGAGAAGTTGGCCTCTGCAAACATCAACCTTCCTCTGTTTCTCATACGATCCTAGTTCACAACAAAACATTATGTTCCTCTGTCTCGTGTCGATGATGTGGGAATCATTATGGCCCACCTTCGATCAAGGTCACTTCCTGTCGACGTCAACTCATTATCCAGGAAGTTGGTCTAGAGACTCCTTATGGTACCTTGGAGCCTGCATGCCTCAATGGCAGGTTCGTCGCATTCGACGAGAGGTTTACATCATTGGCCTCCGATCGAGTGATTCTGCGGGTGTTCGACATCAGTTTATTTATTCGCACGCCGTAGATTGTACCTGTAGTACCTTGAGGACCATTGTCATTATTGGTGGTTTCTCTCGCGTCGGTTAACGGATTTCATCATTGGCTGGTAATCCGACGATGTTCTTGCATGTTCGACTTCAGCTCACATATTCGCATGCATGAACTTGTACTTTGTTGGGTCGAGATGGAGCACAAGACCCTGGATTGTGTCTGTTGTAATCCAGGCTGCGATTGTGGATTAATTATCATTATGTACATGACTCACTGATTGGATGGCTGCGACCATACCTGAGTCTATTTATTTGATCTTAGTTGGATGGCTGCGCCCATACCCTGGATCCGGATTATAGCATACTCTGTTTCGGATGGTTGTGTCCATACCACTTATACATCATGTACTTGAGATATCAGTTGTATCTTTCTGCGCAGGCTTTTTGACGGCGGGCCTTCAGTTGAACATGTTCTCGTAAAGCATTTCACCCCTCTCCCTCTCGGGCCTCATACTTTAGGGGGCATCTGTTACACAGTAATTTGTCACCGTCCTTACCATTCCCCATCCCACACAATGGAGGACCCATTCTGTGACCTGTGAACATTGTCATGCCTTGAAATCATCATCAATGCATCCCTCTGAACATGAGCTTTATTTGCCCTTGAGATATCTCCTTGCAAAAGTCATAAAAAACAGCCCTTTTAGCATTGGCGCGGGTGAGCAGTTCAGTACTCGCGCCAATGGGGAAATTAATGCAAAGAGGTCGCGCCACCTGGCGCTCTGTCATAGAGCCGTAGTCGCGCCACCCAATTTGGGAGTTGTTTTTTAAATATGGATGGCGGAAGTTGAATTCTAACAAATTCACAAACCATCACCTATCTTGAGTTGGGAGGTTGGCTGCGGGAGTTCTATGGAGGGAAGTGGTTTTGCCACCTCCCATGGAACCTTCCTTGTTGATAGGGCCAATCCCATAATAATAGGGATCCCAACTCCTCCTTCCCCATCTATAAAATCTTGCTCAGATCAATGGCAAGCTAGTCTTGAAGTGCCTAAGCTCCGAATCTCCATATTCCCAAGAGCCTTTGTGTTGTAAAGCACCCTCTCTTTCCCTTAAGGCTGACTCAAGTAAGGAGACCATTGTCACGAGACTCTGGAGAGGTTTTACCTTTCCTTGGCAAGCTTTGCGAGACGTGGACGACTGGAAACCCGTCCGAAGGAGACCGCGACGTCAGAACTTGGTTGTAATCTCTCTTCGTTGGTTATTTAATAGATGATCATGATTATGGTTCCACTCCGTTTTCCATCATGTTAATGCGAGTAATGTCCTTTCTGACTGATGTTTAGTTACGTATGCTGGTTTCTATGCTTGTATCTGTTCGTTTCTTCTATGTGCAGGTGTTCATCCGCGGAGATCGTGGAGGGATTGTGATCTGCCGAGGCTGAGGAACGGGGACGCTTCTTCTTCAGATCCTAGCATTGGAATCCAGGTAGGCTTCTATCTCCAGCCTTTTCATTCGTAATTAGGAACCTGCGTCATGACATTGTTTTTTTGTTGCTAGACCCCTGCTGGGCTAGTAGGGATCGCCTCTGTCCGCAGAGGGGATTTACCTCCTCAACAACATGCTTAACGCCATATAACACCAAAGACTGCACAACTCAGATAAAATTTAGACCAGATGTTCCTGATAATGAGAAATATTGGCAGTTTTTTGACAATGATAAACAAATAGAAGACTACATGCAATTCATAAATGAATTTGAACTACACAGTTCAGACTCAGATTATGATACAAACTGCAGTGAAGAAAATTTTCTTGATAAAGAAGAACCGTCTCCTGAACCTACTAATATAAACCTGTTATCTAGCAAACTTGAAAGCGAAACAGAAATGAATGCAGAATTAGAAACAGAAGAGGTAGAAACTCTGCACTCTAAAGATGAAAGTTTTCCTAAGGGGCTGGCGCCTTTAGAAGAATTGTTTGATTTTAACGATGTGGCGAAGAAGCCAAAGCTGGAACCTGTAGAGACTGAAGTGGAGGAATGCAATATAGGCAGTGAGGAAAAACTGAAAATGATTAAACTTTCTAAAACTTTACCAGCTCACATTAAACTCAAATACGTTGAGTTGTTTAAAGAGTTTTCTAATGTTTTTGTGTGGAGTTATGAAGATCTTAAATCCTATGACACTGAAATAATACAGCACAAAATCCCCCTCAAAGAAAACCAAAAACCATTCAAATAGAAACTGCGCAGAATAAACCCTGTTCAGCTACCTTTGGTTCAGAAGGAGATCATGAAAATGTATGATGCTAGTATTAATGTCCCTATTAGATATTCTGAGTGGGTGTCTAATCTGGTGTCTGTTAGGAAGAAAACTGGAGAAATCAGGCTTTGTATAGACTTTAAAGACTCGAAAAAAGCTTCATTGAAGGACAACTACCCTTTACCAAAGATGGATCACATTTTACAAAGGGTGGTAGGGTCTAGAAGAATTTCTTTGTTGGATGGCTATTCAGGATATAATCAGATCTTGGTTTACCCTGCTGATCAACTAAAGGCAGCCTTTACTACACCATGGGGCACTTTCATGTATGTGAAAATTCCCTTTTGTCTAATGAATGTTGGAGCAACCTTTCAAAGAGCCATGGACATAGCATTCTCGGAAGAACTAGGCTTGTTCATCATTATCTATCTTGATTATGTCACTGTGTTTTAAAAAACAAATGAAGAACACTTAGAACATTTAAGAAAAGTTTTCGAGAAGTGCAGAAAGTTTGGGATATCCTTAAACCCTAAGAAGACACTATTTGGTCTCCAAGAAGGTAAACTTCTTGGGCACATTATTTCTGAGGAGGGTATAAAGATATATCCAAAGAGGATTGAGGCCATTTTACAAATTCCTCATCCTCGAAACATCAAAGAGTTGCAATCTTTCATTGGGAAGATCAACTTTTTGAGAAGGTTCATCCCCAATTTGGCTGAGCTCCTTAGGAATATCACAAACATGTTAAAGAAGGAGCAAGGGGTGAAATGGACCTTGGAAGAAAAGCAATCCTTTGAACTGGTGAAACAAGCTTTAACCAAAACACCGGTTCTCATAAGTCTTGACTTTTCAAAAGATTTTTATATTTTCTCCTTTGCATCAGAACATACTACAGTTGTTGTCCTTTTACAGAAAAATCCACAAGGACAAGAGCAGCCTATTGCATTCTTTAGTAAGGCATTGAGAGATGCCCCTTTGAAGTATAACATTATGGAAAAGAAAGCTTTTTCTCTGGTTAAAGCTTTGAAAGACTTCAGGGTATACATCCTTCACTCACACATCATTGCCTTTGTCCCAAATTCAGTTGTCAAAGACATTCTAACACAGGACCCAGATGGTAAGAGAGGTAAGTGGATCGCTATTATTCTTGAATATGATTTAGAGATAAAACCCACTAAACTCATCAAAGGCCAAGGTCTAGCTAGATTAATGGCTGAATCAAATTTTGAAGTTCTGGATATTAATATGATTAACGCTTTGGATGATCAAGAGGAAATCTCAACACCCATTGTTGAAAACCATGTTATGAATTCCTCTTGGTATGCTGATATTGTTTATGTTTTGCTTAATTTGAATACACCTCCTGGTTTGACAAAAACAAAGGCAAGGTTCCTAAAATTGAAAGCTATAAACTATTGCATTATAGATAAATGTCTTTATTGGAAAAATGCAAGTGGTCTATTGCTTAAATTTTTGCCTGAGTTTGATGCAGAGAAGGTTAAGTACCAGTTCCATGAAGGAGAGTGTGGAGGTCATTTGTACTGGAAGACAACAGCCAACAAAATTTTGAGGGTTGGTTTCTATTGGCCTACTCTTTTCCATGATGTGCATAAAATGATCATAGCCTATCATAAGTGTCAACTTTTTGAAGGCAAAAGAAAACTGTTACCCTTACCTCTGCATCCAATCACTGTTGAAGCCCCTTTTCAACAGTGGGGACTTTACTTTATAGGAGAAATCCATCCCCCATCTTCTGCCCAGCATAGATGGATTCTCACTGCCACAGACTATTTCACTAAGTGGATAGAAGCCATACCTTGTAGACAGGCCCATGATTCAGTTATCATAAAATTCATGGAGACTAACATTCTCTCCAGATTTGGCTGTCCTACTAAGATCATCACTGATAATGCAACAGCATTTGGATCAAATAAAATGGTTGAGTTCTGTCATAGATATCACATAAAATTGGGGCATTCCATGGCCTATTACCCTCAAGGTAATGGACTTGCAGAATCCTCAAACAAAAGCTTAGTGAATATTATCAAGAAACTGTTGGAGGACAACAAGAAGTCTTGGCACACAAAGCTGGTTCATGCACTGTGGGCTGATAGATTGACTTTGAAGAAATCCATTAGCATATCACCTTTCCAGCTTGTGTATGGTACAGATGCAATTTTTCCGAACAGCCTTGGTGTACCAGTGATAAAATTAATTCAAGAGTTGCAAACTAAAGATAATGATATGATCAAAAGAATAAATTAGACCATTCATCTTCAGCAAACCAGAGAGGAAGTTTATAACAAAGCATTGCTAAAGCAAGACAGCATTAAAAATATTTTTTACAGAAGAACAAAGGCCAATAATTTCAAAATTGGGGAAAAATTTTTAAAGTGGGACTCAAGGAGGGAAGACAAGGGCAAGCATGGAAAATTTGATAACCTGTGGCTTGGCCCTTACTCTATTTACTCAGCTGCTGGTAACAATGCATTTTTCTTGTAGGAGTTGAATGGAGCAGAACTGTTTGGGGGTCCTGTCAATGGCAGGATGCTTAAGCATTACTTCTCTTGATCCATGTTATGTTCTAAAAGCCTTCTTTTCCTTTCTTCCATTATGAATATCTCATCCACCATTGCATTCAAAGTTAGAAAAAACAAAAATACAAAAACAATGAAAACGAGAAAAGAGGGCAGATTGACAAAACAAGAAAGGTATAGCCCCATACCAAAAAAGAGAAACAAATCTGAAAGTGTGCAAGCTTAAATGCCACTCCTACATAACCAGGGATAATTTTAAGAACCCCCTAAATTTATATATATAATAAATAGGCGAATCCCCATGATACATAGGAAAAATGGAAGGCGATTTTATTAATAATATAATATGTATATATAATTTTTTGGCGAATCTTTCACGAGATTATATTATCTTGTAAAATCATGGTGAATCACTAGTACAAATAGCGAATCACTACTACAAAATGGTGAATCGTTGTCTAGTGGAGTTCGGGGTGTTGGTTCCAATGAAGATATGGTAGTTGAACCAAGAGTAGAAGGAAGAGAAACACCGAGACCAAGCATGGCACATGGTGACTTGTGAGGGAAGTAGTTCTCGTGTAGTTTGGAAAACGCGTTCTTCTAGTTCTGCTAAGCGTAGTGTTGTTGCTCATGCTACTACTAGCACTAATATTGAGGTTGGAGAGGAGTTTGAGGAAGCATGGAAGGTAGCAGTGGTAGAGAATTACAAAGAGTACCCCATGATGGGTTCCATTTTGCCCTTTGGTATCTGTGCCTGCAAGATCTTCTGTCCATTGAACCAACAATTAACCGTTCAACCAACAATCAACTGGACTGAGTTGATTAGGTACGAGTCAACTTAGACTAATATTCAAAACTATGCTTTGCACTATCCCATATTTATCACACTAATTCTACACAACATTGTGCATTTGCACCCAACTCTCAATAATTCTTTTCCAAGAAAAATCTATAATAAGAAAATTATTTTACTATATTGTTAAGAGGATATTTTCTAAGTTGTTGATATGTTATTTCTATTGTTTTGTGAGCTAGTTGCATAACATATTCCCATGAGCCTATGCCCAGGGTTTCATGGTCAGAAATATGTAAGTTTATACTCATGTGAACCGAATTTTTGCCAAGAATTTGATAGCGTAGACAGTTATTTGATTTGAGCAATGAATATTCCATAGGCAAAACGTTGAGCAATGGAACCTTGAGGCAAAAATCTGCAAAGAATCCTCTAGATTCCCTAAAGGCCCATATTTAACAATTTCAAAACATAGTCAACTTTATATTCAAATTTCATGATTTTTCGCAAGGAACGCGTAGCCAGTTTTGTCATTTGACCAACCAATTTTCAAGCTATGGCCATATTTGGAGGAATATTGATGCTTTTGGCCACTTTTATTATTTTTGTTTTGACAAAAGGATGGATGTATGTTCCAAGTGTTCGTGATATTTGTATGTTGCAATAGGGCAATGAGATTTGAACCTTTGTAGGAAATTCTTGTATGTTGCAATAGGACATTGAGATTTGAACCTTTGCAGGAAACTCATCATTTTAGTCGTTGCGCAAAAGTCGAGATGATGCAGTGATGAAAGTGGGCCATGTTGACACTTTGACAAAAAGTGATTATGTTTACAGCCATTAGTATCAAAATTTCGAGACGATCGTGATGATGATGATGAATATGACTTGAATCTTAATTTCGAGACGATCGTGATGATGATGTGTATGACTTGAATCTCATCAGCAGATTCAAGAACACCATTTATGCCACTTATGTGTGAAAATCCATTTATGCCACTTTTGTGAGAGATCATTCATTTTTCAAGTTGAAAGAGAACATTTTGTGAATGAGATTTTTTTTATTGGAGAACGTCTCTTGAGCAAAAGAGAGCAAGAGACATGTCACTCTAGATAAGGGTTTAGAGAGAGACATCATATCACTCTTTAGAGAGACATGTCATTCAAACTATTGATATTACTTTCAACCAATTGATTGGTATCATGCCATATGCACTCGGAAGTCACACGGGACTAGTTAAACTCAATCTCTCTCATAATACATTTCAAGGTCCAATTTCATAGTCGTTGGGTGAATTCAGTCTTGCACAAAAGTCGAGATGATGCAGTGATGAAAATGGGCCATGTTGACACTTTGATAGAAAGTGGTTGTGTTTACAGCCATTAGTATCATAATTTCATAGAAAGTGGTTGTGTTTATAGCCATTAGCATCAGAATTTCGAGATAATGGTTGTGTTCACAGCCATTAGTATCAGAATTTCATAGAAAGTGGTTGTGTTTACAGCCATTAAAATCAGGATTTCGAGACGATCTCACTGATGATGAGTATGACTTGAATTTGATCAGCGTATTCAAGAAGACCAATTATGCCACATATGTGTGAAAATACATTTATGCCATTTTTGTACCGAGAAAGGAGGGGAAGGTCAAGCACTTATGACTCCTGACCTGTTGGAGTCGACTGAGACATTTCCAACTTGATCAAGTGACTAACTAAATCAAACCTGGTCAAGTGATAGGTTCACTCAACCAAGTCAAGCCAAGTCAAATGCTGACTTCCCTTCAACTAAGTCATACACCTGTTTGGTCAAAGGCCAATTCAACAGCCAAGTAAACTAGACACAGTAAGATACTATTACAATCATCTATATCAAGGAGTTTGATGAAGATGTCATCACTCAAATCTTAAGTTGCACAACATTGCAACCATATTTCAACATTCTCCACACGTTATCAAATATAGTTATGATGATGGACCTCCACATGCTCTATCTGCTAATGAAATATCAACTCTCACGGAAAAATCAACACATTTCCATTGTCACAATAAAACATAGTTCTGCCAATTTGTTCTACTTGCAAATAAACAAGTATTCTCCACAGCCAAACTGCTCACGAGTTGTCATTATTGCTTCCTTATATCACGCTTTAGAAGATAAAAGAGATACAACATATTAATTTTATTAAACCAAGAAACAACACCTGTACCAACTGTGAAAACATTACAAATAGTGGATTTCTTAACATCAACCAAACCTATCAGATCTAAATCTGTGCAACATGTCAATCAGAAAACCTCTACTCTACATTACAAGAAACCAATCTTCAAGGTTCCCTGTACATACCTCAAAACTATCTTGGTTGATATCCATAATGCACTATCCTACACATGTAGAAAGATACTTTCCATCATTGGCCATAAAAGAGCAAAGCCTAAATTTTTTAGCCTTCTCTTAATTTCTAATGCACATCATTTTGATCAGACCATAGACTGCATTCATTATCTAGCAATGATTTTTTTCCAAGGAAATCATTGCAAGGAAAGTTAGAAACCCATGGTATGCTTCCCCACATTTGTGAATGACATCCCTAATGAAGCTGTTGATGTAGACTAATGCTCGTCACTCAGCAAGATTTGAACTGGGCATCTACTGGCACAAAACTAGTCAAATGCCCAACAACAATAACAACAATTGGTTGACCTAACCCATTGGACTCCATCGAGAAATGATTTTACTATTTAGTATTTTATTTTTATTCTATTTTTTGTACTTGTTTTTCCCCACTGTATCTGATTATGGATTTTCCAAAAGAAGACAAATCAATATCTGTATCCTAGTAACCTAGGGGAGATATATCAAGGTGCCGACCAATTATCCATATACCAACTCCCTGAACGGTTTTGAGTTAGTTTTCACTAATAATTTCAATCCAACCACCATTGGTGTAGAAATGCCTTATAATACTCCATATTAAACCTTCCAAACAAACTTTTAGCAAACTAAGATTGTAACATATACAAAAATCATCAATGTGCTAAATTCAACACCTCAAAAATTACGTAGGAGGCCTAAATCCATCATGTCAAACACTGGTGACTGAACACGTCAATTTTTACTTTATGTCAATTTTTACTTTATGAATTGTGTCGACCTCATCATTATCAAAACATAGACAAAAAGACATGCCAAAATGCACATCTCAGATCCACATAGTTAAATCTTTTCATCATCAAATACAAGTAACTACTATAGATTTTATCCATGAAGTTCACAAGACAGCATAGAAAAAAGATTAAAGGCTACCATCAGAGCATACCACGGCTCCTAAGAAAGCTGCGTAGACAGAGTCAGTCATCAATCTCTGTGGTGCTGCTTGAAATGTCTTTTGTAATGCAAATAAGAGAAAAGAATTATTAACTGTAGATGCCTGATTGCTTTCTTCTGAATGCCCACTTCCAGAATACAGACTGGGCATAGAAGTAGATGTGGTGACAGTTGAAAATTTTAGCTGGCCTCCTGCAACAAGAGCACCCACAAGAAATAATGCCAACCATTATACCATCACCGTTGTCTACATTATAGAAATTGTTCCTTGCACTCTCTGCACTAATTGAAAAGCTTATCCCGCCTATAGTTCTTCCTGTAAATGCTTCTCTGGCTGAGGACATTTTTTTATTGTCATTGCCTAACAGCCTTTTACTGGAACCTTGATCATTCTCACTAGTTTTGAGTCCAATATGTTTAGACTCATCAGCATCTATTTTATCAGAAATAATACTGTCAACTTGACGTTGTGAACCAGAATGGCGCAAATGCCCAACTTGTTTCCCTTCTGTACAAGTAACTCCAATTATGTGAACATTTTCATTTTTCTCTTGGTATGTTGTATCACTGCTACTTAAACTTTCATAAATCATACCATGACCAGCTTCTGCTTCTTTCTTCAACAAGAAAAGAAGCATTTCTATGCCACCACAAGAAATGAAGGTCTCAGCAAACATGGTTGCTCGTGATGTATTTGGTTGTACCACAAGCCTGTAGAGGAGATGCAGTACACGAGCAACCTGTAATATACGATGTAAATACACTGTTAGGCAAATATTATAATGTCCAAAAGTTAGGAATGTCTCTACGACAACATAATATTTTTACAAATGTACTTGAAAGCCTAGGATTAGGTATAGAGATCACTAAATAAATAAGAAAGTAAAACCAAGTATTATAATCGAAGGCTTTGCAATTTAAAAGACTTTACTTAAAAGTAACAAAATTGTGTTTAAGGCCATCATTAACATGGAATGACAATTCGCTCTATTCTTCTCATTATCAGGATAGATTTTGTACATGCAGGACAATTACTCAACGTTCAGTGTCAAACATAATACTATAAAACAGATCTTACATAGACACAGTAATCTCAATCAGTTCATCCTAAGAACTATAATATCGATACTGATAGAAAAATTGTGACAGAAATGTACACTTGACTTTCAGTGTCAAACATTATACAATAAAATAGCTCGCATGGAAATTTGAATCAGTTAATCCTAAGTTTCTATGATACAGATATTGATAAAAAACTAATACAATACCAACGAACACTGCATATAAAAAAAATCTCACTATTGCAATGTCAAAAACTTTCTAGATAGCAATAAACAATGGCAGTTTGATAGGTTTCCTCAAACATGAGGCTACTAACTGACAGGCATGTGCGTGATAAAAACATTCTCACAAAACAGAAGCCCTAGCATATAGGTGGGCATATGGCACAGATCAAATCTAAATATATATACAAAGTTGTCTAGTCGTTAAAATCATGATGAGTTTTCATTTATTTGTTGTTTTTGTTTTTCTTTTTATTTTATTTTCTTTACTTTCTTAAGGAGGGGGAATATGACATTGGAATCCATCCTCGTTGTAACCTGTACGAACATTGTCTAGACCACATATAAATCCACACTATGTCCCTTATGGATACAAATCTATGAAGACCAGAAGATATATCCGAGAAGGATCCAAATCAAATATGTATCCATGTGGACCCAAGGAAGAAGGCAGATGTTCTTGACACAGAAGTAGCAAAGCTCCATGTTAACTCTGTTAGCACCGAGAGGGAACAAAAGACTCCAGGTACAAACCTCTCAGCTCTTAAGAAATTTACTGTACAATCCAATATGTGTGTAACCTTGTCTTGTATGTCCCTGGTATTCTAAAATTAATTCCCTGGTGCAAACATGGTGTTTTATGTCCCTGGTATTCTGAAATTAATTCACTGGTGAAAACATGATGTTTTATGCCCCTAGTATTCTGAGATTCATCAATGTAAATAATAAAATATCTAGCAAATGGACAACATAACAGTAGATCATGCCATGTTTTCCAACTTTTAAGGGTGGCTAAAATATTCATAAATATCAAATAGTTCTCAACAAAATTTAGTCATTCTTGAATCTTAATGCCCCAATGGTAGGTTCCATTTTGTGCCACTTTTAATTGAATAAATTAAAAAACCCAATGTTTCAAAGCCTGGCTATATCAATATGACCCAATTGTTGACATCCACAACTAAAGTTGAACTTCAATGATAGAAGAGACATCAATAATAGAAAGAGTTGAGATAGAGTACCAGTATCTCAAAATAACAAACGGTAATTTTTTGGCCTCAAACAGTTCCCAAAAGATATCCTTCAATAAACATCAGGGAACTTATGTGGGCATGACATTTGATTCTGATTCTAGCCATATCACACTCGCATCCTTATTATTAGCATAAAAGATTAGACAATTAATAGGCAGTTTCTACTTGAGACAACATGATTAAATATATCATGAACTAATTAGGCCTGGCAACATGGCCCTTTGGACAATTCCACATACAACTAGGGCAAAGTAACCTGGCCCAACAGGTCATAAAACTTGCTCTGAAATTGATATTTGACATCATAAATAATCAGATTAAAAGTATTTCTAGGCCAAATGCCTTCTCTCACAAAGTACACTATTGCACTGACTCAACAACAAAAGAGATCAATACACAAAATGTTTCAGAAGCCTATGACCTAATATATACATGCTAGGTAAAGGTTAAAACATCACAAGGAATGACTCCAGGACTAACATTAGCTTGCCCACCATACATCAGATCTCTGCATGCAATGTTGCCATGTGGTAATGGACAGTAGCAAGGTTGGCACTGAGGTATGAATTCGTGTCCGCTATGATTGAGCATGTAGATGCCTCTACTTGAGGCATGCATGCATATAGAACCATAGAACCATTGATCCATCGAACCATTTCGATAAGTTGTTGGGTGAGTAATTTCCAAGCCAAGGCCCATATCCAATTTAGCAAACCATTGCATCATAAACTCAGTGGCCTTCCTTAAATTATGCTTCGCAAATGGATAACAAGGAGAATCAAAATGCATACATTCAATACTACAATTAATAGACTACTTCATATGATTAAATATTTTTATCCTCATTGAGACACACCACCTACGAAGCACTCAATCACTACCTATTCAACTTCTGCCTCAAGCCACTCAAAATTGGCAGCCAAAGGATTTGTTTAGTTGCCTCATATGCAAACTGCAGTTAGCAAGAACATTCTTGTTTATAAAGGCCCGCATTGCCACCTTCGATGAAAAAGTAGTTAAAGAGATGTGCCAAATCCTTAGCCTTTCTACTGCTATAAATATGTAGAGAGTCACTACAAAAATGAACTCAACCGGTTTAGTTTGACAATTCACCTAATCTATCACCATCAGTAAGGTTCTCCTTATAATTGATGCATCCACCATTTCACCCTGCAACTCCAATACCATCTAGGCTACTAAAAATTGGTCTCTTATGAATGGGATTGAACATGTATGTATTTTCCATATTATGTTACAATCTTATGAATATATATATATATATATATATATATATATATAGATATATATATATATATATATAACAAAGAAAATGTGGCTTAGGTTGAATGGTAAAAATTTCTCTTTGCGAAGGGGAAGATGCAGGTTCAATCCCCGCTACCCGCCTATAGTATAAATATTGCTATCCCCAAGACCATACTGAGTAGTATCCCTATGTGATATATCTATTAACACACATATGTATATATTGTCTTTCACTAAAATATGGGATAATATCCCTATATCTGGTATCGATTGATACTTGGTACAGTTGCAATCATGCTGCATGCAACTACATGGAGATTCCCACATAATAAATCTTTGCAGAAAACTATCTACACCCATTTATCTTCAACCATTGAGTCAAGGGCACAAATATGCATGCAGTCCTAAAATGGGCAGATACGAATGAAGCTCGGCCAATACAATTTATGTAAGAATATGCAGTGAGAAAGTTACAACCAACAATTCTCTGCTACCTATGCTCCAATATAGTAAATCCAAAAAACATTGTGACAAATCCAGCTTTAGTGAATTCCAAGCTTCAAATTATGTGTTGAATCTTGTAGCTATGGTCAATCTTCATAATGTTTCATTTGTACTTCTAATATTGAAATATGAATTATAATTGTAAGACAAAAAATTATTTGAGGCATGTTCTTCATGTTTGCAAGAAATTTTATAATCAAAAGAAATTTTATAAAGAATGTTCTTCATGACCTTATCTTAAGCAGGAAAATGAAAATTTGAATTTGCATTTTTGACACCACAAGATGCTCAAGTCAGCCTCCCAGTGATGAAGTCAGCCTGGCCCAAAGAGGCACCTATTCAACCCCTCCAATGTGTATATATAGAGAGCACTTGTCTCCACTCCAAGGCATTCGCATCTCTCATCTTATCAAGCATATTTCTGATCTGGTATACCAAAGAAGGACGAAGAAGAGAAGGTCGAAGTTGGAGAAAGAAAAGAAGCCGAGCTTAAGAAAGAGACTCCCCGCACATGTGTATTCTCTGCTGCCCTCACACGTGTAGTTGCAGGTCCAAACTTCTGGTCACAGGTCCAAGATTTTGAGGTAGACAGGCCGAAATTCGACCCTATTGCATACCTAGTACGAATTTATGGAGAAGCATCTTGAGGTGATTTGGGAAGAATTTTGACTTGGCATCTTGGGCACCTTGTGGTTGTCATGTTGCTGGTTAGTTTGACTTTGATGTATCTCTTGTTGCATTGATTCTCTAAGGAAAAGGTTGGTTGGTTTTTTCCCCCTTGGTGGGTTTTCCTAGGGCAAAATAATCATTGGAAGTATTTATCATAGTTCACAAATAAAAGTAGCTGCATTTATTGTACTAGAAAAATCAACATGGTATCAGAGCTTTTGTGAAGGAAAGAGCACAAAGATCACTCTTCAACTTTGATATCACTTTGAAGAAACCCTAGACCTACAATCAAGTTGCATCCATGGCTCCTACCATGAAATCAGAGAACAAGTTAGAAGGGGCTACCAACTTTAAAGCTTGGAAGACAAGAATCAACCTAATTCTCGCTAGGGAAGATCTTTTGGAAATTGTGCAAGGCAAGGTGACTAAACCTACTTATGAAGCAGGAAATAAGAAGTACAAGAAAGATAACATCATAGCAGGAGCATTATTTTGGACTCCATCAAGGATAATCTAATTCCATACATCTCAAATCTTGACACTTCAAAGAAGATGTATGATGCCCTAAATGATTTCTATATTGTTAACAATGTTGGCCAAGTCATGAGTCTGAGAAATGAAATTTGTGGTGTCATGATGACAAAAGATCGATACAGTGGCTTCATATTTTGTAAGGATCTCTCAATTCAGAGATCCACTTCAAGCTATTGATGAAATTGTCTCTGACAAATAACTTGTGACCTCAGCACTCAATGGACTATAACTATCATGGAATGTGTTTGCAACAGGTATAAGTAGCCGTAAGGAAGCTCAAAGTTTGGAAGAAATATGGGCAGCTTGTTCTCAAGAAGAATCAATACTTTTGTCTAGAGGAAGAAAGACAAAGGAAGAAGAAGATTCTCAAGCCTATGCAGCTCGTTCCAAGAAAGTTGGAGGAAGAAAGAAGTTCAGTTTTCAAAAGAAGAAGAGGGATTTTGATAGAAGACCTAATCCTCGAAGGAAGAAAGATATGTCTTAGATCCAATGTTTCCATTGCAATAGATTTGGTCACTTCAAATCCCAATGTCCTGGAAGATTCAATTAGGAACAAAAGTGAGAATCAACAAGCTACCACGAGAGAATTTCATGAATATTCCAAGAGACCCAAAGTTGAAGGAGATGAAGACCACTTCTATTATTCCGCACTTGTAGGATCTCTTGCAGATGACAACAACATATGGTTGATCAATACTGGAGCTTCAAGACATATGACAGGGGAGCATGATCATCTTACAAGTTTGAGGGAAAGAATATTGACTCAAAAGGTGGAGCTTGGGACAGCAACAGCTATGCAATCAAAGGAATTGGGACAACATCCATTGAGCTGAAAACGGGTGAAAACATTCACTTGAGCAGCATACTCTATTTTCCAGATTTGAAAAAGAATTTGGTTTTGATTTCATGTTTAGAAGATGGAGGAGATAGAGTAGCCTTCATTGATGGGAAAGTCCTTTTTTGGGACAACAGATCTAGTATAAGTTATGATAGGGTTATTGGGATTCGTGACGGTTGTGTAAACTCTTGGGGCAACCTTCCCAAGCTCAGTATAATAGTTATAGTTATGACTGTGAGGGAGGCCATAAGAAGTTGAGCCAACTTTACCATTAGAATCAAAAACTTACTTTACCATTAGAATACAAAAACTTGGTAATTACAGTCCTTACCTGTTGAAATACGAGATTCACAGTGGCTTTGGTAAGAGGCACGACACAAAACCTGCAAATGAAAAAAACATGATAGAACAATGGCAACAACAATACTAACAAAATGCAACAGTAACAACAAAATTAAAACTAACACAACCACAGTAGAGAGAAACGGCTTTGCCTTACATTCCTCTGCCTCCCAGCAGAGCAACCTCACCAGGATCCCTCCAGTCATCGTATCTACAATGCATTCAGTACCATGGTCATTGTAAAAACATAGAGATTATTATTGTAGTGTTAGCATTCGTAAATACTTACACCCAACCATAGCGATGGTCGAATATGAGTTGCCTCTTCTTCTTCTGTCTGCATGAGGCAGTTCCTCATTCCATTACCGAAAACCCAACTAAAGTCCAGTGAACCCATACAGCGTTGGATCCAAATCCACTGCAATCTCCCTCTCCTCCAACCCTAGAGGATCCATCTTAGAAAATCGGTGTGCACAAAGCTCTCCGAACCAGTGAAAAATGAAAACATAGAGATTATTATTGTAGTGTTAGCATTCGTAAATACTTACACCCAACCATAGCGATGGTCGAATATGAGTTGCCTCTTCTTCTTCTGTCTGCGTGAGGCAGTTCCCCCTTCCATTACCGAAAACCCAACTAAAGTCCATTGAACCCATACAGCGTTGGATCCAAATCCACTGGAATCTCCCTCTCCTCCAACCCTAGATGATCCAGCTTAGAAAATCGGTGTGCAAAAAGCTCTCCGAACCAGTGAAAAATGAAAAAATTGGGGCGAATGCCATAAAAATCGGGAAAATTGGGGGCGAATGCCAGGGAAACGGGGCCGCGCCTTTTTTTTTTTTGGGGCTAATGTTAAATAATTAATTATTTTTAAAATATATTTTGGGCTAACTTTATTACATTATAAAAAATGAGTTTTATATAAAAAATTCACCCTAATAAAATTTAAAATCCCTTAAAATTCGCCTTTGGGCTAAAATTCGCCCCTAAAATTATCCCTGTACATAACACACTTCTAGTTAGTCAAACTGTCTAATCTTGACTAATTAGCTTTAAATTTTCTGCTGATAGGATAGTGGATTCGATTTGCCAAACTTTTTAATCTTGGCTTATCAGTAGATAGATTAGGATAGAAATTAGAGGTTCAAACAAAATCAAAATCTGAACCTAAGGTTTCAAATAGAGATGACTCAAATATTTCCTATCTTCTGAGTCAAAAAGATGTAAAAATCTGGTTCTAATTAGCTCAAAATCTGAACCAGAGGAAAGGAAAGAAACAACTCAAACAAAAGTCAAAACAGTGCTATAAAAAGGGAAGGAAATGCTTTCAAACTTTCAGATCTTAAGCCTTCCATTTTTATTTAATTTTTCTGCAAAATAAATGTCTATGCGCAACTTGTCTTTATGCCATAAACTAGCATCAAGTTAGACTATTCAATCCTGACTTGAGTGCTTTTAAAAATTTTGTTGTAGAATTTAGAGAATAAAAATCTGTTGGACAGTTTAATCCCAACAGATAGTAGATTAGGTAGAGAAGAATCTGAACTCAACTATTTAATATGAGTTCAGGGAGAAATAAGGAGTAGAAATAGATTATATTTCCTGCTTTCAAAAAGAAAAAAATGTTGTGAATAGAGTTTGCCAATCCAGGTGCACTCTAATGAAGAAAAAATGCTAGATCGGTAGGATTGGGTAGGTAGAAAGTTTGTATTGATGAAAATCCATTGTTTTCATAGCTGCTAATATGTTTTCAAATAAGATCATCCCATCAAAGGAAGGGCAGCCCAATGGATCATGCACAATTCAGCCTCCCAGAAAATGCAAGTCTGAAGTTCTTGATGCCTTCAAGAAGGCATCACCCCCAAGTGGAGCCACTGTTAGCCACCTATAATATTTGTTATACCAAAAGGTGGCTAAGAGTTTTTGAGCCTCCAAGGAACAAATTTTATCACTAAAAAATGTTGGCTCTTGAAGGCTCCTTGAAAGGCCTCATGCCTCTGTCCAAAATCTTCATTTACTATTTCCATTTTATACTCAGAAAATTCTGTTGATTCCAAGTGAAAGACTGTTGAAAGACCTTTAATTTCCCCCTTCTCAAACCTTCATTTTCTTCCCTTTTTCTCCATAAAAACTCCCTTGTTTTCATAAATCCTCTTCTTCCATTTGTGAAAATCACTTTTCCATAATTAAAAACTCATTTTTTTTAACTATTCTGAAACCCCCCCATTCCATTGAAAACTATGAAAAATTCATAAAAAATACAAGTCTTTACTATAGACTTAAGCCCCTTTGGGCTAAGTCCTAACCACTTCCCCACATGTTCCCTTGTCATAAAAACCAAGCACCAAACCCATATAGTGCTAATCGCATCGCAATATTTCAATGTGCACAAGTCTTTTTGCCATCACCAAAAGTTCCAATGCGATTGAACATTTCTGTTTAAAAACCCCCAATCGCATTGTTATTTTAATATTTAACGTGGGCCCACCTCGGCCCTTAAAACCATTGAAAAACCTTTCCCGATCTGCTTTTTCCTTTGTAAAATCCGAAAACCCACTTTTCCAAAGTTTTGGTCTAAAAACCAAAGTCACATGTAAATATAAATGGGTTGATTGAAAAAAGTTGATCGCGCAATTGCAATCGCGGAAAATACAATGGGTTGATTGAAAAGGCCAGGCCCGAAGTTCCGATATGCGGTAAGCCCCTTCCCTTTTAACCCTCCGGTCATATAAATCTCCATGCGCGCACGGCCCTGCAATCGGGCGCCAAGCCATTTTATATTTCCTCTGCCCAAAGTTTAAAACCTTTGGGTATATATTAAAACTTGTCAGTTTATTACATATTATACCTCCGCCGGTCCAAAGTTCAAAGCAATCTCCACCGTCGATCTGTTCTGTAGATCGACGGTGCGGAGTTCATCTCCCCGTGGTCCCCATGGCCCATAAGCCGATTGCCCAAAACCGGCAGTATCTATCGCACCGCCTTTGGGGCAAGGGTGGTTTTTTCCCGATGGCCAGCGATTCCATACAATGGTTGACACGCATCCCCTGTACCTTTTTCAAAACCGTCGTCCATCGTGCATAACCGCAGTCCATCGTGCATTATTGTTCGGACGCGAATGCCTAGCGATATTGCCGTGGACCGTCCGATCTGGGGCGGGCCATCCAACGGCTATCGCTCGTCGAAGATGCACGATAGTTAACTCAGATGCACACACGATAACTCAGGGTATGGTGCCCCATCCACTTAATCTCCGCCGTCGATCTGATCTACAGGTCGACGGTCCACATTCCATCGCCCTATTTCCTCCGTTTGACTTTCAACCTCCACTCCCGACCATCGATCTCTGCGAGATCAACGGCTTAGATTCAATATTCTTCCGCCCATTCTACAATCTCTCCCCATTAACCCCAACCGTTGAATGATGCCATCCAATGGCTACGCTCCTTCTCCACCTTCTAAGCAGTTTAACCCAAAAATGAAGGATTTCTTAATTATTTCTGTGTTTTGCAAGTCTTGTTAATGGTTTTCCATTGTATTAAAGAGAAAGGCCGAGGGCCGGAAGAGACATTTCCTGTGCCTTCGAGCTATTAAAAAGAACCATTCACGGGCTCTATTCAATAATTTATCAATGTTTCATGAGCGTTGGTAACACGTAAAAAGGCCTGTGCGGCCCTGCACATCGACATGACACTATTTTATTCAAAAAACAATTAAAAGAGTATAAGTTTGAAGACAAAGCACAGCAGATGAAGATTAAATATAGATCTGGGGAATTACGGCTAAGAATGATTATCAAAAGCCTAATTCCATGGATTAAAGCATAGTCAATAGAAAATCATAAGTGTTTCACTGACAGAAAAGGTTTCCACTGCTTCAAATGAGGCGAATTGATTCCTCAGCTACCATAAAAGCCACCTGTTGCCTCAAACCATTCAAAAAAAGGCCGAAGTTATTGAATAAGATCAGATTTTGCCTCAGTGCAGCCAGGGAGTTTCTTCTGCAAGGAAATCAATGCAGAAAATATCTGCAGAGTTACTCCAAACATTACACAGAGCCTCAAAGTCAATAAAAGCTCCCACCAGGTTTCTCTTGGAAATTACCTTTTTTACCTCTAAGATTTTTTTTGTTCTGTCACTTATCCCAATTGATTCTAATTCATGCTTATTCTTAGAATTGAGAAACTTAATTATCTCAGTGGCCTCCTATGGTTTCTTTCCAAGTTCTTCTTTGACTTTCTAAATAGATTCACTAGCTTCCTTTATCAAGTCTTTCTGTTCAAATATAACTTGGATAGAAGGCCAACTATCATTAACAGAGTTAATGATATTAGCCCACAGTTGTTGCTTTGCTTGGGCTAGTGGCTCTTTCAGTGTTAATTCTTTTTCTAACTTTTGGAATCTATCATTCAACCTATTTGATTTCTGTGTTTCAGGTTTATACATGATTTGAGCCAACTTACTTTCATCTTCTAGAATTTTTACTTGATCCTTAAGCTTATTGATTTCAGTAGTCTTTATTGACATGTCTTTCATTCCTTTAATCAACTTACTTGCCTTATCATTGGGATGGGATGTTGTTGTTGCTGGTGTAGTAGTTGGTGTTGCTGAAACTTCTGTTGTCACTGGAACTGATGTAGTAGTTGGGACTGTTGTAGCCACTGAAGCTGAAGTTGAAGCTATGGGAATGACAGTAACAATAACTACTTCCATGTTGGCCTTCTTTTCCTACACTAATTTTTTCATTTCATTCTCCATCTCTTTCAGTTGAGTTGTCAACTGAATGATGAGATTCATCATTTCATCTTTATGACTTTCGTTCTCCAAAACTTCTTTAGTTTGTGGATGTTCAGTGCAAGGTAATTTCAGCTCCTTCTTCAATGCAGCTATGTCTGCATTCCTTTTCTTGATAAGCTCTTCAGATGCTTTGATTTTATTTGGGTCATATCCAACCTCCATGACCAACTCTTTAAGTGATTTTATTCTATTATCCTTCGCTTGTGAGGAATCATTCTCTAGTTTTAACTCTGCTCTGATATTTTCTAGAGAATTTTGTAGTTTTTGGAAACTCATAGCTTTATTGGCCATAGTGGAGTAGATCATTTCTCCTAATTTCTTATGGAACTCAATCATATCTGTAGGATGTACATCTTTAGCCATAAATTCAAAGGTTGTTTTCTTGTAGTTTGCTGATGATTTTGGAGCCTGCACTGTTGGCTGCAAAAAGGTCATTTGCATCTTCCTATTTTTGTAATCAAAGGCTGAAAGTAACCTATTCTGGTCACTAGGAGTTTGTTTCCAATATTGGGCATAAGTCACAACTTTCAATACCTCATTATTCAATTTGATTTCTTTATACTTCTCCATTATATATTTTTCTTTATCCACCAGTTTACTTGATGAAGAAACTTCTGCACCATGTTTCTTCTGAATAATCTGAGCACTGGAGGTTGATGGTTGATGTGTTTCCTCTGAAACTGTGGGAGGTGCATTATCTCTGACCACTGTATCTGTATCAATAATTTCAACAGTGTCAACTATCTCTTCCTGTTCAATCACTGGATTCAGTTTGGCCTTTTTCCTGTACATTAGTTTGAATTTGGTGTCAGTAGTAGTCTTCGCAGAATAAGAGCCTTCCTCTCTTGCTCTCTTTGAGTTGTTGTCTTGTGGGGTTGGAGTATGCAGGATGGAACTAGTATCAGCATGTTTCTCCACCTCTTGCAAAGTATTTTCCAACCACTCTGACTGGTTGGAATACTTTTCAATCTCTGGTTTTGACTCATGGACAAAAGGAGTCAATTTGAATTTGACTCTTAGTTTACTGATGACTCCCAAAGGATCATACTACCATTTGAAACTATTACTGAACTTGAAATCTTGTAAACACTTATCTTCTTGTTGACCAAAATTCCTATTATTGCAAATGAAAGGACCAAGTTGGTTCTTAATCTTAAACTGAGTTTTCTTCTTTGTTGACAGGAAATTAACTTCATCTAAATTTATTATCTTTCTGATGTATTCCAGTGCAAATAACCTCATTGGGAGGTATTTGGGGGGTTTGTATGGAGTGATTTGGCATCCATACACCCTAATTTCAGTATGGTTCTGGTATAAATACCAGTCTCCTGTCCTACTTTGTTATGACAATTGTAAGACCTTTTGTATCTCTTCACTGACCCTAGGTTGCATGCTACTGCTTAGCATGTTTACAACTAGATAAAAAAATGCATCAATGAAGTCTTTGTAGCTGAATTCTATGGAATAATTTCTAATCAAGGATGTCCAAAAGACAACTGATTGGGGATTACCCTTAGGGTCTAGTTTTTGGTGGCTAACTACAAACCTTTATGATTGGAAATAAAGGAACAAATGAAACAAAAATGATGAATATTTAAACACTCCTTCCTCTGGTAATTTAACCAATTTCTCATGTATGGCATCTGATAGATATTGAGCAAAGTTAAGTGTTGAAGCTGGAGGTTGTCTTGGGCAGAATATGGACAAAAAACCTAGGATAGAAGCATCTACATATTCATCAATAAAGTACCCTAAAATACAAGACAGCATTGTGACAATATTTCTGATTCTCTCTAAAAAAATGGAAGCTGAGTATGGAGGGTTATTCTTTGGGGTTTCTACTGATGGAGGAAGAAAGGTTTGGAATATTTGAAATCTCTTGGGAAATTCCAGCTTCAGATATAGTTCAGTGAGAATTTCAATTGATAATGGGGCTTCATTAGGCTTGGTTTGGATCTGTAACATCTGATTTATGGATTATGTAGTGATTGTGAATAAAATCTCTTGCGGCTAGGGGTTACTAGAGCTCTTTCATTGGGCAAGTAATTGACTAATAGAGTCTAATGAGATCAGGAAACTGACAGGTTTGTGGGAAAATTTACCTGGGTATGTCTGAATCCTAGAGATGGATATCATCAACCTGTTCTATGAATTTATCATGGCTCCAGTAGTTGAGCTCTAGAAGGTTTAAATCAGTGATTGTATCACTAATTTTGAAGTCCTTGTCTGCTAGAGGAGTGTGTTCAAAATCCATTACAGGTGGTTGCAGAGGGTTAACAGAGATTATGCTCTGGGAGGCCATATAACTTGTTCAATTTATCAATTTATTACTTTCTTATGCTTAAGTAATGGCTTATGGAACTTTAGGATTACCTAGAAAATGAAGCTTTGGTCTTTGGAAGGGGTTCTCGTCGTAGCAGTCTTTAATTGGTATACAAAGCTTTAATTCTAAGTCTACACAGGTTCTGGTAGCAATAAGTTTTAATTCTGGTCTAGACAAGCTTCAAAATAGGTTAGCAGAGGTTCTTTTGGCTTCTTTTCCGCAAATAAAACAACTTTTGAGAAAACACAACAATAACGGAATAATTGTTTTTGTTGGGTTTTTATTGCTTTTAACTGGAGATGGTTAATCTCTTTGGCTTGGGGTTGAATTCAAACATCAGTGGTATCATCGCAATGGCTAGAAACAAATAAGTGGTTATCGCATCGCAAAAAGTGGGTTGGTGGTTTTCGGCTGGGAGATGCGATAAAATGTGGGAGCGCCATGTAGCAAATGGGCAGGGGTGCGAAACCATCCATTTCGTAATCCCCCAATGGTTTTAAAAATCGGGAAGTGGAGAGTGCGAAAGGGCTTGTGAGTGGTTGAATCATTATAGCACCAATCAGACGGTTGGATGAATTGGGAGGATTTGATAGGTAGGATCGGGATTATTATATGTGATGGGGTTTATAATATGTGGGTCAGGTTAAATATATTGGAGGGGTTTAAATGTTAGCGGGGAGGGGATTATATGAAGTGGGGTTTTAAAAATAAAGTGGGACCCAAGATATATAATAAGTGGGGGAATTAATATAATATGTACAAACTATAGGTTATAAAAATAAAGATGTATTTGGGATATATAAGTGGTAGGGGGGCTTAATTTTATATAAACTATATACTAAAGGGTTTGTAAAATATAATAGCGGGAATGAAATCGAAAGGAAAGTGGGTTAAAATAATATCAATGAAAGATTTTTTGGAGTGGGGCCCGATATAATATTTTAACCATTCAAAACTATGCAAAAAGTGGGTTTTTGCATTGGAAATTTTGGAGGGAAATTAGTAAAGGCGAATTTAATTTTCAAAGGAAAATGTGTTTTTTAACTAGGGAAAGGGGTTTTTAAGCTAGGGAAAAAGGTTTTAGGAAGGGGTAAGGATTTTTTTACAAGGGGAAAGGGATTTATGAGGATATTAGTGATATGAGATGAACCAATTGATGCTCTTCATGTCTTGTAAAAGTGCTTCTTCCTACCCTTTATTTACCCTAACATTTTTTACTTCATTTATTGGGTGCATTTGAGCTTGCTGACCCTTTTATTTTCTTTTGATAAGAAATCTAATCTACTTCTAACCTTATAACTTCCAATGGCTCAGATTAAACTGATGAGCTCATTTTTATTCTCTACCTAACTACTGATCTGCCAAGATTAAATGGTTTGTCTAGTTCTTTATTCACTAACTATCATTACATGAAATTTAAAAGCATGAATGAATCAAGATTAAATTGTTTGATCATCATGAATTGTGGCATTTTAGACAAGCTGCACACAATTTTATTTGCAAAAAGTAAAGTAAAGTAGTGGCATTTGAATGTGCAACACTTTCATGATCTATTTTTATCTCTTTTTGTGGGGTTTATACTTTATCTTCTTTTTTGATATTTTTCTTTTAGTCCTTTGATTTAGGCTTTTAGGACTTACCCTCTTTTCATTTTTTAATATGGGAAAACATTTGTAGAAATCAAAGTATGTACAATATTACAAGACTAAAAATAGCCATTTCAAAATTATAATCCCTATTATTATAGGACCCTAAAAATCTCATTAATGAAATAATTATCATCTCATTATTATAATATTTTGGAAAATTAATTATGAGAAATAACTCAATCATGTAATTTCACACTTTCAACATGGGATAAATCTCACATAAGTAAAATAAAAGGTGAAAAGGGGATGCCTTTTAGCCAAAAAAATGAGGTCAGTTTATATTGGGTTTCCCTCACTATAATGGAGTAGAAAATAGGGTTATAAAACCTCCTTCAAACAACCATTTTACAATACCATCACAACTCGGCTCAACTTCAACGCTCCAAACTAGCCTGCACAATCTCTTCCACACCTGCACTTCAACTCTTCTTCAACGCAGCACCACCACACTTCTCCTGGTCTCAATGTTGCCACCATTTACCTCTCGGCCTCGTCTCAATGTGCAGAACCTCTCTCGGCTTTCTCGAGTTCAAGAACGTATCCAATGATTGCACATACCTACGTTCCGTGATTAAAGTAACTAGAGTGTTTCTCCTTCAACAATTAATCTCATTTTCAAAAAGTGTCCATTGGAAAAGTGGAATACAACACCAATAAAGGGTTGAAAAATCACAGCAACCTCCAAACGATCCATGTCGATTTCACTTACATGTATCCAGTAGAATCCATTAACTTATCCAACACAAGCCACTGTTCATGAGAAAATATAACTGGACACATGATGCCCAGAATCTCACATCCAATAGCTGACACACTAGGAGGCACAATTTTACACCAAAACGATGGTCATAACATACCTTCCAATAGGTTTGGAAAATCCTTAAGTGTGATCAAACAATGCTTGACATAGAATTAGGGCCTTTCAAATTTCAAATTTCAAATTCGGTACTCATGATTCCACTTTTGAAAGCCCTTTTAACTACTCTTCCATCACATGAACAATGACATTAGAAAGATTTAAAATATGCATCCTTCATGCACTCTATTACAAAAAACAAAAAACAAAAAAATGGGTGACAAATTTTGAGCTAAAATCTTGCCATACAACAAACGAAGATGAATATACTTAAACGATTTATTCGCACCCATACATTGGCCCTTCATTAATTCACATTTGTTAAAAAAATTTGAGGCAAGGGAATTTTTCTTCCTCAACATAGAGTTTCCAAAAGGTGACAATACTGTTGTGAAAATTAAATCATATGAGTCTCCCTTTTAATATAGAGTGGCAGAGATTAAAATCAGTTGACTTGCCAAAATATAATGGAGCAAACAAAATCAAAAACAAACCAAACTTTATACTATGATTCCAGAACAAAGGAAATAAATTCATATGGAGGATGCGGCTCCTTCACCAGTAAAACACTACATTTTACTAAGATTTACATTCACTAGGAGTTGTGGAATAACTAACTGTAAAACCTGTAACTATTTGTTTTCAGGGCCCACCAAAATTTGCTCCATGATTTTCTCCTCTTGTCTTTCCATAATTACTTCCGCCACAATACATAATAATTCTACATGCATAGTAATTCAAAACATACTTTCCTAATACATTAATACATGACAAGAAAAAAATAATACAAAGGATGGGCGAACATGATTTTTTCTGAACTTACAGAGATTGCGTGAATTAAATAACACTTACGGAATAAATGTTTAACAATAAATTTCTTCCAACCCTTCATTAAATTTCCATTTGACTTTAATAGTTTAATCTATTGCGAAATGGGTAATTGTCCTCCTGTTCAGAACTTCATTTATGCTATGTCCTTCCCTACAAACTAAATCTGAAACTTGTAAAACATTTACTTGAGGTACGGTTGATGTCAGAAAATTAAACGCGGTTGTTAAGATTAATTTTCCAACACTCGACATTGACCATTCCCAAACAATCTCTGAGATAAAAATAAAATAAAAAAAATCACGTGTCAATGGCTTTGTGAATATGTCTACAAATTATTCTTCTGACCCATATTCTTGCAACACAATCTCACCATTGTTAATTAATACTCTTATGAAATGATATTTAGCATCAATGTGCCTTGTCCTCTTGTGAAAAAAATAATTCTTTGATAGTGTAATTGTTGAACTATTGTCACAAAAAATAGTTGTTGTTCCATCTTGTTCACGGCATAAATCCCTCAATGTCCTTCTCATCCAAACTTCTTGGCACGTTGGTGTTGTTGTGGTGACATATTCTGCTTTTGTTGTTGACAATGACACTATCGGATACTTGTTGGAAGCCCATGAAATTTCTCTTGAACCCAAATGAAATACATATCTTGACGTGCTCTTTCTGTCATCAACACTGCATGCCAAGTCACTATCAATGTAACCAATGAACCTAAAACAATCTGTTGCGGTGTACAAAATGCCACACTCCTTTCTCCCATTGACATATTTTAAAATCATGTTGGTTGCTTGCCAATGTGTCTCCTTGGGTGTCTCCATGAACCTCGACACCAAAGTCACTGCAAACATTATGTCAGGCCTAGTCGTGGTCAAATACATTAAGCTGCCCACCATACTTTTGTATAATTTCAGATTGGCATTGCTGCTGCAGTCTTCTTTTCTCAAATTCAACCCCATGACTGTTGGAGTTCATGTTGGCTTGTTGTTTTGCATATTAAACATCTAGAAAATGTCTGCAACATACTTTGCTTGAGAGATAAAAATACCATTTTCTTTTTTCTTCATTTCTATGCCAAAAAAATATCTTAACAACCCCAATTCGATCATATCAAACTCACTTTTCACGACTTATTTGAAATCAGCGATGAGGTAATCATCACTCCCTGTAAAAATCAAATCATCTACATACAAAACGACAATAAGAAGCTTACCGTCACTTTCTTTGATGTATAGAGAAGGCTCGTCGTCACATTTTTCGAATACATTGTCCTTCAAGTAAGCATCTATCCTGCTATACCTTGTACATGGTGCTTGCTTCAACCCATAAAGAGCTTTGCTCAACCTACACACCTTCTCTTCTCGACCTTCTATCTCATAACCAGGAGGTTGCGAAACATAGACCTACTCTTTCAGCACTATGTTCAAAAACATTGATTTTACGTCCATTTGATAAACTTTCCATTTGTGTTGCGCTACAATTGACAACACTATACACACTGTCTCCATCCTCGTGACTGGCACAAATGTCTCTGCATAGTCTCTTCCATGTTGCTGCTTGTATCCTTTAACAACTAACCTTGCTTTATTCCTTTCAATCTTACCTTCAATGTTGCTCTTGGACTTATAGACCCACTTCACTCCAATGACTTATTTGCCTCGAGGAAGGTTCACTAACTCCCATGTGTCATTATTTTCTATTGTTCATATTTCTTCATCCATTAACACGACCCATTTTTCTTCTTTGACTGCATCCTCAAAATGAATTAGGTTATCTACATGATAAAATAATTCAAATAAGGAATTCGGACCAATGCTACTATCAACTTCATCTTGCTCAGAAATTTAACTTAAATTTCTGAATTTGTGTCCTCTTGTGCTTGCGTAAGATGGGCTTGACATGTCACTTGGTGTTGCACTTGAAGTAGACAGCGATGTGGATATTTGTGGTGTGTTTGGAGAAGCACTTGCTTAACTGTGTGGCGTTGTCCTATTATTTTTTTGTTGCACATGTTGACTTCTTTGTTGAGCTTGTGTAGGTGTAGGAGGAGTCACCATTGAGGAATTACTTGTTGCGGTCAATTTCTCTTTGTCTTTGTGTGGTGAACTGTTTTCACATTGACTATATTCTCTAAACTTCCATCCCATCCTTCATATTCTATGAAATGCACATCTTTGTTGATTATGACTTTCTTAGTTGATGGATTGTAGACATTGTATGCCTTGGACTAATCACTGTATCCAACAAATATACATTTCTCCCCCTTGTTGTCCAATTTCTTCCTCAACTCATCTGGGACATGTGCATACACCACACATCCAAACACTCTCATGTGAATGACATTATGCTTTCTCCCACTCCATGCCTCTTCAAGAACTATGTTCTTGACGCTCTTGGTTGGACACCTATTAATAATATATGTTGCACAAGCGGCAAGTTCAACCAAATAATCATTTGGAAAATGCTTTGACTTCAACATAATCCTTTCCATTTCCATAGTGGTCTTATTCTTTCTTTCCGCGACACCATTTTGTTGAGGTGTATACCTTGTTGTAATTTTTTTGTGAATTCCAAGCTCCCTGCAGAAACGTAGGAAGTCACTTGAGATGTATACGCCACCTCTGTCAGTCCTCAAGACTTTGATGTAGTGGCCACTTTGCATCTCAACAAGAGCTTTATATTAGCGAAAGCGCTCAAACACTTCACTTTTCTATTTTATGAAGTAGAGCCATGTCTTCCTTGTATAATCATCTATGAAAGTCAAAATGTAATAACTACCCACAATTGATGGTGTCTGCATTGGTTCACATAAATCTGAATGGCCAATCTCCAAGGGTGCATTTTCCCTTGTTGAATTTCCTGTTGGAAATGATTCCCTATGTTGTTTTCCCAAGGTGCATCCTTCACATAGGTTGTCTAGTTTTTCTATGAGTGGAAATCCTTTCACCATGCATTTCCTATGCAACAAATTCAAACCTCAAAAGTTTATATGACCAAATCTCAAATAGCATAGTAAATTTTCATCCTTGACCTCTCCTTGAAAGTCTACCGGTGTGATAGCTGCTACATTTCTTTCATTCTCTTGTGAATTCATTGGTAGTTGTGCTTGAGCACCTTCTTCCTTCAAATTTGATTTTAGCTTGAGAGGAGACATTATATTGTTTGTCATCTGAACTTTTGCAATCAATTGTCTACTTTGGGACTTATCCAAAATTGTGCACACATCATTCTTGAAAAATACATTGTAGCCCTTTTGCATGAGTTGTCCAATTCTTATGAGGTTGTGTTTCAAACGAGGAACAAAATAAACATCTGAAATGTACTTCTCTCCCTTATTTGTTAGAATGTCGACTCTTCATTTTCCCATGATAAAGACTTTGCTATCAGTCCCTAATGTCATTTCTGATTTCACATTTTCATCTAGATTGGAAAACATTTCTATGTTCCCAGTCATGTGGTTGCTACACCCCGAATCTGGAAACCATACATCCCCCTGTTTTCCTTGTGCTACATTACAAGCTAAAAACATGTTATCATGGTTCTGACTTTCCTTTATGAAATTTGCACTTTGTTTACTACTTATTTCATGATGATTATTTCTACATTCACTTGCAAAATGATCATACTTCTTACAATAATGACATTGAACTTGAGATTTATCATACCTTTGACCTTATGCTTGATTTTGGCTTGGGCCTTAACTTCGATTTTGATTTCTTCCCCTTCCACTTGAACTTGAAGGGCTACTTCTTCCACCTCTGTGTGGGCTTCTGTCTCTTCCTCTATAGTTTGATCTTCCTCGACCTCTACCTTGACCAAATGAATCTTGTGTCTTGAAAGCATGCTCCAATGAGAAGGTTGTTACTCTATTCATTGCGTGTTCATGATAAATCAATGATGCATGAAGCTCATCCACTGAAAATTGTGAGAGATCCTTTGTCTCTTCTATGGCCACAAAAATGGCATCAAATATTGTATTCTTCTTTCCTCAAGTGGCTCACCATAAGACCTGATTTGAGTAAAAATCCCAATTACATGTGTAAAAATGAGACTACATGCTTAGACTCTTTCATACAAATTGTATCAAAATATCTTCTCAACATTTGTAGTTTTGTTGTCTTCACCTTTGCCATGGCTTGGTAGGTTGTCTGTATCTCATACTTTTTTAGAATTTGTTGCTCTTGCAATCCTTGGGAAGATGCATTCATGGAATGCTTGAAAAATATAGAAGAAGAGGGCTTTTGAGTCCTTCTTCCCGTTGTCCCTCAACAAATCCTTTTCTTTTTGTGTCAAAGCATTGTATGCTACTGCATCTGCGGGTCCTTGGAAACCATTCTCCACCAATTCCCAAATGTCTTGAGAAGAAAATAAAGCCTTCATTGTTATATCCGAGTAATCGTACTTTTTTCCATTGAACCGTGGTATTTGTGGATTAGTCAAGCTTATGCTTGTTACTTCCAGTTTCACTATGTAAAAAAAAACTTCTCCTTGGTGATAAATACACTGCACATAGAATTTGCAGAGCACCTTTTAATTAGCAGTAAAAAAACTTGAGGTAATGAATTTTTAAACCCGCCCTAATACCATCTTAAATCATATGAGCCTCCCTTTAAATATAGAGTGGCGGAGACCCCCAATTGGGGTGTATGTCAGATCACAATCGGAATAAAGGGCCAGCTGGTTCTCACTGTACTCTCAGTTTTAATGCCCACATTCTTTGCTTTTATGAGTTGTCATAACCCCCATCATGGTTTAAACTTCCCACCTCTGAAGGGAATGATGGTTCATGTCACCTGTCGAGCATGCATTTACTGTGTGAGGCGGTGTAAAATTTGGTATTGTCGCCAAATTTCTCCTTTCTAAAAGTAACTTTCGACCCAATTCACTTATTATGCTCCTGTTCCTGCTGCTCTGTTTGCTCTACGTAGTGGAAATCTCTGGTCAACAACCTCACCATTGGTGCAAACCCCTCTGGTATGTAATGGCTCCTTACCTAAGTTCCCTTCATTATGAATTATGCCTCTCTTTGAAAAATTACGATAGTCCAAGGCAAAACTCCTTTTTTTGTTTGTAAGCACCCTCTCAATCATGGCCGCAACCTTTCAACTTAAATTTACTCTATTTATACCATTTTATTTTTGCCCTAGATGATCATAAATCTTTCAAATTCATTGCACTTACCCCTGATAATGGACTCACTTAAGAAGTCCGAAACGTTGGGTCATTAATACACTTGAACATGTTATTCCACTATTCTGTTATGCCTCTATGCTCAGAACACGAACAATGGTTTCTCTGCTGATATTCTTGTTACCTATCCTATGCAATTTTATGACATTGCTGTAGCATTAGATATCATTCCTCATTTTCGAAGTCCTAATAGAGATTCTGATATTAAGCATTGGGTTCAAAGATTATCTGAAAACTATCATTCTGGGCTTCTTCTATTTCTGAATTCGTCTTTAAGGTATACTTGTATTTTCAGTGTTACTGCTAATCTGAGAAAGTCCCATAGTCTAAGCTCTCATTCTACTAGTAATTTCTTTATCCTTAATCCCTGGGGTTCTGAATCTTTACGGTTTGAATATAGTCAGTCTCAGCCCTTTATTTCGAGTTATGCATCTGGTCCCTCCAGAGCGAATGGAATCACACTGCTCGACCTTCAAATTCTGCCTATCTAAGAGGTCATCCTATGTTCTTCTCTTCAATGTCTCTGCAGTATTCGTTTTCACGCCCTCTGTGATTTTCTGTCTCTAGATTTCATGGCTAAAACTAAACCAGGTCAGAGTGCTGCCAGACCTACTCCTTCTCGTAAAAGAGGCCGCAAGTCAAATATCGAAACTTTGGAAAACATAGTTGATACCTATGAATCAACTACCCCTGAAGATATCAAAGTCACTATTGTTGAATGGGAACAGGACTAAGAGGAAGAATATACAGAAATTAGTGAGCAACAGAAAAGAATGGAATTCATCCTCGACCCCAGCAACACTAAGGGCAGAGTCTCCTTATTTCAACAAACAGTAAAAACATATTGGAAATTCAGGTGTGCGTTGGCAAGAGCAATGGAGAGCCTACAGAAAAAAGAACTTAAATCCTATTCTTCAGTCTTATTTGAACTTCAAGCAATGAAACAAGAAATGTGAGAGATGTCGCAGACCCAACATCAACAAAATGCTTGCATTGGCAACATAGAACAACAGCTCCGTCTGTTTCAACAAGAAAAGCTTTCTGGATCATCTACCAAGGATCCAGTCTCAGATATTTAATCTCATGGATACTTAATATCATGTTTTCTTTTTAAATTTTGAATGACTCTAGATACTTTATATCTTTTCAGTTTTATATGCAGTTTCTATGGACATAGTCGTGTAAAGTTAGCAGCTACTAAGCGTAAAAAACAATACCAATTCTGGTTAGCATTTAACTTTTTGAGGTGGCCAACAGACTTGGTTTCCTGTGGGCAGGTTGAGACACTCAATTTTTGATGTAATTTTTTGGATGCAACTTTCCCTTATAATAGAAAATGGCTAGGCACTACAGAATTTACAAAAAAAAAAAATACAGAGTGGGGGAGATTAAAATTAGTTGACTTGGGCAACTATAATGGAACAAACAAAATCAAACAAATTCAGGCTTAGTAAAACAAAGTAAAACATGGTTGTCGCTGTAAAACTCTAGTAAAACACTACCTTTTTACTGAGATTTACATTTACAAGGAGTTGCGAAATAACTCACTATTGTAAAACCTATAACTATTTATACCTGTAACTATTTGTTTTTTCAAACTCCCACCAAAGTTTGCTCCACCATTTTCTCCTCTTGTATTTCTTGACTTACTTCCCCCACAATACATAATAATTGTACATGCATATTAATTCAAAACATACTTTCTTAATACATTAATACATAAAAAGACAAAATTGATTAACATGATTTTGAAATTGCAACGCTTAATGTTTAAATGTTTAACCATACATTTATTCCAAGCTTTATTAAATTTCTATTTGACTTTAATAATTTAATCGTAATTGTCCTCGGATTCAGAACTTCATTTATCCCATGTACCTCTTTGCAAATAAAATCCGCAACTGTAAAACATTTACTTGGAAGTATAGTTGTTTCAAAATTAAACACAAGAACAAATTGTTCGAGTCAACAAATCCCTTCATCCTCATCCTGTAAAATATTTACTTGAAGCAGTAGAGATGTTGTCAGAAAATTAAACACAAGAAAAAATTGTTCGAATCAACAAATCCCTTCACTCTCTGTTACTTCACGTGCAACCTTCACCAGCGATCCAACTATGCTACAAAAAGGACCCTGCCTCTCCTTCAGGGAAACAACTTTCTCCTCTCTGTGGCTTTCATACAACCACCCAACGACATCCGTGCAATGGTGATCTGTCACTTTCTGCAATTATTGTTGCCCCTTTTGTAATTAAAAAAATGCTTCAAATGCTTTGTGGAAGAAGCTCCTCTTACAGCGAATACGTCACATGGCTGGTCTAAACAGTCTCAAGGAGACCCATCTTCTGCACGACTTCATCATGCCATTAAAATGGTCAAAATTGAGTAGAATGGTCAAAACGAGGAACTGCATCGTTTTGCTCAGCTGTTATAAAAACTAAAACCTCAAGAATACCAAGACCTGTAAGAAATTGAAGTGAAGAATTCTGTAACTGAAAGCTAACAAATATTTGGTGACAACACTCCACCCGGCCTGTAAATATTTTCTGGGTATACAAATGTAAGGAAATGTTATGTAAATTGACAACACTACACTAGGCCTGTAAATATTTTCTGGGTATACAAATGTAAGGAAATGTAATGTAAATTGGCACGGGCAGGGCCTAGCAACCCAACAGCCCTCTTCGCACAATAAGTAAAAAGATGTTTGAACAATCGAATCCAAACATTTAATGACCCTGGAACAACTCAAGAACTCAGAAGAATAATTCTTGAACAAATAATGAATTTTCTAGTTTGCATGCATATTCCGGTTTCTTTCATCTGTCATTAGAGGTAGCTATTACCTGGTATGGCTATTCAATGTCGATATATAGGTTTAGGTTTGTGCTTCTAGTGAATTGATTTTGACCAAAGTCCTTTGTTCAGCAGCATCTGCTAATTTGAAACTTTCTTGTGATTTCTAGGTATTTGAATTTCATTTGTTGATGGCCAAAGAGTTCATACCGATCTGCCCTCTCCTCCTGTTCAATATGAATCAGGACAGCCATTGATTAAAAAATGATCCAATGCCTATTCGGATTCATATTGAACAGAAGGACAGAGAAGATTGAGATGGACTCATTCACCCTCTACAAATGAAACTGAAATACCTACAAATCACAAGAGCCTCAAAAAAATTTCAAATTAGCAGTTGCTGCTGAACAAAGGGCGTCCGTCAAAATTGTTAGACAATACAAATTTTCAATGCAGAAATTGACAAATGAAGAATAATTGCTACCCTAGTAGATCCACCTTAAAAAAAATGGTTGAAATAACAGAATTTAATTCAAAATCTTTAATTTGTGAAAACGAAAAACATATTCCTTGAATTTTAAAGCTATTCGTTCAAACCACCATTAGCAAACTGAGCACAATTTTAAATCACGGCGTCCCGATCCTTTAGATGACCTCGACTACAACCAGCATAGATCCATCTAACTCCGGATCTATCATGCGCCGAGAGGGATCAAATCTCTCGAGGTGCAAACCTATTTTTGAGTGCAAAACTTGAGGAAAGGTTTGCACCTCGAGAGATTTGATCCCTCTCGGCGCATGATAGATCCAGAGTTAGATGGATCTATGCTGGTTCCAGTCGGTGGCATCAACGTCACATTTTTCAGATTATTAAATTTTCTGTATATTTTTGAGATGTACATCATACTTTGAAATTTTTAAGATTAGAAATACAAATTCTAAGAAATGTTATTAATATAAATATGTTTGGTGATCTTAAAAATGAACTAATTAATATATTAAATAACAAATACACCTATCATATCATTGAAATATCAAGTACACCTATATTAAGCCGACATTTATTTTTCAGATTATTAAATTTTTTGTATATTTTTGAGATGTACATCATACTTTGAAATTTTTAAGATTAGAAATACAAATTCTAACAAATGTTATTAATATAAATATGTTTGGTGATCTTAAAAATGAACTAATTAATATATTAAATAACAAATACAACTATCATATCATTGAAATGTGATATGAAGAATATATTGAAAAATACATGAAAAATACATAATTTATTTAGTATTTAACCTTAACCTGACTTCTTCTTCTTTTCTCTTAGAAACAACGACACATTTTGCCATCTTTTCATATCGATCATACGGAAATGGTGGTTGAAATCGAAGACCATCCAAAGATTTAACTCGAGATATTGCAGTAAAAGTGAGACCTTGTCGCTCTGTCCTTCCAATATCAATAGTTGCCTTCTCTAGTGTCAATCCCTGGGACTTATGAATTGTTAATCCCCAAGCAAGTCGCAATGGAATTTGTTTATTATTTCCTCTTTCAATAGGTATAATAGGAATAGTATGAGGGAATAATTCATCCCACGCAACTCCGACATATTTATCAAATGTTACTAAAACATATGTAGGAGGATTAGGAGGTGATGTTCCAGGATTATACACAATATCTTCAACTACTCCAAGAGCACCATTGACAAGTCCTGCATCAGTCCATAAATTTGAAGTTAGCATAACCCTAGCTCCAACAACAAGAAGGACCTCATTATCCAAATTTTCCTCATCTGCTTCCATGTTGTTGTTGTTATTTGATCTTGTAGCAACACTACGTGCAACAGGGTGATTTAGGGATACCAAGCAACGCTTATTGTGATTGTGCACATCATCATTTGTTGCAAACAAATGTGTAGCCTTATTAAATGACTTTTTTGTTGAAGCATCCAATTTGGAATCTGTACGTGTCATTAGTACTTTCCAATCTTCTATTGTTGGAATTGCATCTCTAACGTTCATTAATAAATGACGAAATAATCTTTGATCATTGCTCTGTCCATCTTGCCTGTATACTGTATCAAGAGTTACAACATTTGTGAATAAATTCCATAATTCTTTTGCATGACCTTCACATGCATATGCAGGTCTATCCATAACAGGAGGTAGTTGTCCCAAATCACCAACCAATATAATTGATATACCTCGAAACGGGACTTCTTTTTTATGAGGAAAAGCTTGGCGAAGTCGAGAATCAATATGTGTCAACAAATTTCTCCCGATAAAACTCATCTCATCAATAAGAATGTACTTAATATGTTTCATCTCCTCTTGTAAGGTAAGCAAACGTGACCCTTGTAAATCAATGAAGTTCCTCACTGGTATATAAAGAGCAGAGTGTATTGTCGATGCAGATATGTTGAATGCTGCAACACCGGTAGGGGCCAAAAGAAGCAATGGGCTCTTATGAGGAAGAGAGTCAGTTTCAAGTCTTTGTTTTATTGCACCAATCAAGTAAGACTTTCCAGTACCTGCTGTCCCTTTGATAATCATGAGCATCTGTTTTTCCTTGTCATCTTTGTAATGATCAAGAACTACATTAAATTCTCTTTTTTGCTTTTCTCCTAAACTTTCAAATGAATATTTTTTTGATGATTCAGTAGTAACAATTGCATTCACTTTTTTCTTATCAGATATGAATTTCACTGCACATCTTGATGTCTCTTCATCAACAAAGCTAGAGCTCCAATTTGTCATAACATCACGATCCCTAAATCCAATCATGTCAAATTCGCTCGCATGTATAAACTTATTCTTATACAAACCTGAAATAATCTCCAACTCATGTTGCTTAGAATCATTTTGTACATGTAAATCATCTTCATCCTCATCTGGACATTGAGCTGGATCCTTTGAAGGTATTGGATTACGATCAATATGCCAAGGATTATATGAAAAATTTTCCCAATTTTGTATGATGTCATCATCTCTAGAACCAATATCTGTATGAAAATCACGAAACGGCTTGTACAATACTAATTCAGACCAACAAAACTCAACAAAACTATTATTTTCGCGAGGGGGAACTGAATGAAACTTCGGAAATACGCGTACAATGGCTGCATTAACTCGTGGTAGCCATTTCTCATCACGCCGACGTTTGTCATATGACCAAGATCTAGAAGCTTCTATCAATGAAATGTGCTCCATACTCATGGGTCTCTTCCTATATGCATCAATAAGAGAATTATCATTGTGGTCATTATTTTCATCAACTTTTACTTGTTTGAAAACATTTATCCCAACATTCAAAACAATGAATGTACGACTACATTCATTAAGAGGAAGCTCCAAAAGCATATGACATGTTTCTTGTGCTCCTATATCCCTGTCAACGATAGTCTCACACAACAATTTTCTATATGCACGTGCTGCTGGTTCATTTGGATTTTGAATAGAGGAAATACGCATCAACATATCATGGAAGCTTTCAGACCCTTTTTCTGCTTTTGATGCATATTTTGCTATGTAGTTAATCACAACATGCCTAGAAAGAACAGGTTTCCAATCCATATTTGCATGCCACATCATCAATGTTTCACGATTATGTGTATTTAATCGATCATCATTTCGTCTAGGTTCATATATTTTTTCTCCACTCTCATCAACATAAAGTCTTGACATTTTGCATAGCTCCCATGGTGCCTTATATCTACACACCAATTTTCCACCCTTCTTTCTAAGGCATGACTTCTCATTACAGGTGATGTGGCGCTCAACACAATTGAGAAGTTGTTCATAGTCCATCATCGGATCAGAATGAAATATTTGTTCAGTGTTCTTTAAGCAAGGATGATCATCATCGTTCCGTTGAATAGGCATCTTTATTTGATATTCATTACGTGGATTGAATGCATGGACAGATCTATCAAAGTATTCTTTTGCAAATCTAACTTGATTCGGGTCATTCCAATTCAATTTGTCCATATTGGGAGCATCTTTTAGCCAAAGAAACCCATGGACATGTGGAGATCCACGATGTTGCCATTCATAACGACACCAAAAATCTGTAGCATGATGAAATTTTGAAAAAATCTCATCTCGAAACAATGTATGTCTTAAATGCGCATAACTTGCTACAATGTGAGGATTATCAATGACATTCTGGCGTCTCCATTTTCTTGCTTCCTTTGGATCTGTAGGAGAGGTACCTGGCATCAATATATGCAAATCAGGCCATTGCATATCTGCTACACTTAGTGTGAAGAATATTGTAGGAGATCCAATTTGTTGTACTAAGTCACATAATTCGCCACGACATTTGCTCCAATATGCACGTGTACCTCTTAGAACATGTCCAAATCTCATCAATCTATCTACAATTTTGGAATTAGGAAGATTTTGCAAATGCTCTCGTAACTCATCAACTGTTGTAGGTAGTTCTGTCATATTTTTTTTAACAAATACTGCAGAAGACGCTTGAGCACGATGTCTCATGATGATATTGAGTAAAAAGTATCTAAATCGAGGATGTCTCCCAAACCTATTATCACGAAATCTGAGGAGATGTTTTGCATACTCATGAAGATGCACGTTTCTTAGTCGTGCTTGTAACCAATCGGCTTCTCCTCTAGGGAATAATGTTGGAAATGCCATATCAAATAACCCTTCAGTATTGTACTCATTTATTGGAGATGAACCAATTCTAGGCCAATTAATGACATTTGTAGTTTCACCATCTAGTTGGTTTTCTTCTCTATTAGGATTATCAGCCCATGCACGAATAAGTTCAATTTCCCTAGGTGCATTTGGAGGCCTTACAGCAAAAGAAGTTGTATCATAATCATCTAAAGCATCTTCATGACCTGGAGCACCTTCTAACAATGTAATGTCATTGTCCATATCAGGTAGTACAACAGAATTGATCATATGTGACACATTTTTTGTTTTTTCCGGTAACTCGTCCACCGCATGCATATCAATTTCTACACCTTTATAATATGGATCATTTTGAATCTTATAAAGTAATGCATCGAGTACCTTTTGCCTTCTAACAGTGAAATCATAGCTTGATCCTTGTTGACCTTTTTTTCGCACCACCATCATTAAATCCAAGTCTTTAATATGTCGAGGCAATTTATTGGCAACATCTTTAACATCTTGAGGAAAACTAATTGTATGTCCTCTATATTTGTATTGGCCACCTATATAATGCATTACCTGCAAAATTGGACTTGCTCTTGCTATCAACATTTCCTCAACTTGTGTAAGACTTCCAAGGATCAAAGGCTGCAACCCCGGATTCATATGATTTTGTAATGAAAATCTATGTTTATTACCCTCTTTTTTACATCTTGTACACATTGGACCTGTCTTTGTAGTCACCACTTGAATTCCAGGATACGACTCCTCTCACACATGGCACATTTGAGGATGAGATAAATTATCAATTCTTTCACGAAATCTTTTATGTGCAATAACTTCATCTTCCACTGGTACATTGGAAATCATTTCACATTCATCGTCACATTGCTCCATTGGTTGATGATTTTGTAGATTCATACCTATAAGAGAATGAGCCTCAATTGTTGGCCCTAGATCACTATGACCTTCAATTTGTCTTTTTCTATGTGAGCTTACATATTGCTGTCTTTGTTTTCTTCTATGTTCTTCTTTTTCGCCCTCATCCATTTCTTCAAATTTCATTCTTTTTCTTTGAGCGCTATTTATTCTTTCTGCTTCCCTTTCATCCTCATTTTGCCTTTCTCGTTGCCGCCTTTTTGTTTCACGTTCCTTCTTTCGTTGTTCTTCCCTTTCTTCATCAGTCATATTTTGTCTTCGCAATCTTCGCTGCTCATTTCTTTCTTCCCTCTTCTGCTCTCTTTCAATTTCAATTAATTGTTTCATAATATTTGATCCTTGTCTTTTAACTCTTTCTCTGTTTACACTTCTCATTTCTTCAATATTGTTATTATTAGTTTCTCCATTACTAGTACCCATGATATTATAATCCTGTACAAAAAAACCAAACACATCAATTAACCATATATATATATATTTAATACCTAATCACAGAATATCAAATATCTAACTACAAAATATTTAATACTCTTGTTATGTCTAAACACAATTTACAATATTTAATACCCTTTCTATATCTTTAAGGCAATTGCAGTACACCTGCAATATTGTAAATTTACAATTAAAACCATGATGGTTTGTGGTGATTCGCAAAGAGACAAAATATATATTGAATTATTTCAGAAGAAATTTGCATTCAACCATTTTTAAAAGAAAATCAATTAAGTGAAATAATAATCCACAGTTGCACAATAATAAAACATATTAATACAAATCCAACTTTATAGACATTCATTTTTGAAGAAAAAGTAATGTATTGATCCAATGTCTTGAACTTCAATAATTTTGGCACTGTTCACTGCACGTATATTCTATACATGACAAAATATATATTGAATCAATACATTACTTTGATTTGAATGACAAACCACTGTTCACTGCACGTATATGCATCGATACTATTTGCACCACCATATCTATTAATTTATCACTGCACGTAATTTAATAGATTTGCACTAATACTATTAAATCAATATATATTTTGTCATGAAAAACCACTGTTCACTGCACGTATATTCTATACATGACAAAATATATATTGAATCAATATTGAATCAATGCATTACTTTGAACAACGGCAATTTATATTCAGCGTCGTGGGACATAACGGTAAAGGTGTGGAGGCTTCCGGATTTCCGTTGCATCGAATCGATTCGGGCGCACAATGACGCCATAACAATTCATTTAGAATTTCCTTGAAGAAATGAAGAATCCTACATCCCTCACGATCCATGCATGTCAGATGGACGAATTCCATTGAATGTGAATCAAATTCAATGGAAAAAGCAGAATTTTGTATCGAATCACATGTGCAGAGTGAACCAGAAGAAAGAGAGGAAGAAATACTCGATTGCAATGAATTCGATCCACACCGCTGCCTAGATCCGTCAGATACTAAAAATCTTGTTCGCGTCTAAGTATATGGAATACACAATCTCTGCCACTATTCATGCCCAATCTTTGGAATCGGCCAAGAAATTGGTCGTAAATGAGTATTTTTTTGGTGGGTGGCCAAAAGGGTATGGTAGAACCTGAGACTGCGAGAGGAAAAAGAGAGAGATTTCCCTTTGGATGAGCAATCCTTGACATCACGCTGTAAAGAGGGGCGAATCAAATCCAAGTTCTTGGTTGGTGTGCCAGTGGAACTTATATATGCATGTGACTGGAGTTGATTGGGATCAGGTGGTCCAAAGGAAAAACTACTTTGTTGTTCTTGTGCGTGGAATTGGCTCGGGGGAGTCCAGAGTCGAATCTAGGTCTCATTGGTTGGGTGGCACATTTTCGTTTCTGTGGTCTTGTGGCAGACCACTGGATTTAAACTACAGATGAGCATGTAGCACTGCCGTGTAACTTCGAATTTCTTATTTGAATGTTGCTGAAGAGGTAAGATACTGAATTTGTTTGAATATTAATAAGGAATTGAGAATTTTCAAAAAAGTCTCAGTGGAAAATTCTTGAACGAACTATGTAAAATTTCGGAAAGATAGATGTGATATCTTTAAAAGGACCGTGTGAAAATTTCTGGAATAAGTATGAGAGGTTTCTTTGCATTAAGGAAAACTGGGAATTAATTTTTGAACCCTTGGAAAAATATCTATGTTAATATGTTGTAGATATGGTATAACTCCGAGTTACGAGTATCAGGACTCGGAAGCCACACATGGAGTCAAAATATGGCATATTTCCATGAGAAATAACCCCTTCAAAAATATCAAGAATTCCAGACCGAATAGGCTGGGTTGGTTACAGAGGCTGGGCTGAGGCGTTGCCAATGAAACAATCCCTTGAATTCAGTAATGGAATTATAGTAGGAAATAAAAATGAGTAAATCCAAGTTCCATATACTGTGCATGTTATAAACGAACAAAAATAGTAAAACTATCAATACATATGTATTAAATTCGAAGAAAGACAGAACGAAAACAAGAGTGCAAAGGTTGATGTATTGGATGCGGGAGATTGTTTTACGCATTTGTTTCCTTTTCTGTGAAACATGCTTTATATTCACTTTCTCAATCGTAGCCTTTCACAACGTAACCAAAACCCTAACGAAAATCCTAACGAAAATGACAACCGCAACGAAAACCATAGTATTTAATTTCTTGCATTGAATTGTTCGACTCACCTCTATACGACTCAGAACCGCTCCACAGAAACGCCCCACAGAACCGAACCGCTCCACAGAACCGCGCCACAGAACCAAATACGACTTCGATCGAGCTCTGGAGGTTCCAATACGAATCCCGCCACAGAACCAAATACGACTATGTTCGATCAGAGTTGACTTGTTTTAATTTTTTTTGGTTTATTTATATAATTATTAAAACTTATTTGTTAAGCCGACATTTATTTTTTATTTTTATTATTTTAATTTAAAATTTGAGCCGATATTAAGGACGTGACAAACCTGACATCGGGGTCATACTGGGCTGTAGATGCGCCTCTCGGCGCAATAAAATATGAAATGTCTCGTATCTTCAAAGAATTTTAAAACTTCTACCAGCAAAATAAAATGAATGCAAATATAACAAAAGTTCAAAGAAATTTCTGCAGTTTCCAAGTCATTAGTTTGAATTTGGTGTTAGTAGTAGTCTTCGCAGAATGAGAGCCTTCCTCTCTTGCTCTCTTTGAGTTACTGTCTTGTGGGGCTGGAGTATGTAGGATGGAACTAGTATCATCATGTTTTTCCACCTCTTACAAATTATTTTTCAACCACTCTAACTGGTTGGAATACTTTTCAATCTCTAGTTTTGACTCATGGACAAAAGGAGTCAATTTGAATTTGACTCTTAGTTTACTGATGACTCCCAAAGGATCATACTACCATTTGAAACTATTACTGAACTTGAAATATTGTAAACACTTATCTTCTTGTTGACCAACATTACTATTATTGCAAATGAAAGGACCAAGCTGGTTCTTAATCTGAAACTGATTTTTCTTTTTTGTTGACAGGAAATTAACTTCATCTAAATTTATTATCTGTCTGATGTATTCCAGTGCAAATAACCTCATTGGGAGGTATTTGGGGGGTTTGTATGGAGTGAGTTGGCATCCATACACCCTAATTTCAGTATTGTTCTGGTATAAATACCAGTCTCCTGTCCTACTTTGTTATGACAATTGTAAGACCTTATGTATCTCTTCACTGACCCTAGGTTGAATGCTACTAATTAGCATGTTGACAACTGGATAAAAAAATGCATCAATGAAGTCTTTGTAGCTGAATTCTGTGAAATATATTTTAATCGAGGATGTCCAAACAACAACTGATTGGGGATTTCCCTTAGGGTCTAGTTTTTGGTGGCACACATGAAACAAAAATGATGAATATTTAAACACTCCTTCCTCTGGTAATTTAACCAATTTCTCATGTATGGCATCTGATAGATATTGAGCAAAGTTAAGTGTTGAAGCTGGAGGTTGTCCTGAGCAGAATATGGACAAAAAACCTAGGATAGAAGCATCTACATATTCATCAATAAAGTACCCTAAAATACAAGACAGCATTGTGACAATCTTTCTGGTTCTCTCTAAAAAAATGGAAGTTGAGTATGGAGGGTTACTCTTTGGGGTTTCTACTGATGGAGGAAGAAAGGTTTGAAATATTTGAAATCTCTTGGGAAATTCCAACTTCAGGTTAAATATATTGGAGGGGTTTAAATGTTAGCGGGGAGGGGATTATATGAAGTGGGGTTTTAAAACAAAGTGGGATCCGAAATATATAATAAGTGGGGGAATTAATATAATATGTACAAACTATAGGTTATAAAAATAAAGATGTATTTGGGATATATAAGTGGTAGGGGGGCTTAATGTTATATAAACTATATACTAAAGGGTTTGTAAAATATAATAGCGGGAATGAAATCGAAAGGGAAGTGGGTTAAAATAATATCGGTGAAAGTTTTTTTGCAGTGGGGCCTGATATAATATTTTAACCATTTAAAACTATGCAAAAAGTGGGTTTTTGCATTGGAAATTTTGGAGGGGAATTAGTAAAGGCGAATTTAATTTTCAAAAGAAAATGTGTTTTTTAACTAGGGAAAGGGGTTTTTAAGCTAGGGAAAAAGGTTTTAGGAATGGGAAAGGGGTTTTTTACAAGGGGAAAGGGATTTATGAGGATATTAGTGATATGAGATGAACCAATTGATGCTCTTCATGTCTTGTAAAAGTGCTTCTTCCTACCCTTTATTTACCCTAACATTTTTTACTTCATTTATTGGGTGCATTTGAGCTTGCTAACCCTTTTATTTTATTTTGATAAAAAATCTAATCTACTTCTAACCTTATAACTTCCAATGGCTCAAATTAAACTGATGAGCTCATTTTTATTGTCTACCTAACTATTAATCTGCCAAGATTAAATGGTTTGTCTAGATATTTATTCATTAACTATCATTACATGAAATTTAAAAGCATGAATGAATCAAGATTAAAATGTTTGATCATCATGAATTGTGGCATTTTAGACAAGCTGCACACAATTTTATTTGCAAAAAGTAAAGTAAAGTAGTGGCATTTGAATGTGCAACACTTTCAAGATCTATTTTTATCTCTTTTTGTGGGGTTTATACTTTATCTTCTTTTTTGATCTTTTTCTTTTAGTCCTTTGATTTAGACTTTTAGGGCTTACCCTCTTTTAATTTTTAATATGGGAAAACATTTGTAGAAAGCAAAGTATGTACAATATTAAAGACCAAAAATAACCAATTCAAAATTATAATCCCTATAATTATAGGACCCTAAAAATCTCATTAATGAAATAATTATCATCTCATTATTATAATATTTTGGAAAATTAATTATGAGAAATAACTCAATCATGTAATTTAACACTTTTAACATGGAATAAATCTCACATAAGTAAAATAAAAGGTGAAAAGGGGATGCCTTCTAGCCAAAAAAATGAGGTCTGTTTATATTGGGTTTCCCTCACTATAATGGAGTAGAAAATAGGGTTATAAAACCTCCTTCAAACGACCATTTTACAATACCATCACAACTCGGCTCAACTTCAACGCTCCAAACTAGCCTGCACAATCTCTTCCACGCCTACACTTCAACTCTTCTTCAACGCAGCACCACCACACTTCTCCTGATCTCAATGTTGCCACCATTTACCTCTCGGCCTCGTCTCAATGTGCAGAACCTCTCTCGGCTTTCTCAAGTTCAAGACCGTCTCCAATGACTGCACAGACCTACGTTCCATGATTAAAGTAACTAGAGTGTTTCTCCTCCAACAATTAATCACATTTTCAAAAAGTGTCCATTGGAAAAGTGGCATACAACACCAATAAAGGGTTGAAAAATCATAGCAACCTCCAAACGATCCATGTCGGGTTCACTTACATGTATCCAGCAGAATCCATTAAGTTATCCAACACAAGTCACTGCTCAGGAGCAAATAGAACTGGGCACATGATGGCCAGAATCTCACAGCCAAAAGCTGACACACCAGGAGGCACAATTTTACACCAAAACGATGGTCATGACATCCCTTCCAATAGGTTTGGAAAATCCTTAAGTGTGATCAAACAATGCTTGACATAGAATTAGGGCCTTTCAAATTTCAAATTTCAAATTCGGTACTCATGATTCCACTTTTGAAAGCCCTTTTAACTACTCTTCCATCACATGAACAATGACATTATAAAGATTCAAAATATGCATCCTTCATGCACTTTATTACACAAAACAAAAAATAAAAAATTGGGTGACAAATTTTGGGCTAAAATCTTGCCATACAACAAACGAAAATGAATATATTTAAACGATTTATTCGCACCCATACATCGGCCCTTCATTAATTCACATTTGTTAAAAAAGATTGAGGCAGGGGATTTTCTCTTCCTCAACATAGAGTTGCCAAATGGTGACAATACGGTTGCGAAAATTAAATCATATGAGTCTCCCTTTTAATATAGAGTGGCAGAGATTAAAATCAGTTGACTTGCTCAAATATATTGGAGCAAAGAAAATAAAAAACAAACAAAACTTTATATTATGATTCCAGATCAAAGGAAATAAATTCATATGGAGGATGCGGCTCCTTCATCAGTAAAACACTACATTTTACTAAGACTTACATTCACTAGGAGTTGTGGAATAACTAACTGTAAAACCTGTAACTATTTGTTTTCAGGGCCCACCAAAATTTGCTCCATGATTTTCTCCTCTTGTCTTTCCAGAATTACTTCCGCCACAATACATAATAATTCTACATGCATAGTAATTCAAAACATACTTTCCTAATACATTAATACATGACAAGAAAAAAATAATACAAAGGATGGGCGAACATGATTTTCTTTGAACTTGCAGAGATTGCTTGAATTAAATAACACTTGCGGAATAAATGTTTAACAATACATTTCTTCCAACCCTTCATTTAATTTCCATTTGACTTTAATAGTTTAATATATTGCAGAATGGGTAATTGTCCTCCTGTTCAGAACTTCATTTATGCTATGTCCTTCCCTACAAACTAAATCTGAAACCTGTAAAACATTTACTTGAGGTACGGTTGATGTCAGAAAATTAAACGCGGTGGTTGAGATTAATTTTCCGACACTCCCCCTTAATCGCAACTACCGACATTGACCATTCCCAAACAAATATGAAATGTCTCGTATCTTCAAAGAATTTTAAAACTTCTACCAGCAAAATAAAATGAATGCAAATATAGCAAAAGTTCAAAGAAATTTATGCAGTTTCGAAGTCAAAGGAAACCTATAATATACCTGATTTCTTAAAATCCCTAGAGCTTATGAGAATCGAAATGGCATACTATTTCAAAATTTTATCAAAGACAAAAAGAGGCAAAAGGGGCAAACAAATCAATGATCCCCAAACACTTTTAAGTTAACCATCTCTTTAGGGGACACTTGTTTCTTATTTATAAATCATAAACCCTCTTTATAATCGTGAATTAATGGGCTTTACTTTATACAGAGAAAAAAAAATGGTGAAAGGTAAAAACAAATTCATGATATAATGAAATTGTCTTTTTTTTCTAAGATTGAGATTATAACTTTGGAAGTTCTTTTACATATATTTTATATAGTTTTGCAGTAAATTTAAACAAACAAACAAAAAATAAGTTCCATAATCTATACAATATGTTGAATTTATATTAGTATATTCAATTTACAAGACCTAAATCAACCTAGATCTATCTTAATTCAAGATCTACTAAAAATCTAGATGGATCAAACAAATCTCTTTTCACTGTAAAAGAGGTTTGCATATCAATAGATTTGATCCCTCTAGGCGCTTGGAAGATCCAGATGGATATAGACTTGTTTGATTTCTCTCTATAAATAAGCCACCCTCCACATGAATACCATGGATCAATACCATGGGTTCTCAATACCATGGGTCAATACCTTGGACCATTTTTATTTTTATTATTATTTTTTTTTTCGTTATTTTTATTTTTATTTTATTTTGAACAAGCTAAAATGTTCACATTCCATTACTCCTTTTAGTTAAATTTATTTCTAACATTTTATTTTCTTTTTATTTTTTATAATTTGATTTGTAAACATTTACATGTCGACTCAATTAAATAATAAAAGATTAAAATTAATATAGGTCCTGGTATGGGGAGATGTCGTAGTGTCCATACAAAGTTAGAATTATTAAAAAATACTAAAAGTCCATTTGCTATATTGTAATTTTGTTTTTATTAATAAAAATTCATAATATACGTATCACTTTAAAATTTATAACATAGTAGTAGCTATAAGTTAAGATTCATTTTACCTTATAAATTAAAATAATGATTATGTAACCATATTTAAATTTAATTAATAATCACATAAAAACTTTAATATTTACAATATAATAATACTTTTAACTATGGATATTCACATGGGCTTTACTATTGATATTATTAACTTATAAAAAGACTTTGTTATAAGACCGTAAGATGATCACTAATACCACATGCCCATAAACCAACTCTAATCAAAACATTTTATAAATATTTTATTTAAATTTAATTTTATATAACATTTGAAACCAAAAATATTATAATTACTTTTGAGATATATCTAAATGGTCTATCGCATTAAAATATATAAGATATAAATTGTAGTTATAAATTAAGATACAGTTTACCATATAAATTGAAATAATAATTTTGTAACATGTTGTCGCTGCTAAAACACCCTCCAATATTTTGACCTAGACCCAAATTTTAGAGCCTACCGTGACCTTTACTCTCGTCACAAGCATTATGACTCATTTCAAGTGTTATATATTCTTGGCAGGGGGTATCTATTCTTGAGCATGATTTTATTCAATGCCCAGTATTCTATACACATCCTCCAAGTCAATAATTCTTTCGTACAATGATGATGGGTGACCCACATGATGATGTACTCGTTCAAATGACACCATGTTCTAACAATTGTTGTAATTGTTTCTTCACCTCACTTTCATCTATAACAGACTACTTGTACAACCTAATATTTGGCAATGGGGAGTCTGGAAATAGCTAGATCTCGTGCTCCACTTATCTCTTAGGTGGTAACTCTTTAGGCTCTCGAAAAACATCCTTTTATGCTTGTAACAACTCCTCCAATTGTTGTTTTTGTTTCTTAGTACACCCCTTTACGGATGCCTTGCCTCTCATTGACTCCTCTTGAGTGATCTGAATGGAATGTATTAGTTTTGTTGTGCTAAGTATCCAAACAGTAATTAAATTGTGTGCTTAAGGTTCACTGAAGTTTGCAGGTTAAACAAATGCTTTTAACTCAGTTAAACAATTTTTTTATGTGAGGTTAAAGCATGTAAATTAGCTTGTATAACATTGTGCAGCAGTAAATAACAGAGAAATAAAAATCACATGTAACAATACTTAGCAAATTTGATGAAGCAGTTCATCCCTCCTAGGCTATATCTGTTGGTCCAGCTCCCAATGGCATGTCCCTCATATTTTATTGCTCAAAAATGGTAATTACATGTAAAATAAAGTCTCAAACGGTTGTGATCTCTGTAAAAACAACTTCAGAATGCTTGAATTATTCAAGAATGACTATTCATTTGCGGAAAACAGAGAATGGATGTTCAAAACACTAAAAACACCCTAGTAGCCCTAATGGCTCCTTGACCTCTCTTGAAGAAAAGCCTACACAAGATGACCTATGATGGCTCTGAAACCTCTACCATTGTTTTCAGAATGTCGAAATTAGCCAAAAATGACTATTCATTCATAAAAAATGGTTGAATATCCAAAGAGTTATGGCCCAAACAGTAAACTGCCCAATCTCCCCTAGGAAAGCTCCTCCAAAACTGGGGGAACTCCAGTTAACGCCGAAAAACTAGCAACTGACGTCGAACTTGGAGGTCCACCAGCTGAAACTGTCTGTGAACTAGAAGTTAATTTAAATGCGAAACTTCTCATGTGAATGCTTGTTGGGTTAACCGTCGGTTTTCCTGGCCGTGTGGTTGCTTGGAATCCCGTGTATCACAGTTCCGCAACCTTAACTGTAATTTTTCGAAACCTCGCCATGTGACAGGTCATATCCGCCATATTAACTATTTTCTATCTTCGTCGGGTTAAGTGTGGTTCATGGTCACGGGCGGAAGGACATATGGTGGGGGGTTGGCCTCCCAAGCCCTTACCGCATAAAACCATAAACAATGAAGTTATGTGTACGTGTATACGAGTAAAAACTACCCGGTAGCCCGAGCGGTCGGGCGTGTGAACTGCGTGCAGGAATGTCCCATGTTCAAACCTCATAGTCTCCAAAAAAAATTACAATAATATTTTACCTCCGGCCTGGGGCCACATGGCAGCCTCCAGGTTGGCCGCGTGGCACCCGATGATTGGCTCAAAAACTTTAAAGGGGATAAAAGGGGACATGGGGGAAATGTGCATAGTCTTGAAATCTGACGCAATACCATTGAAGCATAGACCTTACTGCCTAAATCCAAGGGTAAAGGAGAAATTCAAAGTAGAAATAGATAAAATGATGATTGGAGGAAGCAGAGTGGGTCAGTCCCATTGTCATACAAAGAAAAAAGGAAAAATCCTATATTAGAGTATGTATTGATTACAGAAGCCTCAATAACACATGCATACATGATCCATTTCACACTTTTTTTAGTGATGAGGTGCTCGACAATGTGGCAGGAAATGAAGCCTATTCATTCACAGATGGTTTCTCAAGGTATCATCAAGTGAGAATAGCAAAAGAATACAAGAAGAAGACCACTTTTACAACCGAATGGGGATCATTCGCATACCATGTCATTGAAATTCAAGATTCAAGAGCAGTTCGATTGGCACAGCTAGATGGCCAAGTACTACAAGGATGGGTGAATGGAACACGCGCCTTATCACGAGTAAGTTTCATCGTTTATTTTTCAAAAAACTCTCGCAACCGAGAGGAGTTAGTAGGGTAGAATAGAAATAGATTGAGTCAATAACTCTCTCGCACCCAAGATGAGAAATAGAATAGGAATCCCAATAAAAATAAATTACAGTAACACAGAGATTAAATCCACCTGTTGCGATGCGGAGACCACATCGCAACCAATTGTGGTCGGGGCGTAGCATCTAATGGGTCATCTGTGTCAGAAAGCCAAGCGTGTCAAACATCATTCCTGCATAATAACCTATCATACCGATGTTAGTCCGTAGGATCACCCAAATTTGAGAATTCACTGCCATAATTAGTAACAACCATACCACAATAAATTTTCCATATTAAGCCATAATCATTACCCATCACGTCTACCCAATCCCCAAAGACACAGTATAACCCGCATGAAAAAAGAAAGCACGAGAATGCCGAAAAATTCCGAGTTAGAACAAGAAACAGTCGTAGCAACAAGTGAAATTTCATCAAAGGAAGTTCAAAGATATAGTCCAGTAGCAAGAATTCACAGAAAGAGATCAGGAATAGCACTCCAAGTATACAAAAGAAGGACGAATATGACAAAGGTAGCAATAGCAGTCGTCGAGCCTAAGATCCATGAGAGAATTTAGAGGATGGAATCATTAGTGGGTAAGTATGACAATGCGTCACTAATTGGTACAAATTTCACGGATTCATACCAATTTCCGGGTATGAAGAGAGAGGTATACATAGAGAATTATGCTACTGAAGGAGGAGGGGAAGCAGCAAGAATGAATCCGGAGTTCAAAGGTATCTAGACATTGACAATATTGAACCTCAGGAACCTCCCAATGTTTGGAACAATGGGAGCAGCAATTCATTGTACAAAATTCCTACCGAGCATACTCCAGAATAAATCATTGTGGCTAGGGCGAGAAATACCGATACATGCTGAGGATATCAATAGGCTCACAGGGTTACTAGCAGGAGAGAAGGATGTCTCAACGACATTCCAGAACGTGTCCAAGAGAGCCAAGAAGGTGGGAGACTGTGATTACTATAAGAAATATGTGACCAGAAGAGGAGGGAAGGGGGCGAAGATAGACCTCATCAACAATCCAGCGGTCAAAATTTCCTGCTACCAAATAGCGGGTAAGACGATGAGGCACTACACCAAGGGTGAATGCACCCTCAACACCATTTCAGTTGCGGAACACTGCCTCTAGGGAACCAAGATGAATTGGTGTACATTCCTATTAAACAAGTTGTTTGAGGCCTGCGAAGATAACTACAGAAGGGCCACAGGACTCATTTACGGCTACCTCATAATGGAATTTGCGATGTGGAAATGGACTCATCTGGGAGTAAGACAGCTCGCGGAAACCACACACGACCAGCCAATGGCGATGAATTTTACGCCCTAGAGAATCTCAGGAAATCCCAGCACCAAGGAGGTAAATGAGGCGGCTTTCTCATTCTAGTACAGGGAAGTGGGTTTTAAAAATCAGGAAGTGGAGAGTGCCAAAGGGCTTGTGAGTGGTTGAATCATTATAGCGCTAATCAGACAGTTGGATGAATTGGGAGGATTTGATAGGTAGGATCGGGATTATTATATGTGATGGGGTTTATAATATGTCGGTTGGGTTAAATATATTGGAGGGGTTTAAATTTTAGCGGGGAGGGGATTATATGAAGTGGGGTTTTAAAACAAAGTGGGACCCGAGATATATAATAAGTGGGGGAATTAATATAATATGTACAAACTATAGGTTATAAAAATAAAGATGTATTTGGGATATATAAGTGGTAGGGGGGCTTAATGTTATATAAACTATATACTAAAGGGTTTGTAAAATATAATAGCGGGAATGAAATCGAAAGGGAAGTGGGTTAAAATAATATCGGTGAAAGGTTTTTTGCAGTGGGGCCTGATATAATATTTTAACCATTTAAAACTATGCAAAAAGTGGGTTTTTGCATTGGAAATTTTGGAGGGGAATTAGTAAAGGCGAATTTAATTTTCAAAGGAAAATTTGTTTTTTAACTAGGGAAAGGGGTTTTTAAGCTAGGGAAAAAGGTTTTAGGAAGGGGAAAGTGGTTTTTTACAAGGGGAAAGGGATTTATGAGGATATTAGTGATATGAGATGAACCAATTGATGCACTTCATGTCTTGTAAAAGTGCTTCTTCCTACCCTTTATTTACCCTAACATTTTTTACTTCATTTATTGGGTGCATTTGAGCTTGCTAACCCTTTTATTTTCTTTTGATAACAAATCTAATCTACTTCTAACCTTATAACTTACAATGGCTCAGATTAAACTGATGAGCTCATATTTATTCTCTACCTAACTACTGATCTGCCAAGATTAAATGGTTTGTCTAGATATTTATTCATTAACTATCATTACATGAAATTTAAAAGCATGAATGAATCAAGATTAAATTGTTTGATCATCATGAATTGTGGCATTTTAGACAAGCTGCACACAATTTTATTTGCAAAAAGTAAAGTAAAGTAGTGGCATTTGAATGTGCAACACTTTCATGATCTATTTTTATCTCTTTTTGTGGGGTTTATACTTTATCTTCTTTTTTTATCTTTTTCTTTTAGTCCTTTGATTTAGGCTTTTAGGACTTACCCTCTTTTCATTTTTTAATATGGGAAAATATTTGTAGAAAGAAAAGTATGTACAATATTAAAGACTAAAAATAGCCAATTCAAAATTATAATCCCTATTATTATAGGACCCTAAAAATCTCATTAATGAAATAATTATCATCTCATTATTATAATATTTTGGAAAATTAATTATGAGAAATAGCTCAATCATGTAATTTCACACTTTTAACACGGGATAAATCCCACATAAGTAAAATGAAAGGTGAAAAGGGGATGCCTTCTAGCCAAACAAATGAGGTCAGTTTATATTGGGTTTCCCTCACTATAATGGATTAGAAAATAGGATAATAAAACCTCCTTCAAACGACCATTTTACAATACCATCACAACTCGGCTCAACTTCAACGCTCCAAACTAGCCTGCACAATCTCTTCCACGCCTACACTTCAACTCTTCTTCAACGCAGCACCCCCACACTTCTCCTGGTCTCAATGTTGCCACCATATACCTCTCGGCCTCGTCTCAATGTGCAGAACCTCTCTCGGCTTTCTAGAGTTCAAGAACGTCTCCAACGACTGCACAGACCTACGTTCCGTGATTAAAGTAACTAGAGTGTTTCTCCTCCAACAATTAATCACATTTTCAAAAAGTGTCCATTGGAAAAGTGGCATACAACACCAATAAAGGGTTGAAAAATCACAGCAACCTCCAAACGATCCATGTCGGGTTCACTTACATGTATCCAACAGAATCCATTAAGTTATCCAACACAAGCCACTGTTCATGAGCAAATAGAACTGGGCACATGATGGCCAGAATCTCACAGCCAATAGCTGACACACCAGGAGGCACAATTTTACACCAAAACGATGGTCATGACATCCCTTCCAATAGGTTTGGAAAATCCTTAAGTGTGATCAAACAATGCTTGACATAGAATTAGGGCCTTTCAAATTTCAAATTTCAAATTCGGTACTTATGATTCCACTTTTGAAAGCCCTTTTAACTACTCTTCCATCACATGAACAATGACATTAGAAAGATTCAAAATATGCATCCTTCATGCACTCTATTACACAAAACAAAAAACAAAAAAATGGGTGACAAATTTTGGGCTAAAATCTTGCCATACAACAAACGAAGATGAATATACTTAAACGATTTATTCGCACCCATACATCGGCCCTTCATTAATTGACATTTGTTAAAAAAAATTGAGGCAGGGGATTTTTTCTTCCTCAACATAGAGTTGCCAAATGGTGACAATACGGTTGCGAAAATTAAATCATATGAGTCTCCCTTTTAATATAGAGTGGCAGAGATTAAAATCAGTTGACTTGCCCAAATATAATGGAGCAAAGAAAATAAAAAACAAACAAAACTTTATATTATGATTCCAGAACAAAGGAAATAAATTCATATGGAGGATGCGGCTCCTTCACTATTAAAACACTACATTTTACTAAGACTTACATTCACTAGGAGTTGTGGAATAACTAACTGTAAAACCTGTAACTCTTTGTTTTCAGGGCCCACCAAAATTTGCTCCATGATTTTCTCCTCTTGTCTTTCTAGAATTACTTCTACCACAATACATAATAATTCTACATGCATAGTAATTCAAAACATACTTTCCTAATACATTAATACATGAAAAGAAAAAAATAATACAAAGGATGGGCGAAGATGATTTTCTCTGAACTTGCAGAGATTGCGTGAATTAAATAACAATTGCGGAATAAATGTTTAACAATACATTTCTTCCAACCCTTCATTAAATTTCCATTTGACTTTAATAGTTTAATCTATTGCGGAATGGGTAATTGTCCTCTTGTTCATAACTTCATTTATGCTATGTCCTTCCCTACAAACTAAATCTGAAACCTGTAAAGCATTTACTTGAGGTACGGTTGATGTCAGAAAATTAAACGCGGTGGTTGAGATTAAATTTCCAACACTCCCCCTTAATCGCAACTACCGACATTGACCATTCCCAAACAATCTCCGATATTAAAAAAAAAAATTCACGTGTCAATGGCTTTGTGAAGATGTCTACAAATTATTCTTCTAACCTACAGTGTTGCAACACAATTTCACCGTTCTTAATTAATTCTCTTATGAAATGATATTTAGCATCAATGTGCTTTGTCCTCTTGTGAAAAAAATAATTCTTTGATAGTGTAATTGTTGAACTATTGTCGCAAAAAATAGTTGTTGTTCCATCTTGTTCACGGCATAAATCCCTCAATGTCCTTCTCATCCAAAATTCTTGGCACGTTGGTGTTGTTGTGGTGACATATTCTGCTTTTGTTGTTGACAATGACACAATCGGATACTTTTTGGAAGCCCATGAAATTTCTCTTGAACCCAAATGAAATACATATCTTGACATGCTCTTTCTGTCATCAACACTTCATGCCAAGTCACTATCAATGTAACCAGCCAACCTAAAATCATCTGTTGCGGTGTAAAAAATGCCAAACTCCTTTCTCCCATTGACATATTTTAAAATCATGTTGGTTGCTTGCGAATGTGTCTCCTTGCGTGTCTCCATGAACCTTGACACCAAACTCATTGCATACATTATGTCAGGCCTAGTCGTGGTCAAATACATTAAGCTTCCCACCATACTTTTGTATAATGTCAGATTGACATTGTTGCTGCAATCTTCTTTTCTCAAATTCAACCCCATGACTGTTGGAGTTCATGTTGGCTTGTTGTTTTGCATATTAAACATCTAGAAAATGTCTGCAACATACTTTGCTTGAGAGATAAAAATACCATTTTCTTTTTTCTTCATTTCTATGCCAAAAAAATATCTTAACAACCCCAATTCGGTCATATCAAACTCACTTTTCATGACTTATTTGAAATCAGCGATGAGGTAATCATCACTCCCTGTAAAAATCAAATCATCTACATACAAAACAACAATAAGAAGCTTACCGTCGCTTTCTTTGATGTATAGAGAAGGCTCGTCGTCACGTTTTTCGAATACATTGTCCATCAAGTAAGCATATATCCTACTATACCTTGCACACGGTGCTTAATTCAACCCATAAAGAGCTTTCCTCAACCTACACACCTTCTCTTCTCGGCCTTCTATCTCATAACTAGGAGGTTGCACAACATAGACCTCCTCTTTCAGCACTATGTTCAAAAACATTGATTTTACGTCCATTTGATACACTTTCCATTTGTGTTGCGCTGCAATTGACAACACTATACGCACTGTCTCCATCCTCGTGACTGGCGCAAATGTCTCTGCATAGTCTCTTCCATGTTGCTGCTTGTATCCTTTAACAAATAACCTTGCTTTATTCCTTTCAATCTTACCTTCAATGTTGCTCTTGGACTTATAGACCCACTTCACTCCAATGACTTCTTTTCCTTGAGGAAGGTTCACTAACTCCCATGTGTCATTATTTTCTATTGTTCGTATTTCTTCATCCATTGTCACGACCCATTTTTCTTCTTTGACTGCATCCTCAAAATGAATTAGGTCATCTACATGATAAAATAATTCAAATAAGGAATTCGGACCAACGCTACTATCAACTTCATCTTGCTCAGAAATTTCACTTAAATTTCTGAATTTGTGTCCTCTTGTGCTTGCGTAATATGGGCTTGACATGTCACTTGGTGTTGCACTTGAAGTAGACGGCGATGTGGATATTTGTGGTGTGTTTGGAGAAGCACTTGCTTAACTGTGTGGCGTTGTCCTATTATTTTTTTGCGGCACATGTTGACTTCTTTTTTGAGCTTGTGTAGGTGTACGAGGAGTCACCATTGAGGAATTACTTGTTGCGGTCAATTCCTCTTTGTCTTTGTGTGGTGTACTGTTTTCACATTGACTATCTTCTCTAAACTTCCATCCCATCCTTCATCTTCTATAAAATGCACATCTCTGTTGATTATGACTTTCTTAGTTGATGGATTGTAGACATTGTATGCCTTGGACTCATCACTGTATCCAACAAATATACATTTCTCCCCCTTGTTGTCCAACTTCTTCCTCAACTCATCTGGGACATGTGCATACACCACACATCCAAACACTCTCATGTGAGTGACATTATGCTTTCTCCCACTCCATGCATCTTCAAGAACTATGTTCTTGATGCTCTTGGTTGGACACCTATTAATAATATATGTTGCACAAGCAGCAAGTTCAACCAAATAATCATTTGGAAAATGCTTTGACTTCAACATAATCCTTTCCATTTCCATAGTGGTCTTATTCTTTCTTTCCGCGACACCATTTTGTTGAGGTGTATACCTTGTTGTAATTTTTTTATGAATTCCATGCTCCCTGCAAAAACGTAGGAAGTCACTTGAGCTGTATACGCCACCTCTGTCAGTCCTCAAGAATTTAATGTAGTGGCCACTTTGCATCTCAAAAAGAGCTTTATATTGGAGAAAGCGCTCAAACACTTCACTTTTCTGTTTTATGAAGTAGAGCAATGTATTCCTTGTATAATCATCTATGAAAGTCAAAATGTAATAACTGCCCACAATTGATGGTGTCTGCATTGGTTCACATAAATCTAAATGGACAATCTCCAAGGGTGCATTTTCCCTTGTTTAATTTTCTGTTGGAAATTATTCCCTATGTTGTTTTCCCAAGGTGCATCCTTCACATAGGTTGTCTAGTTTTTCTATGAGTGGAAATCCCTTCACCATGTATTTCCTATGCAACAAATTCAAACCTCAAAAGTTAATATGACCAAATCTCAAATGGCATAATCAATTTTCATCTTTGACCTCTCCTTGAAAGTCTACCGGTGTGATAGCTACTACATTTCTTTCATTCTCTTGTGAATTCATTGATAGTTGTGCTTGAGCACCTTCTTCCTTCAAATTTGATTTTAGCTTGAGAGGAGACATTATATTGTTTGTCATCTGAACTTTTGCAATCATTTGTCTACTTGGGGACTTATCCAAAATTGTGCACACATCACTATTGAAAAATACATTGTAGCCGTTTTGCATTAGTTGTCCAATTCTTATGAGGTTATGTTTCAAACGAGGAACAAAATAAACATCTGAAAAGTACTTCTCTCCCTTCTTTGTTAGAATGTCGACTCTTCCTTTTCCCATGATAAAGACTTTGTTATCAGTCCCTAATGTCACTTCTGATTTCACATTTTCATCTAGATTGGAAAACATTTCTATGTTCCCAGTCATGTGGTTGCTACACCCCGAATCTGGAAACCATACATCCCCTTGTTTTTCTTGTGCTACATTACAAGGTAAAAACATGTTATCATGTTTCTGACTTTCCTTTATGAAATTTGCACTTTGTTTATTACTTATTTCATGTTGATTCTTTCTACATTCACTTGCAAAATGATCATACTTCTTACAGTAATGACATTGAACTTGATATTTATCATACCTCTAACCTTATGCTTGATTTTGGCTTGGGCCTTAACTTCGATTTTGATTTCTTCCCCTTCCACTTGAACTTGAAGGGATACTTCTTCCACCTCTGTGTGGGCTTCTATCTCTTCCTCTATAGTTTGATCTTCCTCGACCTCTACCTTGACCAAATGAATCTTGTGTCTTGAAAGCATGCTCCAATGAGAAGGTTGTTACTCTATTCATTCCGTGTTCATGAGAAATCAATGATGCATGAAGCTCATCCACTGAAAATTGTGAGAGATCCTTTGTCTCTTCTATGGCCACAAAAATGGCATCAAATCTTGTATTCTCCTTTCCTCAAGTGGCTCACCATAAGACCTGATTTGAGTAAAAATCCCAATTACATGTGTAAAAAATGAGTCTACATGCTTAGACTCTTTCATACAAATTGTCTCAAAATATCTTCTCAACATTTGTAGTTTTGTTGTCTTCACCTTTGGCATGGCTTGGTAGGTTGTCTGTATCCCATGATTTTTTAGACTTTGTTGCTCCTGCAATCCTTCGGAAGATACTTTCATGGAATGCTTGAAAAATATAGAAGAAGAGGGCTTTTGAGTCCTTCTTCCCGTTGTCCCTCAACAAATAATTTTCTTCTTGTGTCAAAGCATTGTATGCTACTGCATCTGCGGGTCCTTGGAAACCATTCTCCACCAATTCCCAAATGTCTTGAGAAGAAAATAAAGCCTTCATTGTTATATCCCAGTAATCGTACTTTTTTCCATTGAACCGTGGTATTTGTGGATTAGTCAAGCTTGTGCTTGTTACTTCCATTTTCACTATGTAAAAAAAAAATTCTCCTTGGGTATAAATACACTGCACATAAAATTTGCAGAGCACCTTTTAATTAGCAGTAAAAACACTTGAGGTAATGAATTTTTAAACCCGCCCTGATACCATGTTAAATCATCTGAGCCTCCCTTTTAATACAGAGTGGCGAAGACCCCCGATTTGGGTGCATGTCAGATCACAATCGGAATAAAGGGCCAGCTGGTTCTCACTGTACTCTCAGTTTTTTTTTTTTTTAACTGTAACGGATATGATTTTATTATATTAGAAAGATTATGGGTCTTTGCCGAGGCAGCCCCTTTTACAAAGCAGAGATCTATCTACTGCGTCTAAAAGTCAATAAGTACTTTTAAGGCATTTGGACAGTGCTTATATTGTTTACAATGATCTGCCCTTTCATGAGCGAGCTACCTTTGTTTGCCATCTCTTTTACTTCGTTGTTTGACTTTCTCAAAATGTGATGAAGTTTACACTTGTCAAAGTCTCGAAGGACTCTCTTCAATCTGTCCAAAGTTTTGTTGAGGCTGGCATTGCTGAACGGAGTCTCCGTGTTTATATTTTTTATTATCAGTTCTGAATCACGGAAGACTTGGAGCACTTTGATTCCCTTATCTCTTGCAATAAGACAAGCTTTTAGGAGCCCAAGGATCTCTGCGTGTTTGTTGGATTTCTTGCCAAGTCCCCAACAGAACCAATCTTTGGAAGACCCACCAGGAGAGTAAATAACTCCACCCGCACCAGCAGCACCGGGGTTCCCCTTGGACGCTCCGTCGAAAAAGATAGTGGAAATGTTTTGGGACCTCCACCAATTTTGAAAAAAATCATCCTCATCTCTTATGCACCATTCAAGATTGTCACCTTGTGGGGGTTGAAGGTACTTACGTGGATGGGTCGCAAGCATACCAAGCCAGCGCTTTTCTTCGGGCAGTAGCAAATGATCTTTTTTAAAGTACTGAAATTGGGCCGCTTCCAAGAGGAAGGACTTAGCTTTTGCAGCAACCTGCAGAGGGGTATATAGCAGCTCTTTAAAAATCCTCTGATTGCGGGCCAACCAGATCTGCCAGCATACATATTTGGGGAGCGCTATCCAGATTCTACGCCGGAAATATTTGGAAGGGATTCGATGGGGATAGTATTGACTCCAAGAGTCAAAGAGGTCTGCTAGTGAGTTCTGCAAGGGGGCTGGAATCTGCAAGTCCTGTAGAGTGAGAACCCAAACCTCTTCAGCAAATCTACACTCCATGAAAAGATGCTGGGTTGTTTCGAAGTTATTACAGCATAACGCACATCTGTGAGGCCCAGCTATTTTCCTTTTTTCCAGATTATCTCCCATAAGCTGCTTTTTATGGACCAAGGTCCAGAAGAAGAAGTTTACTTTTGGAAGGGAAAGCGGATCCCACACATTCTTCCAAAACTCCTTAGTTTGACTACTATTTCTAATGACCTGTAAAGCATTATACCCAGCTGCTGTGGTATAAACTCCAGACTGTCCCCAGGCCCAGCTATCTTTTTTGGTTCTACAAACAGGTGCAGCATCATCCAATAGTTCGACTAGCAGTGCTTGTTGATGAGAAAACCATGTTGGCACTCTATGGAAATCCCATCCATTCCAGTCTCCACGCTGGTCCCAGGTCGAGATGTCATACAGTCTGTTTACACCTGCGCGCTCCAGCCAATTCCTGAGGTCTGCAATGTCATCGTTCTGAGCAAGTGGATCACTTCCCATTATACTGTCAAGCCATAAATGCGTACGCTTGCCACTCCCTGGAATCCTGTAGATTAATTTTTTGAAAAAGTTGCTGCTTTTACAACATAATTTCCAGACCTGCGTGCTATTGGGTGCACTTGCTGTCTGTAGGTTGGAGAGCGCGTTATTGGGACCATACTTTGAGCGCAGGGTAACACTGATTGGATGAGAGGGCTCGTTAAACAGCTTCCACAAAATCTTTCCTCCCAAAGCAAGATTGACAAGCGTGGGATCTCTAATTTGCAGGCCGCCTTCAGACAATGGCTTTTTGACCACATCCCAGTTAACCAGATGCATTTTTCTCTCGTTGCCTTTCCCTCCCTGCCAAAGAAAATCTCTGAGCAACTTGGAGATATGCTCCATCACATTTCTTGGTGCAAGGAGGAAAGCCGCCTAGAAGATTGGGAGTGCAGACAGCACAGTTTTAGTTAAGATTACTTTACCTCCCTTAGTTAGCCAGTTGCCTCCCCACGCGGCAATTTTGGATTTAATTTTTGAGATTATGTCACTCCATAACGATCTCTTGTTAACTCCAGAAGTTATGGGAAGACCAAGATATTTAAACCTGTCCCAGTTTGCCTGACCTTGAAACCCAAGAAGAGAAGAGATTGCAGAGAGTTCATTCTGGTCTATGTTCCAGCTATATATTTCGCTCTTACTCTCGTTAACCAAGGCACCTGAAACTCTGCAGTACTTTCTGAGGACTGAGTCGAATGCTCTGGCTATTCTGATGGAGGCTCCTCCGAGTAGAAGAGAATCATCGGCAAAGAGAGCATGGTTCAATGGTTCAGATCCATTAGAAGGTTTGAGGCCCGGAATATGACCTGCTATTCTTTCAGCAGTAAGCTTACGACTGAGGGAATCTGCCATTATGATATACAGGAAGGGGGAGAGTGGGCAACCCTGCCTGATACCTCTCTGAGCTTGGAAGAAGTTAGCAGGTCTACCATTAACTAACGGAGCAATCCAAGGACTATCAATGCAGGCTTTTATTAAATGGACAAAATGTATCGAAAAACCAAAGGAGAGCAGGACCTTAGATAGGAAATTATGATTAACTCTATCAAAGGCGTTTGCCATATCTAGTTTAATCAACATACCTTTCTCCTTTCGTTGCTTACTTGAGTGTATTGTCTCCCGAACTTGGATCACGTTGTCCAGAATATGCCTACCCTCCACAAAGCCACCTTGATAGCTGGAGATCAGTTTTTTTAACAATGGCTTGATCCGACTTGCCAGAAGTTTTGCCAGGATTTTATAAGAAGCATTGCACAACGAGATGGGTCTAAATCTAGCAAAGGAGTCAGGATTGGTGTCCTTAGGAATTAAAGCTAGGTAAGTGGACTTGGTTCCTCCACCAATCTTGGCTTTCTGCATGAATCCTCTTGTCATTTTAAGCAGATCTGCCTTGATAATGTGCCAGCAGGATTTGAAGAAGTGAATTGTGAACCCATCCGGCCCAGGGGCCTTATCTGATTCCATGGACCAAATAAATTTTATGATTTCCTCCTCAGTAATGGGTCTGCAGAGGTTTAAGTTGTCTTTAGGACTGATAAGGGAGGGAACACTGGAGAGAAAATCATCCGCCTCCTCATCATTGCTTTGAGTTTCTTCTCTGTACAAGTTCCTGTAATGGTTTTCAGCAGCGGCTTTAACTTGATTGAATCCTTTACATACTTGACCCTAAGCTGTTTTGATTTCTGCTATGTAGTTCTTTGACAGTCTAGCTCTATATTGCCGGTGGAAGAAGGGAGTGTTCCGATCCCTGGCCTTCAACCAAAGGCTTCTGGATTTAAGCCTCCAGTATTCTTCTTCCTTATGAAAAGATTGATATGTTTCTCTTTGTGCTTTTACTTCCTCCTCGAGCAACTCTGATGTGATATCTCTGTTTTCCATATCTGTTTGCAGGTCCGACAAAGACTGCACAGCCTCCATTCTCTGATTGATGGGGTTGGTCTCCGGTGTTTTTATCCAGTCCTTCAGAGCTTGCTTTGTAGCTTTCAGTTTTTGCTCCCAAACGTAGCTGGAGGATCCCGAGATTGGATTGGCCCATGCTGCCTTGACAGTCTCCATGAATCCATCTCTCTCGATCCAGAGTGGGTTGAATCGAAATGGAAGCGGACCCAAGTCTTCTTCATCTTCCAAATAGAGCTGGATGGGTTTATGGTCTGAGGAGAGCTTGGGCAAAATTTTGGTGGATATTTTCTTGTTCATCATAATGGAACTTTGCACCAAGAAATGGTCTAATCGAGCAGAAATGTGCTCCGAACCAACCCGATTATTTGACCATGTGTAAATGCCACGAATGGGCCTGAAATCAAGAAGGTCCCAGAGCTGGGTGATCTCCTCAACCTTGGCCAACATAGGGTATCTGGAGCTATTTCCTCCCCTCTTTTCTTTTTCTTTCAGAACAATGTTCAGATCCCCGGCAAGAATGATGTTGCTGGGATTGGTCTGCTCAAGAAAGGCCACAAGTGTATCCCAGCATTCTCGTTTTTCAGAATAAGTCACCGGAACATAGAGATTGAAGAGAGAGATGGAAAACTTACTTGCCTTATGCTTCATCTCCGTGTATATCCAGTGTTGGGTTTCATGGGACATTAGCAGCTGAAAGAGGTCGTCCATCCAAAGTGTTGCCAGCCCTCCAGAGGTTCCCCTTGAGCTGACTGCTTTTCCTGCTTTTTTGTTCCACTTTGTTCTACCTAACTCTAGAAGGGCCTGCCCTTCTATTTTGGTCTCTTGGAGCATAAGAATGTCTGAGGGGTCTGCTTTCAATAGGTCCCTGACTGCTTCTATTTTAGAGGGGTTCCCCAGACCTCTGCAGTTCCAAGAGACGAGTTTTATTATTTACAAAGAGGGGGGTTGGGGCCTCCCTTGGAAGGCCTTGGTCTGATATTTCGCCCAATAGACATTTCTATTGTGGATTGACTTCCTTGAATCTTGAGTCTTTCTGCCTCTTCTTCCCTCTTCTCTTTACGATATTTCCTTCCTGCATTTTTGGAAGGGCGCTCGTAGAATTCATCCTCGGAAGAACTAGAACTAACCACAGGTTTTTTCCTTGCTATTTCTGCGTAGGAAGGATTAGTGGGAGAGCCTTGATTTTCCTCCAACTGAGTTGTTTCCTCTCTCTCTTTATTTGGAGGAGAAGGGGCCGACTGTTCCTCATTCTCCTGATTTAGGTTGGCTTGTATGTCCTGCTCTCTTTCTGGTGCATTTGGTGGTGCTTCCGCCTCTTGGTTGCTTTTGGAGCGTGGTTGACCTCCTGTCATATTTCCTTTGCCTGCGCCTTTTTTTGAGCTAGTGTTTTTCTGGACTAGGGTCCATTGTTCCCCATTTTGTTTATCTGCCTGTTCCTCAGCCTTCTTCTTACAGTGCTTTGCAAAGTGACCGTGCCCGTGACAATGCCTACATTTAAATGGCAACTGTTCATAGTCCAGCTCTTGGACATGCGTCCACCCAGCAACAGTGAGCTTGATAGCTTCCGGTAGTCCTTCTTCGAGATCTACTTCTACGCAGATGCGGGCGCATGAGTACTGATCCTTTCTTGCCGCCTGATCTATGTATTTTCCCAATGCATTTCCTATTGTCTGAAGAGATTTTGGATTCCAACAGTGGAGAGGCAAGTGAGGGAGTCTAACCCAAACCGGGACAGCCGAGGGAACATCCTGGGAGGGGTCGAAGTCAGGGGGCCATTTGTTTAGGTAAAGGCCCTGAGGGCCCATGAAATATGGTCTGTTTCTGAAGATTAATCCTTTGTCTTCCGGGTTTTCAAAGACAAACACAAAGAAACCCTTACCTACAAAGTAGCTATTGACTCCCTCCTTGATCAAAGGCTTCCAGTTCCTTTGAGTCCAGTCCTCAACAGATTTGGGAGAGGGCCAGAGGCCCGTGAACTGGCCTATGAGGCCCCGCTCTGCCAGATTCAACGCCGATTTGTAGGTGTGTCCTTCGGGAAGAGCCACTGTGGGGATTGAGTCCATTTTTTTCACAAATTTCTGCTGAGACAAAGATGGAGGGAGTTTGGGAGCATTAGCAATCATTGCCCTAAATGCAGAAACCTCCGGAGGCGGAGGGGGATCAGGAGTCCTGCGGTCATCCATGGTTAGATCTGTCCCAGAGCAGGCCGAGCAGAACGAAGCTGGGGCGCGCTGGAGCTGCCAGCAGCCCAGGCGCGATCAGAGGGCGCAGTGGGAGGCAGAGCGGAGCACCAGAGCCAGCGCGCGTGATGTAATACCCTTGTTTTTTTTGGGTGAAATTTTTATTTTTACTGTACTCTCAGTTTTAATGCCCACATTCTTTGCTTTTATGAGTTGTCAGAACCCCTGTCATGGTTTAAACTTCCCACCTCCAAATGGAATGATGGTTCATGTCACCTGTCGAGCATGCATTTACTGTGTGAGGCGGTGAAAAATTAGGTATTGTCACCAATTTCTCCTTTCTAAAGGTAAATTTCGACCCAATCCACTTATTCTTCTCCTGTTCCTACTGCTCTATTTGCTCTGTGTAGTGGAAAGCTCTGGTCAGCAACCTCACCATTGGTGCAAACCCCTCTGGTATATGTAATGGCTCCTTACCTAAGTTCCCTTCATTATGAATTATGCCTCTCTTTGAAAAATTACGATAGTCCAAGGCAAAACTCATTTTTTTGTTTGTAAGCACCCTCTCAATCATGGCCGCAACCTTTCAACTTAAATTTACTCTATTTATACCATTTTCTTTTTGCCCTAGATGACCATAAATCTTTCAAATTCATTGCACTTACCCCGGATGATGGACTCACTTAAGAAGTCCGAAACGTTGGGTCATTAATACACTTGAAAATGTTATTCCACTATACTGTTATGCCTCTATGCTCAGAACACGAACAATGGTTTCTCTGTTGATATTCCTGTTACCTATCCTATGCAAGTTTATGACATTGCTGAAGCATTAGATATCATTCCTCGTTTTCGATGTCCTAATAGAGATTCTGATATTAAGCATTGGGTTCAAAGATTATCTGAAAACTATCATTTTGGGCTTCTTCTATTTCTGAATTCGTCTTTAAGGTATACTTGTATTTTCAGTGTTACTGCTAATCTAAGAAAGTCCCATAGTCTAAGCTCTCAGCCTACTAGTAATTTCTTTGTCTTTAATCCCTGGAGTTCTGAATCTTTACGGTTTGAATATAGTCAGTCTCAACCCTTTATTTCGAGTTATGCATCTGGTCCCTCGAGAGCGAATTGAATCACACTGCTCAGCCTTCAAATTCTGCGTATCCAGGAGGTCATCCTATGTTTTCCCCTTCAATGTCTCTGCAGTATTCGTTTTCACGCCCTCTGTGATTCTATGTCTCCAAATTTCATGGCTAAAACCAAACCAGGTCAGAGTGCTGCCAGACCTACTCCTTCTCGTAAAAGAGGCCACAAGTCAAATATCAAAACTCTGGAAAACATAGCTGATACCTATGAATCAACTACCCCTAAAGATATCAAAGTCACTATTGTTGAATGGGAATAGGACTCAGAGGAAGAAGATACAGAAATTAGTGAGCAACAGGAAAGAATGGAATTCATCCTCGACCACGGCAACACTAGGGGCAGAGTCTCCTTATTTCAACAAACAGTAAAAACATATTGGAAATTCAAGTGTGTGTTGGCAAGAGCAATGGAGAGCCTACAGAAGAAAGAACTTAAATCCTATTCTTCAATCTTATTTGAACTTCAAGCAATGAAACACGAAATGCGAGAGATGTCGCAGACCCAACATCAGCAAAATTCTTGCATTGGCAACATAGAACAACAGCTCCGTCTGTTTCAACAAGCAAAGCTTTCTGGATCATCTGTCAAGGATCCAGTCTCAGATATTTAATCTCATGGATACTTAATATCATGTTTTCCTTTTAAATTTTGAATGACTCTAGATACTTTATATCTAGTCGTGTAAAGTTAGCAGCTACTAAGCGTAAAAAACAATACCAATTCTGGTTAGCATTTAACTTTTTGAGTTGGCCAACAGACCTGGTTTCTGTGGGCAGGTTGAGGCACTCAATTTTTGATGTAATTTTTTTGATGCAACTTGCCCTTATAATAGAAAATGGCTAGGCACTAGGGAATTTACAAAAAAAAAATACAGAGTGGCGGAGATTAAAATTAGTTGACTTGGGCAACTATAATGGAACAAAGAAAATCAAACAAATTCGGGCTTAGTAAAACAAAGTAAAACATGGTTGTCGGTGTAAAACTCGTAAAACACTACCTTTTTATTGAGGTTTACATTTACAAGGAGTTGTGAAATAACTCACTATTGTAAAACCTATAACCATTTATACCTATAACTTTTTGTTTTTTTACGCTCCCACCAAAGTTTTCTCCACCATTTTCTCCTCTTGTATTTCTAGACTTACTTCCCCCACAATACATAATAATTGTACATGCATATTAATTCAAAACATACTTTCTTAATACATTAATACATAAAAAGACAAAATTGATTAACATGATTTTGAACTTGGATTAACATGATTTTGAACTTGCAAAGCTTAATGTTTAAATGTTTAACCATACATTTATTCCGAGCTTTATTAAATTTCTATTTGACTTTAATAATTTAATCTCTATTTGACTTTAATAATTTAATCTGTTAAATGAGTAATTGTCCTCGGATTCAGAACTTCATTTATCCCATGTACCTCTTTGAAAACTAAATCCGCAACTGTAAAACATTTACTTGGAAGTATAGTTGTTTCAGAAAATTAAACACAAATCCCTTCATCCTCAACCTGTAAAACATTTACTTGAAGCAGTACAGATGTTGTCAGAAAATTAAACACAAGAAACAATTGTTCGAATCAACAAATCCCTTACTCTCTGTTACTTCACCAGTGATCCAACTATGCTACAACTTTCTCCTCTCTGTGGCTTTCATACAATCACCCAACGACATACATGCAATGGTGATCTGTCACTTTCTGAAATTATTGTTGCCCCTTTTGTAATTAAAAAAAATGCTTCAAATGCTTTGTGAAGAAAACACCCCACTTTGCCGTGGAAGAAGCTCCTCTTACAGCGAATACGTCACATGGCTGGTCTAAACAGTCTCAAGGAGACCCATCCTCTGCACGACTTCATCATGCCATTAAAATGGATGACCTGTAAAATGGTCAAATTGAGTAGAATGGTCAAAACGAGGAACTGTTATAAAAACTAAAACCTCAAGAATACCAAGACCTGTAAGAAATTGAAGTGAAGAAGTCTGTAACAACACTTCACCTGTAAGAAATTGAAGTGAAGAAGTCTGTGACAACAAGTCTGTAAGAAGAAATATTTGGTGACAACACTCCACCCGACCTGTAAATATTTTCTGGGTATACAAATGTAAGGAAATATTATGTAAATTGACAACACTACACCAGACCTGTAAATATTTTCTGGGTATACAAATGTAAGGAAATGGCCTAGCAACCCAACAGCCCTCTTCGCACAATAAGTAAAAAGATGTCTGAACAATCGAATTCAAACATTTAATGACCCTGGAACAACTCAAGAACTTAGAAGAATAATTCTTGAACAAGTAATGAATTTTCTAGTTTGCATGCATATTCCGGTTTCTGTTACCTGGTATGGCTATTTAATGTCGATATATAGGTTTGTGCTTCTAGTGAATTAAGAATTGTGGTGAGTATCATTGATTTTGACTAAAGTCCTTTGTTCAGCAGCATCTACTAATTTGAAACTTTCTTGTGATTTCTAGGTATTTGAATTTCATTTGTTGATGGCCAAAGAGTTCATACCGATCTGCCCTCTTCTCCTGTTCAATATGAATCCGGACAGCCATTGATTAAAAATTGAGCCAATGGCTATTCGGATTCATATTGAACAGAAGGACAGAGAAGACTGAGATGGACTCATTCACCGTCTACAAATGAAACTGAAATACCTACAAATCACAAGAGCCTCAAAAAAATTTCAAATTAGCAGTTGCTGCTGAACAAAGGGCGTCCGTCAAAATTGTTAGACAATACAAATTTTCAACGCAGAAATTGACAAATGAAGAATAATTGCTACCCTAGTAGATCCACCTTAAAAAAATGGTTGAAATAACAGAATTAATTCAAAATCTTTAATTTGTGAAAAAAAAACATATTCCTTGAATTTTAAAGCTATTCGTTCAAACCACCATTAGCAAACTGAGCACAATTTTAAGTCACGGCGTCCCGATCCTTTAGATGATCTCGACTACAATAAAATATGAAATGTCTCGTATCTTCAAAGAATTTTAAAACTTCTACTAGCAAAATAAAATGAATGCAAATATAACAAAAGTTCAAAGAAATTTCGCAGTTTCCAAGTCAAAGGAAACCTACAATATACCTGATTTCTTAAAATCCCTAGAGCTTATGAGAATCGAAATGGAATACTATTTCAAAATTTTATCAAAGACAAAAAGGGGCAAACAAATCAATGATCCCCCAACACTTTAAGTTAACCATCTCTTTAGGGGGACACTTGTTTTTTATTTATAAATCATAAACCCTCTTTATATAGTTTTGCAGTAAATTTAAACAAACAAAAAAAATGAGTTCCATAATCTATACAATATGTGAATTTATATTAGCATGTTCAATTTACAAGACGTAAACCAATCTAGATCTATCTTAATTCAAGATCTACTAAAAGTCAAGAGGGATCAAACAAATCTCTTTTCACTGTAAAAGAGGTTTGCATATCAATAGATTTGATCCCTTTAGGCGCTTGGAAGATCCAGATGGATATAGACTTGTTTGATTTCTCCCTATAAATAAGCCACGCTCCACATCAATACCATGGATCAATACCATGGGTTCTCAATACCATGGGTCAATACCTTGGACCATTTTTATTTTTATTATTATTTTATTTTTATTTCGTTATTTATTTTTATTTTATTTTGAACAAGCTAAAATGTTCACATTCCATTACTCCTTTTAGTTAAATTTATTTCTAACATTTTATTTTCTTTTTATTTTTATATAATTTGATTTGTAAACATTTACGTGTCGACTCAATTAAATAATAAAAGATTAAAATTAATATAGGTCCTGGTAGGGGGAGATGTCGTAGTGTCCATAAAAAGTTAAAATTAGCAAAAAATATTAAAAGTCCATTTGATATATTGTAATTTTGTTTTTATTAATAAAAATTCATAATACACATATCACTTTAAAATTTATAACATATAAGTAGTAGCTATAAGTTAAGATTCATTTTACCTTATAAATTAAAATAATGATTATGTAACCATATTTAAATTTAATTAATAATCACATAAAAACTTTAATATTTACAATATAACAACACTTTTAACTATGGATATTCACATGGGCTTTACTATAGATATTATTAACTTATAAAAAGACTTTTTTATAACACCATAAGATGATCACTAATACCACATGCCCCAAAACCAACTCTAATCAAAACATTTTATAAATATTTTATTTAAATTTAATTTTATATAACATTTTAAACCAAAAATATTATAATTACTTTTGAGATATATCTAAATGGTCTATCACATTAAAATATATAAGATATAAATTGTAGTTATAAATTAAGATACAGTTTACCATATAAATTGAAATAATAATTTTGTAACATGTTGTCGCTGCTCCAACACCCTCCAATATTTTGGCCTAGACCCAAATTTTAGAGCCTACCTTGACCTTTACTCTTGTCGCAAGCATTACGACTCATTTCAAGTGTTACATATTCTTGGCAGGGGGTATCTATTCTTGAGCATGATTTTATTCAATGCCCAGTATTCTATACACATCCTCCAAGTCCATCATTCTTTGGTACAATGATGATGGGTGACCCAGATGATGATGTACTCGTTCAAATGACACCATGTTCTAACAATTGTTGCAATTGTTTCTTCACCTCACCTTCATCTATAACAGAATACTTGTACAACCTAATATTTGGCAATGGGGAGTCTGGAAATAGCTAGATATCATGCTCCACTTATCTCTTAGGTGGTAACTGTTTAGGCTCTCGAAAAACATCCTTTTATGCTTGTAACAACTCCTCCAATTGTTGTTTTTGTTTCTTAGTACACCCCTTTACGGATTCCTTGCCTCTCATTGACTCCTCTTGAGTGATCTGAATGGAATGTATTAGTTTTGTTGTGCTAAGTATCCAAACAGTAATTAAATTGTGTGCTTAAGGTTCACTGAAGTTTGCAAGTTAAACAAATGGTTTTAACTTAGTTAAAAAAAAAATTATGTGAGGTTAAAGCATGTAAATTAGCTTGTATAACATTGTGCAGTAGTAAATAACAGAGAAATAAAAATCACATGTAACAATACTCAGCAAATTTGATGAAGCAGTTCATCCCTCCTAGGCTATATCTGTTGGTCCAGCTCCTAATGGCATGTCCCTCATATCTTATTTCTAAAACATGGTAATTACATGTAAAATAAAGTCTCAAACGGTTGTGATCTCTGTAAAAACAACTTCAGAATGCTTGAATTATTCAGGAATGACTATTCATTTGCGGAAAACAGAGAATGGATGCTCAAAACACTAAAAACACCCTAGTAGCCCTAATGGCTCCTTCACCTCTCTTGAAGCAAAGCCTACGCAAGATGACCTATGATGGCTCTGAAACCTCTACCATTGTTTTCAGAATGTCGAAACTAGCCAAAAATGACTATTCATTCATAAAAAATGGTCGAATATCCAAAGAGTTATTCCCCAAACAGTAAATTGCCCAATCTCCCCTAGGAAAGCTCCTCCAAAACTGGGGGAACTCCAGTTAACGCCGAAAAACTAGCAACTGTCTTCGAACTTGGAGGTCCACTAGCCGAAACCGTCGGCGAACTGGCAGCTAATTTAAATGCGAAACTTCGCATGTGAATTCTTACTGGGTTAACCGTCGGTTTTCCTGGCCACGTGGTTGCTTGGAATCCCGTGTATCATAGTTCCGCAACCTTAACTTCTAATTTTTCGAAACCTCGCCATGTGACAGGTCCTATCCACCATATTAACTATTTGCAATCTTCGTCGGGTTAAGTGTGGGTCATGGTCACGGGCGGATGGACATATGGTGGGGGGTTGGCCTCCCAAGCCCTTACCACATAAAACCATAAACAATCAAGTTATGTGTACGTGTATACGGGTAAAAACTACCTGGTAGCCCGAGCGGTCGGGCGTGTGCACTGCGTGCGGGAATGTCCCACGTTCAAACCCCATAATCTCCAAAAAAAAATTACAATAATATTTGACCTCCGGCCTGGGGCCACATGGCAGCCTCCAGGTTGGCCACGTGGCACCCGATGATTGGCTCGAAAACTTTAAAGGGGATAAAAGGGGACATGGGGGAAATACGCATAGTCTTGAAACCTGACGCAATACTAATGAAGCATAGACCTTACTGCCTAAATCCAAGGGTAAAGGAGAAAGTAAAAGTAGAAATAGATAAAATGATTATCAGAGGAAGTAGAGTGGGTCAGTCCCATTGTCAAACAAAGCAAAAAGGAAAAATCCTATATTAGAGTATGTATTGTTTACAGAAGCCTCAATAACGCATGCATACATGATCCATTTCCCACTCTGTTTAGTGATTAGGTGCTCGACAATGTGGCAGGAAATGAAGCCTATTCATTCACAGATGGTTTCTCAGGGTATCATCAAGTGAGAATAGCCAAAGAAGACAAGAATAAGACCACTTTTACAACCGAATGGGGATCATTCGCATACCATGTCATTGAAATTCAAGATTCAAGAGCAGTTTGATTGGCACAGCTAGATGGCCAAGTATTACAAGGATGGGTGGATGGTGCACGCACCTTATCACGAGTAAGTTTCATCATTTATTTTTCAAAAAACTCTCGCAACCAAGAGGAGTTAGTAGGGTAGAATAGAAATAGATTGAGTCAATAACTCTCTCGCACCCAAGATGAGAAATAGAATAGGAATCCCAATAAAAAGAAATTACAGTAACACAGAGATTAAATCCACCTGTTGCGATGCGGAGACCACATCGAAACCAATTATGGTCGGGGTGTAGCATCTAACGCGTCATCCATGTCAGAAAGCCAAGCGTTTCAAACATCATTCCTTCATAATAACCTATAATACCGATGTTAGTCCGTAGGATCACCCAGATTTGAGAATTAACTGCCATAATTACTAACAACCATACCGTAATAAATTTTCCATATTAAGCCATAATCATTACCCATCACGTCTACCCAAACCCCAAAGACGCAGTATAACCCGCATGAAAAAAGAAAGCACGAGAATGCCGAAAAAATCCTAGTTAGAACAAGAAACAACCGTAGCAACAAGTGAAATTTCATCAAAGGAAGTTCAAAGATATAGTCGAGTAGAAGGAAATCACAGAAAGAGATCAGGAATAGCACTCCAAGTATACAAAAGAAAGACGAATATGACAAAGGTAGCAATAACAGTCGTCGAGCTTGAGATCCATGAGAGAATTCAGAGGATGGAATTGTTAGTGGGTAAGTATGACAATGTGTCACTAATCGATACAAATTTCATGGATTCATACCAATTTCTGGCTATGAAGAGAGAGGTATACATAGAGAATTATTCTACCAAAGGAGGAGGGGAAGCAGCAAGAATGAATCCGGAGTTCAAATGTATCTAAAAATTGACAATATTGAACCTCAGGAACCTCCCAATGTTTGGAACAATGGGAGCAGCAATTCAGTGTACAAAATTCCTATTGAGCATACTCCAGAATGGATCATTGTGGCTAGGGCGAGAAATACCGATACATGCAGAGGATATCAATAGGCTCACACGGTTATCAGTAGAAGAGAAGGATGTCTCAATGACATTCCAGAACGTGTCCAAGAGAGCCAAGAAGGTGGGAGACTGTGATTACTATAAGAAATATGAGACCAGAAGAGGAGGGAAGGGGGTGAAGATAGACCTCATCAACAATCCAGCGGTAAAATTTTCCTACTACCAAATAGCGGGTAAGACGATGAGGCACCACACCAAGGGCGAATGCACCCTCGACACCATTTCAGTTCCGGAACACTGCCTCCAGGGAACCAAGCTGAATTGGTGTACATTCCTATTAAACAAGTTGTTTGAGGCCTGCGAAGATAACTACAGAAGGGCGACAGGACTAATTTACGGCTACCTCATAATGGAATTTTCGATGTGGAAATGGACTCATCAGGGAGTAAGACGGCTCGCGGAAACCACGCACGACCAGTGAATGGCAATGAATTTTACACCCTAGAAAATATCGGGAAATCCCAGCACCAAGGAGGTAAATGAGGCAGATTTCTCATTCTGGTACAGGCAGATGGTGGATGTGGTGGTGAGACAACAAAGAGTTCCGAGGAACCTATTGGACAGATATTCCTCATAGATATGGTTTTCGGTTACCCATAAGCAGACATATATCAGACCTAGTTGCGTGGACAAAACCACATTCAAAATGAGACCGTTAAAATTTCAAGTTGATGAAAATGCATTCCACATCGAAGTCTATTCATGACCAAGAGTTGGAATGGAGATCAGAAGTGGAATACATCACTATTTGTTCGAGGGCATGTTGCCGAAAGCACTACCAGGGGAGACACCAGAGGAAATAGCGAGTAGGATTTCTCGACTGCAGCTAACACCTTTACTGGAACAGCTGGACATGAGGGTAAAGGACTTCAGTCGGGTAATAAAAACTCTCACAAGTGCTTCTCCTATGTTTCCTTCTTTTACATATTTTTATTCTTCAAATTCTGCATCACCATCCACAATTACACCTCTCTTCACTGCCCTACCTTCTACCATGTTCAATTCACCCCCGTCAACCATAGTAACTTCAATCCATAAGGTTAAGGCACCTAGACCAACAGTAGCTACCCCTAAGGCAAATAAAGCAAGAATTATGGTGCCTAGGAAAATAGTTTGCCTCACCGAGGAAGATCAGACCCAACCCATGGATACGGGAGTGCCAGATCCAAAAGAGCCAGACGCTGCCACTCAGGTCACCTCTGCGCTACTTGTATTTGACCCGTTCTTGGTTTTGAATATTCAAACATCATCTCCACCCCACGCTCACACCTCTTCACTTCGCACTCACCATTCATCACTCCATACTTCATTTACTTCCAAAGACCAATCCACTCGCACTCCATCCACCTCAGCAACTATCCTCAACCTAGTAAATTTAAGAAACAAGACAAATGGGGACACCGAGGAAAAAGTTAACTCAAGTATGGCTATGGTACCCGAGGTTAACCAACCTCTGGTGGGGCAGGGAACTTTCCTGGAACTATTAGTTCAGGGGGGATATTTTACCAGCAAACACAACACCCTTGCCAAAAGCGCTGAACAAATTTCAGCAAGCCAACTTAATACTACAACAGATTCAACCGACCATGAGTATGAATAACCCAGAAAGTTAGCTGCCATAATAGAACCAAACCGCATCATCGCATGAGCACTCAGAAATATCAATAGCCAGTAGGAAACCCCTTAGAGAAAGACCGCCATCCAACGACATGAGAGTATGCAGACCTGGGGACTACACAACAATACAACTTCATTCAGAGAGCAGCACAGTAGGCAGAAGGGTTGCATGACAACCTCCAAAAGAGGTTCGAGCAGATACAACAGCAAGTCCTTGCACTTACTAAAGAGCACAATCAGCTAAAAGGGGAGAAGGAAAGTCTACAAGAACAGCTGGACAACGTAACGGAAATCTTCAAGACCTTTGGCCAATAGTAATTGCCCGGGATGACAAGACTTCGAAGGAAATGTCAACCTGCTCCACATTCGAAAGTTTTATCTAAGTGAAAATGACATGTACATTTCTCAGCAAAGAAAACCAAGAGCTTATACAAGCGCTAGCTGCGAGACCAGCATTAACAGATACGATTGTGATATATGCTGAGAAGGTTATCGAGAAGTAGAAACAGGTAACTAGAATGAAGGAAACCTTGGGGACGACAGTTAGAGAGGCTTACAACCTACTGAAGCATTTACACGAATGCTCTAATTAGTTAACCATGAAAGCCCAACCTATCTCAGCACAGCTTCAACATATTTCACAAGAGATCAAAGAGGCCATGGATCCCGTCGGCATAACCCACCTCTACAACCGAGCAGAGGTACTGGAAACCATAATACAAAAGATAGAGGAGAATTCTACTGCCACAAAGCAAGTCCTCAGAGAGCTAAGGCAACCATTCAAGCAGAAAGCAGAGGAAATACAGCAAATGGCAGCCGAAGCCGAGATAAAAATTCAAGAAGTATTCAACAAATTGCTGCTAGTAGCAGGCAAAACCGAGGCTGAAAGAGCCGCCACTGAAACCGACCAGCTAATTAAGGAATGGAAATAGGAAATTAACGAGTTCACAGAACTAAATTCTTCAACATTGAGCAAGGTTCCCAAGTTGGGGCCTTTGTTTGGACAGAGTGAAGAAACGGAGAAGAGAGAGTCATTCTCAGAAGCAGACAGACCAATGGAAATCGCAATAGCAGGAAAAGATTGAATCGAGACAAGTCAATAGCGTGTGGTCGGGGCCTGTTGGGGCCTCTGTTTTGGAAAAAAGGAATAGTTTTGAGTTGCAGAGAACAGGTGGTGGAGAAAAATCATGGTAGACATGGAGTTGTCACAATTGCGGATAGCCGAAAGATAGGTGGTGCGACATTTGCGGAGAACAGAAAATATGGCAGGTATGGGAGATAAAGACAATCAGCAGAACTCCCAGTAATCAAGAAGAAGCGACAAATAGCGGAGCAGGAAAAGAGGAAAGACTGACAGTCACGTTGGTGGAAGAACAAATAGGCAATCAGCCAGCATAGACAGGAGTTAGTCCGGCAGAGGGCCGAGTGAGAGAGCCGTAGGAGAGCTCTGTTAGATCTCTGTTGTATTGAACCACCCATTAATAGACTCTGTGGAGTGATGTATGTTATTTGATAATGATAATGAAATATGGTTCTTGATGTGTTTGATGTTCTAAGTTAAGTGTTAATTAGTTGCTTATTGTGAATGTATGCCCCGTTTTAAATTTTAATTCAACATCCTGAACATGCTTGATGAGTAATATCTTATACAAAGTAGTGAGATTTGTTTGTTGTTTCAAGTTCCTTTAGTTTCTCTTCATGGTTGTAACTGTTTGATACTTGATATGTCTCCTAAACTTACTAAGGTCATGGCACACCTCGGGTGAGACGCTCTGCTCCTTGGAGTAGGGTGAAAATGTCGGCATTGTGCTAGACTACTGTGGAAACCTTGTTGGCCTCTATCCTGAACCTGGGTCTTGCTCATAGACCTCCTTTTTCGCCAACACAGATTCATTAGGAGCTATTCTAATGTTTTCATATTCAGATAATATTTGTAAAGGGTTTTTCTTTCCTTCCCATATATTTATAAATAATTGATGAAAATCAGCTAACTCAACTATATGATTGGCAGGTAAAGCTTTAAATCATTTCTTAACATCTCCTGCTAATGTTTGTGTAAACAATATCATTTATACATCAACTTCATCAATTTCATGTAATTCAAAGTAATCAGTCATTTTATTTACATGTTGTTGAGCAATATATTGACCAGTACCATCAAACAGAAATATTTTACTCTCTTAATCCTATGGCATGGCATTTAATTGAGCTGCTAAGACCAAAGGGGCATATCTGGCTGCAATGGCTAAGATTCTAGCTTGACTGGGAGGTAAATGAGTGGTGCTTGATGATGAGCTTCAAGTGCTTGTAGATGAGCTTGGAATACTAGAAGATGTACTCGGAGATGAGGTTGAAGTACTTGAAGATGTACTTGTAACACTAGAAGATGTACTTGGAATACTAGAAGATGGAAATAAAATTCTAGGTTGAAGAGGAAGCTTGGGGATGAATGGTTCTGTGAAATGATCTATGGTGGATATTATAGATGAGGTGGTACTAAATAAATATGTATTTACAGTCTCTGAAGGAATGGTAGAATGCTTAGGGGTAGCAGCAACTAGGGCAGCTAATTCAATGGACTGTTGAAAATAGGCTTCATCTATATCCTTAATCAAAGTTGCATTCAAACTATCAAGTTTATCAAATGTCTCTAGGACCTGTTGATCTAAGTCTAGTTGTATAGTTTCCTTCTTTTCTTTAATGAATTGAACAAAATTAGGATCTATTACACTATCATAGATTGAATTTTCAGATTTGGTTCTAAACAAAGATTGTTCAAATGATAAATCGAATTCAATATCTTGTAAGCTTGATAATTATTTAGGGAGTGAATTTTCTTTGATTAATTGAATACTACTTCCTAGACTTTTTCCTTTTTTATTTTTTCTTAAAATTATGTCAGGATCATCAAAAATTATAGCAGGTTGTGGATCAGGATGAGCCCTGGTATAATATGTTCTTTTAGAAGCCATAATTTTAACTTTTCAATGAAAAAATTTAACAACCCTTAAACAATATTTATACAAAGAATGAGAATAATTGTTTCTTTTAAGATATGTTTAAACTAGGGACTGATTTCCCAAGTATGGTCGCCAGTATGTTATCACTCCAAAATTTCCAAGGTTTTTTATGTTTGTTTAAAGAAATGTTAGAGGTAACTATCAACCTCTTTAGAGATTAGGATCTAGCCTTCCAAATGCTCAGAGAGGGCTCTCTCTTAATTATTTAACTTTGTTGTTTTAATTGATTTTAGGCTAGTTGTGTAAGATTGATTTGGTTTGGTTTTTATTTGTTGGTGGAACTACTGATTTAGATGGATAGATGTCTGTCTATTTTCCATTGGGCTATGGAGTTAATGTATCAAGAAAACAAAACATAATCAAGTAAAAAAAGCAATGTTACAGGACAAGGTAGCTGAGCAAAATCAGACCTTTAAGACTGAATGGTGAAATGATTTTCAATCAGGATCAAGGAGCAGTTAAGGATTCCTTAAACTGGATAATTAAGGAAGGTGAAAGGGGTCAATCGGAATGGGAGAGAAATTAAGGATTCTCAGATCCAAATATCATAAGAAAACATTAAAATGAATAACAGTTCAGAACAGAGTGTACTTAAACAAATTCTGCAATAATATTCCTGTTATAACATTTAAATTTAGAAAACATGCAAGTTTATAGAATACTTAAGGAAAAAACATGAACAATTGAAATATACTTCACTGAAGTGGCTCAACACATGAATCATGTAAATAAATGCCTTTATTATTGTCATGTCTATCAACTTGGAAAAGTTACAATAAACCATTTGGTAGTAGATCAATTACAACTATAGAAATGTTCAAGAATCCACCCTCAATACTTCGAATTTTTGAAGTATTTATACAAAACTTAATACAAAATATCCTAAAACTGATTTAGGATTTATTCAAGGGGAATAAAATATCTTCATGCCTCATTAGTCTGTCATTAATCACCAAAGGATTAGGCAGACCTTTCTGCCTCAAAACATCAAATTTGATCATGAATTTGTTCACTGCAAGCTCCATATCTTGACACTTGTCTTTAAGTTGTGTCATCGGGTTTCTCTTGGAAATTACCTTTTTTACCTCTAAGATTGTTTATGTTCTCTCACTTATCCCAATTGATTCTAATTCATGCTTATTCTTAGAATTGAGAAACTTAATTATCTTAGTGGCCTCCTATCGTTTCTTTCCAAGTTATTCTTTGACTTTCTAAATAGATTCACTAGCTTCCTTTATCAAGTATTTATGTTCAAATATAACTTGGATAGAAGGCCAAATATCATTAACAGAGTTCAATTGATAATGGGGCTTCATTAGGCTTGGTTTGGATCTGTAACATCTGATTTATGGATTATGTAGCAATTGTGAATAAAATCTCTTGCGGCTAGGGGTTACTAGAGCTCTTTCATTGGGCAAGTAATTGATCTGACAGAGTCTAATTAGATCAGGAAACTGACAGGTCTGTGAGAAAATGTACCTGGGTAGGTTTGAGTCCCAGAGATGGATATCATAAGCCTAGTCTATGAATTTATTATGGCTCCAGTAGTGGAGCTCTAGAAGGTTGAAATCAATGATTGTATCATTGATTTTGAAGTCCTTTTCTGCTAGAGGAGTGTGTTCAACATCCATTATAGGTGGTTGCAAAGGGTTAACAGAGATTATGCTCTGGGAGGCCATATAAATTGTTCAATTTATCAATTTATTACTTTCTTATGCTTAAGTAATGGCTTATGGCACTTTAGGATTACCTAGAAAACAAAGCTTGGGTCTTTGGAAGGGGTTCTGGTCACAACATGCTTTAATTGGTCTACAAAGCTTTAATTCTGAGTCTACACAGGTTTTGGTAGCAATAAGTTTTAATTCTGGTTTGGACGGGTTTCAAAATTGGTCAGCAGAGGTTCTTTTGGCTTCTTTTCCGCAAATAAAACAACTTTTGAGAAAACACAGCAGTAATGGAATAACTGTTTTGGTTGGGTTTTTATTGCTTTTAACCGGAGGTGGTTAATCTCTTTGGCTTGGGGTTGAATTCAAACATCAGTGGTATCATCGCAATGGCCAGAAATAGATAAGTGGTTATCGCATCGCAAAAAGTGGGTTGGTGGTTTTCGGCTGGGAGATGCGATAAAATGTGGGAGCCCCATGTAGCAAATGGGCAGGGGTGCGAAACCACCCATTTCGTAACCCCCAATGGTTTTAAAAATCGGGAAGTGGAGAATTCGAAAGGGCTTGTGAGTGGTTGAATCATTATAGCACCAATCGGACGGTTGGATGAATTGGGAGGATTTGATAGGTAGGATCGGGATTATTATATGTGATGCGGTTTATAATATGTGGGTCGGGTTAAATATATTGGAGGGGTTTAAATGTTAGCGGGGAGGGGATTATATGAAGTGGGGTTTTAAAACAAAGTGAGACCCGAGATATATAATAAGTGGGGGAATTAATATAATATGTACAAACTATAGGTTATAAAAATAAAGATGTATTTGGGATATATTAGTGGTAGGGGGGCTTAATGTTATATAAACTATATACTAAAGGGTTTGTAAAATATAATAGCGGGAATGAAATCGAAAGGGAAGTGGGTTAAAATAATATCGGTGAAAGGTTTTTTGCAGTGGGGCCCGATATAATATTTTAGCCATTTAAAACTATGCAAAAAGTGGGTTTTTGCATTGGAAATTTTGGAGGGGAATTAGTAAAGGCGAATTTAATTTTCAAAGGAAAATGTGTTTTTTAACTAGGGAAAGGGGCTTTTAAGCTAGGGAAAAAGGTTTTAGGAAGGGGAAAGGGGTTTTTTACAAGTGGAAAGGGATTTATGAGGATATTAGTGATATGATATGAACCAATTGATGCTCTTCATGTCTTGTAAAAGTGCTTCTTCCTACCCTTTATTTACCCTAACATTTTTTACTTCATTTATTGGGTGCATTTGAGCTTGCTAACCCTTTTATTTTATTTTGATAAGAAATCTAATCTAATTCTAACCTTATAACTTCCAATGGCTCAGATTAAACTGATGAGCTCATTTTTATTCTCTACCTAACTACTGATCTGCCAAGATTAAATGGTTTGTCTAGATCTTTATTCATTAACAATCATTACATGAAATTTAAAAGCATGAAAGAATCAAGATTAAATTGTTTGATCATCATGAATTGTGGCATTTTAGACAAGCTGCACACAATGTTATTTGCAAAAAGTAAATTAAAGTAGTGGCATTTGAATGTGCAACACTTTCATGATCTATTTTTATCTCTTTTTGTGGGGTTTATACTTTATCTTCCTTTTTGATCTTTTTCTTTTAGTCCTTTGATTTAGGCTTTTAGGACTTACCCTCTTTTCATTTTTTAATATGAGAAAACATTTGTAGAAAGCAAAGTATGTACAATATTAAAGACTAAAAATAGCCAATTCAAAATTATAATCCCTATTATTATAGGACCCTAAAAATCTCATTAATGAAATAATTATCATCTCATTATTATAATATTTTGAAAAATTAATTATGAGAAATAACTCAATCATGTAATTTCACACTTTTAACATGGGATAAATCTCACATAAGTAAAATAAAAGGTGAAAAGGGGATGCCTTCTAGCCAAACAAATGAGGTCAGTTTATATTGGGTTTCCCTCACTATAATGGAGTAGAAAATAGGGTTATAAAACCTCCTTCAAACGACCATTTTACAATACCATCACAACTCGGCTCAACTTCAACGCTCCAAACTAGCCTGCACAATCTCTTCCACGCCTACACTTCAACTCTTCTTCAACGCAGCACCACCACACTTCTCCTGGTCTCAATGTTGCCACCATTTACCTCTCGGCCTCATCTCAATGTGAAAAACCTCTCTCGGCTTTCTCGAGTTCAAGAACGTCTCCAACGACTGCACAGACCTACGTTCCGTGATTAAAGTAACTAGAGTGTTTCTCCTCCAAAAATTAATCACATTTTCAAAAAGTGTCTATTGGAAAAGTGGCATACAACACCAATAAAGGGTTGAAAAATCACAGCAACCTCCAAACGATCCATGTCGGGTTCACTTACATGTATCCAGCAGAATCCATTAAGTTATCCAACACAAGCCACTGTTCATGAGCAAATAGAACTGGACACATGATGGCCAGAATCTCACAGCCAATAGCTGACACACCAGGAGGCACAATTTTACACCAAAACGATGGTCATGACATAGAATTAGGGCCTTTCAAATTTCAAATTTCAAATTCGGTACTCATGATTCCGCTTTTGAAAGCCCTTTTAACTACTCTTCCATCACATGAACAATGACATTAGAAAGATTCAAAATATGCATCCTTCATGCACTCTATTACACAAAACAAAAAACAAAAAATGGGTGACAAATTTTGGGCTAAAATCTTGCCATACAACAAACAAAGATGAATATACTTAAACGATTTATTCGAACCCATACATCGGCCCTTCATTAATTCACATTTTTTAAAAAAAATTGAGGCAGGAGATTTTTTCTTCCTCAACATAGAGTTGCCAAAAGGTGACAATACGGTTGCGAAAATTAAATCATATGAGTCTCCCTTTTAATATAGAGTGGCAGAGATTAAAATCAGTTGACTTGCCTAAATATAATGGAGCAAAGAAAATCAAAAACAAACAAAACTTTATATTATGATTCCAGAACAAAGGAAATAAATTCATATGGAGGATGCGGCTCCTTCACCAGTAAAACACTACATTTTATTAAGACTTACATTCACTAAGAGTTGTGGAATAACTAACTGTAAAACCTGCAACTATTTGTTTTGAGGGCCACCAAAATTTTCTCCATGATTTTCTCCTCATGTCTTTCCAAAATTACTTCCGCCACAATACATAATAATTCTACATGCATAGTAATTCAAAACATACTTTCCTAATACATTAATACATGACAAGAAAAAAATAATACAAAGGTTGGGCGAACATGATTTTCTCTGAACTTGCAGATATTGCGTGAATTAAATAACACTTGCGGAATAAATGTTTAACAATACATTTCTTCCAACCCTTCATTAAATTTCTATTTGACTTTAATAGTTTAATCTATTGCTGAATGGGTAATTGTCCTCCTGTTCAGAACTTCATTTATGCTATTTCCTTCCCTACAAACTAAATCTGAAACCTGTAAAACATTTACTTAAGGTACAGTTGATGTCAGAAAATTAAACGCGGTGGTTGAGATTAATTTTCCAACACTCCCCCTTAATCGCGACTACCGACATTGACCATTCCCAAACAATCTCTGAGACAAAAAAGAAAAATTCACGTGTCAATGGCTTTGTGAAGATGTCTACAAATTATTCTTCTGACCTATAGTGTTGCAACACAATCTCACCGTTGTTAATTAATTCTCTTATGAAATGATATTTAGCATCAATGTTCTTTGTCCTCTTGTGAAAAAAATAATTCTTTGATAGTGTAATTGTTGAACTATTGTCGCAAAAAATAATTGTTGTTCCATCTTGTTCACGACATAAATCCCTCAACGTCCTTCTCATCCAAACTTCTTGGCACGTTGGTGTTGTTGCGGTGACATATTCTGCTTTTGTTGTTGAAAATGACACAATCAGATACTTTTTGGAAGCCCATAAAATTTCTCTTGAACCGAAATGAAATACATATCTTGACGTGCTCTTTTGGTCATCAACACTTCATGCCAAGTCACTATCAATGTAACCAGCCAACCTAAAATCATCTGTTGTGGTGTACAAAATGCCAAACTCCTTTCTCCCATTGACATATTTTAAAATCATGTTGGTTGCTTGCCAATGTGTCTCCTTGGGTGTCTCCATGAACCTCGACACCAAACTCACTGCATACATTATGTTAGGCCTAGTCGTGGTCAAATACATTAAGCTTCCCACCATACTTTTGTATAATGTCGGATTGGCATTGTTGTTGCAATCTTCTTTTCTCAAATTCAACCCCATCACTGTTGGAGTTCATGTTGGCTTGGTTTTTTGCATATTAAACATCTAGAAAATGTCTACAACATACTTTGCTTGAGAGATAAAAATACCATTTTCTTTTTTCTTCATTTCTCTACCAAAAAAATATCTTAACAAACCCAATTCGGTCATATCAAACTCAATTTTCATGACTTATTTGAAATCATCGATGAGGTAATCATCACTCCCTGTAAAAATCAAATCATTTACATACAAAACAACAATAAGAAGCTTACCTTCTCTTTCTTTGATGTATAGAGAAGGCTCGTCGTCACATTTTTCGAATACATTATCCATCAAGTAAGCATCTATCCTACTATGCCTTGCACACGGTGCTTGCTTCAACCCATAAAGAGCTTTCCTCAACCTACACACCTTCTCTTCTCGGCCTTCTATCTCATAACCAGGAGGTTGCGCAACATAGACCTCCTCTTTCAGCACTATGTTCAAAAACATTGATTTTACGTCCATTTGATACACTTTCCATTTGTGTTGCGCTGCAATTAACAACACTATACGCATTGTCTCCATCCTCGTGACTGGCGCAAATGTCTATGCATAGTCTCTTCCATGTTGCTGCTTGTATCCTTTAACAACTAACCTTGCTTTATTCCTTTCAATCTTACCTTCGATGTTGCTCTTGGACTTATAGACCCACTTCACTGCAATGACTTCTTTTCCTTGAGGAAGGTTCACTAACTCCCATGTGTCATTATTTTCTATTGTTCGTATTTCTTCATCCATTGTCACGACCCATTTTTCTTCTTTGACTGCATCCTCAAAATGAATTAGGTCATCTACATGATAAAATAATTCAAATAACAAATTTGGACCAACGCTACTATCAACTTCATCTTGCTCAGAAATTTCACTTAAATTTCTGAATTTGTGTCCTCTTGTGCTTGTGTAAGATGGACTTGACATGTCACTTGGTGTTGCACTTGAAGTAGACGGCGATGTGGATATTTGTGGTGTGTTTGGAGAAGCACTTGCTTAACTGTGTGGCGTTGTCCTATTATTTTTTTGCGGCACATGTTGACTTCTTTGTTGAGCTTGTGTAGGTGTACGAGGACTCACCATTGAGGAATTACTTGTTGCGGTCAATTTCTCTTTGTCTTTTTGTGGTGTACTGTTTTCACATTGACTATCTTCTCTAAACTTCCATCCCATCCTTCATCTTCTATGAAATGCACATCTCTGTTGATTATGACTTTCTTAGTTGATGGATTGTAGACATTGTATGCCTTGGAATCATCACTGTATCCAACAAATATACATTTCTCCCCCTTGTTGTCCAACTTCTTCCTCAAGTCATCTGGGACATGTGCATACACCACACATCCAAACACTCTCATGTGAGTGACATTATGCTTTCTCCCACTCCATGACTCTTCAAGAACTATGTTCTTGATGCTCTTGGTTGGACACCTATCAATAATATATGTTGCAAAAGCGGCAAGTTCAACCAAATAATCATTTGGAAAATGCTTTGACTTCAACATAATCCTTTCCATTTCCATAGTGGTCTTATTCTTTCTTTCTGCGACACCATTTTTTTGAGGTGTATACCTTGTTGTAATTTTTTTGTGAATTCCATGCTCCCTTCAAAAACGTAGGAAGTCACTTGAGATGTATACGCCACCTCTGTCAGTCCTCAAGACTTTGATGTAGTGGCCACTTTGCATCTCAACAAGAGCTTTATATTGGTGAAAGCGCTCAAACACTTCACTTTTCTGTTTTATGAAGTAGAGCCATGTCTTCCTTGTATAATCATCTATGAAAGTCAAAATGTAATAACTGCCCACAATTGATGGTGTCTGCATTGGTTCACATAAATCTGAATGGACAATCTCCAAGGGTGCATTTTCCCTTGTTGAATTTCCTGTTGGAAATGATTCCCTATGTTGTTTGCCCAAGGTGCATCCTTCACATAGGTTGTCTAGTTTTTCTATGAGTGGCAATCCGTTCACCATGCATTTCCTATGCAACAAATTCAAACCTCAAAAGTTGATATGACCAAATCTCAAATGGCATAATCAATTTTCATCTTTGACCTCTCCTTGAAAGTCTACCGGTGTGATAGCTGCTACATTTCTTTCATTCTCTTGTGAATTCATTGATAGTTGTGCTTGAGCACCTTCTTCCTTCAAATTTGATTTTAGCTTGAGAGGAGACATTATATTGTTTGTCATCTGAACTTTTGCAATCATTTGTCCACTTGGGGACTTATCCAAAATTGTGCACACATCATTCTTGAAAAATACATTGTAGCCGTTTTGCATGAGTTGTCCAATTCTTATGAGGTTATGTTTCAAACGAGGAACAAAATAAACATCTGAAATGTACTTCTCTCCCTTCTTTGTTAGAATGTCGACTCTTCCTTTTCCCATGATAAAGACTTTGCTATCAGTCCCTAATGTCACTTTTGATTTCACATTTTCATCTAGATTGGAAAACATTTCTATGTTCCCAGTCATGTGGTTGCTACACCCCAAATCTGGAAACCATACATCCCCTTGTTTCTCTTGTGCTACATTACAAGCTAAAAACATGTTATCATGGTTCTGACTTTCCTTTATGAAATTTGCACTTTGTTTATTACTTATTTCATGTTGATTCTTTCTACATTCACTTACAAAATGATCATACTTCTTAGAGTAATGAAATTGAACTTGAGATTTATCATACCTCTGACCTTATGCTTGATTTTGTCTTGGGCCTTAACTTCGATTTTGATTTCTTCCCCTTCCACTTGAACTTGAAGGGCTACTTCTTCCACCTCTGTGTGGGCTTCTGTCTCTTCCTCTATAGTTTGATCTTCCTCGACCTCTACCTTGACCAAATGAATCTTGTGTCTTGAAAGCATGCTCCAATGAGAAGGTTGTTACTCTATTCATTCCGTGTTCATGAGAAATCAATGATGCATGAAGCTCATCCACTGAAAATTGTGAGAGATCCTTTGTCTCTTCTATGGCCACAAAAATGGCATCAAATCTTGTATTCTCCTTTCCTCAAGTGGCTCACCATAAGACCTGATTTGAGTAAAAATCCCAATTACATGTGTAAAAAATGAGTCTACATGCTTAGACTCTTTCATACAAATTGTCTCAAAATATCTTCTCAACAATTGTAGTTTTGTTGTCTTCACCTTTGCCATGGCTTGGTAGGTTGTCTGTATCCCATGCTTTTTTAGACTTTGTTGCTCCTGCAATCCTTGGGAAGATACTTTCATGGAATGCTTGAAAAATATAGAAGAAGAGGGCTTTTGAGTCCTTCTTCCCGTTGTCCCTCAACAAATCCTTTTCTTCTTGTGTCAAAGCATTGTATGCTACTACATCTGCGGGTCCTTGGAAAACATTCTCCACCAATTCCCAAATGTCTTTAGAAGAAAATAAAGCCTTCATTGTTATATCCCAGTAATCGTACTTTTTTCCATTGAACCGTGGTATTTGCTGATTAGTCAAGCTTGTGCTTGTTACTTACATTTTAACTATGTAAAAAAAAAAATCTCCTTGGTGATAAATACACTGCACATAAAATTTGCAGAGCACCTTTTAATTAGCAGTAAAAACACTTGAGGTAATGAATTTTTAAACCTACCCTGATACCATGTTAAATCATCTGAGCCTCCCTTTTAATACAGAGTGGCGGAGACCTCCGATTGGGGTGCATGTCAGATCACAATCGGAATAAAGGGCCAGCTGGTTCTCACTGTACTCTCAGTTTTAATGCCCACATTCTTTGCTTTTATGAGTTGTCAGAACCCCCATCATGGTTTAAACTTCCCACCTCCGAACGGAATGATGGTTCATGTCACCTATCGAGCATTCATTTACTGTGTGAGGCGGTGTAAAATTTAGTATTGTCACCAATTTATCCTTTCTAAAGGTAACTTTCGACCCAATCCACTTATTCTTCTCCTGTTCCTGCTACTCTGTTTGCTCTGCGTAGTGGAAAGCTCTGGTCAGCAACCTCACCATTGGTGCAAACCCCTCTGGTATGTAATGGCTCCTTACCTAAGTTCCCTTCGTTATGAATTATGCCTCTCTTTGAAAAATTACGATAGTCCAAGGCAAAACTCCTTTTTTTGTTTGTAAGCACCCTCTCAATCATGGCCGCAACCTTTCAACTTAAATTTACTCTATTTATACCATTTTCTTTTTGCCCTAGATGATCATAAATCTTTCAAATTCATTGCACTTACCCCTGATGATGGACTCACTTAAGAAGTCTGAAACGTTGGGTCATTAATACACTTGAACATGTTATTCCACTATTCTTTTATGCCTCTATGCTCAGAACACGAATAATGGTTTCTCTGTTGATAATCTTGTTACCTCTCCTATGCAAGTTTATGACATTGCTGAAGCATTAGATATCATTCCTTGTTTTCGAAGTCCTAATAGAGATTCTGATATTAAGCATTGGGTTCAAAGATTCTCTGAAAACTATCATTTTGGGCTTCTTCTATTTCTGAATTCGTCTTTAAGGTATACTTGTATTTTCAGTGTTACTGCTAATCTGAGAAAGTCCCATAGTCTAACCTCTCAGCCTACTAGTAATTGCTTTGTCTTTAATCCCTGGGGTTCTGAATCTTTACGGTTTGAATATAGTCAGTCTCAGCCCTTTATTTCGAGTTATGCATCTGGTCCGTCCAGAGCGAATGGAATCATATTGCTCGGCCTTCAAATTCTGCGTATCCAGGAGATCATCCTATGTTCTTCTCTTCAATGTCTCTGCAGTATTCATTTTCACGCCCTCTGTGATTCTGTGTCTCTAGATTTCATGGCTAAAACTAAACCAGGTCAGAGTGCTGCCAAACCTACTCCTTCTCGTAAAAGAGGCCGCAAGTCAAATATCAAAACTCTGGAAAACATAGCTCATACCTATGAATCAACTACCCCTGAAGATATCAAAGTCACTATTGTTGAATGGGAACAGGACTCAGAGGAAGAAGATACATAAATTAGTGAGCAACAGGAAAGAATGGAATTCATCCTCGACCCCGGCAACACTAGGGGCAGAGTCTTCTTATTTCAACAAACAGTAAAAACATATTGGAAATTCAAGTGTGTGTTGGCAAGAGCAATGGAGAGCCTACAGAAGAAAGAACTTAAATCCTATTCTTCAGTCTTATTTGAACTTCAAGCAATGAAACACGAAATGCAAGAGATGTCACAGACCCAACATCAGCAAAATGCTTGCATTGGCAACATAGAACAACAACTCCATCTGTTTCAACAAGCAAAGCTTTCTGTATCATCTGTCAAGGATCCAGTCTCAGATATTCAATCTCATGGATACTTAATATCATGCTTTCTTTTTAAATTTTGAATGACTCTAGATACTTTATATCTTTTCAGTTTTATATGCAGTTTCTATGGACATAGTCGTGTAAAATTAGCAGCTACTAAGCGTAAAAAACAATACCAATTCTAGTTAGCATTTAACTTTTTGAGGTGGCCAAGAGACGTGGTTTCGTGTGGGCAGGTTGAGGCACTCAATTTTTGATGTAATTTTTTTGATGCAACTTGCCCTTATAATAGAAAATGGCTAGGCACTACGGAATTTACAAAAAAATATATATATAGAGTGGCGGAGATTAAAATTAGTTAACATGGGCAACTATAATGGAACAAACAAAATCAAACAAATTCGGGCTTAGTAAAACAAAGTAAAACATGGTTGTCTCTCTAAAACTCCAGTAAAACACTACCTTTTTGCTGAGATTTACATTTACAAGGAGTTGCGAAATAACTCACTATTGTAAAACCTATAACTATTTATACCTATAACTATTTGTTTTTTAACGCTCCCACCAAAGTTTGCTCCACCATTTTCTCCTCTTGTATTTCTAGACTTACTTCCCCCACAATACATAATAATTGTACATGCATATTAATTCAAAACATACTTTCTTAATACATTAATACATAAAAAGACAAAATTGATTAACATGATTTTGAACTTGGACTAACATGATTTTGAACTTGCAAAGCTTAATGTTTAAATGTTTAACCATACATTTATTCCAAGCTTTATTAAATTTCTATTTAACTTTAATAATTTAATCTCTATTTGACTTTAATAATTTAATCTGTTAAATGAGTAATTGTCGTCGGATTCAGAACTTCACTTATCCCATGTACCTCTTTGCAAACTAAATCTGTGATCCATATAAAATTGTAAAATTTCTTTCGGTAATAATCACATATAATGGAACTTTGTCATCCATTATATGCGATTATTACGGAAAGATATTTTACAATGAATTTTCTAGTTTCCATGCATATTCCGGTTTCTGTCATCTGTCATTAGAGGTTTGTGCTTCTAGTGAATTAAGAATTGTGGTGAGTATCATTGATTTTGACTAAAATCCTTTGTTCAGCAGCATTTGCTAATTTGAAACTTTCTTGTGATTTCTAGGTATTTGAATTTCATTTGTTGATGGCCAAAGAGTTCATACCGATCTGCCCTCTCCTCCTGTTCAATATGAATCCGGACAGCTATTGATTAAAAAATGAGCAATATGAATCCGGATTCATATTGAACAGAAGGACAGAGAAGGACAGAGAAGATTGAGATGGACTCATTCACCGTCTACAAATGAAACTGAAATACCTACAAATCACAAGAGCCTCAGCAGTTGCTGCTGAACAAAGGGCGTCCGTCAAAAAAATTTCAAATTAGCAGTTGCTGCTGAACAAAGGGCGTCCGTCAAAATTGTTAGACAATACAAATTTTCAACGCAGAAATTGACAAATGAAGAATAATTGCTACCCTAGTAGATCCACCTTAAAAAAAATGGTTGAAATAATAGAATTTTAATTCTAAATCTTTAATTTGTGGAAAAAAAAACAGTATTCCCGAATTTCCAAATATTCGTTCAACCCATAATTATTAGCAAATTGTTAGCACTTTCTAAGTCATCATTCCGATCCTTTAGATGACCTAATTACACGAAATATGAAAAGATTCCGTATCTTCAAAGAATTAAAAAACTTCTAATGTTAAAATAAATGAATGTGTAATAAATGTAAGTTCAGAAGAATCTTTGTTCTGCGCTTTCCAAGTCATAAGCAAAACTTTCACAATATACCCGATTTCAAAATCCCTGAGTTTATGAGAACTAAATGGAATACCTGCTTCAAAATTTTATGAAAGACAAAAAGGCAACAAACTCAATGATCCTCAAATAGTTTAAGTTAACCATCTCTTTAGGGGGACACTTGTTTTTTATTTATAAATCATAAACCCTCTTTATAATCGTGAATTAATGGGCTTTACTTTATACAGAGAAAAAAAAATGGTGAAAGGTAAAAACAAATTCATGATATAATGAAATTGTCTTTTTTTCTAAGATTGAGATTATGACTTTGGAAGTTCTTTAACATATATTTTATATAGTTTTGCAGTAAATTCAAATAAACAAAAAAAAATGAGTTCCATAATCTATACAATATGTTGAATTTATATTAGTATGTTCAATTTACAAGATGTAAACCAACCTAGATCTATCTTAATTCAAGATCTACTAAAAGTCGAGAGGGATGAAACAAATCTCTTTTCACTATAAAAGAGGTTTGCATATCAATAGATTTGATCCCGCTAGGCGCTTGGAAGATCCAAATGGATATAGACTTGTTTGATTTCTCCATATAAATAAGCCACGCTCCACATGAATACCATGGATCAATACCATGGGTTCTCAATACCATGGGTCAATACGTTGGACCATTTTTATTTTTATTTTTATTTCGTTATTTATTTTTATTTTATTTTGAACAAGCTAAAATGTTCACATTCCATTACTCCTTTTAGTTAAATTTATTTCTAACATTTTATTTTCTTTTTATTTTTATATAATTTGATTTGTAAACATTTACGCGTCGACTCAATTAAATGATAAAAGATTAAAATTAATATAGGTCCTGGTATGGGCAGATGTCGTAGTGTCCATAAAAAGTTAAAATTAGCAAAAAATATTAAAAGTCCATTTGTTATATTGTAATTTTGTTTTTATTAATAAAAATTCATAATATACATATCACTTTAAAATTTATAACATATAAGTAGTAGCTATAAGTTAAGATTCATTTTACCTTATAAATTAAAATAATGATTATGTAACCATATTTAAATTTAATTAATAATCACATAAAAACTTTAATATTTACAATATAACAATACTTTTATTCATGGACATTCACATCTATTTATTATGATATTATTAACTTATAAAAAACTTTGTTATAAAGACCGTATGATCACTAATACCACATGCCCAAAAACCAACTCTAATCAAAACATTTTATAAATATTTTATTTAAATTTAATTTTATATAACATTTTAAACCAAAAATATTATAATTACTTTTGAGATATATCTAAATGGTCTATCACATTAAAATATATAAGATATAAATTGTAGTTATAAATTAAGATACAGTTTACCATATAAATTGAAATAATAATTTTGTAACATGTTGTCGCTGCTACAACACCCTCCAATATTTTGGCCTAGACCCAAATTTTAGAGCCTACCTTGACCTTTACTCTCATCGCAAGCATTACGACTCATTTCAAGTGTTACATATTCTTGGGAGGGGGTATCTATTCTTGAGCATGATTTTATTCAATGCCCAGCATTCTATACACATCCTCCAATTCCATCATTCTTTGGTACAATGATGATGGGTGACCCACATGATGATGTACTCATTCAAATGACACCATGTTCTAACAATTGTTGCAATTGTTTCTTCACCTCTCTTTCATCTATAACAAACCACTTGTACAACCTAATATTTGGCAATGGGGAGTCTGGAAATAGCTAGATCTCATGCTCCACATATCTCTTAGGTGGTAACTCTTTAGGCTCTCGAAAAACATCCTTTTATGCTTGTAACAACTCCCCCAATTGTTGTTTTTGTTTCTTAGTACACCCCTTTACGGATGCCTTGCCTCTCATTGACTCCTCTTTAGTGATATGAATGGAATGTATTAGTTTTGTTGTGCTAAGTATCCAAATAGTAATTAAATTGTGTGCTTAAGGTTCACTGAAGTTTGCAAGTTAAACAAATGGCTTTAACTTAGTTATAAAAAAAAATTATGTGAGGTTAAAGCATGTAAATTAGCTTGTATAACATTGTGCAGCAGTAAATAACAGAGAAATAAAAATCACATGTAACAATACTCAGTAAATTTGATGAAGCAATTCATCCCTCCTAGGCTATATCTGTTGGTCCAGCTCCCAATGGCATGTCCCTCATATCTTATTGCTCAAAAATGGTAATTACATGTAAAATAAAGTCACAAACGGTTGTGATCTCTATAAAAACAACTTCAGAATGCTTGAATTATTCATGAATGACTATTCATTTGCGGAAAATAGAGAATGGATGCTCAAAACACTAAAAACACCCTAGTAGCCCTAATGGCTCCTTCACCTCTCTTGAAGAAAATCCTACACAATATGACCTATGATGGCTCTGAAACCTCTACCATTGTTTTCAGAATGTCGAAATTAGCCAAAAATGACTATTCATTCATAAAAAATGGTCGAATATCCAAAGATTTATGGCCCAAACAGTAAACTACCCAATCTCCCCTAGGAAAGCTCCTCCAAAACTGGGAGAACTCCAGTTAACGCCGAAAAACTAGCAACTGTCGTCGAACTTGGAGGTCCACTAGCCGAAACCGTCGATGAACTGGCAGCTAATTTAAATGTGAAACTTCACATGTGAATGCTTGTTGGGTTAACCGTCGGTTTTCCTGGCCGCATGGTTGCTTGGAATCCCGTGTATCACAGTTCCGCAACCTTAACTTCTAATTTTTCGAAACCTCACCATGTGACAGGTCCTATCTGCCATTTTAACTATTTGCAATCTTCGTTGGGTTAAGTGTGGGTCATGGTCACGGGTGGATGGACATATGGTGGGGGGTTGGCCTCCCAAGCCCTTACCGTATAAAACCATAAACAATGAAGTTATGTGTACGTGTATACGGGTAAAAACTACCCGGTAGCCCGAGTGGTCGGGCGTGTGCACTGCGTGCAGGAATGTCCCACATTCAAACCCCATAGTCTCAAAAAAAAATTACAATAATATTTGACCTCCGGCTTGGGGCCACATGGCAGCCTCCAGGTTGGCCACGTGGCACCCGATGATTGGCTTGAAAACTTTAAAGGGGATAAAAGGGGACATGGGGGAAATGCGCATAGTCTTGAAACCTGACGCAATACCAGTGAAGCATAGATCTTACTACCTAAATCCAAGGGTAAAGGAGAAAGTCAAAGTAGAAATGGATAAAATGATGATCAGAGGAAGCAGAGTGGGTCAGTCCCATTGTCATACAAAGAAAAAAGGAAAAATCCTATATTACAGTATGTATTGATTACAGAAGCCTCAATAACGCATACATACATGATCCATTTCCCACTCTGTTTAGTGATGAGGTGCTCGACAATGTGGTAGGAAATGAAGCCTATTCATTCACAGATGGTTTCTCAGGGTATCATCAAGTGAGAATAGCCAAAGAAGACAAGAAGAAGACCACTTTTACAACTGAATGGGGATCATTCGCATACCATGTCATTGAAATTCAATATTCAAGAGCAGTTCGATTCGCACAGCTAGATGGCAAAGTATTACAAGGATGGGTGAATGGCGCATGCGCCTTATCACGAGTAAGTTTCATCGTTTATTTTTCAAAAAACTCTCGCAACTGAGAGGAGTTAGTAGGGTAGAATATAAATATATTGAGTCAATAACTCTCTCGCACCCGAGATGAGAAATAGAATAGGAATCCCAATTAAAAGAAATTACAGTAACACAGAGATTAAATCCACCTGTTGCAATGCGGAGACCACATCGCAACCAATTGTGGTCGGGGCGTAGCATCTAACGTGTCCTCCGTGTCAGAAAGCCAAGCGTGTCAAACATCATTCCTTCATAATAACCTATCATTCCGATGTTAGTCCGTAGGATCACCCAGATTTGAGAATTAACTATCATAATTAGTAACAACCATACCGTAATAAATTTTCCATATTAAGCCATAGTCATTACCCATCATGTCTAGCCAAACCCCGAAGACACAGTATAACCTGCATGAAGAAAGAAAGCATGAGAATGCCGAAAAATTCCAAGTTAGAACAAGAAATAGTTGTAGCAACAAGTGAAATTTCATCAAAGGAAGTTCAAAGATATATTCCAGTAGCAGGAATTCACAGAAAGAGATCAGGAATAGCACTCCAAGTATACAAAATAAGGACGAATATGACAAAGGTAGCAATAGCAGTCGTCAAGCCTGAGATCCATGAGAGAATTCAGAGGATGGAATCGTTAGTGGGTAAGTATGACAATGCGTCACTGATTGATACAAATTTCATGGATTTATACCAATTTCCGGCTACAAAGAGAGAGGTATACATAGATAATTATGCTATCGAGTAGGAGGGGAAGCAGCAAGAATGAATCCGGAGTTCAAAGGTATCTAGAAATTGACAATATTGAACCTCAGGAACCTCCCAATGTTTGGAACAATGGGAGCAGCAATTCAGTGTACAAAATTCCTACTGAGCATACTCCAGAATGGATCATTGTGGCTAGGGTGAGAAATACCGATACATGCAGAGGATATCAATAGGCTCACAGGGTTATCAGCGGAAGAGAAGGATGTCTCAACGACATTCCAGAACATGTCCAAGAGAGCCAAGAAAGTGGGAGACTGTGATTACTATAAGAAATATGAGACCAGAAGAGGAGGGAAGGGGGTGAAGATAGACCTCATCAACAATCCAGCGGTCAAATTTTCCTGCTACCAAATAGCGGGTAAGATGATGAGGCACTACACCAAGGGCGAATGCACCCTCAACACCATTTCAGTTGCGGAACACTGCCTCCAGGGAACCAAGCTGAATTGTTGTACATTCCTATTAAACAAGTTGTTTGAGGCCTGCAAAGATAAATAAAGAAGGGCCACAGGACTCATTTACGGCTACCTCATAATGGCATTTACGATGTGGAAATGGACTCATCCGGGAGTAAGACATCTCATGGAAACCACACACGACCAGCCAATGGCGATGAATTTTACGCCCTAGAGAATCTCGGGAAATCCCAGCACCAAGGAGGTAAATGAGGCGGCTTTCTCATTCTGGTACAGGCAGATGGTGGATGTGGTGGTGAGACAACAAAGAGTTCCGAGGAACCTATTGGATAGATATTCCTCATAGATATGGTTTTGGGTCATCACAAGCAGACATATATCAGACCTAGTTGCGTGGACGAAACCACATTCAAAATGAGACCGTTAAATTTCAAGTTGATGAAAATGTGTTCCACATCGAAGTCTGTTCATGACCAAGAGTTGGAATGGAGATAAGAAGTGGAATACATCACTATTCGTTCGAGGGCATGTTGTCGAAAGCACTACCAGGGGAGACACCAGAGGAAATAGTGAGTAGGATTTCTCGACTGTAGCTAACACCTTTACTGGAACAGCTGGACACGAGGGTAAAGGACTTCAGTCAGGTAATACAAACTCTCACAAGTGCTTCTCCTATGTTTCCTTCTTTTACAGATTTTGATTCTTCAAATTTTGCATCACCATCCACAATTACACCTCTCTTCACTGCCCTACCTTCTACCATGTTCAATTCACCCCCGGCAACCATAGTAACTTCAATCCATAAGATTAAGGCACCTAGACGAACAGTAGCTACCCCTAAGGCAAATAAAGCAAGAATTATGGTGCCTGGGAAAATAGTTTGCCTCACCGACGAAGATCAGACCCAACCCATGGATACGGGAGTGCCAGTTCCAGAAGAGCCAGACGCTGCCACCCAGGTCACCTCTGCGCTACTTGTGTTTGACCCGTTCTTGGTTTTGAATATTCAAACATCATCTCCACCCCACACTCACACCTCTTCACCTCGCACTCACCATTCATCACTCCATACTTCATTTACTTCCAAAGACCAATCCACTCTCACTCCATCCACCTCAGCAACTATCCTTAACCTAGTAAATTTAAGAAACAAGAAAAATGGGGACACCGAGGCAAAAGTTAACTCAAGTATGGCTATGGTACCCGAGGTTAACCAACCTCTGGTGGGGCAAGGAAATTTCCTGGAACTATTATTTTAGGGGGGATCTTTTACCAGCAGACACAACGCCCTTGCCAAAAGAGCTGAACAAATTTCAGCAAGCCAACTTAATACTACAACAGATTCAACCGACCATGAGTATGAATAACCCAGAAAGTTAGTTGCCATAACAGAACCAACCCGCATCATCGCATGAGCACTCAAAAATATCAATAGCCAGTAGGAAACCCCTCAGAGAAAGACCGCCATCCAACGACATGAGAGTATGTAGACCTTGGGACTACACAATAATACAACTTCATTCAGAGAGCAGCACAGCAGGTAGAAGGGTTGCATGACGACCTCCAAAAGAGGTTCGAGCAGATACAACAGCAATTCCTTGCACTTACTAAAGAGAACAATCAGCTAAAAGGGGAGAAGGAAAGTCTACAAGAACAGCTGGACAACGTAACAGAAATCTTCAAGACCTCTGGCCAATAGTAATTGCCCGGGATGACAAGACGTCGGAGGACATGTCAACCTGATCTGCATTGGACAGTTTTATCTGAGTGAAAATGACATGTACATGTCTTAGCAAAGAAAACCAAGAGCTTAGACAAGCGCTAGCCGCGAGACCAGCATTAACAAATCCGACCGTGATATATGCTGAGAAGGTTACCGAGAAGCAGAAACAGGTAACCAGAATTAAGGAAACCTTGGGGACGACAGTTAGAGAGGCTTACAACCTACTGAAGCATTTACACGAATGCTCTAATTAGTTAACCATGAAAGCCCAACCTATCTCATCACAGCTTCAACATATTTCACAAGAGATCAAAGAGGCCACAGATCCCATCGGCATAACCCAGCTCTACAACCAAGCAGAGGTACTGGAAACCATAATACAAAAGATAGAGGAGCATTCTACTGCCACAAATAAAGTCCTCATAGAGCTAAGGCAACCAGTCAAGCAGAAAGCAGAGGCAATACAGCAAATGGCTGCCGAAGCTGAGATAAAAATTCAAGAAGTATTCAACAAATTGCTGCTAGTAGCAGGCAAAACCGAGGCTGAAAGAGCCGCCACTGAAACCGACCAGCTAATTAAGGAATGGAAATAGGAAATTAACGAGTTCACAGAACTAAATTCTTCAACATTGAGCAAGGTTCCCAAGTTGGGGCCTTTGTTTGGACAGAGTGAAGAAACGGAGAAGAGAGAGTCATTCTCAGAAGCAGACAGACCAATGGAAATCGCAATAGCAGGAAAAGATTGAATCGAGACAAGTCAATAGCGTGTGGTCGGGGCCTGTTGGGGCCTCTGTTTTGGAAAAAAGGAATAGTTTTGAGTTGCAGAGAACAGGTGGTGGAGAAAAATCATGGTAGACATGGAGTTGTCACAATTGCGGATAGCCGAAAGATAGGTGGTGCGACATTTGCGGAGAACAGAAAATATGGCAGGTATGGGAGATAAAGACAATCAGCAGAACTCCCAGTAATCAAGAAGAAGCGACAAATAGCGGAGCAGGAAAAGAGGAAAGACTGACAGTCACGTTGGTGGAAGAACAAATAGGCAATCAGCCAGCATAGACAGGAGTTAGTCCGGCAGAGGGCCGAGTGAGAGAGCCGTAGGAGAGCTCTGTTAGATCTCTGTTGTATTGAACCACCCATTAATAGACTCTGTGGAGTGATGTATGTTATTTGATAATGATAATGAAATATGGTTCTTGATGTGTTTGATGTTCTAAGTTAAGTGTTAATTAGTTGCTTATTGTGAATGTATGCCCCGTTTTAAATTTTAATTCAACATCCTGAACATGCTTGATGAGTAATATCTTATACAAAGTAGTGAGATTTGTTTGTTGTTTCAAGTTCCTTTAGTTTCTCTTCATGGTTGTAACTTTTTGATACTTGATATGTCTCCTAAACTTACTAAGGTCATGGCACACCTCGGGTGAGACGCTCTGCTCCTTGGAGTAGGGTGAAAATGTCGGCATTGTGCTAGACTACTGTGGAAACCTTGTTGGCCTCTATCCTGAACCTGGGTCTTGCTCATAGACCTCCTTTTTCGCCAACACAGATTCATTAGGAGCTATTCTAATGTTTTCATATTCAGATAATATTTGTAAAGGGTTTTTCTTTCCTTCCCATATATTTATAAATAATTGATGAAAATCAGCTAACTCAACTATATGATTGGCAGGTAAAGCTTTAAATCATTTCTTAACATCTCCTGCTAATGTTTGTGTAAACAATATCATTTATACATCAACTTCATCAATTTCATGTAATTCAAAGTAATCAGTCATTTTATTTACATGTTGTTGAGCAATATATTGACCAGTACCATCAAACAGAAATATTTTACTCTCTTAATCCTATGGCATGGCATTTAATTGAGCTGCTAAGACCAAAGGGGCATATCTGGCTGCAATGGCTAAGATTCTAGCTTGACTGGGAGGTAAATGAGTGGTGCTTGATGATGAGCTTCAAGTGCTTGTAGATGAGCTTGGAATACTAGAAGATGTACTCGGAGATGAGGTTGAAGTACTTGAAGATGTACTTGTAACACTAGAAGATGTACTTGGAATACTAGAAGATGGAAATAAAATTCTAGGTTGAAGAGGAAGCTTGGGGATGAATGGTTCTGTGAAATGATCTATGGTGGATATTATAGATGAGGTGGTACTAAATAAATATGTATTTACAGTCTCTGAAGGAATGGTAGAATGCTTAGGGGTAGCAGCAACTAGGGCAGCTAATTCAATGGACTGTTGAAAATAGGCTTCATCTATATCCTTAATCAAAGTTGCATTCAAACTATCAAGTTTATCAAATGTCTCTAGGACCTGTTGATCTAAGTCTAGTTGTATAGTTTCCTTCTTTTCTTTAATGAATTGAACAAAATTAGGATCTATTACACTATCATAGATTGAATTTTCAGATTTGGTTCTAAACAAAGAGTGTTCAAATGATAAATCGAATTCAATATCTTGTAAGCTTGATAATTATTTAGGGAGTGAATTTTCTTTGATTAATTGAATACTACTTCCTAGACTTTTTCCTTTTTTATTTTTTCTTAAAATTATGTCAGGATCATCAAAAATTATAGCAGGTTGTGGATCAGGATGAGCCCTGGTATAATATGTTCTTTTAGAAGCCATAATTTTAACTTTTCAATGAAAAAATTTAACAACCCTTAAACAATATTTATACAAAGAATGAGAATAATTGTTTCTTTTAAGATATGTTTAAACTAGGGACTGATTTCCCAAGTATGGTCGCCAGTATGTTATCACTCCAAAATTTCCAAGGTTTTTTATGTTTGTTTAAAGAAATGTTAGAGGTAACTATCAACCTCTTTAGAGATTAGGATCTAGCCTTCCAAATGCTCAGAGAGGGCTCTCTCTTAATTATTTAACTTTGTTGTTTTAATTGATTTTAGGCTAGTTGTGTAAGATTGATTTGGTTTGGTTTTTATTTGTTGGTGGAACTACTGATTTAGATGGATAGATGTCTGTCTATTTTCCATTGGGCTATGGAGTTAATGTATCAAGAAAACAAAACATAATCAAGTAAAAAAAGCAATGTTACAGGACAAGGTAGCTGAGCAAAATCAGACCTTTAAGACTGAATGGTGAAATGATTTTCAATCAGGATCAAGGAGCAGTTAAGGATTCCTTAAACTGGATAATTAAGGAAGGTGAAAGGGGTCAATCGGAATGGGAGAGAAATTAAGGATTCTCAGATCCAAATATCATAAGAAAACATTAAAATGAATAACAGTTCAGAACAGAGTGTACTTAAACAAATTCTGCAATAATATTCCTGTTATAACATTTAAATTTAGAAAACATGCAAGTTTATAGAATACTTAAGGAAAAAACATGAACAATTGAAATATACTTCACTGAAGTGGCTCAACACATGAATCATGTAAATAAATGCCTTTATTATTGTCATGTCTATCAACTTGGAAAAGTTACAATAAACCATTTGGTAGTAGATCAATTACAACTATAGAAATGTTCAAGAATCCACCCTCAATACTTCGAATTTTTGAAGTATTTATACAAAACTTAATACAAAATATCCTAAAACTGATTTAGGATTTATTCAAGGGGAATAAAATATCTTCATGCCTCATTAGTCTGTCATTAATCACCAAAGGATTAGGCAGACCTTTCTGCCTCAAAACATCAAATTTGATCATGAATTTGTTCACTGCAAGCTCCATATCTTGACACTTGTCTTTAAGTTGTGTCATCGGGTTTCTCTTGGAAATTACCTTTTTTACCTCTAAGATTGTTTATGTTCTCTCACTTATCCCAATTGATTCTAATTCATACTTATTCTTAGAATTGAGAAACTTAATTATCTTAGTGGCCTCCTATGGTTTCTTTCCAAGTTATTCTTTGACTTTCTAAATAGATTCACTAGCTTCCTTTATCAAGTCTTTATGTTCAAATATAACTTGGATAGAAGGCCAAATATCATTAACAGAGTTAATGATATTGGCCCATAGTTGTTTCTTTGCTTGGGCTAGTGGCTCTTTCAGTGTTAATTCTTTTTCTAACTTTTGGAATATATCATTCAACCTCTTTGATTTCTATGTTTCAGGTTTATACATGATTTGAACCAACTTATTTTCATCTTCTAGACTTTTTACTTGATCCTTAAGCTTATTGATTTCAGTAGTCTTTATTGACATGTCTTTCATTCCTTTAATCAACTTACTTGCCTTATCATTGGGATGGGATGTTTTTGTTGCTGGTGAGGTAGCTAGTGTTGTTGAAACTTCTATTGTCACTGGAACTGATGTAGTAGTTGGGACTATTGTAGCCACTGAAGCTGAAGTTGAAGATATGGGAATGACAGTAACAGTAACTACTTTCATGTTGGCCTTCTTTTCCTACACTAATTTTTCCATTTAATTATCCATCTCTTTCAGTTGAGTTGTCAACTGAATGATGATATTCATCATTTCATCTTTCTGACTTTCGTTCTCCAAAAATTCTTTAGTTTGTGGATGTTCAGTGCAAGGTAATTTCAGCTCCTTCTTCAATGCAGCTATGTCTGCATTATTTTTCTTAATAAGCTCTTCAGATGCTTTGATGTTATTTGGGTCATATCCAACCTCCATGACCAACTCTTTAAGTGATTTTATTCTATTATCCTTCACTTGTGAGGAATCCTTCTCTAGTTTTAACCATGCTCTGATATTTTCTAGAGAATTTTGTAGTTTTTGGAAACTCATAGCTTTCTTGGTCATAGTGGAGTAGATCATTTCTCTTGCTTTCTTATGGAACTAAATCTTATCTATAGGATGTACATCTTTAGCCATAACTTCAAAGGTTGTTTACTTGTAGTTTGCTGATGATTTTGGAGCCTGCACTGTTGGCTGCAAAAAGGTCATTTGCATCTTCCTAGTTTTGTAATCAAAGGCTGAAAGTAACCTGTTCTGGTCACTAGGAGTTTGTTTCCAATACTGGGCATAAGTCACAACTTTCAATACCTCATTATTCAATTTGATTTCTTTATACTTCTCCATTATATATTTTTCTTTATCCACTGGTTTACTTGATGAAGAAACTTTTGCACTATTTTTCTTCTGAATAATCTGAGCACTGGAGGTTGATGGTTGATGTGTTTCCTCTGAAACTGTGGGAGGTGCATTATCTCTGACCACTGTATCTGTATCAATAATTTCAACAGTGTCAACTATCTCTTCCTGTTCAATCATTGGATTCAGTTTGGCCTTTTTCATGTACACTAGTTTGAATTTGGTGTCAGTAGTAGTCTTCGCAGAATAAGAGCCTTCCTCTCTTGCTCTCTTTGAGTTACTGTCTTGTGGGGCTGGAATCTGCAGGATGGAACTAGTATCAGCATGTTTCTCCACCTCTTGCAAAGTATTTTTCAACCACTCTCACTGGTTGGAATACTTTTCAATCTATGGTTTTGACTCATGGACAAAAGGAGTCAATTTGAATTTGACTCTTAGTTTACTGATGACTCCCAAAGGATCATACTACCATTTGAAACTATTACTGAACTTGAAATCTTGTAAACGCTTATCTTCTTGTTGACCAACATTACTATTATTGCAAATGAAAAGACGAAGTTGGTTCTTAATCTTAAACTGAGTTTTCTTCTTTGTTGACTGGAAATTAACTTCATCTAAATTTATTATCTGTCTGATGTATTCCAGTGCAAATAACCTCATTGGGAGGTATTTGGGGGGTTTGTATGGAGTGATTTGGCATCCATACACCCTAATTTCAGTATGGTTCTGGTATAAATACTAGTCTCCTATCCTACTTTGTTATGACAATTGTAAGACCTTATGTATCTCTTCACTGACCCTAGGTTGAATGCTACTACTTAGCATGTTGACAACTGGATAAAAAAATGCATCAATGAAGTCTTTGTAGGTGAATTCTGTGGAATAATTTCTAATCAAGGATGTCCAAAAGACAACTGATTGGGGATTGCCCTTAGGGTCTAGCTTTTGGTGGCTAACTACAAACCTTTATGATTGGAAATAAAGGAACAAATGAAACAAAAATGATGAATATTTAAACACTCCTTCCTCTAGTAATTTAACCAATTTCTCATGTATGGCATCTGATAGATATTGAGCAAAGTTAAGTGTTGAAGCTGGAGGTTGTCCTGGGCAGAATATGGACAAAAAACCTAGGATAGAAGCATCTACATATTCGTCAATAAAGTACCCTAAAAAACAAGACAGTATTGTGACAATCTTTTTTGTTCTCTCTAAAAAAATGGAAGCTAAGTATGGAGGGTTACTCTTTGGGGTTTTTGCTGATGGAGGAAGAAAGGTTTGGAATATTTGAAATCTCTTGGGAAATTCCAGCTTCAGATATAGTTCAATGACGATTTCAATTGATAATGGGGCTTCATTAGGCTTGGTTTGGATCTGTAACATCTGATTTATGGATTATGTAGCAATTGTGAATAAAATCTCTTATGGCTAGGGGTTACTAGAGCTCTTTCATTCGGCAAGTAATTGATCTGACAGAGTCTAATGAGATCAGGAAACTGATAGGCCTGTGGGAAAATGTACCTGGGTAGGTTTGAGTCCCAGAGATGGATATCATCAGCATGGTCTATGAATTTATCATGGCTCCAGTAGTGGAGCTCTAGAAGGTTGAAATCAGTGATTGTATCACTGATTTTGAATTCCTTGTATGACATAGGAGTGTGTTCAACATCCATTACAGGTGGTTGCAGAGGGTTAATAGAGATTATGCTCTGGGAGGCCATATAACTTGTTCAATTTATCAATTTCTTACTTTCTTATGCTTAAGTAATGGCTTATGGCACTTTAGTATTACCTAGAAAACGAAGCTTTGGTCTTTGGAAGGGGTTCTGGTCGCAGCAGGCTTTAATTGGTCTACAAAGCTTTAATTCTGAGTCTACACAGGTTTTGGTAGCAATAAGTTTTAATTCTGGTCTGGACAGGCTTCAAAATAGGTCAGCAGAGGTTCTTTTGGCTTCTTTTCCGCAAATAAAACAACTTTTAATAAAACACGGCAATAATGGAATAACTGTTTTGGTTGGGTTTTTATTTCTTTTAACCTGAGGTGGTTAATCTCTTTGGCTTGGGGTTGAATTCAAACATCAGTGGTATCATCGCAATGGCCAGAAACAGATAAGTGGTTATCGCATCACAAAAAGTGGGTTGGTGGTTTTCGGCTGGGAGATGCGATAAAATGTGGGAGCGCCATGTAGCAAATGGGTAGGGGTGCGAAACCACCCATTTCGTAACCCCCCAATGGTTTTAAAAATCGGGAAGTGGAGAGTGCGAAAGGGCTTGTGAGTGGTTGAATCATTATAGCGCCAATCGAACGGTTGGATGAATTGGCAGGATTTGATAGGTAGGATCGGGATTATTATATGTGATGGGGTTTATAATATGTGGGTTGGGTTAAATATATTGGAGGGATTTAAATGTTAGCGGGGAGGGGATTATATGAAGTGGGGTTTTAAAACAAAGTGAGACCCGAGATATATAATAAGTGGGGGAATTAATATAATATGTACAAACTATAGGTTATAAAAATAAAGATGTATTTGGGATATATAAGTGGTAGGGGGCTTAATGTTATATAAACTATATACTAAAGGGTTTGTAAAATATAATAGTGGGAATGAAATCGAAAGGGAAGTGGGTTAAAATAATATTGGTGAAAGTTTTTTTGCAGTGGGGCCCGATATAATATTTTAACCATTTAAAACTATGCAAAAAGTGGGCTTTTGCATTGGAAATTTTGGAGGGGAATTAGTAAAGGCGAATTTAATTTTCAAAGGAAAATGTGTTTTTTAACTAGGGAAAGGGGTTTTTAAGCTAGGGAAAAAGGTTTTAGGAAGGGGAAAGGGGTTTTTTACAAGGGGAAAGGGATTTATCAGGATATTAGTGATATGAGATGAACCAATTGATGCTCTTCATGTCTTGTAAAAGTGCTTCTTCCTACCCTTTATTTACCCTAACATTTTTTACTTCATTTATTGGGTGCATTTCAGCTTGCTGGCCCTTTTATTTTCTTTTGATAAGAAATCTAATCTACTTCTAACCTTATAACTTCCAATGGCTCAGATTAAACTGATGAGCTCATTTTTATTCTCTACCTAACTATTGATCTGCCAAGATTAAATGGTTTGTCTAGATCTTTATCCATTAACTATCATTACATGAAATTTAAAAGCATGAATGAATCAAGATTAAATTGTTTGATCATCATGAATTGTGGCATCTTATACAAGTTGCACACAATTTTATTTTCAAAAAGTAAAGTAAAGTAGTGGCATTTGAATGTGCAACACTTTCATGATCTATTTTGATCTCTTTTTGGCGAGTTTATACTTTATCTTCTTTTTTTATATTTTTCTTTTAGTCCTTTTATTTAGGCTTTTAGGACTTACCCTCTTTTCATTTTTTAATATGGGAAAACATTTGTAGAAAGCAAAGTATGTACAATATTAAAGACTAAAAATAGCCAATTCAAAATTATAATCCCTATTATTATAGGACACTAAAAATCTCTTTATTATAATATTTTGGAAAATTAATTATGAGAAATAACTCAATCATGTAATTTCACACTTTTAACATGGGATAAATCTCACATAAGTAAAATAAAAGGTGAAAAGGGGATGCCTTCTAGCCAAACAAATGAGGTCAGTTTATATTGGGTTTCCCTCACTATAATGGAGTAGAAAATAGGGTTATAAAACCTCCTTCAAATGACCATTTTACAATACCATCACAACTCGGCTCAACTTCAACGCTCCAAACTAGCCTGCACAATCTCTTCCACGCCTACACTTCAACTCTTCTTCAACGCAGCACCACCACACTTCTCCTGGTATCAATGTTGCCACCATTTACCTCTCGGCCTAGTCTCAATGTGCAGAACCTCTCTCGGCTTTCTCGAGTTCAAGAACGTCTCCAACGACTGCACAGCCCTACGTTCCATGATTAAAGTAACTAGAGTTTTTCTCCTCCAACAATTAATCACATTTTCAAAAAGTGTCCATTGGAAAAGTGGCATACAACACCAATAAAGGGTTGAAAAATCACAGCAACCTCCAAACGATCCATGTCGGGTTCACTTACATGTATCCAGCAAAATCCATTAAGTTATCCAACACAAGCCACTGTTCATGAGCAAATAGAACTGGACACATGATGGCCAGAATCTCACAGCCAATAGCTGACACACCAGGAGGCACTTTTACACCAAAACGATGGTCATGACATCCCTTCCAATATATTTGGAAAATCCTTAAGTGTGATCAAAAAATGCTTGACATAGAATTAGGGCCTTTCAAATTTCAAATTTCAAATTCGATACTCATGATTCCACTTTTGAAAGCCCTTTTAACTACTCTTCCATCACATGAACAATGACATTAGAAAGATTTAAAATATGCATCCTTCATGCACTCTATTACACAAAACAAAAAACAAAAAAATGGGTGACAAATTTTGGGCTAAAATCTTGCCATACAACAATCGAAGATGAATATACTTAAACGATTTATTCGCACCCATACATCGGCCCTTCATTAATTCACATTTGTTAAAAAAATTTGAGGCATGGGATTTTTTCTTCCTCAACATAGAGTTTCCAAAAGGTGACAATATGATTGCGAAAATTAAATCATATGAGTCTCCCTTTTAATATAGAGTGGCAAAGATTAAAATCAGTTGACTTGCCCAAATATAATGGAGCAAAGAAAATAAAAAACAAAGAAAACTTTATATTATGATTCTAGAACAAAGGAAATAAATTCATATGGAGGATGCGGCTCCTTCACCAGTAAAACACTACATTTTATTAAGACTTACATTCACTAGGAGTTGTGGAATAACTAACTGTAAAACCTGTAACTATATGTTTTCAAGGCCCACCAAAATTTGCTCCATGATTTTCTCCTCTTGTCTTTCCAGAATTACTTCCGCCACAATACATAATAATTCTACATGCATAGTAATTCAAAACATACTTTCCTAATACATTAATACATGACAAGAAAAAAATAATACAAAGGATGGGCGAAAATGATTTTCTCTGAACTTGCAGAGATTGCGTGAATTAAATAACACTTGCGGAATAAATGTTTAACAATACATTTCTTCCAACCCTTCATTAAATTTCCATTTGACTTTAATAGTTTAATCTATTGCGGAATGGGTAATTTTCCTCCTTTTCAGAACTTCATTTATGCTATGTCCTTCCCTACAAACTAAATCTGAAACCTGTAAAAAATTTACTTGAGGTACGGTTGATGTCAGAAAATTAAACGCGGTGGTTGAGATTAATTTTCCAACACTCCCCCTCAATCGCAACTACCGACATTGACCATTCCCAAACAATCTCCAAGATAAATAAATAAATAAATAAAAATAAAAAAAAAATAAAAAAAAATAAAAATTTAAAAAAAAAAATTCACGTGTCAATGGCTTTGTGAAGATGTCTACAAATTACTCTTCTGACCTACAGTGTTGCAACACAATCTCACCGTTGTTAATTAATTCTCTTATGAAATGATATTTAGCATCAATTTGCTTTGTCCTCTTGTGAAAAAAATAATTCTTTGATAGTGTAATTGTTGAAATATTGTCGTAAAAAATAGTTGTTGTTACATCTTTTTCACGGCATAAATCCCTCAACGTCCTTATCATCCAAACTTCTTGGCGCGTTGGTGTTGTTGTGGTGACATATTCTCCTTTTATTGTTGACAATGACACAATCAGATACTTTTTGGAAGCCCATGAAATTTCTCTTGAAACCAAATGAAATACATATCTTGACGTGCTCTTTCTGTCATCAACACTTCATGCCAAGTAACTATCAATGTAACCAGCCAACCTAAAATCATCTGTTGCGGTGTACAAAATACTAGACTCCTTTCTCCCATTGACATATTTTAAAATCATGTTGTTTTCTTGCCAATGTGTCTCCTTGGGTGTCTCCATGAACCTCGACACCAAACTCACTACATACATTATGTCCGACCTAGTCGTGGTCAAATACATTAAGCTTCCCACCATACTTTTGTATAATGTCGGATTGATATTGCTGCTGCAATCTTCTTTTCTCAAATTCAACCCCATCACTGTTGGAGTTCATGTTGGCTTGTTGTTTTTCATATTAAACATCTAGAAAATGTCTGCAACATACTTTGCTTGAGAGATAAAAATACCATTTTCTTTTTTCTTCATTTCTATGCCAAAAAAATATCTTAACAACCCCAATTCAGTCATATCAAACTCACTTTTCATGACTTATTTGAAATCAGCGATGAGGTAATCATCACTCCCTGTAAAAATCAAATCATCTACATACAAAACAACAATAAGAAGCTTACCGTCACTTTCTTTGATGTATAGAGAAGGCTCGTCGTCACATTTTTCGAATACATTGTCCATCCAGTAAGCATCTATCCTGTTATACCTTGCACACGGTGCTTGCTTCAACCCATAAAGAGCTTTCCTCAACCTACACACCTTCTCTTCTCGGCCTTCTATCTCATAACCAGGAGGTTGCGCTACATAGACCTCCTCTTTTAGCACTATGTTCAAAAACATTGATTTTACGTCCATTTGATACACTCTCCATTTGTGTTCCGCTGCAATTGACAACACTATACGCACTGTCTCCATCCTCATGACTGGCGCAATTGTCTCTGCATAGTCTCTTCCATGTTGCTGCTTGTATCCTTTAACAACTAACCTTGCTTTATTCCTTTTAATCTTACCTTCAATGTTGCTCTTGGACTTATAGACCCACTTCACTCCAATGACTTCTTTTCCTTGAGGAAGGTTCACTAACTCCCATGTGTCATTATTTTCTATTGTTCGTATTTCTTCTGCCATTGTCACGACCCATTTTTCTTCTTTGATCCATCCTCAAAATGAATTAGGGGTTTATCTACATGATAAAAATAATTCAAATAAGGAATTCGGACCAATGCTACTATCAAACTTCATCTTGCTCAGAAATTTCACTTAAATTTGAATTTGGGGGTCCTCAGGTTGTTATGTAAGATGTAATGTGTACATGTCTCTTGCAAGGTGCACTTGAAGTAGACGGTGATGTGGAAATTTGTGGTGTGTTTGAGAAGCACTTCCTTAACTCGTGTGGCTTTGTCCTATTATTTTTTGCGTACATGTTGACTTCTCTTTTTGTTGAGCTTGTGTAGGTGTAGAGGAGTCATCATTGAGGAATTACTTGTTATGTCAATCTTCTTCACGTGTCAATGGCTTTGTGAAGATGTCTACAAATTATTCTTCTAACCTACAGTGTTGCAACACAATTTCACCGTTCTTAATTAATTCTCTTATGAAATGATATTTAGCATCAATGTGCTTTGTCCTCTTGTGAAAAAAATAATTCTTTGATAGTGTAATTGTTGAACTATTGTCGCAAAAAATAGTTGTTGTTCCATCTTGTTCACGACATAAATCCCTCAACGTCCTTCTCATCCAAACTTCTTGGCACGTTGGCGTTGTTGTGGTGACATATTCTGCTTTTGTTGTTGACAATGACATTATCGGAATTACTTATTGGAAGCCCATGAAATTTCTCTTGAACCCAAATGAAATACATATCTTGACGCGCTCTTTCTGTCATCAACAATTCATGCCAAGTCACTATCAATGTAACCAACCAACCTAAAATCATCTGTTGCAGTGTACAAAATGCCTGACTCCTTTCTCCCATTGACATATTTTAAAATCATGTTGGTTGCTTGCCAATGTGTCTCGTTGGGTGTCTCCATGAACCTCGACACCAAACTCACTGCATACATTATGTCAGGCCTAGTCGTGGTCAAATACATTAAGCTTCCCACCATACTTTTGTATAATGTCGGATTGACATTGTTGCTGCAATATTCTTTTCTCAAATTCAACCCCATGACTGTTGGAGTTCATGTTGGCTTGTTGTTTTTCATATTAAACATCTAGAAAATGTCTACAACATACTTTGCTTGAGAGATAAAAATACCATTTTCTTTTTTTCTTCATTTCTCTGTAAAAAAATATCTTAACAAACCCAATTCGGTCATATCAAACTCAATTTTCATGACTTATTTGAAATCATGGATGAGGTAATCATCACTCTGTGAAAATCAAATCATTTACATACAAAACAACAATAAGAAGCTTACCTTCTCTTTCTTTGATGTATAGAGAAGGCTCGTCGTCACATTTTTGAATACATTATCCATCAAGTAAGCATCTATCCTCTTATGCCTTGCTGCGGGTGCTTGCTTCAACCATAAGAGCTTTCCTCGGCTTCCACCTTCTCTTCTCGGCCTTCTATCTCATAACCGGGGAGGTTGCACAACATAGACCTCCTCTTTCAGCACTATGTTCAAAAACATTGATTTTACGTCCATTTGATACACTTTCCATTTGTGTTGCGCTGCAATTGACAACACTATACGCACTGTCTCCATCCTCGTGACTGGCGCAAATGTCTCTGCATAGTCTCTTCCATGTTGCTGCTTGTATCCTTTAACAAATAACCTTGCTTTATTCCTTTCAATCTTACCTTCAATGTTGCTCTTGGACTTATAGACCCACTTCACTCCAATGACTTCTTTTCCTTGAGGAAGGTTCACTAACTCCCATGTGTCATTATTTTCTATTGTTCGTATTTCTTCATCCATTGTCACGACCCATTTTTCTTCTTTGACTGCATCCTCAAAATGAATTAGGTCATCTACATGATAAAATAATTCAAATAAGGAATTCGGACCAACGCTACTATCAACTTCATCTTGCTCAGAAATTTCACTTAAATTTCTGAATTTGTGTCCTCTTGTGCTTGTGTAAGATGGGCTTGACATGTCACTTGGTGTTGCACTTGAAGTAGACGGCGATGTGGATATTTTTGGTGTGTTTGGAGAAGCACTTGCTTAACTGTCTGGCGTTGTCCTATTATTTTTTTGCGACACATGTTGACTTCTTTGTTGAGCTTGTGTAGGTGTACGAGGAGTCACCATTGAGGAATTACTTGTTGCGGTCAATTCCTCTTTGTCTTTGTGTGGTGTAATGTTTTCACATTGACTATCTTCTCTAAACTTCCATCCCATCCTTCATCTTCTATGAAATGCACATCTCTGTTGATTATGACTTTCTTAGTTGATGGATTGTAGACATTGTATGCCTTGGACTCATCACTGTATCCAACAAATATACATTTATCCCCCTTGTTGTCCAACTTCTTCCTCAACTCATCTGGGACATGTGCATACACCACACATCCAAACACTCTCATGTGAGTGACATTATGCTTTCTCCCACTCCATGCCTCTTCAAGAACTATGTTCTTGACGCTCTTGGTTGGACACCTATTAATAATATATGTTGCACAAGCAGCAAGTTCAACCAAATAATCATTTGGAAAATTCTTTGACTTCAACATAATCCTTTCCATTTCCATAGTGGTCTTATTCTTTCTTTCCGCAACACCATTTTGTTGAGGTGTATACCTTGTTGTAATTTTTTTGTGAATTCCATGCTCCCTGCAAAAACGTAGGAAGTCACTTGAGATGTATACGCCACCTTTGTCAGTCCTCAAGACTTTGATGTAGTGGCCACTTTGCATCTCAGTAAGATCTTTACATTGGCGAAAGCGCTCAAACACTTCACTTTTTTGTTTTATGAACTAGAGCCATGTCTTCCTTGTATAATCATCTATGAAATTCAAAATGTAATAACTGCCCACAATTGATGGTGTCTGCATTGGTTCACATAAATCTGAATGGACAATCTCCAAGGGTGCATTTTCCCTTGTTGAATTTCCTGTTGGAAATTATTCCCTATGTTGTTTGCCCAAGGTGCATCCTTCACATAGGCTGTCTAGTTTTTCTATGAGTGGCAATCCCTTCACCATGCATTTCCTATGAAACAAATTCAAACCTCAAAAGTTTATATGACCAAATCTCACATGGCATAATCAATTTTCATCTTTGACATCTCCTTGAAAGTCTACCGGCATGATAGCTGCTACATTTCTTTCATTCTCTTGTGAATTCATTGATAGTTGTGCTTGAGTACCTTCTTCCTTCAAATTTGAATTTAGCTTGAGAGGAGACATTATATTGTTTGTCATCTGAACTTTTGCAATCAATTGTCTACTTGGGGACTTATCCAAGATTGTGCACACATCATTCTTGAAAAATACATTTGATCCAGGTGGATATTGGTGTCCACCCACCTATTCCACTTGGCCCCCCACCATTGTCTCTTTCAGTTTTTTAGTTTCGGCATAACTTACTATTTTTAGCAGTTTTTTGGGTCCTGAACTTCTGGAGCCGTTTTGAGGCCCTAAACGACGTTTTTTTGGGTATCAAAGCACCAGCGAATTTGATCATCAAATTCATCCCGAAAGCTGTAGACCTCGGATAGAGCTTTCTAATGATGTATCATGTGCGTCAAACGGAGATAGTATGCCAAAGTTACATCCCTGGGAAGTTGAAACACCAATTTACCCAAACGGGGCCCATAGTTTTGGCACTTCATCTCCTTGGGTTAGGTTTTTGGGATGTTTAGGGTTCTCCATTGTTTCTAAATAATAAATAGGCCCTCGAGCCTCACTGTAGCGTAGTTCAGAGGCCTGTAGCCGCCACATCTCTTCTCAGAGATAGCTACCAGTGCCCTAGCTAGTTTTATTTCCATTCTGTCTGTAAGAAAATTTTAGTTCTTTGATATTAGTGAAATGAAGTGTTATTTCCGCTGCATCTCTGTATTTATGGTTATGTGTTTATTCTGTTGCGTTCCTGCATAAATCCGGATCAGTGGTATCAAAGCGGTCTGCTTTTTCTCGATCCTTCTTTGCATGTCCCCAACGAGGTCGGGGTAAGGAGCTAGGGCTTGATCTGGTGGAACCTTTGCAAGATCAGCCTCGCAAACCTCGACGGACGCCCATGGTGGACGAAAAGAAAGATGAGGGAGCAGGAGATCCTATCAAAATATTGCTCGAGGAGGCCCTCGAAAAACAAAAGAACGCGATGATGGATAACTTTGCTCAGATCCTTCAACGGTTGCCCACCGGCAGCGCATCTGCATCCAATAGCCACTCTGGAGTTGCGACTCCCTTTAAGGTACAAGTAAATTTTGATATTCCCATATTTGAGGGTCAAATAGACACAGATGCCGTAGATAGATGGTTGAATCTATTAGAAGGATATTTCTCTGTTCATGACTTTTCAGACCGGGAGAAGATTATTTTTGCACTCCTCAAAGCTACCCCCCATGTTAAGGACTGGTGGGAAACCTACTGTGAGAACAAGGACCGGACAGAACCCTCTCTGTTCTCGGCCGTACCAACTTGGAATTCTTTCCGAGACGCCGTCAAGGAACAGTACTATCCCGTGGGGAGCTATGAGGACAAGTACATACAATGGACCAAGCTGCGACAACAAAGGGATCAAGATGTGCACGAGCTGACGAATCTGTTCCATACCCTGCGCACAAAGTTGGGTATCAAAGATTCAGAGAAACATTTGGTGCTAAAGTATCGCAGTTGTCTGCACAGATACATTCAGGAGGAAATGGAGTTCTTCGACATCTCCTCGCTTGGTACGGCATACCGGTATGCTGCCAAGATTGAGCAGAAATTCAAACAGAAGAAGCGAGACTTTGGATCTGCGAATCAAAAGCAAGGAAAAGGTGCTTCCAAACCGCAGAACAAAGGACAGAGCCAAGGCATGGCGGCTAAAGACAACCCGTCAAAGCCACAAGAAAAGAACAACACAGTAAAGCCAAAGAAGGACACGGGAAAGTGGTGTGAGTTCCATAAGAGCTCCACTCACAACACAAGTGAGTGTCGGGCCAAGCAGTCGCTAGTGGCCGAGATGAGGGCTTATGAGTCAGATGCATGCTCCGACTCCGAATCAGAACCTGAAAAGGGGAATGAAAAAGGGAAACAGATTATTGATGCGGAGCCCAACGCCACTGTTGCCACTACAAAGGTCCCGAAGGAGGAACCGGAAGATCCAGAGGAGGAGGAACGTCTCTTCCACTCCCAGATGTGGGTAAAGGGCTCCCCTGTACAGTTCATTGTCGACAATGGGAGCCAAAAGAACCTCATTTCAGCAGACGCCGTGAAGCGGTTGGGCTTGCCGACCGCAGCTCACCCACATCCATACACCATCGGGTGGCTTCACCAAGGACGAGATCTCCGCGTCAGCCAGCAGTGCCGCCTTCCCTATAGCATCAAGCCCTTCAAGGATGAGGTATTATGTGGCGTTGCTCCTATTGATGTTTCTGATGTATTATTAGGACAACCATACTTGTGGAAGCGTCATGCTGTGTATGAGTCTCGACCTCGTGCTGTTATTATTACTTTGGGAAATAAGTTGTACGGGATACCAGAGGTACCACCTCCTACGACTATCTCTTTGGTTACTGCAAAACAATGTAGTAAGCTCATTTCCCAAACCAGGAAATTCGTTTTCCTGATGATCCGCCCCCGGGGCAAGAAGAAGACTGTGGCCACGACCTCCAGACAGGGCCCCTCTGCACGACAACAACAAATGGATAAGGTCGTGGAGGAGTACGGGGACATCTTCACCTCACCCACAGGGGTTCCTCTGCACTGCCAGGTCAAGCACCCGATTGATCTGACCCCAGGTGCGCCGCTACCCAATGGATCGATCTATCGACGCTCTGTTCTCGAAAATGATGAAATCAAGAGGCAGATTCAGGAGCTGTTGCAGAAAGGTCACATCAGACCAAGTTCATCGCCCTGTGGGAGCCCGATCGTGTTGGTACAGAAGAAGGATGGGACGTGGAGACTCTGTATTGACTATCGGGCATTGAACAAGATCACTGTCCGGAATAGGTACCCAATCCCACGGATTGATGACCTTCTGGACCAACTCAAAGGTGCAAAATATTTCAGCAAGATCGACCTGAAGTCTGGGTATCACCAGGTACCAATTGAACCCTACGATGTGTGGAAGACTACCTTCAAAGCCAAGGAAGGCCTTTTCGAATGGCTGGTCATGCCTTTCGGGTTGACGAATGCTCTCGCAACCTTCATGAGGATGATGGAAGACATCTTGCGGCCATTCACCAACTCATTTGTAGTGGTGTACTTGGATGACATTCTGATCTTCAGCAAGACTTGGGAAGAGCACCTTCATCACATCCGACAAGTCCTCCAAACACTGCGGCAACACAGGTTGTGTGCCATTTTGGAGAAGTGCACGTTTGGCATGACCCAGGTTCAATATCTGGGATAAATTATTGATGAAAGGGGGTGCATGTGGATCCAGCCAAGATCCAAGTCATTCGGGATTGGCCAGCCCCGACTACTATAACAGAGCTTCGCAGCTTTCTGGGTCTTGCTAATTTCTACCGTAGATTCGTGTTGGGATTCTCTCATATCACTTGGCCCTTGAGTCAAGTCACCAAAGGAGGAGTGAGAGCAAAATTATTTTGGTCGGAACCTCAACAGAAGGCGTTCAAAGAATTGAAAAATCCCCTTTGTTCTGCCCCAGTGCTCACCTTACCAGACTTGCAGCAGCCATTTGAGATCGAGACAGATGCCTCTGACTATGCTATTGGGGCAGTTCTTACTCAACAGGGACATCCAGTGGCATATCACAGTGAGACATTATCTGAGATAGTTCGCAAGTATCCCACCTATGACAAAGAAATGTATTCCATTGTGCAAGCCTGTCGACAATGGAAGCATTACATTTTGGGGAAGGAAACAATCATCCACACGGACCACCGGCCCTTGCAGTTCATACAGACACAAGGGAAGTTGCAGAATGATCGCCATCAGAAGTGGTCCACATATCTGCAACAGTTTCATTTGAACATCAAGTACAAGAAGGGTAGCACCAATAATGTTGCAGACTGCCTCAGCCGACCACTAATCATGGCGCTCACCACCGTGCTCAACTCTTGTGGGCACAAGACTTCTGATTGGCCGCTTCTCTATGAGAGTGACCCAAAATTTGGCCACACTTACAAGGCACTCTTGGGGGGTACGCAAGTTCCAAATTTTCACCTCCAAGATGCACTTTTATGTCACCTGGGACACCTTTGTGTTCCTTCAAGCGAGCATGCCAAGATGATATGGGAAGCACACTACAACCGAGTCGTTGGGCATTTCGAGGTCAAGAAAATAGTAGCAATACTACAGAAGTATTTCTATTGGCCGGACCTTCGAAAGGATGTCGAGAAGCACATCAGATCCTGCACTGCTTGTGCCATTGCCAAACCGACCATCAAGAAGCAAGGCCTATATACTCCACTACCTACCCCTAGTCGACCGTGGGAATCCATCTCCATGGATTACTTGTCGGGCCTGCCTTCTACTAAGAATGGAAATGACTGTGTTTTCGTGGTCGTTGACAGATTCTCGAAGATGGCCATCATGGCGGCCTGTAAGAAGAATATCACAGCAGAAGCCACTGCTAAACGCTTCTTTGAACGAGTTTGGGTGCACTTTGGGATCCCATAGTCTATCATATCAGATCGAGATAGCAGGATCCTTAGCATATTTTGGTCCAGCCTCTGGTCAATGTTGGACACAAAGCTCACCAAGTCCACAGCTTTCCATCCCCAAACAAATGGCCAGACAGAGGTCGTCAACAGAATGATTGTACACATTATGCGCATGTACAATTCAAAGCATCCACACACATGGGACGAGAGCCTCCCTTATGTACAACATAGTTATAACCGGGCTCTCCACAGTTCAATTGGCCATAGCCCCTTTCAGGTGGGCTTGGGATTCCAGCCACTATGTCCCATTGACATAGCCATGCCGTTTGCAGCTGCTCAGGCCGATTCAGCTCATGTCCAGTCTGAAGTTGACAAAGCAAGTAGCTTCATCGAGCGCATTCAACACATCCGCCAACGGGTTCATGATATATTGGACAGAGCCAATGCCAAGTACAAGCAACGCCATGATCAACACCGGGTGCCACACAAATTCCAGGTGGGCGACAAAGTATGGCTACATTTGCAGAAGGAGCGCCTCACTGGACCTCACCGCAAGCTTCGCCCGCTCCGATACGGGCCGTACACCATCACCAAGGCTGTAGGTAACAATGCCTTCGAGCTTAGTATTCCACCATTCCTTGGTCTGCACCCAGTCTTCAATGTGGATGGCCTTCGTCCTTACTTTCCACCTCTACTGGACACCTCGGACATTGCAGAACAACTCTGAGTTAAACCCAGTTGCATGGAATAGGCTGGGTTTATATGCTGGACATACAAATTAAGAACCTGTATGAAGGATCCATTGTATCGGGTTGTGGCGACAACTCTGCCTCAAGAAAGTGGTTCACTAGGACCAAGTTCGTACAATTTTTCCTCATCTGTGAGGCTTAATGCAATGGGGACAAGCTGCTTCTAAGGAAGGGAGGAATGATCGGTGGATATTGGTAGCCCACCACTATTCCATAGCCCCCCATTACATCTTAATTTTTCGGTTCTATTTCAAATTCTATTTTGAGTTTTTTGGGTCTTGAACTTCGGGCGGGCAGGCCTAGCAGCATTGCCTGAATGTCAAACACTTCCCGGCTCCCAAAGTTGTGGTCCTCAATTTAAGAAAGCTTTCTAATGATGATGTATCATTGTGTGTCAAACTGGAATGGTATGCAAGTTCGTTGGGAAGTTGAAACACCAATTTACCCAAACGGGGCCCATAGTTTTGGTGCTTCATCTCCTAGGGTTAGGTTTTGGGATGTTTAGGGTTCTCCATTGTTTCTCAATAATAAATAGGCCCTCGAGCCTCATTGTAACGCAGTTCAGAGGCCTGTAGCCGCCACATCTCTTCTCAGAGATAGCTACCAGCGCCCTAGCTAGTTTTATTTCCATTCTGTCTGTAAGCAAATTTCGGTTCTTTGATATTAATGAAATGAAGTGTTATTTCCGCTGCATCTCTGTATTTATGGTTATCATCATTTCATCTGTTGATTCACCTTTGTAAATCTAGGATCTAACATTCCCACATTCCAGCCCTTTTGCATGAGTTTGTCCAATTCTTATGAGTTATGTTTCAACAGAGTTTCAAATCAAACATATAGGAAATGTACTTTCTCTCAACTCTTCTTTGATGGAAATCTTAAAATCTCTTCTTTTCCTGTGATAAGACTTTTATATGAGTCCCTAATGTCACCAGTTTCACATTTTCATCGTTGGAAAACATTACTATGTTCCAGTCATAACTGATTGCTACACCAGATAAAGTGTTGTCCTTGTTTTCTTGTGCTACATTACAAATAAACAATATCATGGATGCAGCTCCTTTATAATTTGCACTTTGTTTTACTACTTATTTCATGTTGATTCTTTCTCCCATTCCTTTTAAAATGATCTGTGCTTTTTATTAATGACATTGAACTTGAGATTTATCATAACTCTGAACTTGTGCTTGATTTTGGCTTGGGCCTTGACTTGGATTTTGATTGCTACCCCTTCCACTTGAACTTGAAGGGATGCTTCTTCGACCTCTGTGTAGGTTTCTTCCTCTTCCTCGACCTCTATATTTACCAAAGGAAACTTGTGTCTTGAAAGCATGCTCAAATTAGGAGTTTGTTCCTCTATTCATTCCGTGTTCATGAGAAATCAATTATGCATGAAGCTCATCCACCGAAAATTGTGAGAGATCCTTTGTCTCTTCTATGACCACAAAAATGGCATCAAATCTTGTATTCTCCTTTCCTCAAGTGGCTCACCATAAGACCTGATTTGAGTAAAAATCTAATTTTGTGTGAAATGGTCTACATCAGAAGTGAGAGGTATTTCACTAGTGTCTCAAATATCTTCTCAACATTTTGTAATTTTGTTGTCTTCACCTTTATGTTTATTTGGAGTTATCTGTATCCCATGCCTTTTGAACTGTTGCTCTGCAATCTGGGAAGATACTTTTATGGAATGAGTGAAAAATATAGAAGAAAGAAAGAGGGCCTTGAGTCCTTCTTCCCATTGTCCCTCAACAAATCCTTTTCTTCTGTGTAAAGCATTGTATCTCTGCGCATACTTGGTTATGGAAGCTGTCTCACCAATTCCCAAATGTCTTGAAGAAAATAAAGCTAGTGTTGTATCCAGGTAACACGTACTTTTTTCCATTAGGCAAAAAAAGTGGGTATCTGTGCAGTTTATGACTGTGCTTGTTACTTCCATTTTCACTATGTAAAAAAAAAATTCTCCTTGGTGATAAATACACTGCACATAAAATTTGCAGAGCACCTTTTAATTAGCAGTAAAAACACCTGAGGTAATGAATTTTTAAACCCGCCCTCATACCATGTTAAATCATCTGAGCCTCCCTTTTAATATAGAGTGGTGGAGACCCCCGATTGGGGTGCATGTCAGATCACAATCGGAATAAAGGGCCAGCTGGTTCTCACTGTACTCTCAGTTTTAATGCCCACATTCTTTCCTTTTATGAGTTGTCAGAACCCCCGTCATGGTTTAAACTTCCCACCTCCGAACGGAATGATGGTTCATGTCACCTGTAGAGCATGCATTTATTGTGTGAGGCGGTGTAAAATTTGGTATTGTCGCCAATTTCTCCTTTCTAAAGGTAACTTTCGACCCAATCCACTTATTCTTCTCCTGTTCCTGCTGCTCTGTTTGCTCTACGTAGTGGAAAGCTCTGGTGAGCAACCTCACCATTGGTGCAAACCCCTCTGGTATGTAATGGCTCCTTACCTAAGTTCCCTTCGTTATGAATTATGCCTCTCTTTGAAAAATTACGATAGTCCAAGGCAAAACTCCTTTTTTTGTTTGTAAGCACCCTCTCAATCATGGGCGCAACCTTTCAACTTAAATTTACTCTATTTATACCATTTTCTTTTTTCCCTAGATGATCATAAATCTTTCAAATTCATTGCACTTACCCCTGATGAAGGGCTCACTTAAGAAGTCTGAAATGTTGGGTCATTAATACACTTGAACATGTTATTCCACTATTATGTTATGCCTCTATGCTCAGAACACGAACAATGGTTTCTCTGTTGATATCCCTGTTACCTATCCTATGCAAGTTTATGACATTGTTGAAGCATTAGATATCATTCCTCGTTTTTGAAGTCCTAATATAGATTCTGATATTAAGCATTGGGTTCAAAGATTCTCTGAAAACTATCATTAAAACTATCATTTTGGGCTTCTTCTATTTCTGAATTCGTCTTTAAGGTATACTTGTATCTTCAGTGTTACTGCTAATCTGAGAAAGTCCCATATTCTAAGCTCTCAGCCTACTAGTAATTTCTTTGTATTTAATCCCTGGGGTTCTGAATCTTTACGGTTTGAATATAGTCAGTCTCAGCCCTTTATTTCGAGTTATGCATCTGGTCCCTCCAGAGCGAATGCAATCACACTGCTCGGCCTTCAAATTCTGCGTATGCAGGAGGTCATCCTATGTTCTTCTCTTCAATGTCTCTGCAGTATTTGTTTTCACGCCCTCTGTGATTCTGTGTCTCCAGATTTCTTGGCTAAAACTAAACCAGGTCAGAGTGCTGCCAGACCTACTCCTTCTCATAAAAGAGGCCGCAAGTCAAATATCGAAACTCTGGAAAACATAGCTGATACCTATGAATCAACTACCCCTGAAGATATCAAAGTCACTATTGTTGAATGGGAACAGGACTCAGAGGAAGAAGATACAAAAATTAGTGAGCAACAGGAAAGAATGGAATTCATCCTCGACCCTGGCAACACTAGGGGCAGAGTCTCCTTATTTCAACAAACAGTAAAAACATATTGGAAATTCAAGTGTGTGTCAGCAAGAGAAATGGAGAGCCTATAGAAGAAAGAACTTAAATCCTATTCTTCAGTCTTATTTGAACTTCAAGCAATGAAACACGAAATGCAAGAGATGTCGCAGACCCAACATCAGCAAAATGCTTGCATTGGCAACATGGAACAACAGCTCCGTCTGTTTCAACAAGCAAAGCTTTCTGGATCATCTGTCAAGGATCCAGTCTCAAATATTCAATCTCATGGATACTTAATATCATGTTTTCTTTTTAAATTTTGAATGACTCTAGATACTTTATATCTTTTCAATTTTATATGCAGTTTCTATGGACATAGTCGTGTAAAGTTAGCAGCTACTAAGCGTAAAAAACAATACCAATTCTGGTTAGCATTTAACTTTTTGAGGTGGCCAACAAACCTGGTTTCTTGTGGGCAGGTTGAGGCACTCAATTTTTGATGTAATTTTTTTGATGCAGCTTGCCCTTATAATAGAAAATGGCTAGGCACTACGGAATTTACAAAAAAAAAAAAAAAATACAGACTGGCGGAGATTAAAATTAGTTGACTTGGACAACTATAATGGAACAAACAAATTCAAACAAATCCGGGCTTATTAAAACAAAGTAAAACATGGTTGTCGATGTAAAACTCAAGTAAAACACTACCTTTTTACTGAGATTTACATTTACAAGGAGTTGCGAAATAACTCACTATTGTAAAACGTATAACTATTTATACGTGTAACTATTTGTTTTGCTCCACCATTTTCTCCTCTTGTATTTCTAGACTTACTTCCCCCACAATACATAATAATTGTTATATTAATTCAAAACATACTTTCTTAATACATTAATACATAAAAAGACAAAATTGATTAACATGATTTTGAACTTGGATTAACATGATTTTGAACTTGCAAAGCTTAGTGTTTAAATGTTTAACCATACATTTATTCCAAGCTTTATTAAATTTCTATTTGACTTTAATAATTTAATCTCTATTTGACTTTAATAATTTAATCTGTTAAATGAGTAATTGTCCTCCTATTCAGAAGTTCATTTATCCCATGTACATCTTTGCAAACTAAATCCGCAACTGTAAAACATTTACTTGGAAGTATAGTTGTTTCAGAAAATTAAACACAGGAACAAATTGTTCGAATCAACAAATCCCTTCATCCTCAACCTGTAAAACATTTACTTGAAGCAGTAGAGATGTTGTCAGAAAATTAAACACAAGAAACAATTGTTCGAATCAACAAATCCCTTCACTCTCTGTTACTTCACGTGCAACCTTCACCAGTGATCCAACTATGCTACAAAAAGGACCCTGTAAATATTTTCTGGGTATACAAATGTAAGGAAATGTTATGTAAATTGACAACACTACACCAGGCCTGTAAATATTTTCTGGGTATACAAATGTAAGGAAATGTAATGTAAATTGGCACGGGCAGGGCCTAGCAACCCAACATCCCTCTTCGCATAATAAGTAAAAAGATGTTTGAACAATCGAATTCAAACATTTAATGACCCTGGAACAACTCAAGAACTCAGAAGAATTAACAAATAATCAATTTTTTATATTTTTAGAATCTATGTTTCTGTGATCCATATAAAATTGTAAAATTTCTTTCGGTAATAATCACATATAATGGAACTTTGTCTTGTCATCCATTATATGTAATTATTACCGAAAAAAAATTTTACAATGAATTTTCTAGTTTGCATGCATATTCCTGTTTCTGTCATCTGTCATTAGAGGTAGCTATTACCTGGTATGGCTATTCAATGTCGATATATAGGTTTAAGTTTGTGCTTCTAGTGAATTAAGAATTGTGGTGAGTATCATTGATTTTGACTAAAATCCTTTGTTCAGCAGCATCTGCTAATTTGAAACTTACTTGTGATTTCTAGGTATTTGATTTCTAGGTATTTGAATTTCATTTGTTGATGGCCAAAGAGTTCATACCGATCTGCCCTCTCCTCCTGTTCAATATGAATCCTGACCTGCCCTCTCCTCCTGCCCTCTCCTCCTGTTCAATATGAATCCTGACCGCCATTGATTAAAAAATGAGCCAATGGCTATTCGTATTCATATTGAACAGAAGAACAGAGAAGATTGAGATGGACTCATTCACCGTCTACAAATGAAACTGAAATACCTACAAATCACAAGAGCCTCAAAAAAATTTCAAATTAGCAGTTGCTGCTGAACAAAGGGCGTCCATCAAAATTGTTAGACAATACAAATTTTCAACGCAGAAATTGACAAATGAAGAATAATTGCTACCCTAGTAGATCCACCTTAAAAAAAATGGTTGAAATAACAGAATTTAATTCAAAATCTTTAATTTGTGAAAAAAAAAACATATTCCTTGAATTTTAAAGCTATTCGTTCAAACCACCATTTGCAAACTGAGCACAATTTTAAGTCACGGCGTCCCGATCCTTTAGATGACCTCGACTACAATAAAATATGAAATGTCTCGTATCTTCAAAGAATTTTAAAACTTCTACCAGCAAAATAAAATGAATGCAAATATAACAAAAGTTCAAAGAAATTTCTGCAGTTTCCAAGTCAAAGGAAACCTACAATATACCTGATTTCTTAAAATCCCTAGAGCTTATGAGAATAGAAATGGAATACTATTTCAGAATTTTATCAAAGACAAAAAGGGGCAAACAAATCAATGATCCCTCAACACTTTAAGTTAACCATCTCTTTAGGGGGACACTTGTTTTTTATTTATAAATCATAAACCCTCTTTATAATCGTGAATTAATGGGCTTTACTTTATACAGAGGAAAAAAAATGGTGAAAGGTAAAAACAAATTCATGATATAATGAAATTGTCTTTTTTTTCTAAGATTGAGATTATGACTTTGGAAGTTCTTTAACATATATTTTATATAGTTTTGCAGTAAATTTAAACAAACAAAAAAAAATGAGTTCCATAATCTATATAATATGTTGAATTTATATTAGTATGTTCAATTTACAAGACATAAAACCAACCTAGATCTATCTTAATTCAAGATCTACTAAAAGTCGAGAGGGATCAAACAAATCTCTTTTCATTGTAAAAAAGGTTTGCATATCAATAGATTTGATCTCTCTAGACGCTTGGAAGATCCAGATGGATATAGACTTGTTTGATTTCTCCTTATAAATAAGCCACGCTCCACATGAATACCATGGATCAATACCATGGGTTCTCAATACCATGGGTCAATACGTTGGACCATTTTTATTTTTATTATTATTTTATTTTTATTTAGTTATTTATTTTTATTGTATTTTGAACAAGCTAAAATGTTCACATTCCATTACTCCTTTTAGTTAAATTTATTTCTAACATTTTATTTTCTTTTTATTTTTATATAATTTGATTTGTAAACATTTACGTATAATAAAAGATTAAAATTAATATAGGTCCTGGTATGGGCAGATGTCGTAGTGTTAAAATTAGCAAAAAATATTAGAAGTTTTGTTTTTATTAATAAAAATTCATAATATACATATCACTTTAAAATTTATAACATATAAGTAGTAGCTATAAGTTAAGATTCATTTTACCATATAAATTAAAATAATGATTATGTAACCATATTTAAATTTAATTAATAATCACATAAAAACTTTAATATTTGCAATATAACAATACTTTTAACTATGGATATTCACATGGGCTTTACTATAGATATTATTAACTTATAAAAAGACTTTGTTATAATACCGCAAGATGATCACTAATACCACATGCCCAAAAACCAACTCTAATCAAAACATTTTATAAATATTTTATTTAAATTTAATTTTATATAACATTTTAAACCAAAAATATTATAATTACTTTTGAGATATATCTAAATGGTCTATCACATCAAAATATATAAGATATAAATTGTAGTTATAAATTAAGATACAGTTTACCATATAAATTGAAATAATAATTTTGTAACATGTTGTCGCTGCTACAACACCCTCCAATATTTTGGCCTAGACCCAAATTTTAGAGCCTACCTTGACCTTTACTCTTTCAAGTGTTACATATTCTTGGCAGGGGGTATCTATTCTTGAGCATGATTTTATTCAATGCCCAGTATTCTATACACATCCTCCAAGTCCATCATTCTTTGGTACAATGATGATGGGTGACCCACATGATGATGTACTCATTCAAATGACACCATGTTCTAAAAATTGTTGCAATTGTTTCTTCACCTCACTTTCATCTATAACAGACTACTTGTACAACCTATTATTTGGCAATGGGGAGTCTGGAAATAGCTAGATCTCGTGCTCCACATATCTCTTAGGTGGTAACTCTTTAGGCTCTCGAAAAACATCCTTTTATGCTTGTAACAACTCCTCCAATTGTTGTTTTTGCTTCTTAGTACAACCCTTTACAGATGCCTTGCCTCTCATTGACTCCTCTTGAGTGATCTGAATGGAATGTATTAGTTTTGTTGTGCTAAGTATCCAAACAGTAATTAAATTGTGTGCTTAAGGTTCACTGAAGTTTGCAGGTTAAATAAATGGTTTTAACTTAGTTAAACAAATTTTTTATGTGAGGTTAAAGCATGTAAATTAGATTGTATAACATTGTGCAGCAGTAAATAACAGAGAAATAAAAATCACATGTAACAATACTCAGCAAATTTGATGAAGCAGTTCATCCCTCCTAGGCTATATCTGTTGGTCCAGCTCCCAATGGCATGTCCCTCATATCTTATTGCTCAAAAATGTTAATTACATGTAAAATAAAGTCTCAAATGGTTATGAGCCTAGTAGCCCTAATGGCTCCTTGACCTCTCTGGAAATAGCTAGATCTTGTGCTCCACTTATCTCTTAGGTGGTAACTGTTTAGGCTCTCGAAAAACATCCTTTTGTAGCTATCATTGTTGTTTTTGTTTCTTAGTACACCCCTTTACGGATGCCTTGCCTCTCATTGACTCCTCTTGAGTGATCTGAATGGAATGTATTAGTTTTGTTGTGCTAATTATCCAAACAGTAATTAAATTGTGTGCTTAAGGTTCACTGAAGTTTGCAGGTTAAACAAATGGTTTTAGCTTAGTTAAACAAATTTTTTATGTGAGGTTAAAGCATGTAAATTAGCTTGTATAACATTGTGCAGCAGTAAATAACAGAGAAATAAAAATCACATGTAACAATACTCAGCAAATTTGATGAAGCAGTTCATCCCTCCTAGGCTATATCTGTTGGTCCAGCTCCCAATGGCATGTCCCACATATCTTATTTCTCAAAAATGATAATTACATGTAAAATAAAGTCTCAAATGGTTCTGATCTCTGTAAAAAAAACTTCAGAATGCTTGAATTATTTAGGAATGACTATTCATTTGCGGAAAACAGAGAATGGATGCTCAAAACACTAAAAACACCCTAGTAGCCCTAATGGCTCCTTGACCTCTCTTGAAGCAAAGCCAACACAGAATGACCTATGATGGCTCTGAAACCTCTACCATTGTTTTTAGAATGTCGAAATTAGCCAAAAATGACTATTCATTCATAAAAAATGGTCGAATATCCAAAGAGTTATGGCCCAAACAGTAAACTGCCCAATCTCCCCTAGGAAAGCTCCTCCAAAACTGGGGGAACTCCAGTTAACGCCGACAAACTAGCAAATGTCATCAAACTTGGAGGTCCACCAGCCGAAACCATCGGCAAACTGGCAGCTAATTTAAATGTGAAACTTTGCATGTGAATGCTCGCTGGGTTAACCGTCGGTTTTCCTGGCCGCGTGGTTGCTTGGAATCCCATGTATCACGGTTCCGCAACCTTAACTTATAATTTTTCGAAATCTCGCCATGTGATAGGTCCTATCCGCCATATTAACTGTTTTCAATCTTCGTCGGGTTAAGTGTGGGTCATGGTCACGGGCGGACGGACATATGGTGGGGGATTGGCCTCCCAAGCCCTTACCGCATAAAACCATAAACAATCAAGTTATGTGTACGTGTATACGGGTAAAAACTACCCGGTAGCCCGAGCGGTTGGGCGTGTGCACTGCGTGCGAGAATGTCCCACGTTCAAACCCCATAGTCTCCAAAAAAAAATTACAATAATATTTGACCTCCGGCCTGGGGCCACGTGGTAGCCTCCAGGTTGGCCACGTGGCACCCGATGATTGGCTCGAAGACTTGAAAGGGGATAAAAGGGGACATGGGGGAAATGCGCATAGTCTTGAAACCTGATGCAATACCAATCAAGCATAGACCTTATTGCCTAAATCTAAGGGTAAAGGAGAAAGTCAAAGTAGAAATAGATAAAATGATGAAAGCAGGGTTGATTTTTCTAGTAGAGAAAGCAGAGTGGGTCAGTCCCATTGTCATACAAAGCAAAAAGAAAAAATCCTATATTAGAGTATGTATTGATTACAGAAGCCTCAATAACGCATGCATACATGATCCATTTCCCACTCTGTTTAGTGATGAGGTGCTCGACAATGTGGCAGGAAATGAAGCCTATTCATTCACAGATGGTTTCTCGGTGTATCATCAAGTGAGAATAGCCGAATAAGACAAGAGGAAGACCACTTTTACGAATGGGGATTGTTCGCATACCATGTCATTGAAATTCAAGATTCAAGAGCAGTTCGATTGGCACAGCTAGATGGCCAAGTATTACAAGGATGGGTGAATGGCGCACGCGCCTTATCACGAGTAAGTTTCATCATTTATTTTTCAAAAAACTCTCGCAACCGAGAGGATTTAGTAGGGTAGAATAGAGATAGATTGAGTCAATAACTTTCTTGCACCCAACGTGAGAAATAGAATAGGAATCCCAATAAAAAGAAATTACAGTAACACAGAGATTAAATCCACCTGTTGCGATGTGGAGACCACATCGCAACCAATTGTGGTCGGGGGGTAGCATCTAACGCGTCATCCGTGTCAGAAAGCCAAGCATGTCAAACATCATTCTGTCATAATAACCCATCATACCGATGCTAGTCCGTAGGATCACCCAGATTTGAGAATTAACTGCCATAATTAGTAACAACCATACCATAATAAATCTTCCATATTAAGCCATAATCATTATCCATCACGTCTACCCAAACCCCGAAGACACAGTATAACCCGCATGAAAAAGGAAAGCACGAGAATGTCAAAAAAATTTGAGTTAGAACAAGAAACAGCCGTAGCAACAAGTGAAATTTCATCAAAGGAAGTTCAAAGATATAGTCCAGTAGCAGGAATTCATATAAAGAGATCAGGAATAGCACTCCAAGTATACAAAAGAAGGACAAATGTGACAAAGGTAGCAATAGCAGTCGCCGAGCCTGAGATCCATGAGAGAACTTAGAGGATGGAATCGTTAGTGGGTAAGTATGACAATGCGTCAGTGATTGATACAAATTTCACGGATTCATACCAATTTCCAACTATGAAGAGAGAGGTATACATAGAGAATTATGCTACCGAACGAGGAGGGGAAGCAGCAAGAATGAATCCAGAATTCAAAGGTATCTAGAAATCGACAATATTGAACCTCAAGAACCTCCCAATGTTTAACACAATTGGAGCAGCAATTCAGTGTACAAAATTCCTACTGAGCATACTCCAGAATGGATCATTGTGGCTAGGGCAAGAAATACCGATACATGCAGAGGATATCAATAGGCTCACAGGGTTATCAGCAGAAGAGAAGGATGTCTCAACGACATTCTAGAACGTGTCCAAGAGAGCCAAGAAGGTGGGAGACTGTGATTACTATAAGAAATATGGGACCAGAAGAGGAGGGAAGGGGGCGAAGATAGACCTTATCAACAATCCAGCGGTCAAATTTTCCTGCTACCAAATAGCGGGTAAGACGATGAGGCACTACACCAAGGGCGAATGCACCCTCGACACCATTTCAGTTCCGGAACACTGCCTCCAGGGAACCAAGCTTAACTAGTGTACATTCCTATTAAACAAGTTGTTTGAGGCCTGCGAAGATAACTACAGAAGGGCCACAGGACTCATTTACGGCTACCTCATAATGGCATTTGCGATGTGGAAATGGACTCATCCGGGAGTAAGACAGCTCACGGAAACCACACATGACCAGCCAATGGCGATGAATTTTACGCCCTAGAGAATCTCGGGAAATCCCAGCACCAAGGAGGTAAATGAGGTGGCTTTCTCATTCTGGTATAGGCAGATGGTGGATGTGGTGGTGAGACAAAAAAGAGTTTCGAGGAACCTATTGGACAGATATTCCTCATAGATATGGTTTTGGGTCACCCACAAGCTGATCCAGGTGGATATTGGTGGCCACCCGCCTATTCCACTTGGGCCCCCACCATTGTCTCTTTCAGTTTTTCAGTTTTGGCATAACTTACTATTTTTAGCAGTTTTTCGGGTCCTGAACTTCCGGAGCCGTTTTGAGGCCCTAAACGACGTTTTTTGGGTATGAAATTTGCTACGATTTTGATCATCAAAATCGTCACAAAAGTTTTAGTCCTCGGATAGAGCTTTCTAATGATGTATCATGTGCATCAAACAGAGATAGTATGCCAAAGTTACGTCCCTGGGAAGTTGAAACACCAATTTACCCAAACGGGGCCCATAGTTTTGGCGCTTCATCTCCTAGGGTTAGGTTTTTGGGATGTTTAGGGTTCTCCATTGTTTCTCGATAATAAATAGGCCCTCGCGCCTCATTGGAAAGCAGTTCAGAGGCCTGTAGCCGCCACATCTCTTCTCAGAGATAGCTACCAGTGCCCTAGCTAGTTTTATTTCCATTCTGTCTGTAAGCAAATTTCAGTTCTTTGATATTAATGAAATGAAGTGTTATTTCTGCTGCATCTCTATATTTATGGTTATGTGTTTATTCTGTTGCGTTCCTGCATAAATCCGGATCAGTGGTATCAGAGGGGTCTGCTTTTTCTCGATCCTTCTTTGCATATCCCCAACGAGGTCGGGGTATAAGGAGCTAGGGCTTGATCTGGTGGAACCTTTGCAAGATCAGCCTCGCAAACCTCGACGGACGCCCATGGGGGACGAAAAGAAAGATGAGGGAGCAGGAGATCCTATCAAAATATTGCTCGAAGAGGCCCTCGAAAAACAAAGGAACGCGATGATGGATAGCTTTGCTCAGATCCTTCAACGGCTGCCCACCGGCGGCGCATCTGCATCCAGTAGCCACTCTGGAGTTGCGACTCCCTTTAAGGTGCAAGTAAATTTTGACATTCCCATATTTGAGGGTCAAATAGACGCAGATGCCGTAGATAGATGGTTGAATCTATTAGAAGGATATTTCTCTGTTCATGACTTTGCAGACCGGGAGAAGATTATTTTTGCACTCCTCAAAGCTACCCCCCATGTTAAGGACTGGTGGGAAACCTACTGTGAGAACAAGGACCAGACAGAACCCTCTCTGTTCTCGGCTGTACCAACTTGGAATTCTTTCCGAGACGCCGTCAAGGAGCAGTACTATCCCGTAGGGAGCTATGAGGACAAGTACATACAATGGACCACGCTGCGACAACAAAGGGATCAAGATGTGCACGAGCTGACGAATCTGTTCCATACCCTGCGCACAAAGTTGGGTATCAAAGATTCAGAGAAACATTTGGTGCTAAAGTACCGCAGTTGTCTGCACAGATACATTCAGGAGGAAATGGAGTTCCTCGACATCTCCTCGCTTGGTACGGCATACCGGTATGCTGCCAAGATTGAGCAGAAATTCAAAGAGAAGAAGCGAGACTTTGGATCTGTGAATCAAAAGCAAGGAAAAGGTGCTTCCAAACCGCAGAACAAAGGACAGAGCATGGCGGCTAAAGACAACCCGTCAAAGCCACAAGAAAAGAACAACACAGTAAAGCCAAAGAAGGACACGGGAAAGTGGTGTGAGTTCCATAAGAGCTCCACTCACAACACAAGTGAGTGTCGGGCCAAGCAGTCGCTAGTGGCCGAGATGAGGGCTTATGAGTCAGATGCATGCTCTGACTCCGAATCAGAACCTGAAAAGGCGAATGAAAAAGGGAAACAGATTATTGATGCGGAGCCCAACGCCACTGTTGCCACTGCAAAGATCCAAAAGGAGGAACCGGAAGATCCAGAGGAGGAGGAACGTCTCTTCCACTCCCGGATGTGGGTAAAGGGCTCCCCGGTACAGTTCATTGTCGACAATGGGAGCCAAAAGAACCTCATTTCAGCAGACGCCGTGAAGCGGTTGGGCTTGCCGACCATAGCTCACCCACATCCATACACCATCGGGTGGCTTCACCAAGGACGAGATCTCCGCGTCAGCCGGCAGTGTCGCCTTCCCTATAGCATCAAGCCCTTCACGGATGAGGTATTATGTGACGTTTATCCTATTGATGTTTCCAATGTATTATTAGGACAACCATACTTGTGGAAGCGTCATGCTGTGTATGAGTCTCGACCTCGTGCTGTTATTATTACTTTGGGAAGTAAGTTGTACAGGATACCAGAGGTACCACCTCCTACGACTATCTCTTTGGTTACTGCAAAACAATGTAGTAAGCTCATTTCCCAAACCAGGAAATTCGTTTTCCTGATGATCCGCCCCCAGGGCAAGAAGAAGACTGTGGCCACGACCTCCCGACAGGGCCCCTCTGCACGACAACAACAAATGGATAAGGTCGTGGAGGAGTACGGGGACATCTTCACCTCACCCACAGGGGTTCCTCTGCACTGCCAGGTCAAGCACCCGATTGATCTGACCCCAGGTGCGCCGCTACCCAATGGACCGATCTATCGATGCTCTGTTCTCGAAAATGATGAAATCAAGAGGCAGATTCAGGAGCTGTTGCAGAAAGGTCACATCAGACCAAGTTCATCGCCCTGTGGGAGCCCGATCGTGTTGGTACGGAAGAAGGATGGGACGTGGAGACTCTGTATTGACTATCGGGCGCTGAACAAGATCACTGTCCGGAATAGGTACCCAATCCCACGGATTGATGACCTTTTGGACCAACTCCAAGGTGCAAAATATTTTAGTAAGATCGACCTGAAGTCTGGGTATCACCAGGTACCAATTGAACCCTCTAATGTGTGGAAGACTGCCTTCAAAGCTAAGGAAGGCCTTTTTGAATGGCTGGTCATGCCTTTCGGGTTGACGAATGCTCCCGCAACCTTCATGAGGATGATGGACGACATCTTGCGGCCATTCACCAACTCATTCGTAGTGGTGTACTTGGATGACATTCTGATCTTCAGCGAGACTTGGGAAGAGCACCTTCATCACATCCGACAAGTCCTCCAAACACTGCGGCAACACAAGTTGTGTGCCAATTTGGAGAAGTGCACGTTTGGCATGACCCAGGTTCAATATATGGGATACATTATTGATGAAAGGGGGGTGCATGTGGATCCGGCCAAGATCCAAGTCATTCGGGATTGGCCAGCCCCGACTACTATAACAGAGCTTCGCAGCTTTCTGGGTCTTGCTAATTTCTACCGTAGATTCGTGTTGGGATTCTCTCATATCACTTGGCCCTTGAGTCGAGTCACCAAAGGAGGAGCGAGAGAAAAATTCTTTTGGTCGGAACATCAACAGAAGGCATTCAAAGAATTGAAAAATCGCCTCTGTTCTGCCCCAGTGCTCACCTTACCAGACTTGTAGCAGCCATTTGAGATCGAGACAGATGCCTCTGACTATGCTATTGGGGCAGTTCTTACTCAATAGGGACATCTAGTGGCATATCACAGTGAGACATTGTCTGAGACAGTTCGCAAGTATCCCACCTATGACAAAGAAATGTATTCCATTGTGCAAGCCTGTCGACAATGGAAGCATTACATTTTAAGGAAGGAAACAATCATCCACACAGACCACCGGCCCCTGCAGTTCATACAGACACAAGGGAAGTTTCAGAATGATCGCCATCAGAAGTGGTCCACATATCTGCAACAGTTTCATTTGAACATCAAGTACAAGAAGGGTAGCACCAATAATGTTGCAGACTGCCTCAGCCGACCACCGATCGGGGCGCTCACCACCGTGCTCAACTCTTGTGGGCACGAGACTTCTGATTAGCCGCTCCTCTATGAGAGTGACCCAGAATTCGGCCACACTTACAAGGCACTCTTGGGGGGCACGCAAGTTCCAAATTTTCACCTCCAAGATGCACTTTTATGTCACCTGGGACATCTTTGTGTTCCTTCAAGCGAGCGTGCCAAGATGATATGGGAAGCACACTACAGTCGAGTCGCTGGGCATTTCGGGGTCGAGAAAACAGTAGCAATACTACAGAAGTATTTCTATTGGCCGAACCTTCGAAAGGATGTCGAGAAGCACATCAGATCCTGCACTGCTTGTGCCATTGCCAAACCGACCATCGAGAAGCAAGGCCTATATACTCCTCTACCTACCCCTAGTCGACCTTGGGAATCCATCTCCATGGATTACATGTCAGGCCTGCCTTCTACTAAGCAGGGAAATGACTGTGTTTTTGTGGTCGTCGACAGATTCTCGAAGATGGCCATTATGGCGCCCTGCAAGAAGAATATCACAGCAGAAGCCACTGCTAAACTCTTCTTTGAACGAGTGTGGGTGCACTTTGGGATCCCACAGTCTATCATATCAGATCGGGATAGCAGGTTCCTCAGCCCATTTTGGTCCAGCCTCTGGTCGATGTTGGATACCAAGCTCACCAAGTCCACAGCTTTCCATCCCCAAACAGATGGCCAGACAGAGGTCGTCAACAGAATGATTGTACACATTCTGCGCATGTACAATTCAAAGCATCCACGCACATGAGACGAGAGCCTCCCTTATGTACAACATAGTTATAACCGGGCTCTCCACAGTTCAATTGGCCATAGCCCCTTTCAGGTGGGCTTGGGATTCCGGCCACTATGTCCCATTGACGTAGCCATGCCATTTGCAGCTGCTCAGGCCGATTCAGCGCACGTCCAGTCTGAAGTTGACAAAGCAAGTAGCTTCATCGAGCGCATTCAACACATCCGCCAACAGGTTCTTGATATATTGGAGAGATCCAATGCGAAGTACAAGCAGCGCCATGATCAACACCGGGTGCCACACAACTTCCAGCTGGGCGACAAAGTATGGCTGCATTTGCAGAAGGAGCGCCTCACTGGACCTCACCGCAAGCTTCGCCCGCTCCGATACGGGTCGTACACCATCACCAAGGCTGTAGTTAACAATGCCTTCGAGCTTAGTATTCCACCATTCCTTGGTCTGCACCCAGTCTTCAATGTGGATCGCCTTCGTCCTTACTTTCCACCTCTACTGGACACCTCGGACATTGCAGAACAACTCACACCAACAGAGTTAAACCCAGACTGCATGGAACAGGCCACCACAGATTGTATCATGGACATGCAAATCAAGAGCACTCGTCAACAGCAGATCCAACTGTATCGGGTTGTCAAAGCTGGCCAACTCCTGCACCAAGGAAAGTGGTTCACCAGGGACCAAGTTCAGCAGAAATTTCCTCATCTCATGGAGGAACTTAACGCAATGGGGACCATTGCTTTTTAAGGGGGGAGGAATGATCCAGGTGGATATTGGTGGCCACCCGCCTATTCCACTTGGGACCCCACCATTGTCTCTTTCAGTTTTTCAGTTTTGGCATAACTTACTATTTTTAGCAGTTTTTCGGGTCCTGAACTTCCGGAGCCGTTTTGAGGCCCTAAACGACGTTTTTTGGGTATGAGATTTGTTGCGATTTGATCATCAAATCATCACAAAAGTTTTAGTCCTCGGATAGAGCTTTCTAATGATGTATCATGTGCGTCAAACGGAGATAGTATGCCAAAGTTACGTCCCTGGGAAGTTGAAACACCAATTTACCCAAACGGGGCCCATAGTTTTAGCGCTTCATCTCCTAGGGTTAGGTTTTTGGATGTTTAGGGTTCTCCATTGTTTCTCAATAATAAATAGGCCCTCGAGCCTCATTGTAACTCAGTTCAGAGGCCTGTAGCCGCCACATCTCTTCTCAGAGATAGCTACGAGTGCCCTAGCTAGTTTTATTTCCATTCTGTCTGTAAGCAAATTTCAGTTCTTTGATATTAATGAAATGAAGTGTTATTTCCGCTGCATCTCTATATTTATGGTTATGTGTTTATTCTGTTGCGTTCCTGCATAAATCCAGATCACAAGCAGACATATATCATACCTAGTTGCGTGGATGAAACCACATTCAAAATGAGACCATTAAAATTTCAAGTTGACGAAAATGCGTTCCACATCGAAGTCTGTTCATGACCGAGAGTTGGAATGGAGATCAGAAGTGGAATACATCACTATTTGTTCGAGGGCATGTTGTCGAAAGCACTACCAGGGGAGACACTAGAGGAAATAGCGAGTAGGATTTCTTGACTGTAGCTAACACCTTTACTGGAATAGCTGGACACGAGGGTAAAGGACTTCAGTCGGGTAATACAAACTCTCACAAGTGCTTCTCCTATGTTTCCTTCTTTTACAGATTTTGATTCTTCAAATTCTGCATCACCATCCACAATTACACCTCTCTTCACTGCCCTACCTTCTACCATGTTCAATTCACCCCCAACAACCATAGTAACTTCAGTCCATAAGATTAAGGCACTTAGACCACCAGTAGCTACCCCTAAGGAAAATAAAGCAAGAATTATGGTTCCTAGGAAAATAGTTTGCCTCACCGAGGAAGATCAGACCCAACCCATGGATACAGGAGTGCCAATTCAAGAAGAGCCAGAGGCTGCCACCCAGGTCACCTCTACGCTACCTATTTTTGATCCATTCTTGGTTTTAAATATTCAAACATCATCTCCACCCCACACTCACACCTCTTCACCTCGCACTCACCATTCATCACCCCATACTTCATTTACTTCCAAAGACCAATCCACTCGCACTCCATCCACCTCAGCAACTATCCTTAACCTAATAAATTTAAGAAACAAGAAAAATGGGGACACCGACGAAAACGTTAACTCAAGTATGGCTATGGTACCCGAGGTTAACCAACCTCTGGTGGGGAAGGGAACTTTCCTGGAACTATTAGTTCAGGGGGGATCTTTTACCAGCAGACACAACTCCCTTGCCAAAAGAGTTGAACAAATTTCAGCAAGCCAACTTAATACTACAGGAGATTCAAAATACCATGAGTATGAATAACCCAAAAAGTCAGCTGCCATAACAGAACCAACCCGCAACATCGCATGAGCACTCAGAAATATCAATAGCCAGCAGGAAACCCCTCAGAGAAAGACCGCCATCCAATGAAATGAGAGTATGCAGACCTGGGGACTGGAAAACAATACAACTTCATTCAGAGAGAAGCACAGCAGGCAAAAGGTTTGCATGACAACCTCCAACAGAGGTTCGAGCAGATACAACAGCAAGTCCTTGCACTTACTGAAGAGCAAAATCAGCTAAAAGGGGAGAAGGAAAGTGTACAAGAACAGCTGGACAACGTAACAGAAATCTTCAAGACCTCTGGCCAATAGTAATTGCCCAGGATGACAAGACGTCGGAGGACATGTCAACCTGCTCCACATTCGAAAGGTTTATCTGAGTGAAAATGACATGTACATGTCTCAGCAAAGAAAACCAAGAGCTTAGACAAGAGATAGCCGCGAGACCAGCACTAACAGATCCGACCGTGATATATGCTGAGAAGGTTACCGAGAAGCAGAAACAGGTAACCAGAATGAAGGAAACCTTGGGGACGACAGTCAGAGAGGCTTACAACCTACTGAAGCATTTAAACCAATGCTCTAATTAGTTAACCATGAAATCCAAACCTATCTCAGCACAGCTTCAACATATTTCACAAGAGATCAAAGAGGCCACGGATCCCGTCGGCATAACCCAGCTCTACAACCAAGCAGAGGTACTGGAAACCAGAATAAAAAAGGTAGAGGAGCATTTTGTTGCCACAAAGTAGGTCCTCAGAGAGCTAAGGCAACCAGTCAAGCAGAAAGCAGAGGCAATACAGCAGATGGCAACCGAAGCCGGGATACAAATTCAAGAAGTATTCAACAAATTGCCACTAGTAGCAGGTAAAACCGAGGTTGAAAGAGTCACCACTAAAACCGACCAGCTAATTAAGGAATGGAAATAGGAAATTAACGAGTTCACAGAACTCAATTCTTCAGCATTGAGCAAGGTTCCCAAGTTGGGGCCTTTGTTTGGACAGAGCGAAGAAACGGAGAAGATAGAGTCAGCCTCAGAAGCAGACAGACCAATGGAAACCGCAACAGCAGGAAAAGATTGAATCGAGACAAGTCAATATCGTGTGGTCGGGGCCTGTTGGGGCCTTTGTTTTGGAAAAAAGGAATAGTTTTGAGTTGCAGAGAACAGGTGGCAGAGCAAAATCATGGTAGACAGGGAGCTGTCACAGTTGCGAATAGTCGAAAGATAGGTGGCGTGACAGTTGCGGAGAACAACAAAAATGGCAGGTATGGGAAATAAAGACAATTAGCGGAACTCCCAGTAATCAAGAAGAAGCGGCAAACATCGGAGCAGGAAAAGAGGAAAGACTGACAGTCACGTTGGTGGAAGAACAAATAGGCAACCAGCCAGCATAGACAAGAGTTAGTCCGGCAGAGGGCCGAGTGAGAGAGTCGTAGGAGAGCTCTATTAGATCTATGTTTTATTGAACCACCCTTTAATAGACTATGTGGAGTGATGTATGTCATTTTATAATGATAATGAAATATGGTTCTTGATGTGTTTGATGTTCTGAGTTAATTGTTAATTAGTAGCTTATTGTGAATGTATGCCACGTTTTAAATTTTAATTCAACAACCTGAACATGCTTAATGAGTAATATCTTATACAAATTAGCGAGATTTGTTTGTTGTTTCAAGTTCCTTTAGTTTCTCTTCATGGTTGTAACTGTTTTATACTTGATATGTCTCCTAAACTTACTAAGGTCACGGCACGCCTCGGGTGAGACGCTCTGCTCCTTGGAGTAGGGTGAAAATGTCGACATTGTGCTAGACTACTGTGGAAACCTTGTTGGCCTCTATCCTGAACCCGGGTCTTGCTCATAGACCTCCTTTTTCGCCAACACAGATTCATTAGGAGCTATTCTAATGTTTTCATATTCAGATAATATTTGTAAAGTGTTTTTCTTTCTTTCCCATATATTTATAAATAATTGATGAAAAGTAGCTAAATCAGCTATATGATTGGCAGATAAAGCTTTAAATCATTTCTTAACATCTCCTGCTAATGTTTGTGCAAACAATATCATTTGTACATCAACTTCATCAATTTCATGTAATTCAAAGTAATAAGTCATTTTATTTACATGTTGTTGAGCAGTATATTGACCAGTACCATCAAACAGAAATATTTTACTCTCTTAATCCTATGGCATGGCATTTAATTGAGCTGGTAAGACAAAAGGGGCATATCTGGCTGCCATGGCTAAGATTCTAGCTTGACTGGGAGGTAAATGAGTGTTGCTTGATGATGAGCTTGAAGTGCTTGCAGATGAGCTTGAAATACTAGAAGATGTACTCGGAGATGAGGTTGAATTACTTGAAGATGTACTTGTAACACTAGAAGATGTACTTGGAATACTAGAAGATGGAAATAAAATTCTAGGTTGAAGAGGAAGCTTCGGGATGAATGGTTCTCTGGAATTATCTATGGTGGATATTGTAGATGAGGTGGTACTAAATAAATCTATATTTACAGTCTCTGAAGGAATGGTAGAACGGTTAGGGGTAGCAGCAACTAGGGCAGCTAATTCAACGAACTGTTGAAAATAGGCTTCATCTATATCCTTAATCAAATTTGCAGTCAAACTATCAAGTTTATCAAACGTCTCTAGAACCTGTTGATCTAAGTCTAGTTGTATAGTTTCCTTCTTTTCTTTAATGAATTGAACAAAATTAGGATCTATTACACTATCATAGATTGAATTTTCAGATTTGGTCCTAAACAAAGAGTGTTCAAATGATAAATCGAATTCAATATCTTGTAAGCTTGATAATTATTTAGGGCGTGAATTTGCTATGATTAATTGAATACTACTTCCTAGACTTTTTCCTTTTTTAGTTTTTCTTAAAATTATGTCAGGATCATCAAAAATTATAGCAAGTTGTGGATCAGGATGAGCCTTGGTATAATATGTTCTTTTAGAAGCCATAATTTTAAATTTTCAATGAAAAAGTTTAACAACCCTTAAACAATCTTAATACAAAGAATGAGAATAAATGTTTCTTTTAAGATATGTTTAAACTAGGGACTGATTTCCCAAGTATGGTCGCCAGTATGTTATCACTCCAAAATTTCCAAGGGTTTTTATGTGTGTTTAAAGAAATGTTAGAGGTAACTATCAACCACTTTAGAGATTAGGATCTAGCCTTCCAAATGCTCAGAGAGGGCTCTCTCTTAATTATTTAACTTTATTGTTTTAATTGATTTTAGGCTAGTTGTGTAAGATTGATTTGGTTTGGTTTTGATTTGTTGGTGGAATTACTGATTTAGATGGATAGATGTCTGTCTATTTTCCATTGGGCTATGGAGTTAATGTATCAAGAAAACAAAACAGAATCAAGTAATAAAAGAAGTGTTACAGGACAAGGTAGCTGAGCAAAATCAGACCTTTATGAATGAATGGTGAAATGATTTTCAATCGGAATCAAGGAGCAGTTAAGGATTCCTTAAATCGGATAATGAAGGAAGGTGAAAGGGGTCAATCGGAATAGGAGAGAAATTAAGGATTCTCAGATCCAGATATCATAAGAAAACATTAAAATGAATAACAGTTCAGAACAAATTGTACTTAAACAAATTCTGCAATAATATTCCTGTTATAACATTTAAATTTGGAAAACATTCAAGTTTATAGAATACTTAAGGAAAAAACATGAACAATTGAAATATACTTCACTGAAGTGGCTCAACACATGAATCCTGTAAATAAATGCCTTTATTATTGCCATGTCTATCAACTTCGAAAAGTTACAATAAACCCTTTGGTAGTAGATCAATTACAACTATACAAATGTTCAAGAATCCACCCTCAATACTTCGAATTGCTGAAGTATTTAGACAAAAATTAATACAAAATATCCTAAAACTGATTTAGGATTTATTCAAGGGAAATAAAATATCTTCATGCCTCATTATTCTTTCATTAATCACCAAAGGATTAGGCAAACCTTTCTACCTCAAAACATCAAATTTGATCATGAATCTGTTCACTGCAAGCTCCATATTTTGACACTTGTCTTTAAGTTGTGTCATCAAGTTTCTCTTGGAAATTACATTTTTTACCTCTAAGATTGTTTCTATTCTGTCACTTATCCCAATTGATTCTAATTCATGCTTATTCTTAGAATTGAGAAACTTAATTATCTCAGTGGCCTCCTGTGGTTTCTTTCCAAGTTCTTCTTTGACTTTCTAAATAGATTCACTAGCTTCCTTTATCAAGTCTTTCTATTCAAATATAACTTGTATAGAAGGCCAAATATCATTAATAGAGTTACTGATATTGGCCCACAGTTGTTGCTTTGTTTGGGCTAGTGGCTCTTTCAATGTTAATTCTTTTTCTAACTTTTGGAATCTATCATTCAACCTATTTGATTTCCGTGTTTCAGGTTTATACATGATTTGAGCCAACTTATTTTCATCTTTTAGACTTTTTAATTGATCCTTAAGCTTATTGATTTCAGTAGTCTTTATTGAAATTTCTTTCATTCCTTTAATCAACTTACTTGCCTTATCATTGGGATGGGATGTTGTTGTTGCTGGTGTAGTAGCTGGTGTTGCTGAAACTTCTGTTGTGACTGGAACTGATGTAGTATTCGGGACTGTTGTAGCCACTGAAGTTGAAGTTGAAGCTATGGGAATGACAGTAACAGTAACTACTTCCATGTTGGCCTTCTTTTCCTGCACTAATTTTTCCATTTCATTCTCCATCTCTTTTAGTTGAGTTTTCAACTAAATGATGAGAGTCATCATTTCATCTTTCTGACTTTCGTTCTCCAAAACTTCTTTAGTTTGTGGATGTTTAGTGCAAGGTAATTTCAGCTCCTTCTTCAATGCAACTATGTTTGCATTCTTTTTCTTGATAAGCTCTTCAGATGCTTTGATGTTATTTGGGTCATATCCAACCTCCATGACCAACTCTTTAAGTGATTTTATTCTATTATCCTTTTCTTGTGAGGAATCCTTCTCTATTTTTAACTGTGCTCTGATATTTTCTAGAGAATTTTGTAGTTTTTGGAAACTCATAGCTTTGTTGGTCATAGTGGAGTAGATAATTTCTCCTGCTTGCTTATGGAACTCAATCTTTTCTATAGGATGTACATCTTTAGCCATAACTTCAAAGGTTGTTTTCTTGTAGTTTGTTGATGATTTTGGAGCCTGCACTGTTGGCTGCAAAAAGGTCATTTGCATCTTCCTAGTTTTGTAATAAAAGGCTGAAAGTAACCTGTTCTGGTCACTAGGAGTTTGTTTCCAATACTGGGCATAAGTCACAGCTTTCAATACCGCATTCTTCAATTTGATTTATTTATACTTCTCCATTATATATTTTTATTTATCCACTAGTTTACTTGATGAAGAAACTTCTGCAGGATGTTTCTTCTAAATCATCTGAGCACTGGAGGTTGATGGTTGATGTGTTTCCTCTGAAACTGTGGGAGGTGCATTATCTCTGACCACTGTATCTGTATCAATAATTTCAACAGTGTCAACTATCTCTTCCTGTTCAATCACTGGATTCAGTTTGGCCTTTTTCCTGTACATTAGTTTGAATTTGGTGTCAGTAGTAGTCTTCGCAGAATAAGAGCCTTCCTCTCTTGCTCTCTTTGAGTTACTGTCTTGTGGGGCTGGAGTATGCAGGATGGAACTAGTATCGGCATGTTTCTCCACCTCTTGCAAAGTATTTTCCAACCACTCTGACTGGTTGGAATAATTTTCAATCTCTGGTTTTGACTCATGGACAAAAGGAGTCAATTTGAATTTGACTCTTAGTTTACTGATGACTCCCAAAGGATCATACTACCATTTGAAACTATTACTGAACTTGAAATCTTGTAAACACTTATCTTCTTGTTGACCAACATTCCTATTATTGCAAATGAAAGGACCAAGTTGGTTCTTAATCTTAAACTAAGTTTTCTTCTTTGTTGACAGGAAATTAACTTCATCTAAATTTATTATCTGTCTGATGTATTCCAGTGCAAATAACCTCATTGGGAGGTATTTGGGGGGTTTTTATGGAGTGAGTTGGCATCCATACACCCTAATTTCAGTATGGGTTTGGTATAAATACCAATCTCCTATCCTACTTTGTTATGACAATTGTAAGACCTTCTGTATCTCTTCACTGACCCTAGGTTGAATGCTACTGCTTAGCATGTTGACAACAGGACAAAAAAATGCATCAATGAAGTCTTTGTAGCTGAATTCTGTGGAATAATTTCTAATCAAGGATGTCCAAAAGACAACTGATTGGGGATTTCCCTTAGGGTCTAGTTTTTGGTGGCTAACTACAAACCTTTATGATTGGAAATAAAGGAACAAATGAAACAAAAATGATGAGTATTTAAACACTCCTTCCTCTGGTAATTTAACCAATTGCTCATGTATGGCATCTGATATATATTGAGAAAAGTTAAGTGTTGAAGCTGGAGGTTGTCCTGGGCAGAATATGGACAAAAAACTAGGATAGAAGCATGTACATATTATTATAGGACCATAAAAATCTCATTAATGAAATAATTATCATCTCATTATTATAATATTTTGGAAAATTAATTATGAGAAATAACTCAATCATGTAATTTCACACTTTTAACATGGGATAAATCTCATATAAGTAAAATAAAAGGTCAAAAGGGGATGCCTTCTAGCCAAACAAATGAGGTCAGTTTATATTGGGTTTCCCTCACTATAATGGAGTAGAAAATAGGGTTATAAAACCTCCTTCAAACGACCATTTTACAATACCACCACAACTCAACTGAACTTCGACGCTCCAAACTAGCTTGCACAATCTCTTCCATGCCTACACTTCAACTCTTCTTCAACGCAGCACCACCACACTTCTCCTGGTCTCAATGTTGCCACCATTTACCTCTCGGCCTCGTCTCAATGTGTAGAACCTCTCTCGGCTTTCTCGAGTTCAAGAACGTCTCCAACGACTGCACAGACCTACGTTCCATGATTAAAGTAACTAGAGTGTTTATCCTCCAACAATTAATCACATTTTCAAAAACTGTCCATTGGAAAAGTGGCATACAACACCAATAAAGGGTTGAAAAATCACAACAGCCTCTAAACAATCCATGTTGAGTTCACTTACATGTATCCAGCAGAATCCATTAAGTTATCCAACACAAGCCACTGCTCATGAGAAAATAGAACTGGACACATGATGGCCAGAATCTCACAGCCAATAGCTGACACACCAAGAGGCACAATTTTACACCAAAACGATGGTCATGACATCCCTTCCAATAGGTTTGGAAAATCCTTAAGTGTGATCAAACAATGCTTGACATAGAATTAGGGCCTTTCAAATTTCAAATTTCAAATTCGGTACTCATGATTCCACTTTTGAAAGCCCTTTTAACTACTCTTCCATCACATGAGCAATGACATTAGAAAGATTCAAAATATGCATCCTTCATGCACTCTATTACACAAAACAAAAAACAAAAAAATGGGTGACATATTTTGGCCTAAAATCTTGCCATACAACAAACGAAGATGAATATACTTAAACGATTTATTCGCACCCATACATCGACCCTTCATTAATTCACATTTGTTAAAAAAAATTGAGGCAGCGGAATTTTTCTTCCTCAACATAGAGTTGCCAAAAGGTGACAATACGGTTGTGAAAATTAAATCATATGAGTCTCCCTTTTAATATAGAGTGGCAGAGATTAAAATTAGTTGACTTGCCCAAATATAATGGAGCAAAGAAAATAAAAAACAAACCAAACTTTATATTATTATTCCAAAATTGTGCACACATCATTCTTGAAAAATACATTGTAGCCCTTTTGCATGAGTTTTCCAATTCTTATGAGGTTATGTTTCGAACAAGGAACAAAATAAACATCTGAAATGTACTTCTCTCCCTTCTTTGTTAGGATGTTGACTCTTCCTTTTCCCATGATAAAGACTTTGCTATCAGTCCCTAATGTCACTTCTGATTTCACATTTTCATCTAGATTGGAAAACATTTCTATGTTCCCAGTCATGTGGTTGCTACACCCCGAATCTGGAAACCATACATCCCCTTGTTTTTCTTGTGCTACATTACAAGCTAAAAACATGTTATCATGGTTCTGAATCTCCTTTATGAAATTTTCACTTTGTTTACTACTTATTTCATGTTGATTATTTCTACATTCACTTGAAAAATGATCATACTTCTTACAGTAATGACATTGAACTTGAGATTTATCATACCTCTCACCTTATGCTTGATTTTGGCTTGGGCCTTAACTACGATTTTGATTTCTTCCCCTTCCACTTGAACTTGAAGGGCTAATTCTTCCACCTCTGTTTGGGCTTCTGTATCTTCCTCTATAGTTTGATCTTCCTCGACCTCTACCTTGACCAAATGAATCTTGTGTCTTGAAAGCATGCTCCAATGAGAAGGTTGTTACTCTATTCATTCCGTGTTCATGAGAAATCAATGATGAATGAAGTTCATCCACTGAAAATTGTGAGAGATCCTTTGTCTCTTCTATGGCCACAAAAATGGCATCAAATATTGTATTCTCCTTTCCTCAAGTGGCTCACCATAAGACCTGATTTGAGTAAAAATCCCAATTACATGTGTAAAAAATGAGTCTACATGCTTAGACTCTTTCATACAAATTGTCTCAAAATATCTTCTCAACATTTGTAGTTTTGTTGTCTTCACCTTTGCCATGGCTTGGTAGATTGTCTGTATCCCATGCTTTTTTAGACTTTGTTGCTCCTGCAATCCTTGGGAAGATACTTTCATGGAATTCTTGAAAAATATAGAAGAAGAGGTCTTTTGAGTCCTTCTTCCCGTTGCCCATGAACAAATTCTTTTCTTCTTATGTCAAAGCATTGTATGCTACTGCATCTGCGGGTCCTTGGAAACCATTCTCCACCAATTCCCAAATGTCTTGAGAAGAAAATAAAGCCTTCATTGTTATATCCCAGTAATCGTACTTTTTTCCATTGAACCGTGGTATTTGTGGATTATTCAAGCTTGTGCTTGTTACTTCCATTTTCACTATGTAAAAAAAAATTTCTCCTTGGTGATAAATACACTACACATAAAATTTGCAGAGCACCTCTTAAGTAGCAGTAAAAACACTTGAGGTAATGAATTTTTAAACCAGTCCTGATACCATGTTAAATCATATGAGCATCCCTTTTAATACAGATTGGCGGAGACCCCCAATTGGGTGCATGTCAGATCACAATCGGAAAAAAGGGCCAGCTGGTTCTCACTGTACTCTCAGTTTTAATGCCCACATTCTTTGCTTTTATGAGTTGTCAGAACCCCCGTCATGGTTTAAACTTCCCACCTCCGACGGGAATGATGGTTCATGTCACCTGTCGAGCATGCATTTACTGTGTGATGCGGTGTAAAAATTGGTATTGTCGCCAATTTCTCCTTTCTAAAGGTAACTTTCGACCCAATTCACTTAAGCTCTGGTCAGCAACCTCACCATTGGTGCAAACCCCTCTGGTATGTAATGGCTCCTTACCTAGGTTCCCTTCGTTATGAATTATGCCTCTCTTTGAAAAATTACGATACTCCAAGGCAAAACTCCTTTTTTTTGTTTGTAAGCACCCTCTCAATCATGGCTGCAACCTTTCAACTTAAATTTACTGTATTTATACCATTTTCTTTTTGCCCTAGATGATCATAAATCTTTCAAATTCATTGCACTTACCCTTGATGATGGACTCACTTAAGAAGTCCGAAACGTTGGGTCATTAAAATGGATGATCTAGGGTCAAATTGAGTAGAATGGTCAAAACGAGGAACTGCATCATTTTGCTCAGCTGTCATAAAAAATAAAATCTCAAGAATACCAAGACCTGTAAGAAATTGAAGTGAAGAAGTCTGTAACTGAAAGCTAACAAATATTTGGTGACAACACTCCACCTGGCCTGTAAATATTTTCTGGGTATACAAATGTAAGGAAATGTTATGTAAATTGACAACACTACACCAGGCCTGTAAATATTTTCTGGGTATACAAATGTAAGGAATTGCAATGTAAATTGGCATGGGCGGGGCCTAGCAACCCAATAGCCCTCTTCGTACAATAAGTAAAAAGATGTTTGAACAGTCGAATTCAAACATTTAATGACCCTGGAACAACTCAAGAACTCAGAAGAATAATTCTTGAACAAATAATGAATTTTATAGTTTGCATGCATATTCTGGTTTCTGTCATCTATCATTAGAGGTATCTATTACCTGGTATGGCTATTCAATGTTGATATATAGGTTTGTGCTTCTAGTGAATTAAGAATTGTGGTGAGTATCATTGATTTTGACTAAAGTCCTTTGTTCAGCAGCATCTGCTAATTTGAAACTTTCTTGTGATTTCTAGATATTTGAATTTCATTTGTTGATGGCCAAAGAGTTAATACCGATTTTCCCTCTCCTCCTGTTCAATATGAATCCGGACAGTCATTGATTAAAAAATGAGCCAATGGCTATTCAGATTCATATTGAACAGAAGGACAGAGAAGATTGGGATGGACTCATTCACCGTCTACAAATGAAACTGAAATACCTACAAATCACAAGAGCCTCAAAAAAATTCCAAATTAGCAGTTGCTGCTGAACAAAGGGCGTCCGTCAAAATCAGTGATGCTCATCACAATTCTTAATTCATGAGAAGCAAAAATCCATATATCAACATTGGATAGCCATACCATGTAATAGCTATCTCTAATGACAAATGATAAAAGCCAGAATATGCATGCAAACAAGAAAATTCAAGAAATATTCTTTTTAAGTCTTGAGTTGTGCCAGGGTCATTAAATGTTTTAGGGCTGGATGATTGATAGTTGGGTTTTTGTACTCGGTCATAGCTCAGCAATTCTGGCTACTAGACGTCTTTTCATAGTGACTCAATACATTACATAAAAGGGTGAGAGCTAATGCTGAGGGAGAGGGATTATTTTCATGGATAAGAGTTGAAAAGGCTCATTGAAACAGATTAAGAACCATAAATTGTACACTTTGCAGGCGAACCAACAAGCTAAAGCGGAAGTACACTTTGAAGGCGAGGTTGATTTTCGCCTACTCCGAGACTCACGAAGTGGTAATACACTTTGCAGTAGAGGTTCAGATTAGTTTAACGAGAAAAGGGGGTTTTGGCTTTACTCTTTTTAGTTCAATTTATTTCTAACATTTTATTTTCTTTTTATTTTTATATAATTTGATTGGTAAACATTTACATGTCAATTCAATTAAATAATAAAATATTAAAATTAATATAGGTCCTGGTATGGGGAGATGTCGTAGTGTCCATAAAAAGTTAAAATTATTAAAAAATATTAAAAGTCCATTTGTTATATTGTAATTTTGTTTTTATTAATAAAAATTCATAATATACATATCACTTTAAAATTTATAACATATAAGTAGTAGCTATAAGTTAAGATTCATTTTACCTTATAAATTAAAATAATGATTATGTAACCATATTTAAATTTAATTAATAATCACATAAAAACTTTAATATTTACAATATAACAATATTTTTAACAATGGCTATTCACATGGGCTTTACTATTATTAACTTATAAAAAGACTTTGTTACAAGACTGTAAGATGATCACTAATACCACATGCCCAAAACCCAACTCTAGTCAAAATATTTTATAAATATTTTATTTAAATTTAATTTTATATAACATTTTAAACCAAAAATATTATAATTACTTTTGAGATATATCTAAATGGTCTATCACATTAAAATATATAAGATATAAATTGTAGTTATAAATTAAGATACATTTTACCATATAAATTGAAATAATAATTTTGTAACATGTTGTCGTTGCTACAACACCCTCCAATATTTTGGCATAGACCCAAATTTTAGAGCCTACCTTGACCTTTACTCTCGTCGCAAGCATTACGACTCATTTCAAGTGTTATATATTCTTGGCAGGGGGTATCTATTCTTGAGCATGATTTTATTCAATGCTCAGTATTCTATACACATCCTCCAAGTCCATCATTCTTTGGTACAATGATGACGGGTGACCCACATGATGATGTACTTGTTCAAATGACACCATGTTCTAACAATTGTTGCAATTGTTTCTTCACCTCACTTTCATCTATAACAAACTACTTGTACAACCTAATATTTGACAATGGGGAGTCTGGAAATAGCTAGATCTCATGCTCCACATATCTCTTAGGTGGTAACTGTTTAGGCTCTCGAAAAACATCCTTTTATGCTTGTAACAACTCCTCCAATTGTTGTTTTTGTCTCTTAGTACACCCCTTTACGGATGCCTTGCCTCTCATTGACTCTTCTTGAGTGATATGAATGGAACGTATTAGTTTTGTTGTGCTTAGTATCCAAACAGTAATTAAATTGTGTGCTTAAGGTTCACTGAAGTTTGCAGGTCAAACAAATGGTTTTAACTTAGTTAAACAATTTTTTTTTGTGAGGTTAAAGCATGTAAATTAGCTTGTATAACATTGTGCAACAGTAAATAACAGAGAAATAAAAATCACATGTAACAATACTCAGCAAATTTGATGAAGCAGTTCATTCCTCCTAGGCTATATCTGTTGGTCCAGCTCCCAATGGCATGTCCCTCATATCTTATTGCTAAAAAATGGTAATTACATGTAAAATAAAGTCTCAAATGGTTGTGATATCTGTAAAAACAACTTCAGAATGCTTGAATTATTTAGGAATGACTATTCATTTTCGGAAAATAGAGAATGGATGCTCAAAACACTAAAAACACCCTAGTGGCCCGAATGGCTCCTTGACCTCTCTTGAAGCAAAGCCTACACAAGATGACCTATGATGGCTCTGAAACCTCTACCATTTTTTTCAAAATGTCGAAATTAGCCAAAAATGACTATTCATTCATCAAAAATGGTCGAATATCCAAAGAGTTATGGCCCAAACAGTAAACTACCCAATCTCCCTTAGGAAAGCTCGTCCAAAACTGAGGGAATTCCAGTTAATGCCGGCAAACTAGCAACTGTCGTCGAACTTGGAGGTCCACCAGCCGAAATCGTCGGGGAACTGGTAGCTAATTCAAATGCGAAACTTTGCATGTGAATGCTCGTTGGGTTAACCGTCACTTTTCCTGGCCGCGTGGTTGCTCGGAATCCCGTGTATCACGGTTCTGCGACCTTAACTTCTAATTTTTTGAAACCCCGCCATGTGACAGGTCCTATCCGCCATATTAACTGTTTTCAATATTCGTTGGGTTAAGTGTGGGTCATGGTCACGGGTGGACGAACATATGGTGGGGGGTTGGCCTCCCAAGCCCTTACCGCATAAAACCATAAACATTGAATTTATGTGTACGTGTATACGGGTAAAAAATATCTGGTAGCCCGAGCGGTCGGGCGTGTGCACTGCGTGTGGGAATGTCCCACGTTCAAACCCCATAGTCTCCAAAAAAAAATTACAATAATATTTGACCTCCGCCCTGGGGCCACATGGCAGCCTGCAGGTTGGCCACGTGGCACCCGATGATTGGCTCGAAAAATTTAAAGGGGATAAAAGGGGACATGGGGGAAATGCGCATAGTCTTGAAACCGGATGCAATACCAGTGAAGCATAGACCTCACTGCCTAAATCCAAGGGTAAAGGAGAAAGTCAAAGTAGAAATAGATAAAATGATGAAATCAGGGCTGATTTTTCCAGTAGAGGAAGCAGAGTGGGTCAATCCCATTGTCATATAAAGCAAAAAGAAAAAATCCTATATTAGAGTATGTATTTATTATAGAAGCCTCAATAACGCATGTATACATGATCCATTTACCACTCTGTTTAGTGATGAGGTGCTCGACAATGTGGCAGGAAATGAAGCCTATTCATTCACAGATGGTTTCTCAGGGTATCATCAAGTGAGAATAGCCGAAGAAGACAAGAAGAAGACCACTTTTACAACCGAATGGGGATCATTCACATACCATGTCATTGAAGTTCAAGATTCAAGAGCAGTTTGATTGGCACAGCTAGATGGCCAAGTATTACAAGGATGGGTGAATGGTGCACGCGCCTTATCACGAGTAAGTTTCATCGTTTATTTTTCAAAAAACTCTCGCAACTGAGAGGAGTTAGTACGGTAGAATATAAATAGATTGAGTCAATAACTCTCTCGCACCCAAGATGAGAAATAGAATAGGAATCCCAATAAAAAGAAATTACAGTAACACAGAGATTAAATCCACCTGTTGTGATGCGGAGACCACATCGCAACCAATTGTGGTCGGGGGGTAGCATCTAACGCGTCATCCGTGTCAGAAAGCCAAGCATGTCAAACATCATTCTGTCATAATAACCCATCATACCGATGTTAGTCCGTAGGATCATCCGGATTTTAGAATTAACTGCCATAATTAGTAACAACCATACCGTAATAAATTTTCCATATTAAGCCATAATCATTACCCATCACGTCTACCCAAACTCGGAAGACACAGTATAACCCGCATGAAAAAAGAAAGCACGAGAATGCCGAAAAATTCCGAGTTAGAACAAGAAACAGTCGTAGCAACAAGTGAAATTTCATCAGAGGATGTTCAAAGATATAGTCCAGTAGCAGGAATTCACAGAAAGAGATCAGGAATAGCACTCCAAGTATACAAAATAAGGACGAATATGACAAAGGTAACAATAGCAGTCGTCGAGCCTGAGATCCATGAGAGAATTTAGAGGATGGAATTGTTATTGGGTAAGTATGACAATGCATCACTGATTGATACAAATTTCACGGATTCATACCAATTTCCAACTATGAAGAGAGAGGTATACATAGAGAATTATGCTACCGAACGAGGAGGGGAAGCAGCAAGAATGAATCCAGAGTTCAAAGGTATCTAGAAATCAACAATATTGAACCTTAGGAACCTCCCAATGTTTGGAACAATGGAAGCAGCAATTCAGTGTACAAAATTCCTATTGAGCATACTCCAGAATGGATCATTGTGGCTAGGGCGAGAAATACTGATACATGCAGAGGATATCAATAGGCTAACAGGGTTATCAATAGAAGAGAAGGATGTCTCAACGACATTCCAGAACGTTTCCAAGAGAGCCAAGAAGGTGGGAGACTGTGATTACTATAATAAATATGAGACCAGAAGAGGAGGGAAGGGGGAGAAGATAGACCTCATCAACAATCCAGCGGTCAAATTTTCCTGCTACCAAATAGCGGGTAAGACGATGAGGCACTACACCAAGGGCGAATGCACCCTCGACACCATTTTAGTTGCAGAACACTGCCTCCAGGGAACAAAGCTGAACTGGTGTACATTCCTATTAAACAAGTTGTTTGAGGCTTGCGAAGATAACTACAGAAGGGCCACAGGACACATTTACGACTACCTCATAATGGCATTTGCGATGTGGAAATGGACTCATCCGAGAGTAATATAGCTCGCGGAAACCACACACGACCAGCTAATGGTGATGAATTTTACGCCCTAGAGAATCTCGGGAAATCCCAGCACCAAGGAGGTAAATGAGGCGGCTTTCTCATTCTGGTACAGGCAGATGGTGGATGTGGTGGTCAGAAAACAAAGAGTTCCGAGGAACCTATTGGATAGATATTCCTCATAGATATGGTTTTGGGTCACCCACAACTAGACATATATCAAATCTAATTGCGTGGACGAAACTGTTAGCCCCCCTATGAAATTTTTGACAAGCAAATAGGGGGCTAAATTGTTCCTGAGCCTTCAAGGAATGCATTTCCCCTGAAAACACAGTCTCCTTGAAGCCTCCATGTGCCTTCCATCCTTTGATAAGTTCCCCTTTGCTGCCTATCATAAAGCCTCTCTGTTTGTGAAGAAATACCCAAAGGCCCCCTTTTCCTTCTTATATCTTCCCTCCTTAGCTCCTATTCTGTTCTCCCTCATCTCCCCTTCTATTCCCCTTCTTACCTTTTCAAATCCCTTTTATATCCTCCCCCTACCCCTTGTGGGCTTCCTTCACCCTTATTCCCTCTATCGTTACTCTTCCTTGGCCTTGAAATGCATTAAAAAAAGGGCCAAAACCCACTTTCCGACCTTGTAATAAGGCTTAGCCCCTTCTGCTGTGCCCTTAGCCCCTTTTCTTCCATGCGCACGCACCCTGGAACCAAGTTTTAAACCCTTTGAGGCCTAGCACAAAGCGCAGATCGCAGATTTCAGTCTTTATTTTAATGCCCATCGCGTTTTTCATTTTTCGCGATCTGCGCTCATCGCACTTTCCAACTTTGCGATCTACGCTCATCAAAATTCTGCCCCATCGCGATAGCGCAAAGCGCAATTTTGTTTGGTGCTGCTCTCCGCCATCGCATTTTCTCCATTTGCGATTTTGCGATGCGCGCCCCGGCCCCACCTCATATGCATTTTCGTTCATTTCATAAATTCTCGTTGTGTTTCTCCAAAGCCTAAAGTTACACCATTAATCCATCAAAGTGTATAATATATTTTCCGCCCCCTTTCCTATATTGCCCCACTGTTGGTCTCCACCGTTGATCTACGTCTCCTGGTCATGATCTAACGGCCCTCAAGCGTGTTTACACCAAACCCTATTAGTCACTATTTTCACCATATCCACACATATTTCACATTCATTTCATTCGAAAATACTGTTTCACCACACCGCCGTGTTATTGTTCTCCCGTCCCCCATAGTCATCCCTCTATGCATGAATTTCATCACCCAGTTCCGTGTTTTGCAGGGTTGTCAGATGGGAAAGGCAGCCATGATTACACAATCTTCATTACAGCGACAGGATTTAGCAAACAGAGCCATAAAGGAAGCGAGCAGATAACTCAATGCACAGGAGATTAAGTTAGCAGAATTTCACATCAGCAGAATGTTTTCTTCCACGGAAGGATAGGGTTCCCATACTGTCTTTACTCCATGCCGTGCTCCAGTGAAGAAATTTCCGCCCTGACCACAGTCCTACACTACCAGAGCATTAATTATGCAACATGGCAGACCTCATTTTGTTCGTTTATTCACCCACAGTACCACAGAGTACTACTGCAGTCAGAGTACATCAGGACCATGTAAAGTAAATGGAAGCTGAAGAAGGTCACTCCTTCATTCCGAAAGGTACCAGGGGCAGATGCAGAAATTTAAAACAAAATGGGCTTCGGCCTTCTCCTTCTTTCTGAGCGTTAATAGTTCATTTAGTGCTCCACCTACCTCCTCGGCCCATCTTCTGCTATAAAACTCATGAGAAAACATTGTAAAGGTTTTTGATGAGATATCAGGGAAATGCAAGCATTTTCCTCTTGAGACAAGTTCTCTGTGTATAGTGTAAGATAGGCTGAGATATGATGCATTCAGACTGAATGTTCAAGCTATGGGCTATGATGTACCTGATTGGTGTTGTTTTTAATATGACAAGCATGTTTCTTTGGATCCTGATCTAAAGCAGCTGGTGATGTTTTCTTTTCTCTGGGTTTAATTCCATTTCATTTCATTCCATTTCTGCTGGTAGGCAACAGAAGTATAATATAAGATTCATCCTTGATAGGTGCCTTATTATTTCCTGCTCTCCCTACCTCAATGTTTTCTGCTCATATGTGTATCTGAATGTTGATTTCAATTGATTTAACCAGTGTAGTGGATGATATTGCCTAATCTCTGATGTATGAATTAATGAAATCTGTGTTTAGACGTTCTTGGTAGGATTTAGCTGGAAGGTTTGGGAACAATGGGGATTAGTGTTAGCCCTGTCCACTAGGATCTTTGCACGACCAGCTAGTCTTTCTAAGTTCCCTGGTAATTACCTCTAATTCTGTCCAAGCAGACCTGGAGTTAAATGACCTCTGGTCTGATCTATAGACAGAGTTAGTTGGTTCTCCTCCTCTCATTGTCTGTCCTTAATGTACCATTCCACCAATTATCCTTCGAGATCCAAACGCTCTAGATGACTATCCCAAATGAAAGCTTGCACATTGAACACAAATAAATCCTTTCTTGACTCCACAGCCCAATGGCTTTGATGTTCTCTGAGTTATTTGCCTCTGCCTAAGCTTCCTCTCTGCTCTTCTTTGTCTCATATTGGTCCTTCTTTTCCCGATTCCCTCCAACCAAACACAAACAATCAAACAAACAACCTCGAGCCTATAACTAGCCTAAAATCATAACTTAGAAATTCAAAGGCATAACCTTTGACTACCATAGAGAGATCCCTCTCTGGACCTAAGAGGGCTAGATCCTAAGGTCCCAAAGTGGTTCTCTGTTGTCTCATCTTTTGGTTTTGTCAACAAGCCTAACAGTGGGAACTCCAAATTTAAAACCACATTCAAAATGAGACCGTTAAAATTTCAAGTTGATGAAAATATGTTCCACATCGAAGTCTTTTCATGACCGAGAGTTGGAATGGAGATCAGAACTGGAATACATCACTATTCGTTCGAGGGCATGTTGTCGAAAGCACTACCAGGGGAGACACCAGAGGAAATAGCGAGTAGGATTTCTCGACTGCAGCTAACACCTTTACTGGAACAGCTAGACACGAGGGTAAAGGACTTCAGTCGGGTAATACAAACTCTCACAAGTGCTTCTCCTATGTTTCCTTAGAGATGGATTCTTCAAATTTCGTATCACTATCTCACCTTCCACTCCTATTGCCTCACTCCTCACTCCTCACCATGTTCAATTCACCCTAAGCAACCATAGTAACTTCAATCGATAAGATTAAGGCAACTAGACCACCATTAGCTACCCCTAAGGCAAATAAAGCAAGAATTATGTTGCCTACGAAAATAGTTTGCCTCACCGAGGAAGATCAGACCCAACCCATGGATACGGGAGTGCCAGTTCGAGAAGAGCCAGAGGCTGCCACCCAGGTCACCTCTGCGCTGCCTGTGTTTGATTCGTTCTTGGTTTTGAATATTAAAACATCATCTCCACCCCACACTCACACCTCTTCACCTCGCACTCACCATTCATCACCCCATACTTCATTTACTTCCAAAGACCAATCCACTCGCACTCCATCCACCTCAGAAACTATCCTTAACCTAGTAAATTTAAGAAACAAGACAAATTGGGACACCAAGGCAAAATTTAACTCAAGTATGGCTATGGTACCCGAGGTTAACCAACCTCTGGTGGCGCAGGGAACTTTCCTGGAACTATTACTTCAGGGGGGATCTTTTACCAGCAGACACAATGCCCTTGCCAAAATAGTTGAACAAATTTAGGTAAGCCAACTTAATACTACAGCAGATTCAACCGACCATGAGTATGAATAACCCAGAAATTCAGCTGCCATAACAGAACCAACCCGCATCATTGCATGAGCACTCAGAAATATCAATAGCCAGCAGGAAACCACTCAGAGAAAGACCGCCATCCAACGACATGAGAGTATGCAGACCTGTGAACTGGACAACAATACAACTTCATTCAGAGAGCAACACAGCAGGCAGAAGGGTTGCATGACGACCTCCAACATAGGTTCGAGCAAATACAACAGCAAGTCCTTGCACTTACTGAAGAGCACAATCAGCTAAAACGGGAGAAGGAAAGCCTACAAGAATAGCTGGACAACGTAACAGAAATATTCAAGACCTCTGGCCAATATTAATTACCCAGGATGACAAGATGTCAGAGGACATGTCAACCTGCTCCACATTCAAAAGGTTTATCTGAGTGAAAATGACATGTACATGTCTCAGCAAAGAAAACCAAGAGCTTAGACAAGCGCTAGCCGCGAGACCAGCATTAACAGATCCGACTGTGATATATGCTGAGAAGGTTACCGAGAAGCAGAAACAAGTAACCAGAATGAAGGAAACCTTGGGGACGACAGTCAGAGAGGCTTACAACCTACTGAGCATTTACACAAATGCTCTAATTAGTTAACCATGAAAGCCCAACCTATCTCAGCACAGCTTCAACATATTTCACAAGAGATCAAAGAGGCCACAGATCTCGTCGGCATAATCCAGCTCTACAACCAAGCAGAGGTACTGGAAACTAGAATAAAAAATATATAGGAGCATTCTGCTGCCACAAAGCAGGTCCTTAGAGAGCTAAGGAAACCAGTCAAGCAGAAATCAGAGGCAATACAGCAGATGGCAGCCGAAGCTGGGATGAAAATTCAAGAAGTATTCAATAAATTGCCGCTAGTAGCAGGCAAAACCGAGGCTGAAAGAGTTGCCACTGAAACCGACCAATTAATTAAGGAATGGAAATAGGAAATTAACAAGTTCAGAGAACTCAATTCTTCAGCATTGAGCAAGGTTCTCAAGTTGGGGGCTTTGTTTGGACACAATGAAGAAACAAAGAAGACAGAGTCAACCTCAGAAGAAGACAAACCAATGGAAACTGCAACAACAGGAAAAGATTGAATCGAGACAAGTCAATAGCGTGTGGTCGGGGCCTGTTGGGGCCTTTGTTTTGGAAAAAAGGAATAGTTTTGAGTTGCGGAGAACAGGTGGCGGAGCAAAATCATGGTAGACAGGTAACTGTCACAGTTGCGGATAGCCGAAATATAGGTGGCGCGACAATTGCGGAGAATATCAAAGATGGCAGGTATGGGAGATAAAGACAATCAGCGAAACTCCCAGTAATCACGAAGAAGCGGCAAACAGCAGAGCAGGAAAAGAGGAAAGACTGACAGTCACGTTGGCGGAAGAACAAATAGGCAATCAACCAGCGTAGATGAGTTAGTTAGTCCAGAAGAGGGCCGAGTGAGAGAGCAGAGCCGTAGGAGAGCTTTGTGAGATCTCTGTTGTACTGAATCACCTTGTAATAGACTCTGCGGAGTGATGTATGATGTTTGATATTGATAATGAAATATGGTTCTTATTGTGTTTGATGTTCTGAGTTGAGTGCTAATCATTTTCTTATTGTGAATGTATGCCCCATTTTAAATTTTAATTCGACATCCTGAACATAATAGTAATATCTTCTTTAAGTAGTGGCGTTTGTTTGTTGATTCAGTGCTTTATAGTTTCCACTTTCTCTTGTAGTTGTGGTATCGATAACGATAATATGTCTCCTAAAAACTTTTCTTACACGAGTCCTTTTGCTTAACATAAGGTGAGAAATAACAATTGGCGTAGGGTGAAAATGCTGGTGTTGTGTTAGACTACTACGGAAACCTTGTTGGCCTCTATCTTGAACCTGGTTCTTGTCATGAGCCTCTTTGCTTGACCTGATTCATTAGGAGCTATTCTCATGTTATTATATTCGAATATTTGTAACTATTGTAAAAGATTTCTATTTTACTCCCATATATTTATAAATAATTGATGAAAAGCAGCTAAATCAGCTATATGATTGGCAGGTAAAGCTTTAAATCATTTCTTAACCTCTCCTGCTAATGTTTGTGCAAACAATATCATTTGTACATCAACTTCATCAATTTCATGTAATTCAAAGTAATCAGTCATTTTATTTACATTTTGTTGAGCAGTATATTGACCAGTACCATCAAACAGAAATATTTTTCTCTCTTAATCCTATGGCATGGCATTTAATTGAGCTGGTAAGACCAAAGGGGCATATCTGGCTACAATGGCTAAGGTTCTAGCTTGACTGGGAGGTAAATGAGCGGTGCTTGATGATGAGCTTGAAATGCTTGCAAATGAGCTTGGAATACTAGAAGATGTACTTGGAGATGAGGTTGAAGTACTTGAATATGTACTTGTAACACTAGAAGATGTACTTGGAATACTAGAAGATGGAAATAAAATTCTAGGTTGAAGAGGAAGCTTGGGGATGAATGGTTCTGTGGAATGATCTATGGTGGATATTATAGATGAGGTGGTACTAAATAAATCTGTATTTACATTCTCTGAAGGAATGGTAGAATGCTTAGGGGTAGCAACAACTAGGGCAGCTAATTCAACGGACTGTTGAAAATAGGCTTCATCTATATCCTTAATCAAAGTTGCAGTCAAACTATCAAGTTTATCAAATGTCTCTAGAACCTGTTGATATAAGTCTAGTTGTATAGTTTCCTTCTTTTCTTTAATGAGTTGAACAAAATTAGGATCTATTACACTATCATAGATTGAATTTTCAGATTTGGTTCTAAACAAAGAGTGTTCAAATGATAAATCGAATTCAATATCTTATAAGCTTGATAATTATTTAGGCAGTGAATTTGCTTTGATTAATTGAATACTACTTGTTGGTGTCCCGTGTTTTGATAGTTTGGCAAATCAAAAGACAAGGCAACATCAGTACCAATCTTTAGAGTCCCAGGATCTAGTCCTCCTGTTCTCAGAGAGGGATCTCTCGAATGTTTGTTTGCAAAGGTTTATCTTGTGTGCTTAGAATATGGATTTTAGACTAGTTATTAAGTGTTTGTTTGTTTGTTTGGTTGAATATATACAGCAGAACATGAAGGATCTAGGAAAGATAAATAGAATGGAGAAACATCTGGTTCATTGGGAAATGGAGTCAAAAAGAGGTCATAACATACTCATCGATGGATATGGGATATCAGAGGGAAAATCTAACTTGGCCACAGGATCCTTTGGTTTTTGGAATGAGATGGACATCAATGATTTGAAAAGAGAAGTTTTAATTCTCAAACAAAGGGAATTTGAAAGCACAATTTGAACAATAAAGAGCTTTTTGATAGACAGGGCTAACCATGAATTCTACAAATCACACCTTTAAGAAAACAAATGATTTCAAAACAACTTTTAAAATGAAATCTAAGATTCAGGGAACACCCTATTTCCTCGAAGATTTAATTTCAAATGACTTAGAAAACATAAAAGATTCACTGATAACTGCAGTCATAGAAGAGGGAACACCTAACACATCTATGATTACAACTATAAAGACCTTTGAGACAACTTTTTAAGTAAGGAAAAAGGGCAAGATCAGAACAGACCTCCTTGACTCACTATAAATAGAAAACCACAAAGGGAGACTTCAATAACAGTTTTAAAGTGGCAGCAGACAAGCAGGGAGAACCATAAATCATGCTGAAACTTAATATTCGAACTATTAAGGAAATAAACAGGCATGAAGACTAAAGAGAGAGATTAAAGACTCTAAAATACTTCAGCAGAAGAAAACATAAAACAGTGAAGGATGAAAAGGTCTAAGGTGCTTCCAAGAGTCATTTCTTAGCCTAAAACTTTCAACCTACTGCAGTAAGAAATTGTGGACCATAATGAAAACAAGGGAAAACATTAATTAGTTTAGAATACTTCACCAATAGCCAAGCTCATGGATCCAATGATAGAGCCTTCATAGTAATAAGCATGCAACAACATCATCAGGGTGTCCAAGACTTCAATTTCCTCTTCAACTTCAACAGACTATGTATTATTTCAAAAAAGTTTCAATATTACAACTAGTGATCAACCAACAACCAACCCTTTTCTCATCTTCTCCAGTAATATTTATAGAAGAATGAGGAGGTGAAATGGGATAAAATATCTTCTAATTTCAATTAATACAATGCACTGTCTCTCGGCCTTTGAGGGGCTCAAAATAGAGAATATTTTTTATATTTCCCCGGTATTAATTGGTTTACATTAACTATTAGGCTTGCTGGAAAGAATTTGTTGACTTCAAGGCTTCTTATCATCCTTGAAATAACTTCTGCTAACAGCTACAATAAGTTCCTTTGGTTGAAATAACTGTTCAGCTGTGTTGATGCTAAATATCTCCTGGTCTGGTAATAACTCGGCCTCCCTTTGATTGTTTTGAGGCTGCAGGTGGCTCTGAGGTAGCTGGGGATTCAATTAGCCCATGATGTGGCAGCTTATGCTTTCTATTTGATAAAACACTCACGTTTTTCTTTAAACTTTGTTTCAGTCGAAAGGATTAGGCTTTTGATAATCCATTTTAGCCATAATCCCTGCAAATTTGTCTTCAATCTTCCATGCTGATGCGTTTAGTGTTCGACACTGATATCCTTTGATTTGTGATTGACTTGCTGTGTTTTGTCGGTATGCGATGCTGCACAAAGGTGAGAAGGCATCAATTCCTCACACATCATTGATAAAACGTGGATTTCGAACCCTTTGAATGATCTCCTCTGGTGAATCGAAAGGCAGGAGGATCGTCACCCTCTGCCTTTGAATTTCCTTCAGATATAGCGGAAATTTTTTTAAACCCTGCACAATACAAAAAACATTAGGAAATCTTGCATGTATAATTCATATTGATTCAGAGGATGTGTGGAGTGAGCGTGGCCGTTGGATGGCATCATCCAACGGTCAACATTGATTTAGAGGAGTTTAAAAAGAAAGGGAGGAAGGATTCAATCGGAGCGGTCGATCGCACAGAGATCGACGGTCAGGAGCGGAGGTGAAAAGTCAAAGCGAGGGAAATGAGAGCAATAAATTTTGGGTCATCGATCTGCAGATCAGATCGACGGCGGAGATGTTGTTACCGCTGCGCTGGGGCCTAGTTATCGCGTGGGCATCTTTAGTGAGCGATCGTCGTCCGATGGGCGGTCTCAGATCGGACGGTGGACATCCATATCGCGGCGGGTCTACGTCTGAATTTTAACGCGCGATGGATGGCGGTTTGGTGAACAGCGCCCAGGCCACGCGTCAATCAGTGAGTGGAATCACTGCCGATCGGGAGAAAACCGCCCGTGCTCAAAAAGCGGTGCGTTGGATACCGCATGGTTTTCGCAACGGTGAGTGGTTGGTGGGGACCACCGGGGAGATGGATTCAGCGCCGTCCAATCTTTAGATTAGATCAACGGTGCAGAGTGATTTAAATTTCGCACTGGCGGTAATTTATAAATATAATGAAAAAACATTAAAATAATATGAAATCAAAGGTTTTACACTTTGAGCAGATATATTTAAATATTCAAAATGGCTTGGCGCCCAATTGCAGGGCCACAGGTTATATGGAAAGCCATATGACCAGGGGATTGTGGATGAGGGCTAATAGGCATGAGGTAATGCAGTAAGCACTTAGAAGATTTAGTGCTCGGTCCTGGCACCTGGGCGTAAGGAGAGGGGGGTTAAAGACTTAGCCCAAGGGGGCTTAAGTCTACAATACATAAAAATATGATTTTTATGGATTTTGAATGATTTTCAAAGGTTTTGGGGGTTTTTGATAAGGCTAAGAAAGGGTTTTAAGCTTTATCAAAGGGTTTTGATGAAGGGGAAAGGGAAAAATCATGAAAATGAGGGGTTTCATGGGAGAAGGAAAAGCAAAGATGAGGTTAGTTTTGGAAGAAAGGGAAAGGGGAAAAATGGTGCTTGCAGCAGTTTTTCTTCATGTAATGACAGCAGAAATTCTGAGTTGAAAAGGGGAAAAGCAGTGATGATTATCCAAAGGATAGGATATTATCAAAAGACTTTAAGCATCAGCAATTTTAGCAATGAAATTGTTTCTTGAAGGTTATCCAGCATCATTTAGCCACCACCTGTTATGACAGAATTTATGGGTGGCTAACAGTGGCTCCACTTGGGGATGGTGCCTTATTGAAGGCATCAAGAACTTCAGACTTGCATTCTCTGGGAGGCTGATCAGTTGCCTCATCCATTGGGCTGCCCTTCCTTTGCTGGGATGATATTACTCTGAAAACATATTAGCAACCATAAAAACAATGGATCTTTCATCAACAAGCTTTCTACCTACCCAATCCTACAGACCTAACATTTTTTCTTCATTAGAGTGCACTTGGATTGGTAGACTCTTTTACAAAATTTTATTCTTTCGAAAGCAGGAAATCTAATATATTTCTACTCCTTATTTCTCCATGGACCCAGATTAAACAGTTGAGCCCATATGATTCTCTACCTAATCTACTGTCTGTTGGGATTAGACTGTGCAACAAAATTTATTCTCTAAATTATACAACAGAAATTGAAAAGCATTCAAGTCAGGATTGAACAGTCTAACTTGATGCTAGTCTATGGCATAAAAACAAGCTGCACATAGATATTATTTTGCAGAAAATTAAATCAAAATGGAAGGCTTAAGATCTGAAAGTTTCAAAGCACTTCCTTCCTCTTTTTACAACTTTGTTTTTGAATTTGTTTGAGTTTTTTTTTGCGTATCCCCTGGTTCAGATTTGGAGCTAATTAGAACCAGATTTACCTCTTGTTTGACTCAGGATTTGAAACAGATTTGAGTCACTCTCTTTGCTTGGAATATTTAGGTTCAGATTTTGAGCATATTTGAACCTTTGATTTCTATCCTAAACTATCCACTGATAAGCCAAGATTAAACAGTTTGGCAAATCGAATTCACTACCCTATCAACAGAAAATTTAAAGCTAAGTAGTCAAGATTAAACTGTTTGACTAACTAGAAGTGTGCTTTTTTAGGAGTGGCATTTGAGTTTGCACACTTTCAGATTTGTTTCTCTTTTTTTTTGGTATGGGGCTATACCTTTCTTGTTTTCACAATCTGCCCTCTTTTCTTTCTTTTTCTGTTTTTGTATTTTTTACTTTCATAACTTTGAATGAAATGTCAAGACTATGATATTTACAATGGTAGAATAAAATTCTTTAAAACTTATGACTCTTGGCAGAAGTAATGCTTGAGCATTCTGCCATTGACAGGACCTCCATACAGATCTTCTCCATTCAATTCCTTCAGGAAAAATGCATTGTGACCCCTCTCAGCATGAATAATATAGGGCCCCTTCCACAAGCTCTCAAACTTGCCATGTTTTCCCTTCTCTTCTCTCCTTGAATCCCACTTAAGAAAAATATTTCCAACTTGGAAATTGTTTGCCTTAGTCCCTTTGTCAAATAGCTTCTTCATATTTTCTTGGACCAACTGTGTTCTCTCATAAACTTCTTCTCTAGTCTGCTGTAAATGGATTGTTTGGTTGATTCTTCTCTGCATATCATTCTCTTCAATCTGCACTTCTTGAAGGAGTTTCATGACTAGAACTCCTAATGAGGTAGGAAAAACTGCATCCATGCCATAAACTAACTGATAGGGGGACATATTTATTGATTTCTTTGTAGTTAACCTATCAGCCCACAAGGCATGAACCAACTTACTGTGCCATGATTTTTTATTATGTTCCAACAATTTCTTAATGATATTGATGAGGCTCTTGTTGGAAGATTCAACTAATCCATTTCCTTGGGGATAGTAAGCAGTGGAATGGCCCAAGGTTATGTGGTATTTGTAACAGAAATCAACCATCTTCTTAGATTTAAAAGCAGCAGCATTGTCTGTTATGATTTTTCTGGGACAACCAAATCTGGATAGGATATTGGTTTCAAGAAACTTGATAATGACAGAGTCATTAGCATTCCTGGAAGGTATAGCTTCTATCCACTTGGTAAAGAAGTTAGTGGCTATGAGGATCCACTTATGTTGAGCTGAGGAGGATGGATGAATTTCCCCAATGAAGTCCAGCCCCCATTGTTGAAAAGGTGCCTCAACTCTGATAGGATGTAAAGGTAAGGGAAGGAGTTTTCTTTTGCCATCAAAGATTTGACACTTATGGCAAGACATGACCAACTTTTGAGTGTCTGGGAAAAGGGTAGGCCAATAGTAACCAGATCTAAGAATTTTGTTTGCTGTGGCCTTCCAGTAGAGGTGTCCTCCACATTCTCCATCATGCAATTCATGCATGATTTTCCCTGCATCATCTTCAAGTAAAAATTTAAGAAAAATTCCAATATCGTTTTTCCAATATAATACCCCATCTAAGATGCAAAAAATTAAAGCTTTTTGTTTCAAAAATCTGGCTTTGGTTTTAGGCAAAAAAGGAGTGGCATTCAAATATAAAAGGACATAAATAATGTCAGCATACCAAGGAGAATTCATAAATGTTTCTTCAATGAAAGGAGTAGTAGACTCTTCTATTTCTTCCAACACATCTACCATATTCATGTCTAGTGCTTGGAAGTTAGACTCAGCCATAAGTTTTGCTAATCCTTGCCCTTTAACTAGTTTGGTGGGCCTAATTTCTAAGTCATATTCAAGAATAGTTGCAATCCATTTTCCTCTTTTACCATCAGGGTCTTGACTTAGAATGTCCTTGACAACAGTATGTGGAACAAAAGCAATTATGTGAGAGTGTAAAATATAGACCCTAAAGTCTTTTAATGATTTCACTAATGCTAAGGCTTGCTTCTCCATGATGTTATATTTTAGAGGAGCATCTCTTAAGGCCCTACTAAAGAAATATATTGGTTGTTCGTGTCCCATATCATTCTTTTGAAGTAAAACTACGGCTATTGTATGTTCAGATGCAAAGGAAAAAATGTAAAAGTCTTTGGTAAAATCTGGACTAATCAGGACTGGTGTTTGAGTAAGAGCTTATTTGACCAATTCGAGTGATTGTTTAGCTGGTAAAGTCCATTTTACACCAACATTTTTCTTAAGCATGTATGTAATGTTTTTTAATAGCTCAGCAAGATTAGGAATAAACCTCCTCATAAACTTAATCTTTCCAATGAAAGATTGCAATTCTTTGAGGCTCCTTGGATGGCTGATCTGCAATATGCCATCTATCCTTGTAGGGTCTATTTTGATTCCTTCTTCTGAAATTATATGGCCAAGAAGTTTACCTTCTTAGAGACCAAAGAGTGTCTTCTTGGGATTCAATGATAAGCCAAATTTCCTACACTTCTCAAAAACTTTTCTCAGGTGAATTAAATGTTCTTAATCAGTTTTTGAGAAAACGATTATTTCATCAAGGTAAATGATTATGAAATTGCCAATGTCTTCAGAAAATGCTATGTCCATGGCCCCTTGGAAGGTGGCCCCTGCATTCATTAATCCGAAAGGCATTTTGACATACATAAAGGTGCCCCAAGGTGTGGTAAAAGCAGTTTTGATTTGATCACTTGGGAGCACTAACACCTGGTTGTAACCCGAGAACCCATCTAAGAGGGATATCCTTCTTGACCCAACTACCCTTTGAATTATATGGTCCATCTTGGGCAAGGGGTAGTTGTCCTTTAAAGAGGCTCTATTTAAATTTCTGAAGTCAATACAGAGCCTGCTTTCCCCTGTTTTCTTTCTAAGAGAAACTAAGTTTGATACCCACTTTGAAAATCTAATGGGTACTATGATTCCAGCATCATGCATTTTTTCAATCTCTGCCTTAACTAGAGGGAGTAAGAGAGGATTTATTCTCATTAGTTTTTGTTTAAAAGGATTTTGATTTTCTTTCAAAGGAATTTTATGCTGAATGATGCTGGTATCATATGATTTTAGGTCTTTGTATCCCCAAGAAAAAACATCTTTAAACTCTTTGAACAACTCTATGTACTGCAATTTTGTGTGAGCTGGGAGAGTGTTGGATAGTTTGATCATCTTGGGTTATGCTATACTGCCTGCGTTATGTTCTTATACATATGTTTCCATAGGCTCCATTCTTGGTTCTTTGGCTACATATTTAAAATCAAAAAGGCGTTCTAAAGGTGCTAGACCTCTTGGAATTTTATCATTTTTGCATTGTAAAACTTCCAAAACTTCCAAGTCTTCTTGGTCTACATTGTCAGTTATCTCTGCTTCAAAAGGATTCTCACAATGATTTATATCAGCAGTATATGTCATTTTAACTTCTGGGATTTGTTCAATATGTAAACAATTTTCTCTATGGCTGGTTTCTAATATTGGTATGCTGAAATCATTTTCTGATTTCAAGAAATTATCTATGCGTTTGTCAGAATCAAACACTTTCCAGTGAACTTCGTTATCAGGCACAGCAGGCCTGTGTTTTACCTTCACACTGAGTTGTTCATTTATCTCAGGTATTTGGAAATTGCTGGCATTGAAAGCGAGTTCATTTGCTAGATGATTTAGTTCTCTTGGAATGAAGATAATTTCATACTTTTCAAAGGTTTTCAATAGATCAAGGGCAGTGTTTCGATATTCCCTAAGTTTTGGATTTCTAGCTGAGTATTCTCCTTTGATTTGTCTTATGATAAGTTCAAAATCTCCTAAGATTGATATCCTCTGGGCTTCTAACTGTTTAAGCAATTGTAAGCCTAGGAGAAGTGCTTCATACTCAACAATATTATTAGTGCATGGGAAATCCAACTTATATGAAAAAATATTATTTGTATTTTGAATCCACACACCTGCTCCTGCACTTGTTTTATTACAAGATCCATCAAATTTTATTGTCCAAAGTATGTCATTCCTATTTTCATTTTCTTGTTGCTGTTGATCGGTAATGTTTTGAATTTGATCGAGGGGAAGATTGGATTTTTCTGGTGAACTGATTGGGTCCATGTTTTCTTTATCTTGTTGAGTAATTTCATCTTCGTTGCATAAGATAAAGGAATCTAAACTTCATTGAATAGAATAGATTGGAGAGTTGTTTGGTTTGTCTATGTTGCTCACCATGTACTTCATGTGAGATTCCCTGTATAGTCTTCTTTTTTGGTTAAAAACAGGGATGGTGGCATAAGACATGTCCATTTGAAGGCTCCCCTGAAGTTTGGCTCCCCGAGATCTTGATAAGAGCATGCCATACTTAGGGGGAATGTCAGCTACAACTATGTCCATGACTAAACTCTTAGCAGGGATTTGGGATAAGTTAACACACAAATATTTGATTAAACCCAAACATTTGACTCTGCTTGAGTCAAAGGAATACAAATCTTTGTATGGTTTAGTAATTTCTAAGCCTAAGCTTTCCATCACTACCTTGGGCATTAGATTGTGTGAAGCTCCAGAGTCTAACATGGCATTATGTAAGATTTTCTCATGTATGTTCAAACTAACATAGAAGGGAGGGATGGCCCCTTCTTGGTATTTTCCTTCAACTTCTGGACCAAACAACAAATCAGGTTTGTCATCTGTCAAGTTTAAGGTGTCAGTATCACTTCCTAAGTTCAAAGCTTTCAAAACTTGGTTTTTGTAGACCTCTTGGGTTACTAGTTCAGCTAGGGGGATGGTAATTTTTATCTTAGCAATCTCTCCCTCAAGGCTGAAAGGAATAATAGACTTGTTGATATTTACATCGACCTTTTCAATTGAATTCTTTTCAGCAACTTTGATTTGTTGAACCTTGTTTGGACTGGTAATTGGGAGAGTTTTATTAGGACCACTAGCTGAAGTGCTAGGGGTGCCCTGTTCAACAATTGGCTGGACACTTTTGTCTTTGTTTAAGTCTGGTTTCTTGGCCAAAATGTTGGTTTTCTCTGTTGTCTTTTTGGGCTTGTTTTCTATGTTTTTCTTGACAGCAGTGCTAGTGTTCTTATATTTTGAATTATCTATGCTTCCCTTGCTCCTAATATCATACTGTTTGTGTACCTCTATGATTGCATTTTCAAAACCCAATCTATAGTCATCAGAATCTTCATAAGTGTTTGTATTTTGATCATAAGAGAAGAAATCTTGTTCTTCCTCGGTGAGGAAAACATCATCCCCACTGTCTGATCCAATCAAGTTTACATGAGATTCTTCCAACCTTTCCAACTCCCTATCTTCCTCATATTGATCTACATAGTTTTGTTGAAAGGGAGGTCTAATCTATTGGTCACTTTCTTTTTTCTTATCTTGATTCCTGTCTCTTCTATAATTCTAATTTCTATTTCTGTTTTGATTGTTTTGAGGTTGTGTTCTCTCAAGTATGCTCATCCGTTTCATGATCTCTTCCAACATTTGTTCTGTTTTTGAGCTAGATGTGGAGGGTGTAGTGTCATATTTATAAGTTACCCTCTTCTCTAATCTCAACCTATTTCTTTTCTCAATTATGTTTGCTTCTACGCTCGGAGCTCCTTTCTGCATGTCTTCTAAGGTTGAGTAATCCCTCTCTCTTAACTGATACATCATGTCAACATCAAGGCCTTCAAGATATCTTACTAAGGCCATGCCTTGAGGAGGCTTCATGTGAGGTGGAAGAGCATTGTAAATGCTATTAAACCTAGTGGAGTAGTCAGGAATACTATCTCCTTGATTTCTCTTGAGGCTGCTATATTCTGCCAGTATTTGGAGAGGATTCTTTTTGAGTTCCCATTCGTTGATAAATGTTTGATGCAAGGAAAGGAGATCATTTATGCTGTTAGGAGTTAAATTTTTGAACCATTTCTTTACATCTCCTCCTAAACTCTAGGCAAATATCCTCATCTTCACAGTTTCTTCTTCTATCTCCATGTAATCAAATGCATCTTCCATTCTATCTACATGATGTTGAGCTGATGTAGATTATTTTCCAGTAAAGTGAGGGATTTTGGACTGGTAATCATTTGGTAGGGGAAGCAGAGTTTGTGGTAACACTAATGGGGCATACCATGTTTCCATGGCTGGAAATAAGGGTGGATTTACAACAGGGAAAGCGGGCTGTAATGAAGTGATTTGAATAGTGGATGTTGGATGAATAGATTGTTGAGCTGATATTGGATGAGAGACACCTAAATTTAGAAGGAAATGTAAATCAGGTGGTGTTGTTTCTCTACTACTAGGATGTTCACTTTGTTGTGGGGATGAGAGTGAAGACTCAGAGTCTATCTGAATTATATCATCAAACGATCTAGTTCTACAAGGATTTCTTAAGTTGACTTGTGATTGGTGTAGAGCTGCAAGATTTTTAGGAAGTGAATTAGCTCTCAAGGGTGATCTGAAAACAGTTGAAAATTTAATATTAGGAAACTCCCTAAGTATACTCTCAGGGTTATCAACTATTTCCGATGGGTTTGGGTTAGGGAAGGCTCTAGTATGAATCTTTCTAGGAGCCACTATGCTGTGTTTTTCGAATCTAGCTAACAAGAAAAATTTTGACCAAGTATGACAATCTTTTTAAGAGGCTAATTGATCTTTTTAAAGGAAGAAAAATTTAATCCTAAAGCCTTCTAACTGAGTTCATATGATGTTATAAAGATTATGGATCTTCCCAGTGGAATCTAAAGGTCTGTTTTGTGGAGTCACCAGGTGGAAATTTTTAGCTCTTTTGGAGGTAAAAGGTTTTATGGTCCACCACCAAGTTTATTGTGAAGGCAAACTAAAATATTTTTGGGTTTTTCTGAGTTATTTCGGTCTTACAGGTTAAGAGAGTGTCCTTAAACTGATTTAACACTTAGCTAAGGTGTTTAATCATATAGAGTTCACTCTTATGGCTTGGTAACTGCTTCCTTCAAGGTTTGATAAGGTTTAATGAGAATCCTAAGGGTTAATTAGTTTGTCACTGATTCAATTAAGTCCTATCATGATTACCATTGCTTGGTAGTGCTTGAGGGAGGTTACTTATGTTATACTAGACAGTGAGTGTTTTGTTTTTAATATTTTACTCAGGGTCCCACCGTGATCGCCATTATGTTGGTAGCGATGAGGTTGCTAATAATCACTGGATATTCTTGAAAATAAGGGATTTCTGGAGTCCTGAAGGGTACTTAGATTGTTGCTAACTCAGAAGAGTCCCACCATGATCGCCATTACGTTGGTGTCCCGTGTTTTGATAGTTTGGCAAATCAAAAGACAAGGCAACATCAGAACCAATATTTAGAGTCCCAGGATCTAGTCCTTCTGTTTTCAAAGAGGGATCTCTCGAATGTTTGTTTGCAAGGGTTTATCTTCTGTGCTTAGAATATGGATTTTAGACTAGTTATTAAGTGTTTGTTTGTTTTTTTGGTTGAATTGATACAGCAGAACATGAAATATCTAGGAAAGATAAATAGAATGGAGAAACATCTGGTTCATTGGCAAATGGAGTCAAAAAGAGGTCATAACATACTCATCGATGGATATGGGATATCGTAGGGCAAATCTAACTTGGCCACAGGATCCTTTGGTTTTTGGAATGAGATGGAAATCAATGATTTGAAAAGAGAAGTTTTAATTCTCAAACAAAGGGAATTTGAAAGCACAATTTGAACAATAAAGAGCTTTTTGATAGACAGGGCTAACCATGAATTCTACAAGTCACACCTTTAAGCAAACAAATGATTTCAAAACAACTTTTAAAATGAAATCTAAGATTCGGGGAAAACCCTATTTCCTCAAATATTTTATTTCAAATGACTTAGAAAACATAAAAGATTCATCGATAACTACAGTCATAGAAGAGGGAACACCTAACACATCTATGATTACAACTATAAAGACCTTTGAGACAACTGTTTAAGTAAGGACAAAGGGAAAGATCAGAACAGACCTCCTTGACTCACTATAAATAGAAAACTACAAAGGGAGACTTCAATAACAGTTTTAAAGTGGCAACAGACAAGCAGGGAGAACCATAAATCATGCTGAAACCAACTATTCGAACTATTAAGGAAATAAACAGGCATGAAGACTAAAGAGAGAGATTAAAGACTCTAAAATACTTCAGCAGAAGAAAACATAAAACAGTGAAGGATGAACAGGTCTAAGGTGCTTCCAAGAGTCATTTCTTAGCCTAAAAATTTCAACCTACTGTAATAAGAAATTGTGGAACATAATGAAAACAGGGGAAAACATTAAACAGTTCAGAATACTTCACCAACAGCCAAGCTTATGGATCCAATGATAGAGCCTTCACAGTAATAAGGATGCAACAACATCATCAGGGTGTCCAAGACTTCAATTTCCTCTTCAACTTCAACAGACTATGTATTATTTCAAAAAAGTTTCAATATTACAACTAGTGATCAACCAACAACCAACCCTTTTCTCATATTCTCTAGTAATATTTATAGAAGAATGAGGAGGTGAAATGGGATAAAATATCTTCTAAGTTCAATTAATACAGTGCACTATCTCTCGGCCTTTGAGGTGCTCAAAATAGAGAAGATTTTTGATATTTCCCTGGTATTAATTGGTTTACATTAACTATTAGGCTTGCTGGAAAGAATTTGTTGACTTCAAGGCTTCTTATCATCCTTGAAATAACTTCTGCTGACAGCTACAATAAGTTCCTTCGATTGAAATAATTGTCCAGCTGTGTTGATGCTAAATATCTCCTGGTCTGGTAATAACTCGGCCTCCCTTTGATTGTTTTGAGGCTGCAGGTGGCTCTGAGGTAGCTGAGGATTCAATTAGCCCCTGATGTGGTAGCTTATGCTTTCTGTTTGATAAAACATTAACGTTTTTCTTTAAACTTTGTTTCAGTCGGAAGGATTAGGCTTTTGATAATCCATTTTAGCCATAATCCCTGCAAATTTGTCTTCAATCTTCCATGCTGATGTGTTTAGTGTTCGACACTAATATCCTTTGATTTGTGATTGACTTGTTGTGTTTTTTCGGTATGCAGTGTTGCGCAGAGGTGAGAAAGCATCAATGCCTCACGCATCATTGATAAAACGTGGATTTCGAACCCTGTGAATGATTTCCTCTGGTGAATCGAAAGGTGGGAGGATCGTCACCCTCTACCTTTGAATTTCCTTCAGATATAGAGGAAAAAACGTTTAAACCCTGCACAATACAAAAAACATTAGGAAATCCTGCATGTATAGTTCATATTGCTTCAAAGGACGTGTGGAGTGAGCGTGGCCGTTGGATGGCATCATCCAATGGTCGAGATTGATTTAGAGGAGTTTAAAAAGAAAGGGAGGAAGGATTCAATCGGAGCCGTCGATCGCACAGAGATCGATGGTCAGGAGCGGAGGTGAAAATTCAAAGCGGGGGAAATGAGAGCGATGAATTTTGGGCCGTCGATCTGCAGATCAGATCAACGGTGGAGATGTTTTTACCGCTGTGCTGGGGCCTGGTTATCGCGTGGGTATCTTCGGTGAGCGATCACCGTCCGATGGGCGATCTCAGATCAGACGGTGGACGTCCATATCGCGTCGGGTCTACGTCTGAATTTTAACGCGCAATGGATGGCGGTTTGGTGAACAATGCCCAGGCCACGCGTCAATCGGTGAGTGGAATTGCTGCCGATCGGGAGAAAACCGCCCATGCTCAAAAAGCGGTGCGATGGATACCGCATGGTTTTCGCAACGGTGAGTGGTTGGCGGGGACCACCGGGGAGATGGATTCTGCGCCATCCGATCTTTAGATTAGATCGACGGTGCGGAGTGATTTAAATTTCGCACCGGCAGTAATTTATAAATATAATGAAAAAATGTTAAAATAATATGAAATCAAAGGTTTTACACTTCGAGCGGATATATTTAAATATTCAAAATGGCTTGGCGCCCCATTGCAGGGCCACAGGTTATATGGAAAGCCATATGACCAGGGGATTATGGATGAGGGCTAATAGGCATGAGGTAATGCAGTAAGCGCTTAGAAGATTTAGCACTCGGTCCTAGCACCTGGGCGTAAGGAGAGGGGGGTTAAAGACTTAGCCCAAGGGGGTTTAAGTCTACAATACATAAAAATATGATTTTTATGGATTTTGAATGATTTTCAAAGGTTTTGGGGGTTTTTGATAAGGCTAAGAAAGGGTTTTAAGCTTTATCAAAGGGTTTTGATGAAGGGGAAAGGGAAAAATCATGAAAATGAGGGATTCCATGGGAGACGGAAAAGAAAATACAAGGTTAGTTTTGGAGGAAAGGGAAAGGGGGGAAATGGTGCTTGCAGCAGTTTTTCTTCATGTAATGACAGGAGAAATTCTGAGTTGAAAAGGGGAAAAGCAGTGACGATTATCCAAAGGATAGGATATTATCCAAAGACTTTAAGCATCAGCAATTTTAGCAATGAAATTGTTTCTTGAAGGCTATCCAGCATCATTTAGCCACCACCTGATATGACAGAATTTATGGGTGGCTAACACTACTTCCTAGACTTTTTCCTTTTCTAGTTTTTCTTAAAATTATGTCAGGATCATCAAAAATTACAGCAGGTTGTGGATCAGGATGAGCCCTGGTATAATATGTTCTTTTAGAAGCCATAATTTTAACTTTTCAATGAAAAAATTTAACAACCCTTAAACAATATTAATACAAAGAATGAGAATAATTGTTTCTTTTAAGATATGTTTAAACTAGGGACTGATTTCCCAAGTATGGTCACCAGTATGTTATCACTCCAAAATTTCCAAGGGTTTTTATGTGTGTTTAAAGAAATGTTAGAGGTAACTATCAACCACTTTAGAGATTAGGATCTATCCTTCCAAATGCTCAGAGAGGGCTCTCTCTTAATTATTTAACTTTGTTGTTTTAATTGATTTTAGGCTAGTTGTGTAAGATTAATTCGGTTTGGTTTTGATTTGTTGGTGGAATTACTGATTTAGATGGATAGATGTCTATCTATTTTCCATTGGGATATGGATTTACTGTATCAAGAAAACAAAACAGAATCAAGTAACAAAAGCAGTGTTACAGGACAAGGTAGCTGAGCAAAATCAGACCTTTAAGACTAAATGGTCAAATGATTTTCAATCGGGATCAAGGAGTAGTTAAGGATTCCTTAAACCGGATAATGAAGGAAGGTGAAAGGGGTCAATCAGAATGGGAGAGAAATTAAGGATTCCCAAATCCAGATATCGTAAGAAAACATTAAAATGAATAACAATTCAGAACAGAGTGTACTTAAACAAATTCTGCAATAATATTCCTGTTATAACATTTAAATTTGGAAAACATGCAAGTTTACAGCATACTTAAGGAAAAAACATGAATAATTGAAATATACTTCACTGAAGTGGCTCAACACATGAATCCTGTAAATAAATGCCTTTATTATTGTCATGTCTATCAACTTGGAAATGTTACAATAAACCCTTTGGTAGTAGATCAATTACAACTATACAAATGTTCAAGAATCCACCCTCAATACTTCGAATTGCTAAAGTATTTATACAAAAATTAATACAAAATATCCTAAAACTGATTTAGGATTTATTCAAGGGAAATAAAATATCTTCATGCCTCATTAGTCTGCCATTAATCACCAAAGGATTAGGCAGACCTTTCTGCCTCAAGACATCAAATTTGATCATGAATCTGTTCACTGCAAGCTCCATATTTTGACACTTGTCTTTAAGTTGTGTCATTAGGTTTCTCTTGGAAATTACCATTTTTACCTCTAAGATTGTTTCTGTTCTATCACTTATCCCAATTGATTCTAATTCATGCTTATTCTTAGAATTGAAAAACTTAATTATCTCAGTGGCCTCCTATGGTTTCTTTCCAAGTTCTTCTTTGACTTTCTAAATAGATTCACTAGCTTCCTTTATCAAGTCTTTCTGTTCAAATCTAACTTGGATAGAAGGCCAAATATCATTAATGGATTTAATGATATTGGCCCACAGTTTTTTCTTTGCTTGGGCTAGTGGCTCTTTCAGTGTTAATTCTTTTTCTAATTTTTGGAATCTATCATTCAACCTATTTGAGTTCTGTGTTTCAGGTTTATACATGATTTGAGCCAACTTATTTTCATCTTCTATACTTTTTACTTGATCCTTAAGCTTATTCATTTCAGTAGTCTTTATTGACATGTCTTTCATTCCTTTAATCAACTTACTTGCCTTATCATTGGGATGGGATGTTTTTGTTGCTGGTGTAGTAGCTGGTGTTGCTAAAACTTATGTTGTCACTGGAACTGATGTAGTAGTTGGGACAGTTGTAGCCACTGAAGCTGAACTTGAAGCTATGGGAATGGCAGTAACAGTAAGTACTTCCACGTTGGCCTTCTTTTCATGCACTAATTTTTCCATTGCATTCTACATCTCTTTCAGATGAGTTGTCAACTGAATGATGAGATTCATCATTTCATCTTTCTGACTTTCGTTCTCCAAAACTTATTTAGTTTTTAGATGTTTAGTGCAAGGTAATTTCAGCTCCTTCTTCAATGCAGCTATGTCTACATTCTTTTTCTTGATAAGCTCTTCAGATGCTTTGATGTTATTTGGGTCATATCCAACCTCCATGACCAACTCTTTAAGTGATTTTATTCTATTATCCTTCTCTTGCGAGGAATCCTTCTCTAGTTTTAACTGTGCTCTGATATTTTCTAGAGAATTTTGTAGTTTTTGGAAACTCATAGCTTTGTTGGTCATAGTGGAGTAGATCATTTCTCCTGCTTTCTTATGGAACTCAATATTATCTATAGGATGTACATCTTTAGCCATAACTTGAAAGGTTGTTTTCTTGTAGTTTGCTGATGATTTTGGAGCCTGCACTGTTGGCTGCAAAAAGGTCATTTGCATCTTCCTAGTTTTGTAATCAAAGGCTGAAAGTAACCTGTTCTGGTCACTAGGAGTTTGTTTCCAATACTGGGCATAAGTCATAGCTTTCAATACCTCATTCTTCAATTTGATTTCTTTATACTTTTCCATTATATATTTTTCTTTATCCACTAGTTTACTTAATTATCTCAGTGGCCTCTAAGAGATAATTATCTTTATCCATTTTATCCATATTATTTCTTTATCCATTTTTACCTCTAAGATTGCTTATGTTCTGTCACTTATCCCAATTGATTCTAATTCATGCTTATTCTTAGAATTGAAAAACTTAATTATCTCAGTGGCCTCCTATGGTTTCTTTCCAAGTTCTTCTTTGACTTTCTAAATAGAATCACTAGCTTCCTTTATCAAGTCTTTCTTTTCAAATATAACTTGTATAGAAGACCAAATATCATTAACAAAGTTAATGATATTGGCCCACAATTTTTTCTTTGCTTGGGCTAGTGGCTCTTTCAGTGTTAATTCTTTTTCTAACTTTTGGAATCTATCATTCAACCTATTTTCTTTTTGTGTTTCAAGTTTATACATTATTTGAGCCAACTTATTTTCATCTTCTAGAATTTTTACTTGATCCTTAAGCTTATTGATTTCAGTAGTCTTTATTGACATGTCTTTCATTCCTTTAATCAACTTACTTGCCTTATCATTGGGATGGGATGTTGTTGTTGCTGGTGTAGTAGTTGGTGTTGCTGAAACTTCTTTTTTCACTGGAACTGATGTAATAGTTGGGACTGTTGTAGCCACTGGAGCTGAAGTTGAAGCTATGGGAATGACAGTAACAGTAACTACTTCCATGTTGGCCTTCTTTTCCTCCACTAATTTTTCCATTTCATTCTCCATCTCTTTCAGTTGAGTTTTCAACTGAATGATGAGATTCATCATTTCATCTTTCTGACTTTCGTTCTCCAAAACTTCTTTAGTTTGTGGATGTTCAATGCAAGGTAATTTCAGCTCCTTCTTCAATGCAGCTATGTCTACATTATTTTTCTTGATAAGCTCTTCAGATGCTTTGATGTTATTTGGGTCATATCCAACCTCCATGACCAACTCTTTAAGTGATTTTATTCTATTATCCTTCTCTTGCGTGGAATCCTTCTCTAGTTTTAACTGTGCTCTGATACTTTCTAGAGAATTTTGTAGTTTTTGGAAACTCATAGCTTTGTTGGTCATAGTGCAGTAGATCATTTCTCCTGCTTGCTTATGTAACTCAATATTATCTATAGGATGTACATCTTTAGCCATAACTTGAAAGATTGTTTTCTTGTAGTTTGTTGATGATTTTGGAGCCTGCACTGTTGGCTGCAAAAAGGTCATTTGCATCTTCCTAGCTTTGTAATCAAAGGTTGAAAGTAACCTATTCTGGTCACTAGGAGTTTGTTTCCAATACTGGGCATAAGTCATAGCTTTCAATACCTCATTCTTCAATTTTATTTCTTTATACTTCTCCATTATATATTTTTCTTTATCCACTGGTTTACTTGAGGAAGAAAATTCTTCACTATGTTTCTTCTGAATAATCTGAGCACTGGAGGTTGATGGTTGATGTGTTTCCTCTGAAACTATGGGAGGTGCATTATCTCTGACCACTGTATCTGTATCAATAATTTCAACAGTGTCAACTATCTCTTCCTGTTCAATCACTGGATTCAGTTTGGCCTTTTTCCTGTACATTAGTTTGAATTTGGTGTCAGTAGTAGTCTTTGCAGAATAAGAGCCTTCCTCTCTTGCTATCTTTGAGTTACTGTATTGTGGGGCTGGAGTATACAAGATGGAACTAGTATTAGCATGTTTCTCCACCTCTTGCAAAGTATTTTCCAACCACTCTGACTGGTTGGAATACTTTTCAATGTCTGGTTTTGACTCATGGACAAAAGGATTCAATTTGAATTTGACTCTTAGTTTACTGATGACTCCCAAATGATCATACTACCATTTGACACTATTACGGAACTTGAAATCTTGTAAACACTTATCTTCTTGTTGACCAACATTCCTATTATTGCAAATGAAAGGACCAAGTTGGTTCTTATTCTTAAACTGAGTTTTCTTCTTTGTTGATAGGAAATTAACTTCATCTAAATTTATTATATGTCTGATGTATTCCAGTGCAAATAACCTCATTGGGAGGTATTTGGGGGCTTTGTATGGAGTGAGTTGGCATCCATACACCCTAATTTCAGTATGTTTCTGGTATAAATACCAGTTTCCTGTCCTACTTTGTTATGAAAGTTTTAAGACCTTCTGTATCTCTTTACTGACCCTAGGTTGAATGCTACTGCTTCGCATGTTGACAAATGGATAAAAAAATGCATCAATGAAGTCTTTGTAGGTGAATTCTGTGGAATAATTTCTAATCAAGGATGTCCAAAAGACAACTGATTGGGGATTTCCCTTAGGGTCTAGTTTTTGGTGGCTAACTACAAACCTTTATGATTGGAAATAAAGGAACAAATGAAACAAAAATGATGAATATTTAAACACTCCTTCCTCTGGTAATTTAACCAATTTCCCATGTATGGCATCTCATAGATATTGAGAAAAGTTAAGTGTTGAAGCTGGAGGTTGTCCTGGGAAGAATATGGAAAAAAAACCTAGGATAGAAGCATCTACATATTCATCAATAAATTACCCTAAAATACAAGACAGCATTGTGACAATCTTTCTGGTTCTCTCTAAAAAAATGGAAGCTGAGTATGGAGGGTTACTTTTTGGGGTTTCTACTTATGGAGGAAGAAAGGTTTGGAATATTTGAAATCTCTTGGGAAATTCCAGCTTCAGATATATTTCAGTGAGGATTTAAATTGATAATGGGGCTTCATTAGGCTTGGTTTGGATCTGTAACATCTGATTTATGTATTATGTAGCGATTGTGAATAAAATCTCTTGTGGCTAGGGGTTACTAGAGCTCTTTCATTGGGCAAGTAATTGATCTGACAGAGTATAATGAGATCAAGAAACTGACAGTTCTGTGGGAAAATGTACCTGGGTAGGTTTGAATCCCAGAGATGGATATCATCAGCCTGGTCTATGAATTTATCATGGCTCCAATAGTGGAGCTCTAGAAGGTTGAAATCAATTATTGTATCACTGATTTTGAAGTCCTTATCTGCTAGAGGAGTGTGTTCAACATCCATTACAGGTGGTTGCAGAGGGTTAACAGAGATTATGCTCTGGGAGGCCATATAACTTGTTCAATTTATCAATTTATTACTTTCTTAGGCTTAAGTAATGGCTTATGGCACTTTAGGATTACCTAGAAAACGAAGTTTTGGTCTTTGGAAGGGGTTCTGGTCGCAACAGGCTTTAATTGGTCTACAAAGATTTAATTCTGATTCTACACATGTTCTGGTAGCAATAAGTTTTAATTCTAGTCTGGACGGGCTTCAAAATAGGTCAGCAGAGGTTCTTTTGGCTTCATTTCTGCAAATAAAACAACTTTTGAGAAAACACAGCAATAATCTAATAACTATTTTGGTTGGGTTTTTATTGCTTTTAACCGGAGGTGGTTAATCTCTTTGGCTTGGGGTTGAATTCAAACATCAGTGGTATCATCGCAATGGCCAGAAATAGATAAGTGGTTATCGCATCGGAAAAAGTGGGTTGGTGGTTTTCGGCTGGGAGATGCGATAAAATGTGGGAGCGCCATGTAGAAAATGGGCAGGGGTGCGAAACCACCCATTTCGAAACCCCCCAATGGTTTTAAAAATCGAGAAGTGGAGAGTGCGAAAGGGCTTGTGAGTGGTTGAATCATTATAGCGCCAATCGGATGGTTGGATGAATTGGGAGGATTTGATAGGTAGGATCAGGATTATTATATGTGATGGGGTTTATAATATGTGGGTCGGGTTAAATATATTGGAGGGGTTTAAATGTTAGCGGGGAGGGGATTATATGAAGTGGGGTTTTAGAACAAAGTGGGACCCGAGATATATAATAAGTGGGGGAATTAATATAATATGTAAAAACTATAGGTTATAAAAATTAAGATGTATTTGGGATATATAAGTGGTAGGGGGGATTAATGTTATATAAACTATATACTAAAGGGTTTGTAAAATATAATAGCGGGAATGAAATCGAAAGGGAAGTGCGTTAAAATAATATCGATGATAGTTTTTTTGCAGTGGGGCCCGATATAATATTTTAACCATTTAAAACTATGCAAAAAGTGGGTTTTTGCATTGGAAATTTTGGAGGGGAATTAGTAAAGGCGAATTTAATTTTCAAAGTAAAATGTGTTTTTTAACTAGGGAAAGGGGTTTTTAAGTTAGGGAAAAAGGTTTTAGGAAGGGGAAAGGGGCTTTTTACAAGGGGAAAGGGATTTATGAGGATATTAGTGATATGAGATGAACCAATTGATGCTCTTCATGTCTTGTAAAAGTGCTTCTGCCTACCTTTTATTTACCCTAACATTTTTTACTTCATTTATTGGGTGCATTTGAGCTTGCTGACCCTTTTATTTTATTTTGATAAGAAATCTAATCTACTTCTAACCTTATAACTTTCAATGGCTCAAATTAAACTGACGAGCTCATTTTTATTCTCTACCTAACTACTGATCTGCCAAGATTAAATGGTTTGTCTAGATCTTTATTCACTAACTATCATTACATGAAATTTAAAAGCATGAATGAATCAAGATTAAATTGTTTGATCATCATGAATTGTGGCATTTTAGACAAGCTTTTGAATGTGCAACACTTTCATGATCTATTTTTATCTCTTTTTGTGGGGTTTATACTTTATCGTCTTTTTTGATCTTTTTCTTTTAGTCCTTTGATTTAGGCTTTTAGGACTTACCCTCTTTTCATTTTTTAATATGGGAAAACATTTGTAGAAAGAAAAGTATGTACAATATTAAAGACTAAAAATAGCCAATTCAAAATTATAATCCCTATTATTATAGGACCCTAAAAATCTCATTAATGAAATAATTATCATCTCATTATTATAATATTTTGGAAAATTAATTATGAGAAATAACTCAATCGTGTAATTTCAGACTTTTAACATGGGATAAATCTCACATAAGTAAAATAAAAGGTGAAAAGGGGATGCCTTCTAGCCAAAAAAATGAGGTTAGTTTATATTGGGTTTCCCTCACTATAATGGAGTAGAAAATAGGGTTATAAAACCTCCTTCAAACGACCATTTTACAATACCATCACAACTCGGCTCAACTTCAACGCTCCAAACTAGCCCACACAATCTCTTCCATGCCTACACTTCAACTCTTCTTCAACGTAGCACCACCACACTTCTCTTGGTCTCAATGTTGCCACCATTTACCTCTCGGCCTCGTCTCAATGTGCAGAACCTCTCTCGGCTTTCTCGAGTTCAAGAACGTCTCCAACGACTGCACAGACCTACGTTCCGTGATTAAAGTAACTAGAGTGTTTCTCCTCCAACAATTAATCACATTTTCAAAAAGTGTCCATTGGAAAAGTGGCATACAACACCAATAAAGGGTTGAAAAATCATAGCAACCTCCAAACGATCCATTTCAAGTTCACTTACATGTATCCAGTAGAATCCATTAAGTTATACAACACAAGCCACTGTTCATGAGCAAATAGAACTGGACACATGATGGCCAGAATCTCATAGCCAATAGCTGACACACCAGGAGGCACAATTTTACACCAAAACGATGGTCATGACATCCCTTCCAATAGGTTTGGAAAATCCTTAAGTGTGATCAAACAATGCTTGACATACAATTAGGGCCTTTCAAATTTCAAATTTCAAATTCGGTACTCATGATTCCAATTTTGAAAGCCCTTTTAACTACTCTTCCATCACATGAACAATGACATTAGAAAGATTCAAAATATGCATCCTTCATGCACTCTATTACACAAAACAAAAAACAATTAAATGGGTGACAAATTTTGGGCTAAAATCTTGCCATACAACAAACGAAGATGAATATACTTAAACGATTTATTCGCACCCATACATCGGCCCTTCATTAATTCACATTTTTAAAAAAAAATTGAGGCAATGAAATTTTTCTTCCTCAACATAGAGTTTCCAAAAGGTGACAATACGGTTGCGAAAATTAAATCATATGAGTCTCCCTTTTAATATAGAGTGGCAGAGATTAAAATTAGTTGACTTGCCAAAATATAATGGAGCAAAGAAAATCAAAAACAAACCAAACTTTAAATTATGATTCCAGAACAAAGGAAATAAATTCATATGGAGGATGTGGCTCCTTCACCAGAAAAACCCTACATTTTACTAAGACTTACATTCACAAGGAGTTGTGGAACTACCTGTAACTATTTGTTTTCAAGGCCCACCAAAATTTGCTCCATGATTTTCTCCTCTTGTCTTTCCAGAATTACTTCCGCCACAATACATAATAATTCTACATGCATAGTAATTCAAAACATACTTTCCTAATACATTAATACATGACAAGAAAAAAATAACACAAAGGATGGACGAACATGATTTTTTCTGAACTTGCAGAGATTGTGTGAATTAAATAATGCTTGCGGAATAAGTGTTTAACAATACATTTCTTCCAACCCTTCATTAAATTTCCATTTGAATTTAATAGTTTAATCTATTGCGGAATGGGTAATTGCCCTCCTGTTCAGAACTTCATTTATGCTATGTCCTTCCCTACAAACTAAATCTGAAACCTGTAAAACATTTAATTGAGGTACAGTTGATTTCAGAAAATTAAACGCGGTGGTTGAGATTAATTTTCCAACACTCCCCCTTAATCGCAACTACCGACATTGACCAATCCCAAACAATCTCCAAGATCAAAAAAAAAAAAAAAATCACGTGTCGATGGCTTTGTGAAGATGTCTACAAATTATTCTTCTGACCTACAGTGTTGCAACACAATCCCACCGTTGTTAATTAATTCTCTTATGAAATGATATTTAGCATCAATTTGATTTGTTCTCTTGTGAAAAAAATAATTCTTTGATAGTGTAATTGTTGAACTATTCTCGCAAAAAATATTTGTTGTTCCATCTTGTTCACGGCATAAATCCCTCAACTTCGTTCTCATCCAAACTTCTTGGCACGTTGGTGTTGTTGTGGTGACATATTCTGCTTTTGTTGTTGACAATGACACTATCGGATACTTTTTGGAAGCCCATGAAATTTCTCTTGAACCCAAATGAAATACATATCTTGACGTGCTCTTTCTGTCATCAACACTTCATGCCAAGTAACTATCAATGTAACCAACCAACCTTAAATCATCTGTTGCAGTGTACAAAATGCCAGACTCCTTTCTCCCATTGACATATTTTAAAATCATGTTGGTTGCTTGCCAATGTGTCTCCTTGGGTGTCTCCATGAACCTCGGCACCAAACTCACTGCATACATTATGTCAGGCCTAGTCGTGGTCAAATACATTAAGCTTCCCACCATACTTTTGTATAATGTCAGATTGACATTGATGCTGCAATCTTCTTTTCTCAAATTCAACCCCATGACTGTTGGAGTTCATGTTGGCTTGTTGTTTTTCATATTAAACATCTAGAAAATGTATGCAACATACTTTTCTTGAGAGATAAAAATACCATTTTCTTTTTTCTTCACTTCTATGCCAAAAAATTATCTGAACAACCCCAATTTGGTCATATCAAACTCACTTTTCATGACTTATTTGAAATCAGCGATGAGGTAATAATCACTCCCTGTAAAAATCAAATCATCTACATACAAAACAACAATAAGAAGCTTACCGTCACTTTCTTTGATGTATAGAAAAGGCTCGTCCTCACATTTTTCGAATACATTGTCCATCAAGTAAGCATCTATCCTACTATACCTTGCACACGGTGCTTGCTTCAACCCATAAAGAGCTTTCCTCAACCTACACACCTTCTCTTCTCAGCCTTCTATCTCATAACCAGGAGGTTGCACAACATAGACCTCCTCTTTCAGCACTATGTTCAAAAACATTGATTTTACGTCCATTTGATACACTTTCCATTTGTGTTGCGCTGCAATTGACAACACTATACGTGCACTGTCTCCATCCTCATGACTGGTGAAAATGTCTCTGCATAGTCTCTTCCATGTTGCTCCTTGTATCCTTTAACAACTAACCTTGCTTTATTCCTTTCAATCTTACCTTCAATGTTGCTCTTGGACTTATACACCCACTTCACTCCAATGACTTCTTTTCCTTGAGGAAGGTTCACTAACTCCCATGTGTCATTATTTTCTAATGTTCATATTTCTTCATCCATTGTCACGACCCATTTTTCTTCTTTGACTGCATCCTCAAAATGAATTAGGTCATCTACATGATAAAATAATTCAAATAAGGAATTCGTACCAACGCTACTATCATCTTCATCTTGCTCAGAAATTTCACTTAAATTTCTGAATTTGTGTACTCTTGTGCTTGCATAAGATGGGCTTGACATGTCACTTGGTGTTGCACTTGAAGTAGACGGTGATGTGGATATTTGTGGTGTGTTTGGAGAAGCACTTGCTTAACTGTGTGGCGGTGTCCTATTATTTTTTTGCGACACATGTTGACTTCTTTGTTGAGCTTGTGTAGGTGTAGGAGGAATCACCATTGAGGAATTACATTTTGTGGTAAATTCCTCTTTGTCTTTGTGTGGTGTACTGTTTTCACATTGACTATATTCTCTAAACTTCCATCCCATCCTTCATCTACTATGAAATGCACATCTCTGTTGATTATGACTTTCTTAGTTGATGGATTGTAGACATTGTATGCCTTGGACTCATCACTGTATCCAAAAAATATACATTTCTCCCCCTTGTTCTCCAACTTCCTCCTCAACTCATCTGGGACATGTGCATACACCACACATCCAAACACTCTCATGTGAGTGACATTATGCTTTCTCCCACTCCATGTCTCTTCAAGAACTATGTTCTTGACGCTCTTGGTTGGAGACCTATTAATAATATATGTTGCACAAGCGGCAAGTTCAACCAAATAATCATTTGGAAAACGCTTTGACTTCAACATAATCCTTTCCATATCCATAGTGGTCTTATTCTTTCTTTCCGTGACACCATTTTTTTGAGGTGTATAACTTGTTGTAATTTTTTTGTGAATTCCATGCTCCCTACAAAAAAGTAGGAAGTCACTTGAGATGTATACGCCACATCTGTTAGTCCTCAAGGCTTTGATGTAGTGGCCACTTTGCATCTCAACAAGAGCTTTATATTGGCGAAAGCGCTCAAACACTTCACTTTTATGTTTTATGAAGTAGAGCCATGTCTTCCTTGTATAATCATCTATGAAAGTCAAAATGTAATAACTGCCCACAATTGATGGTGTCTGCATTGGTTCACATAAATCTGAATGGACAATCTCCAAGGGTGCATTTTCCCTTGTTGAATTTCCTATTGGAAATGATTCCCTATGTTGTTTGCCCAAGGTGCATCCTTCACATAGGTTGTCTAGTTTTTCTATGAGTGGTAATCCTTTCACCATGCATTTCCTATGCAACAAATTCAAACCTCAAAAGTTGATATCACCAAATCTCAAATGGCATAATCAATTTTCATCTTTGACCTCTCCTTGAAATTCTACCGATGTGATAGCTGCTACATTTCTTTCATTCTCTTGTGAATTCATTGATAGTTCTGCTTGAGCACCTTCTTCCTTCAAATTTGATTTTAGCTTGAGAGGAGACATTATATTGTTTGTCATCTGAACTTTTGCAATCAATTTTCTACTTGGGGACTTATCCAAAATTGTGCACACATCGTTCTTGAAAAATACATTGTAGCCCTTTTGCATGAGTTGTCCAATTCTTATGAGGTTATGTTTCGAACGAGGAACAAAATAAACATCTGAAATGTACTTCTCTCCCTTCTTTGTTAGAATGTTGACTCTTCCTTTTCCCATGATAAAGACTTTGCTATCAGTCCCTAATGTCACTTTTGATTTCACATTTTCATCTAGATTGGATAACATTTCTATGTTCCCAGTCATGTGGTTGCTACACCCCGAATCTGGAAACCATACATCCCCTTGTTTTTCTTGTGCTACATTACAAGCTAAAAACATGTTATCATGGTTCTGAATTTCCTTTATGCAATTTGCACTTTGTTTACTACTTATTTCATGTTGATTATTTCTACATTCACTTGAAAAATGATCATACTTCTTACAGTAATGACATTGAACTTGAGATTTATCATACTTCTGACCTTATGCTTGATTTTGGCTTGGGCCTTAACTTCGATTTTGATTTCTTCCCCTTCCACTTGAACTTGAAGGGCTACTTCCTCCACCTCTGTGTGGGCCTCTGTCTCTTCCTCTATAGTTTGATCTTCCTCGACCTCTACCTTGACCAAATGAATCTTGTGTCTTGAAAGCATGCTCCAATGAGAATTTTGTTACTCTATTCATTCCGTGTTCATGAGAAATCAATGATGCATGAAGCTCATCCACTGAAAATTGTGAGAGATCCTTTTTCTCTTCTATGGCCACAAAAATGGCATCAAATCTTGTATTCTCCTTTCCTCAAGTGGCTCACCATAAGACCTGATTTGAGTAAAAATCCTAATTACATGTGTAAAAAATGAGTCTACATGCTTAGACTCTTTCATACAAATTGTCTCAAAATATCTTCTCAACATTTGTAGTTTTGTTGTCTTCACCTTTGCCATGGCTTGGTAGGTTGTCTGTATCCCATGCTTTTTTAGACTTTGTTGCTCCTGCAATCCTTGGGAAGATACTTTCATGGAATGCTTGAAAAATATAGAAGAAGAGGGCTTTTGAGTCCTTCTTCCCGTTGTCCCTCAACAAATCCTTTTCTTCTTGTGTCAAAGCATTGTATGCTACTGCATCTGCAGGTCCTTGGAAACCATTCTCCACCAATTCCCAAATGTCTTGAGAAGAAAATAAAGCCTTCATTGTTATATCCCAGTAATCATACTTTTTTCCATTGAACCATGGTATTTTTGGATTAGTCAAGCTTGTGCTTGTTACTTCCATTTTCACTATGTAAAAAAAATTTCTCCTTGGTGATAAATACACTGCACATAAAATTTGCAGAGTGTTGTGGATGATTTTGTTACCCTCCTAGGGACAGCCTAGAGTTGCCATAGACCAGTGCCTAGGACATCTTAATATAACAAGGAGTCCTTTATAGTTTGGGTTGTCAGTCCAAGGGACTCACTCACTATCTCTTGTTCTAAACAAGGAAATGGAATTAGATTGAATGGGTCCAAATTCTCTCTCAGGGGCTGATACAAGGATATGAGTAATGTAAAGGCATAATGTAAAACTTCAGCATGAAAGTATCAGACAGTTAAGAGACCGCTTTACTGTAAAGAGGGCCAATTCATATAATATATCACAGAAATCAAATATCAAGAAGTGCAGGCTGTGAAGAAACATAAGAATATATTACTGGCAGAAGGGCGCATCAATTTACGAATCCTCAAGCCACTAATATAGCAGAAATTATGAAAAGAGTGGACATGGAACAGCATATCACTTCTAGGCCTATTTAAAGCGCTTGACTAATCCCAGAAAAGGGCACCACTTAAGATGAATCCTTACTGCAAACTAGTGAGCCACTCGCATTCTAGAACATGATACAAGAAGGAATTTCGCTGAAAGAAATGATGTATTAACATATAAGAAAAGTTACATACTGTAATATACCAAAGACCAGAATCCTCAATACAGTCATAACCCCTCCTCACTGAGACCCAACGGGCTCTGAAACTTCATACAGAAATGTCACAAGATGAATACAATAGTCTTCTCGCTGCACAGCTTGCTTACAGAAATCTGAAACCCTAACAATGTCTTCTTTTTTGGTATTTATAGAGAAGACCGAAACTTCTAGATGAGGGGGAAAAGGAAAAGGAGCAATTAATGACTACATTTCAATCCAATGGCGGAAAACACTCGCGCCTTTTTATGAATGACAAGTTATAAATAAATACCTAACCACCTATATACAGAAATTAATGCTGGGAGATAAAAATCTCATTATGTACAAGACAGAAATAATAAAATATATACATCGAGATGCTTCTGGCTGAAGGTAAATCTGCTACCATGAGAGTCCTGAGAAAATATCCCATCCAGTACTGTACGCCTGGCCTCTGATTTTGAATTAGAGTCCCGGACCTTAAATGCGAGGTGAACTTTTCTGGAGGGTTCCGAAAATTTGCATCTGCATGTTCTTTAATGGCTGTCATTTCATACATCTGCTCTTAGTCTCTTCTATTAAATTTCGCCTGCAGGAAATCACCTTCTGATATATTCGTGATTCTCTGGAACGGAGGCGGTGGATTTAGATGCCTCTTCTACCATTAGAACCTGCAAAACCCCGAAACTGTTAGAAAAACGGACTCAGACGAAGGCAGGGGTGACGGAAGTGTGAATGGAGGAGATGATGGGGAGACAGACCAAAAACGGTGACATATGGGGGGTTGGGAGCGAACAATGGAGGCTTTTCACAAAAAGAATGAAATGTCATACAGTGAGGTCGAGAGGGAAAACTAGCGGCAAATGCGAATAAAACACATAAACATATATATATATATATATCTATATATATTGGCGCGGAGGGATGTTCGGGGGAAGACACGTAGGCGAACAGGGGGCGAATGGGAGGCGACGTGGCGAGTGGGTTAATGGGCGGAGGTTGGTGGAAGTGACACGGTGGCGGGCCACATAATACGGCGGAGGTAGAATAACATGCGGGCCATTCCAGGGAAAGCCCGCCGTCAGATTGGGCTTGGTAGATCTAACGGCTCCCAAGGGTTCCGCTGCTCGGTGATGGGACGTCCTTTAGCGCGTGGGGAAAAAGCGGTTTTCTGCTCGTACCCGAAACACGTGGCATCTCTTGGATGGGATCGCTGCTCTCGTGGGCAATACTGCCTTGTCGATGAAAGTGGTGCGGGGAAGATACCACTGGTTTCTTGTGCGCGGGGTATGTATGCGGGGCCCTCCATATAAGTTCGATGCCGCGCCGTTGATTTAATTGAATCGGATGGCTATAACTGCGCCCGGGACTTAAACGATAACCCCCCTTTTTATTCTGGCCTGTGGTCCTGGACTCGGGTCTTATGAGAATCAAGGCGGGGGGGCTAAAGCCTAAGGGGCTTCGGCCCAACATATAAAATATGTAATTTGAACAATTAAACAACGTCTTTTTTAGAGCGGCAAGAGGGTTTTTAGCCATAGAATATAATGGAACAGGTTTGAAAGGGATCGAGGGCTAAATCTGAATGGAGGGGAACAATGTACAAAATCGGCTCCATCTGGGGACGGCATGCTCGACTTCGGGCATGTCGAGGACACGCAGACCATCCAAAACCTCAATTCTGCAGCTCAATTTCTTCTGTGCTTCACCTTCCGGTAACTCTCAACATTCTTTTTCCTTTGCAAAAACTAAAATAAAAGCAATTTATATACAATATATACAGTCTGGCATTCTTCACCTGGGTCAGAATTGAAAATATGGCTTGAGGAATCGGCCATTCACGGGCGCATCTAACAAATCACCCTGTAGATTCTCCAACATAAAAGTATTATTCCCCCCTTGACTTACGATTCTGAATGGACCAAACCATAATGGATCGAATTTAGCGTGCTTGCCCTTTTCTGCTCTGCGAACATCCCACCTAAGAACCAGGTCTCCAATTTGAAAATTTCTACCCTTTGCATGCTGATCAAATACCTTCTTCATTTTCTCCTGGTATTCCTTCAATCTCTGATCTACCTGGTTCCTGGTTTCCTCCAATTCTACCAGCTGATTAATTCTCCTAGTCATCTCATCTGGTTCATCCTGGTTTTCCTGCAAGAATCGTGCCACTGGCAATGCCAATTGCACAGGAAACACTGCAGCCCGCCCATACACCAGCTCATATGGAGACCTGCCTGTTGATATTTTGCGGTTATCCTGTTTGCCCACAGAGCAAACTTCAATTGAGAGTCCCAATTTTTCTGATTTTCAGCTATCGTTTTCTTCAGGGCCCTCACCAGGGTTTTATTAGATGATTCTGCTAAACTGTTCCCCTGGGGGTAATATGCCGTGGAATGAGTTAATACAATATTATACCTTTGGCAGAAACCTACAAATCTAGCAGACTTAAAAGCTTGAGAATTATCAGTTACAATCCTTGCAGGACAGCCAAACCTAGATATGATATTGTCTTCTAAAAAATTCATGATTACAGCATCTGTAGCCCTTCTTGTAGGTATGGCTTCCACCCATTTCGTGAAGTAGTCTGTGGCTGTGAGTATCCATTTATGTTGGCCACTTGATGGGGGGTGTATTTCTCCTATAAAATCTAATCCCCATTTCTGGAAGGGTTCATTTACATGAATGGGAATCAAGGGCAAAGAAGCTAACTTCTGTCTTTCTGCAAACCTTTGGCACTTGTCACATGCTCTGACCCAAGCAAAAGTATCTGAATACAATTTTGGCCAGTAAAAACCAGCCTTCAAGATTTTATTGGTTGTAGCCCTCCAGCTGTAGTGTCCTCCACATATCCCCTCATGGAATTTTGTCATTATACTCTGCACTTCATTTTCTGTGAGGCATAACAGCAATATACCCAAAGGGTCTCTCCAATAGAGCTGTCCATTGGCGATGGCATACTTCTGAGACCTCATCCTTACAGCTCTATACTTTGCTTTGTCACAGCCAGGAGGACAAATAAGTGTCAACAGATATTCAACTATTTGTTTATACCAAGGACTAGTCAGATATTTCACATGTACCTTTTGTGTGGCCATTTCCAGCCCATGTTGCTCCTCTTCTTTTTCTGATTCTTCATTTGCCATCATGGATAGATTAATGCCTAAAGCCTGATGATTAGATTCATATAACATCTTGGCAAGTCCCTGTCCCTTGATCAATTTAGTGGGCTTTATGTCTAGATCATACTCCTGGATTTTTGCAATCCATCTTCCCCTTCTGCCCTCACTGTCTCCCTGAACTAGAATGTCTTTTACAGCTGCTGTGGGAACGTAAGCAGTAATATGGGATTGCAAAATATAAACTCTAAAATCTTTAAGGGACTTTACCAGGGCATACGCTTGCTTCTCCAGTATATTATATTTCAGTTCAGCATCATACAATACCTGACTGAAGAATGCTATGGGCTGTTCATATCCTTCTTCGTTTTTCTGTAATAACACTCCAGCAATTGTATGTGGTGAAGCAAATGAAAATACCATAAATGGCTTACTGTAATCTGGTCCTGTTAGCACGGGAGCTTCGGCAAATGCTTGTTTAATTCTTGTAAATGCATCCCTAGACTCCTGGGACCACTTAACTTCACTGTCCTTTTTCAACATATTGGTTATGTGCCTAACTATCTCTGCATAGTTAGGAATGAATCTTCTTAAAAAGTTTATTCGGCCCAAAAATACCTGTACTTCTTTCTTATTTCTTGGCAGAGAAATGCTATTTATTACTTCCACTCTCTTAGGATCAATTTTTACAACATCCTTAGTCACAATATGTCCTAAGAGTTTTCCTTCGTCTAATGCAAACAGAGATTTTTGGGGATTAAGAGAAAGGCCGTACCTTCTGCATTTTTCGAAAGTTCTTCTTAAATGTTCAATATGCTCATCATCATTCTTTGAGAACACTGTGATATCATCGAGGTACACTACTAGAAACTTGTCATGTTCTCCCACAAAGGCTATGTCCATTGCCCTTTGAAAAGTAGCACCTGCATTAATCAATCCGAACGGCATCCTTGCATACATAAAGGTTCCCCATGGCGTGGTGAACGCAGTCTTCTTCTGATCTTCTGAGAAAACCGCTACCTGATTGTAACCTGAAAATCCATCCATCATCGACATTCTGGATGCTCCCACCACTTTCTGCAGGATGTGATCCATTTTAGGCAGTGGATAGTTGTCCTTGAAAGATGCTCTATTTAAATTTCTGAAGTCCACACACAGCCTGATTTCTCCATTCTTTTTTCTGACAGGAACAAGATTTGCTATCCATTCTGAGTACCTCAAGGGTACAATTATTTTGGCTTTCAACAACTTTCTAATTTCTTTCTCAATTGAGGGAAGGAGCAAGGGATTAATCTGCCTGAGCTTCCGTTTGTATGGCTTTGCATCTTCCCTGAGTGGAATCTTGTGTTGTATAACATTTACATCAAAAGTTTTTAGGTCCTCATAGGACCAGGCAAAAACATCTTTATGAGACTGAAATAACTTCAAATACTTTTCTTTATATTCTTCTGGGATTCTTTTAGATAATTTAACAATTTTGGGATCAGTAGCAGTACCCAGATTTAAATCTCTCATTTGGTCTTCTTCTACCGCTTTGTTTGGCTGCACGAGAACATCATTCTTATTGAATAATATTTCTAGAGGCACTAAACCCCTAGGTATGACATTTCCTTTTAACTGCAGCACTTTATTTCCTGCTATATTCTCTTCCCATTTTCCTTTAGCAATATTTTCAGCTTCTGCCTCCTCATCATCATCAATTTCCATACCTGTGAATTCTCCCACTGTCTGCATGAATCTCTTCATCTGTTCGTCATCTTCAAAGACCTGCCAATGCTTTATATTGTCTGGGATAGATGGTCTGTAACGTACCTCCACTTCATATCTTAACAATGGGTTCTGAGGAGGCCGGAACGTGCTGGCAGCCACAGCAAGAGAGTCTGCTATTCTGTTATGCTCCCGGGGCATGAACTGTATATTAAATGCTAAGAAGAAATTTTCTATCATGTCCCATACTTCGTTTCTATATGCTCTGAGCCGAGGATGTTTAGCTTGACATTCATTCTTAATCTGCCTCACTATTAGCTCAGAGTCCCCAAACACTTTCAGACATTGGATGCCCATGTTTCTAGCTGTCTGTAGGCCCAATAACAATGCTTCATACTCAGCTACATTGTTTGTAGCTTCATACTCCAATTTGAAAGACAGTGGTACCCATTTTCCTGTGGGGGAGATTAGCAACACCCCAGCTCCGTTACCCTCCCTGGAATTTGCTCCATCAAAATACAAAGTCCATATTTCTGATTCCTGATCTTCCTTGGATTGCTCAGCTTGGAATTGACCAGAGAGGGACTCATGTGCATAATTTTGATTCTCTTCTAACACAAAACATGAGAAATCACCCTCTTTATTATAAACTGGAGCATTGTCTGAGCAATCAGCAGTGGTCACCATTTTAACAAATCTGGTCTCCCTATACAGCCTCCTCTCCTGACCACCAAAGACTGGGACAGTAGCATATGTTAAATCCAATTTAATTGATCCCCCAATCTTAGTACCCCAGGACCTTGACAACAGCATGCCAAAGCGAGCTGGGATATCAGCGACCACAATGTCCATGACCACACTTTTTACTGGGATTTGAGCTAAATTGACTACTAAATCTTTTATCATTCCCAAGCATTTAACCCTTTTAGAATCAAATGAATATAGATCCTTGTATGGTCTTGTAATTTGCAGCCCTAGTTTCTCCATGACAGACAGAGGCATAAGATTATGGGAGGCTCCAGAATCTAGCATACAATTGTGAAGCAGCAGGTCATGAATGACTAGGGACACATAAAAGGGAGGAGTAGAAGGGTCTATCTCCTCAACGTGTGGGCCAAAGACCACCATGGGTCTTTCTTCTTGAAGATTTAGACTATCAGGTGCAATTTGTGGTTCAGGAAGAGGCATGAAAGAGGTGACCTGAGACTGATACACAGGCTGTTTTAACAATTCAGTCAGAGGAACAGGAATCTTAATCTTTTCAAGCTCTCTTTGCAAATTAAAAACAGATGTGGGCTTTTCTATCATTACTTCTTTTGACTCCTTATTCTCAACTGGGGGCTTGACTTCTTTTGACACTGACTCAACATTAGAAGGACTGGCTATTTTGGAGGAAGAAGGAAACTGATCAGTTGACTGCAAGGGGGAATTCAGGAGGTTCTTACCTTTTTCCACGCACTTCTTTGTTACTGATTCCTTCTGAGCAGATATTTCTTTCTGAGGTGGATATTCTTCTTGCTCCTGAGTTCGGGTCCTCTTCCTCGAGGATCTGAGATCATATTTGACATTGAATTGGGCTTCCATGAAATCAGCAAATTGCTTGCAATAATGGTCAATGTCTGCTTCTTCATCTTCTTCTTGCAGGGGACAGTCCATATCAATATTGTTTGAAAAAGCCAGATTGGAATCTTCTAATCCATAGGCTGCCTCTCCAGTGGAGTCATCTGCTGGTCCTTCCAGGTACAAAGGGTGAGGTACCTGATCTTGCTGCTCCCTTGTCTCTCTTGGTAGTATTTGCAATGGAGGCTTCCTATACTGAGGATTATATCCTCTGTTTAGAGCATTGTAATAGTTTTTGGGAGCTGCATTTTTGGCTTCCAGTTCCATCTTGACCATCTTCTTTATCATCTTACTTATTTCATCCATTTTGTCTGAATCCTTTTCTTGATTAGAGGTAGAAACCTCTTCTTTGCCTTTCCTTCTGGCATCTGGTTCAATTTTCCCTTTTAACTTTCCGGTGGAGGCAAAGTTCGCTTCTAGTTCCAGAGCATCTGATTGTGCATCATCTAGATTGGCAGGCTTTCTTTCTCTTAAGGAGAATCCAAAGTCAAAATCAAAGGCTGCTATGAAAACTATCTTAGCAGCAGCTTCATTTGGCTTCATTTCTGGAGGCAAGCTTAGATATAACTTGTTGAATCTTTTGATGAATTCTGATACCCCTTCATTCTGTTTCTTCTTGATAGTATTAAGCTCAGTAAGGCACATTCCATAATCCTTCTTTTCTCCCCACTTCCTGAGAAAAACGTTTTCCATCTGATCCCAGGTTGTCACAGAACGATTTCCCAATGTCTTGAACCATTTTCTGGCTTCTCCTTCCAAAGACTGCACAAACAATCTCAAAACCACATCCAGGTGTTCAACATTCAAATTTTCTGCAAAAGAGCAGAAGGTCTCGAGATGTTTCTGAGCATCAATATCATTTTCACCATTGAACCTTGGCAGAATCTTCAGATAATCCTGTGGCATATCATTCAACACTTGGGGTAAGGCCAGAGGAGCATATTTGTTCAGGAGGAAAGCAGGAACATTGGCCATTGGAGGTGGTGGGGGTTGTACAACAGTCTGAGAAACAAAAGAAGGGAGAGGGGTAGGGGGAAGCGGAGTGTGAATAACAATGGGAATATATTGTACTGAGGTCTGAGGTGTGGATGGGAATAGTTCTCGGTTAACAGAAGCTACCTCAGTAACCTCTTTAATTTCTTCAGCCTCGAAAACAGGATAAGATTCTTCCCCAATTAAAGCACTTTCCCTACGTGGGGTTTCTAAATAAAACTCAGGGTTTTCCGTTCTAACTTCTTGAGAAGAAGAGGGCGGATAATCTTCAACAGAACACTCAGGATTTTCAGCACGGGCTGACTTCCTCTCCTTCCAAACTCTTTTATGAATGATTTTCTCTGGGTCAGACACGTAGGGTGTTTTCAGTTGAGCTGTATCTGACCTCAAATGCGGCTTACGAGGAGCCAGGACTACCGATAAGGTTTATCAAATAAAGACCAGTGGAGTCGCCAAGGTGAGAAATCTGCAACTCTTCACCTCTCTATGCTCACCTGATTAGAGAGTGAAATAGGATGTCGAAAACCCAGGGAAACTGATATTCTTGAATTCGTGTCCCCGGCAACGGCGCCAGAAAGATGTTGTGGATGATTTTGTCACCCTCCTAGGGACAGCCTAGAGTTGCCATAGACCAGTGCCTAGGACATCTTAATATAACAAGGAGTCCTTTATAGTTTGGGTTGTCAGTCCAAGGGACTCACCCACTATCTCTTGTTCTAAACAAGGAAATGGAATTAGATTGAATGGGTCCAAATTCTCTCTCAGGGGCTGATACAAGGATATGAGTAATGTAAAGGCATAATGTAAAACTTCAGCATGAAAGTATCAGACAGTTAAGAGACCGCTTTACTGTAAAGAGGGCCAATTCATATAATATATCACAGAAATCAAATATCAAGAAGTGCAGGCTGTGAAGAAACATAAGAATATATTACTGGCAGAAGGGCGCATCAATTTACGAATCCTCAAGCCACTAATATAGCAGAAATTATGAAAAGAGTGGACATGGAACAGCATATCACTTCTAGGCCTATTTAAAGCGCTTGACTAATCCCAGAAAAGGGCACCACTTAAGATGAATCCTTACTGCAAACTAGTGAGCCACTCGCATTCTAGAACATGATACAAGAAGGAATTTCGCTGGAAAGAAATGATGTATTAACACATAAGAAAAGTTACATACCGTAATATACCAAAGACCAGAATCCTCAATACAGTCATAACCCCTCCTCACTGAGACCCAACGGGCTCTGAAACTTCATACAGAAATGTCACAAGATGAATACAATAGTCTTCTCGCTGCACAGCTTGCTTACAGAAATCTGGAACCCTAACAATGTCTTCTTTTTTGGTATTTATAGAGAAGACCGAAACTTCTAGAGGAGGGGGAAAGGAAAAGGAGCAATTAATGACTACATTTCAATCCAATGGCGGAAAACACTCGCGCCCCTTTTTTTTTATGAATGACAAGTTATAAATAAATACCTAACCACCTATATACAGAAATTAATGCTGGGAGATAAAAATCTCCTTATGTACAAGACAAAAATAATAAAATATATACATCGGGATGCTTATAGATGAAGGCAAATCTGCTACCATGAGAGTTCTGAGAAAATCTTCCATTCAGTACTGTACGCCTAGCTTTTGATTTTGAACTGGAGTCCCGGACCTTAAATGCGAGGTGAATTTTTCTGGAGGGTTCCGAGAATTTGCATCTGTATTTTCTTTAATAGCTGTCATTTCATGCATCTGCTCTCATCTTCTTCATTAAATTTCGCCTGTAGGAAATCACCTTCTGATATATTCTTGTTTCTCTGGAATGAAGGCGGCGGGTTTAGACGCCTCATCTACCAATTAGAACCTGCAAAACCCCGAAACTGTTAGAAAAACTGACTCAGACGAGGGCAGAGGTGACGGAAGTGTGAATGGAGGAGATGATGGGGACACAGACTAAAAACGGTGACATACAGGGTGTTGGGAGCGAACAATGAAGGTTTTTCGCGAAAAGAACGAGAGGTCACACAGTGGGGTCGAGAGGAAAAACTAGCGGCAAATGCGAATAAAACACATATAAATATATATATATATATATATATATATATATATATATATATATATATATATATATATATATATATATATATATATATATATTACGGGAGGGATGTACGGGGGGGGGGGAGACACGTAGGTTAACAGGGGGGCGAATGGGAGGCGACGTGGCGAGTGGATTAATGGGCGGAGGTTGGTGGAAGCGACACGGTGGCGGGCCACATAATACGGCGGAGGTAGAATAACATGCGGGCAACTCCAGGGAAAGCCCGCCGTCAGATTGGGTTTGGTAGATCTAACGGCTCCCAAGGGTTCCGCTGCCCGGCGATGGGACATCCTTTAGCGCGCGGGGAAAAAGCGGTTTTCCGCTCGTACGCAAAACATGTGGCACCTCCTGGATGGGATCGCTGCTCTCGTGGGCAATACCGCTTTGTCGATGAAGGTGGTGCGGGGAAGATACCACTGGTTCTTCGTGCGCGGGGTATGTACGCGGGGCCCTCCATATAAGTTCGGTGCCGCGCCGTTGATTTAATTCGATCGAACGGTTGCGACGGTGCCCGGGACTTCAAACGATAAGCCCCCTTTACCTCCGGTCTGTGGTCCTGGACTCGGGTCATATGAAAATCAAGGCGGGAGGGGCTAAAGCCTAAGGGGCTTCGGCCCGACATATAAAATATGTATTTTGAACATTTAAACAGCGTATTTTTTAGAGCGGCATGGGGGCTTTTTAGCCATGAAATATAATGGAAACAGCTTTGAAAGGGATCGATGGCTAAATATGAATGGAGGGGAACAATGTACAACACAGAGCACCTTTTAATTAGCAGTAAAAACACTTGAGGTAATGAATTTTTAAACCCGCCCTGATACCATGTTAAATCATATGAGCCTCCCTTTTAATACAGATTGGCGAAGACCCCCGATTGGGTGCATGTCAGATCACAATCGGAATAAAGGGCCAACTGGTTCTCACTGTACTCTCAGTTTTAATGTCCACATTCTTTGCTTTTATGAGTTGTCAGAACCCCCGACATGGTTTAAACTTCCCACCTCCGAAGGGAATGATGGTTCATGTCACCTGTCGATCATGCATTTACTGTGTGAGGCATTGTAAAATTTGGTATTGTCGCCAATTTCTCCTTTCTAAAGGTAACTTTCGACCCAATTCACTTATTCTTCTCCTGTTCCTGCTGCTCTGTTTGCTCTGCGTAGTGGAAAGCTCTGGTCAGCAACCTCACCATTGGTGTAAACCCCTCTGGTATGAAATGGCTCCTTACCTAAGTTCCCTTCATTATGAATTATGCCTCTCTTTGAAAAATTACGATACTCCAAGGAAAAACTCCTTTTTTTGTTTGTAAGCACCCTCTCAATCATGGCTGCAACCTTTCAACTTAAATTTACTCTATTTATACCATTTTATTTTTGCCCTAGATGATCATAAATCTTTCAAATTCATTGCACTTACCCCTGATGATGGACTCACTTAAGAAGTCTGAAACTTTGGGTCATTAATAAACTTGAACAGGTTATTCCTCTATTCTATTATGCCTCTATGCTCAGAACATGAACAATGGTTTCTCTGCTGATGTTACCTGTCCTATGCAAGTTTATGACATTGTTGAAGCATTAGATATCATTCCTCGTTTTCGAAGTCCTAATAGAGATTCTGATATTAAGCATTGGGTTCAAAAATTCTCTGAAAACTATCATTTTGGGCTTCTTCTATTTCTGAATTCGTCTTTAAGGTATACTTGTATTTTCAGTGTTACTGCTAATCTGAAAAAGTCCCATAGTCTAAGCTCTCAGCCTACTAGTAATTGCTTTGTCTTTAATCCCTGCGGTTCTGAAACTTTACGGTTTGAATATAGTCAGTCTCAGCCCTTTATGTCGAGTTATGCATCTCGTCCCTCCAGAGCGAATGGAATCACACTGCTTGGCCTTCAAATTCTACATATCCACGAGGTCGTCCTATGTTCTTCTCTTCAATGTCTCTACAGTATTCGTTTTCACGCCCTCTGTGATTTTGTGTCTCCAGATTTCATGGCTAAAACTAAACCAGGTCAGAGTGCTGCCAAACCTACTCCTTCTCGTAAAAGAGGCCAGAAGTCAAATATTGAAACTCTGGAAAACATAGCTGATACCTATGAATCAACTACCCCTGAAGATATCAAAGTCACTATTGTTGAATGGGAACAGTACTCAGAGGAAGAAGATACAGAAATTAGTGAGCAACAGGAAAGAATGGAATTCATCCTCAACCCCGGAAACACTAGGGGCAGAGTCTCCTTATTTCAACAAACAGTAAAAATATATTGGAAATTGAAGTGTGTGTTGGCAAGAGCAATGAAGAGCCTACAGAAGAAAGAACTTAAATCCTATTCTTTAGTCTTATTTGAACTTCAAGCAATGAAACACGAAATGCGAGAGATGTTGCAGACCCAACATCAGCAAAATGCTTGCATTGGCAACATAGAACAACAGCTCTGTCTGTTTCAACAAGCAAAGCTTTCTGGATCATCTGTCAAGGATCTAGTCTCAGATATTCAATCTCATGGATACTTAATATCATGTTTTCTTTTTAAATTTTGAATGACTCTAGATACTTTATATCTTTTCAGTTTTATATGCAGTTTCTATGCACATAGTCGTGTAAAGTTAGCAACTAGTAAGCATAGAAAACAATACCAATTATCGTTAGCATTTAACTTTTGAGGTGGCCAACAGACCTAGTTTCTTGTGGGCAAGTTAAAGCACTCAATTTTTTATATGATTTTTTTGATGCAACTTGCCCTTATAATAGAAAATGGCTAGGCACTACGCAATTTAAAAATAAAAATAAAAACACAGAGTGGCTGAGATTAAAATTAGTTGACTTGGGCAACTATAATGGAACAAACAAAATCAAACAAATTCAGGCTTAGTAAAACAAAGTAAAACATGGTTGTCGCTGTAAAGCTCCAGTAAAACACAACCTTTTTACTGAGATTTACATTTAGGAGTTGCGAAATAACTCACTATTGTAAAACCTATAACTATTTATACCTGTAACAATTTGTTTTGCTCCACCATTTTCTCCTCTTATATTTCTAGACTTACTTCCCCCACAATACATAATAATTGTAGATGCATATTAATTCAAAACATACTTTCTTAATACATTAATACATACAAAGACAAAATTGATTAACATGATTTTGAACTTGTATTAACATGATTTTGAACTTGCAAAGCTTAATGTTTAAATGTTTAACCATACATTTATTCCAAGCTTTATTAAATTATTTAATCTCTATTTGACTTTAATAATTTAATCTGTTAAATGAGTAATTGTCATTCAGAACTTCATTTATCCCATGTACCTCTTTGCAAACTAAATCCGCAACTGTAAAACATTTACTTGGAAGTATAGTTGTTTCAGAAAATTAAACACAAGAACAAATTGTTCGAATCAACAAATCCCTTCATCCTCAACCTGTAAAACATTTACTTGAAGCAGTAAAGATGTTATCAGAAAATTAAACACAAGAAACAATTGTTCGAATCAACAAATCCCTTCACTCTCTGTTACTTCACGTGCAACCTTCACCAGTGATCCAACTATGCTACAAAAAGGACCCTGCCTCTCCTTCAGGGAAACAACTTTCTCCTCTCCGTGGCTTTCATACAATCACCCAACGACATCCATGCAATGGTGATCTGTCACTTTCTGCAATTATTGTTGCCCCTTTTGTAATTAAAAGAAATGCTTCAAATGCTTTGTGAAGAAAACACCCCACTTTGCCGTCACATGGCTGGTCTAAACAGACCCATCTTCTGCACGACTTCATCATGCCATTAATCTGGGGTCAAATTGAGTAGAATGGTCAAAACGAGGAACTGCATCGTTTTGCTGTTATAAAAACTAAAACCTCCGCTGTTATAAAAACTAAAACGAGGAACTGCATCCGTTGTTATAAAAACTAAAACCTCAAGAATACCTAGACCTGTAAGAAATTGAAGTCTGTAACAGAAAGCTAACAAATATTTGGTGACAACACTCCACCCGGCCTGTAAATATTTTCTGGGTATACAAATGTAAGGAAATTAAAAATTGTGGTGAGTGTCATTGATTTTGACACTAAGTCCTTTGTTCAGCAGCATCTGCTAATTTGAAACTTTCTTGTGAATTTCATCTGTTGATGGCCAAAGAGTTCATACCGATCTGCCCTATCCTCCTGCTCAATATGAATCCGGACAGCCATTGATTAAAAAATGAGCCAATGGCTATTCGGATTCATATTGAACAGAAGGACAGAGAAGATTGAGATGGACTCATTCACCCTCTACAAATCAAACTGAAATACCTACAAATCACAAGAGCCTCAAAAAAATTTCAAATTAGCAGTTGCTGCTGAACAAAGGGCGTCCGTCAAAATTGTTAGACAATACAAATTTTCAACGCAGAAATTGACAAATGAAGAATAATTGCTACCCTAGTAGATTCACCTTTAAAAAAATGGTTGAAATAACAGAATTTAATTCAAAATCTTTAATTTGTGAAAAAAAAAAACATATTCCTTGAATTTTAAAGCTATTCGTTCAAACCACCATTAGCAAACTGAGCACAATTTTAAGTCACGGCGTCCCGATCCTTTAGATGACCTCGACTACAATAAAATATGAAATGTCTCGTATCTTCAAAGAATTTTAAAGCTTCTACCAGCAAAATAAAATGAATGCAAATAAAACAAAAGTTCAAAGAAATTTCTGCAGTTTCCAAGTCAAAGGAAACCTACAATATACCTGATTTCTTAAAATCCCTAGAACTTATGAGAATCGAAATGGAATACTATTTCAAAATTTTATCAAAGACAAAAAGGGGCAAACAAATCAATGATCCCCCAACACTTTAAGTTAACCATCTCTTTAGGGGGACACTGGTTTTTTATTTATAAATCATAAATCCTCTTTATAATCGTGAATTAATGGGCTTTACTTTAAAGTTTATACAGAGAAAAAAAAATGGTGAAAGGTAAAAACAAATTCATGATATAATGAAATTGTCTTTTTTTTCTAATTTTACATATATTTTATATAGTTTTGCAGTAAATTTAAACAAACAAACAAAAAAATGAGTTCCATAATCTATACAATATGTTCAATTTACAAGACGTAAACCAACTTAGATCTATCTTAATTCAAGATCTACTAAAAGTCGAGAGGGATCAAACAAATCTCTTTTCACTGTAAAAGAGGTTTTCATATCAATAGATTTGATCCCTCTAGGCGCTTGGAAGATACAGATGGATATAGACTTGTTTGATTTCTCCCTATAAATAAGCCACGCTCCACATGAATACCATGGGTCAATACCTTGGACCATTTTTATTTTTATTATTATTTTATTTTTATTTCGTTATTTATTTTTATTTTATTTTGAACAAGCTAAAATGTTCACATTCCATTACTCCTTTTAGTTAAATTTATTTCTAACATTTTATTTTCTTTTTATTTTTATATAATTTGATTTGTAAACATTTAATTAAATAATAAAAGATTAAAATTAATATAGGTCCTGGTATGGGGAGATGTCGTAGTGTCCATAAAAAGTTAAACTTAGCAAAAAATATTAAGAGTCCATTTGTTATATTGTAATTTTGTTTTTATTAATAAAAATTCATAATATACATATCACTTTAAAATTTATAACATATAAGTAATAGCTATAAGTTAAGATTCATTTTACCTTATAAATTAAAATAATGATTATGTAACCATATTTAAATTTAATTAATAATCACATAAAAACTTTAATATTTACAATATAGCAATACTTTTAACTATGGATATTCACATGGGCTTTACTATAGATATTATTAACTTATAAAAAGACTTTGTTATAAGACCGTAAGATGATCACTAATACCACATGCCCAAAAACCAACTCTAATCAAAACATTTTATAAATATTTTATTTAAATTTAATTTTATATAACACTTTAAACCAAAAATATTATAATTACTTTTGAGATATATCTAAATGGTCTATCACATTAAAATATATAAGATATAAATTGTAGTTATAAATTAAGATACAGTTTACCATATAAATTGAAATAATAATTTTGTAACATATTGTCACTGCTACAACACCCTCCAATATTTTGGCCTAGACCCAAATTTTAGAGCCTACCTTGACCTTTACTCTCGTCGCAAGCATTACGACTCATTTCAAGTGTTACATATTCTTGGCAGGGGGTATCTATTCTTGAGCATGATTTTATTCAATGCCCAGTATTCTATACACATCCTCCAAGTCCATCATTCTTTGGTACAATGATGATGGGTGACCCACATGATGATGTACTCGTTCAAATGACACCATGTTCTAACAATTGTTGCAATTGTTTCTTCACCTCACTTTCATCTATAACAGACTACTTGTACAACCTAATATTTGGCAATGGGGAGTCTGGAAATAGCTAGATCTTGTGCTCCACTTATCTCTTAGGTGGTAACTCTTTAGGCTCTCAAAAAACATCCTTTTATGCTTGTAACAACTCCAATTGTTGTTTTTGTTTCTTAGTACACCCCTTTATGGATGCCTTGCCTCTCATTGAATCCTCTTGAGTGATCTTAATGGAATGTATTAGTTTTGTTGTGCTAAGTATCCAAACAGTAATTAAATTGTGTGCTTAAGGTTCACTGAAGTTTGCAGGTTAAACAAATGGTTTTAACCTAGTTAAACAAATTTTTTATGTGAGGTTAAAGCATGTAAATTAGCTTGTATAACATTGTGCAGCAATAAATAACAAAGAAATAAAAATCACATGTAACAATACTCAGCAAATTTGATGAATTAGTTCGTCCCTCCTAGGCTATATCTGTTGGTCCAGCTCCCAATGGCATGTCCCTCATATCTTATTGCTCAAAAATGGTAATTACAGGTAAAATAAAGTCTCAAACGGTTGTGATCTCTGTAAAAACAACTTCAGAATGCTTGAATTATTTAGGAATGACTATTCATTTGCGGAAAACAGAGAATGGATGCTCAAAACACTAAAAACACCCTAGTAGCCCTAATGGCTCCTTGACCTCTCTTGAAGAAAATCCTACACAAGATGACCTATGATGACTCTGACACCTCTACCATTGTTTTCAGAATGTCGAAATTAGCGAAAAATGACTATTCATTCATAAAAAAAGGTCGAATATCCAAAGAGTTATGGCCCAAATAGTAAACTGCCCAATTTCCCCTAGGAAAGCTCCTCCAAAACTGGGGGAACTCCAGTTAATGCCGAAAAACTAGCAACTGTCGTCGAACTTGGACGTCCACCAACCGAAACCGTCGGCGAACTGGCAGCTGATTTAAATGCGAAACTTCGCATGTGAATGCTTGCTGGGTTAACTGTCGGTTTTCCTGGCCGCGTGGTTGCTTGGAATCCCGTGTATCACAGTTCCACAACCTTAAGTTCTAATTTTTCGAAACCTCGCCATGTGACAGGTCCTATCCGCCATATTAACTATTTGCAATCTTCGTCGGGTTAAGTGTGGGTCATGGTCACGGGCGAACAGACATATGGTGGGGGGTTGGCCTCCCAAGCCCTTACCACATAACACCATAAACAATGAAGTTATGTGTACGTGTATACGGGTAAAAACTACCTGGTAGCCCGAGCGATCGCGCGTGTCCACTGCGTGCGAGAATGTCCCACATTCAAACCCCATAGTCTCCAAAAAAAAATTACAATAATATTTGACCTCCGGCCTGGGGCCACATGGCAGCCTCCAGGTTGGCCACGTGGCACCCGATGATTGGCTTGAAAACTTTAAAGGGGATAAAATGGGACATGGGGGAAATGCGCATAGTCTTGAAACCTGACGCAATACCAGTGAAGCATAGACCTTACTGCCTAAATCCAAGAGTAAAGGAGAAATTCAAAGTATAAATAGATAAAATGATGATCAGAGGAAGCAGAGTGGGTCAATCCCATTGTCATACAAAGAAAAAAGGAAAAATCCTATATTAGAGTATGTATTGATTACAGAAGCCTCAATAACGCATGCATACATGATCCATTTCCCACTCTGTTTAGTGATGAGGTGCTCGACAATGTGGCTGGAAATGAAGCCTATTCATTCACAGATGGTTTCTCAGGGTATCATCAAGTGAGAATAGCTAAAGAAGACAAGAAGAAGACCACTTTTACAATAGAATGGGGATCATTCACATACCATGTCATTGAAATTCAAGATTCAAGACTCAAGAGCAGTTCGATTGGCACAGCTAGATGGCCAAGTATTACAAGGATGGGTGAATGGTGCACGCGCCTTATCACGAGTAAGTTTCATCGTTTATTTTTCAAAAAACTCTCGGAACCCAGAGGAGTTAGTAGGGTAGAATAGAAATAGATTGAGTCAATAACTCTCTCGCACCCAAGATGAGAAATAGAATAGGAATCCCAATAAAAAGAAATTACTGTAACACAGAGATTAAATCCACCTGTTGCGATGCGGAGACCACATCGCAACCAATTGTGGTCGAGGTGTAGCATCTAACGCGTCATCCGTGTCAGAAAGCCAAGTGTGTCAAACATCATTCCTTCATAATAACCTATCATACCGATGCTAGTTCGTAGGATCACCCAGATTTGAGAATTAACTGCCATAATTAGTAACAACCATACCATAATAAATTTGCCATATTAAGCCATAATCATTACCCATCATGTCTACCCAAAGCTCGAAGACACAGTATAACCTGCATGAAAAAAGAAAGCACGAGAATGCCGAAAAATTCCGAGTTAGAACAAGAAACAGCCGTAGCAACAAGTGAAATTTCATCAAAGGAAGTTCAAAGATATAGTCCAGTAGCAGGAATTCACAGAAAGAGATCAGGAATAGCACTCCAAGTATACAAAAGAAGGACGAATATGACAAAGGTAGCAATAGAAGTCGTCGAGCCTGAGATCCATGAGACAATTCAGAGGATGGAATTGTTAGTGGGTAAGTATGATAATGCGTCACTGATTGATACAAATTTCATGGATTCATACCAATTTCCAGCTATGAAGAGAGAGGTATACATAGAGAATTATGCTACTGAAGGATGAGGGGAAGCAGCAAGAATGAATCCAGAGTTCAAAGGTATCTAGAAATTGACAATATTGAACCTCAGGAACCTCCCAATGTTTGGAACAATGGGAGTAACAATTCAGTGTACAAAATTCCTACTAAGCATACTCCAGAATGGATCATTATGGCTAGGGCGAGAAATACCAATACATGCAAAGGATATCAGTAGGCTCACAGGGTTATCAGCAGAAGAGAAGGATGTCTCAACGACATTCCAGAACGTGTCCAAGAGAGCCAAGAAGGTGGGAGACTGTGATTACTATAAGAAATATGAGACCAGAAGAGGAGGGAAGGGGGCAAAGATAGACCTCATCAACAATCCAGTGGTCAAATTTTCCTGCTACCAAATAGTGGGTAAGATAATGAGGCACTACACCAAGGGCGAATGCACCCTCGACACCATTTCAGTTGCGGAACACTACCTCTAGGGAACCAACCTGAATTGGTGTACATTCCTATTAAACAAGTTGTTTGAGGCTTGCGAAGATAACTACAGAAGGGCCACAGGACTCATTTACGGCTACCTCATAATGGCATTTGCGATGTGGAAATGGACTCATCCGGGAGTAAGACAGCTCGGGGAAACCACACACGACCAGCTAATGGCGATGAATTTTACGCCCTAGAGAATCTCGGGAAATCCCAGCACCAAGGAGGTAAATGAGGCGGCTTTCTCATTCTGGTACAGGAAGATGGTGGATGTGGTGGTGAGACAACAAAGAGTTCCTAGGAACCTATTGGACAGATATTCCTCATAGATATGGTTTTGGGTCACCCACAAGCAGACATATATCAGACCTAGTTGCGTGGATGAAACCACATTCAAAATGAGACCGTTAAAATTTCAAGTTGATGAAAATATGTTCCACATCGAAGTCTTTTCATGACCGAGAGTTGGAATGGAGATCAGAACTGGAATACATCACTATTCGTTCGAGGGCATGTTGTCGAAAGCACTACCAGGGGAGACACCAGAGGAAATAGCGAGTAGGATTTCTCGACTGCAGCTAACACCTTTACTGGAACAGCTAGACACGAGGGTAAAGGACTTCAGTCGGGTAATACAAACTCTCACAAGTGCTTCTCCTATGTTTCCTTCTTTTACATATTTTGATTCTTCAAATTCTGCATCACCATCCACAATTACACCTCTCTTCACTGCCTTACATTCTACCATGTTCAATTCACCCCTGGTAACCATAGTAACTTCAATCCATAAGATTAAGGCACCTAGACCAAAAGTAGCTACCCCTAAGGCAAATAAAGCAAGAATTATGGTGCCTAGGAAAATAGTTTGCCTCATCGAGGAAGATCAGACCCAACCCATGGATATGGGAGTGCCAGTTCCAGAAGAGCCAGACGCTGCCACCCAAGTCACCTCTGCGCTACCTGTGTTTGACCTGTTATTGGTTTTGAATATTCAAACATCATCTCCACCCCACACTCACACCTCTTCACCTCGCACTCACCATTCATCACCCCATACTTCATTTACTTCCAAATACCAATCCACTCGCACTCCATCCACCTCAGCAACTATCCTTAACCTAGTAAATTTAAGAAACAAGACAAATGGGGACACCGAGGCAAAATTTAACTCAAGTATGGCTATGGTACCCGAGGTTAACCAACCTCTGGTGGGGCAGGGAAATTTTCTGGAACTATTAGTTCAGGGGGGATCTTTTACCAGCAGACACAACGCCCTTGCCAAAAGAGCTGAACAAATTTCAGCAAGCCAACTTAATACTACAGCAGATTCAACCAACGATGAGTATGAATAACCCAGAAAGTTAGTTGCCATAACAGAACCAACCCGCATCATTGCATGAGCACTCAGAAATATCAATAGCCAGTAGGAAACCCCTCAGAGAAAGATCGCCATCCAACGACATGAAAGTATGCAGACCTGGGGACTACACAACAATACAACTTCATTCAGAGAGCAGCACAGCAGGCAGAAGGGTTGCATGACGACATCCAAAAGAGGTTCGAGCAGATACAACAGCAAGTCCTTGCACTTACTGAAGAGCACAATCAGCTAAAAGGGGAGAAGGAAAGTCTACAAGAACAGCTGGACAACGTAACGGAAATCTTCAAGACCTCTGGCCAATAGTAATTTCCCTGGATGACAAGACGTCGGAGGACATGTCAACCTACTCCACATTCGAAAGTTTTATCTAAGTGAAAATGACATGTACATGTCTCAGCAAAGAAAACCAAGAGCTTAGACAAGCGCTAGCCGCGAGACCAGCATTAACAGATCTGACCGTGATATATGTTGAGAAGGTTACCGAGAAGCAGAAACAGGTAACCAGAATGAAGGAAACCTTCGGGACGACAGTTAGAGAGGCTTACGACCTACTGAAGCATTTACACGAATGCTCTAATTAGTTAACCATGAAAGCCCAACCTATCTCAGCACAGCTTCAACATATTTCACAAGAGATCAAAGAGGCCATGGATCCCGTCGGCATAACCCAGCTCTACACCCACGCAGAGGTACTAGAAATCATAATACAAAAGATAGAGGAGCATTCTGCTGCCACAAAGCAGGTCCTTAGAGAGCTAAGGCAACCAGTCAAGCAGAAAGTAGAGGAAATACAGCAGATGGAAGCCGAAGCCAGGATAAAAATTCAAGAAGTATTCAACAAATTGCTGCTAGTAGCAGGCAAAACCGAGGCTAAAAGAGTCGCCACTGAAACCGACCAGCTAATTAAGGAATGGAAACAGGAAATTAATGAGTTCATAGAACTCAATTCTTCAGCATTGAGCAAGGTTCCAAGTTGGGGCCTTTGTTTGGACAGAGCGAAGAAACGGAGAAGACAGAGTCAGCCTCAGAAGCAGATGGACCAATGGAAACCGCAACAGCAGGAAAAGATTGAATCGAGACAAGTCAATAGTGTGTGGTCGGGGCCTGTTAGGGCCTTTGTTTTGGAAAAAAGGAATAGTTTTTAGTTGCGGAGAACAGGTTGCGGAGCAAAATCATGGTAGACAGGGAGTTGTCACAGTTGCGGATAGCCGAAAGATAGGTGGCGCGACAGTTACGGAGAAAAGAAAAGATGGCAGGTATGGGAGATAAAGACAATCAGCGGAACTCCCAGTAATCAAGAAGAAGTGGCAAACAGCGGAGTAGGAAAAGAGGAAAGACTGACAGTCACGTTGGCGGAAGAACAAATAGGCAATCAGCAAGCATAGACAGGAGTTAGTCCGGCAGAGGTCCGAGTGAGAGAGCCGTAGGAGAGCTCTGTTAGATCTCTGTTGTATTGAACCACCCTTTAATAGACTCTGTGGAGTGATGTATGTCATTTGATAATGATAATGAAATATGGTTCTTGATGTGTTTGATGTTCTGAGTTAAGTGTTAATTAGTTTCTTATTGTGAATGTATGCCCCGTTTTAAATTTTAATTCAACATCCTGAACATGCTTAATGAGTAATATCTTATACAAAGTAGCGAGATTTGTTGGTTGTTTCAAGTTCCTTTAGTTTCTCTTCATGGTTATAACTGTTTGATACTTGATATGTCTCCTAAACTTACTAAGGTCATGACACGCCTCGGGTGAGACGCTCTGCTCCTTGGAGTAGGGTGAAAATGTCGGCATTGTGCTAGACTACTGTGGAAACCTTGTTGGCCTCTATCCTGAACCTGGGTCTTGCTCATAGACCTCCTTTTTCGCCAACACAGATTCATTAGGAGCTATTCTAATGTTTTTATTTTCAGATAATATTTGTAAAGGGTTTTTCTTTCTTTCCCATATATTTATAAATAATTGATGAAAAGCATCTAAATCAGCTATATGATTGGCAGGTAAAGCTTTAAATCATTTCTTAACATCTCCTGCTAATGTTTGTGCAAACAATATCATTTGTACATCAACTTCATCAATTTCATGTAATTCAAAGTAATCAGTCATTTTATTTACATGTTGTTGAGCAGTATATTGACCAGTACCATCAAACAGAAATATTTTACTCTCTTAATCCTATGGCATGGCATTTAATTGAGCTGGTAAGACCAAAGGGGCATATCTGGCTACAATGGCTAAGATTCTAGCTTGTCTAGGAGGTAAATGAGTGGTGCTTGATGATGAGCTTCAAGTGCTTGCTGATGAGCTTGGAATACTACAAGATGTACTTGGAGATGAGGTTGAAGTACTTGAAGATGTACTTGTAACACTAGAAGATGTACTTGGAATACTAGAAGATGGAAATAAAATTCTAGGTTGAAGAGGAAGCTTGGGGATGAATGGTTCTGTGGAATGATCTATGGTGGATATTATAGATGAGGTGGTACTAAATAAATCTGTATTTATAGTCTCTGAAGGAATGGTAGAATGCTTAGGGGTAGCAGCAACTAGGGCAGCTAATTCAATGGACTGTTTAAAATAGGCTTCATCTATATCCTTAATCAAAGTTGTAGTCAAACTATCAAGTTTATCAAATGTCTCTATGACCTGTTGATCTAAGTCTATTTGTATAGTTTCCTTCTTTTCTTTAATGAATTGAACAAAATTAGGATCTATTACACTATCACAAATTGAATTTTTAGATTTGGTTCTAAACAAAGAGTGTTCAAATGATAAATCGAATTCAATATCTTGTAAGCTTGATAATTATTTAGGGAGTGAATTTGCCTTGATTACTTGAATACTACTTCCTAGACTTTTTCCTTTTTTAGTTTTTCTTAAAATTATGTCAGGATCATAAAAAATTATAGCAAGTTGTGGATCAGGATGAGCCCTGGTATAATATGTTCTTTTAGAAGCCATAATTTTAACTTTTCAATGAAAAAATTTAACAACCCTTAAACAATCTTAATACAAAGAATGAGAATAAATGTTTCTTTTAAGATATGTTTAAACTAGGGACTGATTTCCCAAGTATGGTCGCCAGTATGTTATCACTCCAAAACTTCCAAGGGTTTTTATGTGTGTTTAAATAAATGTTAGAGGTAACTATCAACCACTTTAGAGATTAGGATCTAGCCTTCCAAATGCTCAGAGAGGGCTCTCTCTTAATTATTTAACTTTTTTGTTTTAATTGATTTAAGGCTAGTTGTGTAAGATTGATTTGGTTTCGTTTTGATTTGTTGTTGGAATTACTGATTTAGATGGATAGATGTTTGTCTATTTTCCATTGGGCTATGGAGTTAATGTATCAAGAAAACAAAACAGAATCAAGTAATAAAAGCAGTGTTACAGGACAAGGTAGCTGAGCAAAATTAGACCTTTAAGACTGAATGGTGAAAATATTTTCAATCAGGATCAAGGAGCAGTTAAGGATTCCTTAAACCGGATAATGAAGGAAGGCGAAAGGGGTCAATCGGAATGGGAGAGAAATTAAGGATTCTCAGATCCAGATATCATAATAAAACATTAAAATGAATAATAGTTCAGAACAGAGTGTACTTAAACAAATTCTGCAATAACATTCCTATTATAACATTTAAATTTGGAAAACATGCAAGTTTATAGAATACTTAAGGAAAAAACATGAACAATTGAAATATACTTCACTGAAGTGGCTTAACACATGAATCCTGTAAATAAATGCCTTTATTATTGTCATGTCTATCAACTTGGAAAAGTTACAATAAGCCCTTTGGTAGTAGATCAATTACAACTATAGAAATGTTCAAGAATCCACCCTCAATACTTCGAATTGCTGAAGTATTTATACAAAAATTAATACAAAATATCCTAAAACTGATTTAGGATTTATTCAAGGGAAATAAAATATCTTCATGCCTCATTAGTCTATCATTAATCACCAAAGGATTAGGCAGACCTTTCTGCCTCAAAACATCAAATTTGATCATGAATCTGTTCACTGCAAGCTCCATATTTTGACACTTGTCTTTAAGTTGTATCATCAGGTTTCTCTTGGAAATTACCTTTTTTACCTCTAATATTGTTTATGTTCTGTCACTTATCCCAATTGATTCTAATTCATGCTTATTCTTAGAATTGAGAAACTTAATTATCTTTGTGGCCTCCTATGGTTTCTTTCCAAGTTCTTCTTTGACTTTCTAAATAGATTCACTAGCTTCCTTTATCAAGTCTTTATGTTCAAATATAACTTGGATAGAAGGCCAAATATCATTAACAGAGTTAATGATATTGGCCCACAGTTGTTCCTTTTCTTGGGCTAGTGGCTCTTTCAGTGTTAATTCTTTTTCTAACTTTTGGAATCTATCATTCAACCTATTTGATTTCTATGTTTCAGGTTTATACATGATTTGAGCCAACTTATTTTCATCTTCTAGACTTTTTACTTGATCCTTAAGCTTATTGATTTTAGTAGTCTTTATTGACATGTCTTTCATTTATTTAATCAACTTACTTGCCTTATCATTGGGATGGGATGTTTTTGTTGCTGGTGAGGTAGCTGGTGTTGTTGAAACTTCTGTTGTCACTAGAACTGATGTAGTAGTTGGGACTGTTGTAGCCACTGAAGCTGAAGTTGAAGCTATGGGAATGACAGTAACAATAGCTACTTCCATGTTGGCCTTCTTTTCCTGCACTAATTTTTCCATTTCATTCTCCATCTCTTTCAGTTGAGTTGTCAACTGAATGATGAGATTCATCATTTCATCTTTCTGACTTTCATTCTCCAAAACTTCTTTAGTTTGGGGATGTTCAGTGCAAGGTAATTTCAGCTCCTTCTTCAATGCAGCTATGTCTGCATTATTTTTCTTGATAAGCTCTTCATATTATTTGATGTTATTTGGGTCATATCCAACCTCCATGACCAACTCTTTAAGTGATTTTATTTTATTATCCTTCGCTTGTGAGGAATCCTTCTCTAGCTTTAACTGTGCTCTGATATTTTCTAGAGAATTTTGTAGTTTTTGGAAACTCATAGCTTTGTTGGTCATAGTGGAGTAGATCATTTCTCCTGCTTTCTTATTGAACTCAATTTTATCTATAGGATGTACATCTTTAGCCATAACTTCAAATGTTGTTTTCTTTTAGTTTTTTGATGATTTTGGAACCTACATTGTTGGCTGCAAAAAGGTCATTTGCATCTTCCTAGTTTTGTACTCAAAGGCTGAAAGTAACCTTGTCTGTTCACTAGGAGTTTGTTTCCAATACTGGGCATAAGTCACAGCTTTCAATACCTCATTCTTCAATTTGATTTCTTTATACTTCTCCATGATATATTTTTCTTTATCCACTGGTTTACTTGAGGAAGAAAATTCTTCACTATGTTTCTTCTGAATAATCTGAGCACTGGAGGTTGATGGTTGATGTGTTTCCTTTGAAGCTGTGGGAGGTGCATTATCTCTAACCACTGTATCTGTATCAATAATTTCAACAGTGTCAACTATCTCTTCCTGTTCAATCACTGGATTCAGTTTTCCCTTTTTCTGGTACATTAGTTTGATTTTGGTGTCAGTAGTAGTCTTCGCAGAATAAGAGCCTTCCTCTCTTGCTCTCTTTTAGTTACTGTCTTGTGGGGCTGGAGTATGCAGGATGGAACTAGTATCAGCATGTTTCTCCACCTCCTGCAAAGAATTTTTCAACCACTCTAACTGGTTGGAATACTTTTCAATCTCTGGTTTTGACTCATAGACAAAAGGAGTCAATTTGAATTTGACTCTTAGTTTACTGATGACTCCCAAAGGATCATACTACCATTTGAAACTATTACTGAACTTGAAATCTTGTAAACACTTATCTTCTTGTTGACCAACATTACTATTATTGCAAATGAAAGGACCAAGTTGGTTCTTAATCTTAAACTGAGTTTTCTTCTTTGTTGACAGGAAATTAACTTCATCTAAATTTATTATCTGTCTGATGTATTCCAGTGCAAATAACCTCATTGGGAGGTATTTGGGGGGTTTGTATGGAGTGATTTGGCATCCATACACCCTCATTTCACTATGGTTCTGGTATAAATACCAATCTCCTGTCCTACTTTGTTATGACAATTGTAAGACCTTCTGTATCTCTTCACTGACCCTAGGTTGAATGCTACTGCTTAGCATGTTGACAATTGGATAAAAAAATGCATCAATGAAGTCTTTGTAGGTGAATTCTGTGGAATAATTTCTAATCAAGGATGTCCAAAAGACAACTGATTGGGGATTTCCCTTAGGGTGTAGTTTTTGGTGGCTAACTACAAACCTTTATGATTGGAAATAAAGGAACAAATGAAACAAAAATGATGAATATTTAAACACTCCTTCCTCTGGTAATTTAACCAATTTCTCATGTATGGCATCTGATAGATATTGAGCAAAGTTAAGTGTTGAGGTTGGAGGTTGTCCTGGGCAGAATATGGACAAAAAACCTAGGCTAGAAGCATCTACATATTTATCAATAAAGTACCCTAAAATGCAAGATAGCATTGTGACAATATTTCTGGTTCTCTCTAAAAAAATGGAAGTTGAGTATAGAGGGTTACTCTTTGGGGTTTCTACTGATGGAGGAAGAAAGGTTTGGAATATTTGAAATCTCTTGGGAAATTCCAGCTTCAGATATAGTTCAGTGACGATTTCACTTGATAATGGGGCTTCATTAGGCTTGGTTTGGATCTGTAACATCTGATTTATGGATTATGTAGCAATTGTGAATAAAATCTCTTGCAGCTAGGGGTTACTAGATCTCTTTCATTGGGCAAGTAATCGATCTGACAGAGTCTAATGAGATCAGGAAACTGACAGGTCTATGGGAAAATGTACCTGGGTAGGTTTGAGTCCCAGAGATGGATATCATCAGCCTGGTCTATGAATTTATCATGGCTCCAGTAGTGGAGCTCTAGAAGGTTGAAATCAGTGATTGTATCACTGATTTTGAAGTCCTTGTCTGCTAGAGGAGTGTGTTCAACATCCATTACAGGTGGTTGCCGAGGGTTAACAAAGATTATGCTCTGGGAGGCCATATAACTTGTTCAATTTATCAATTTATTACTTTCTTATGCTTAAGTAATGGCTTATGGCACTTTAGGATTACCTAGAAAATGAAGCTTTGGTCTTTGGAAGGGGTTCTGGTCGCAGCAGGCTTTAATTGGTCTACAAAGCTTTAATTTTGAGTCTACACAGGTTCTGGTAGCAATAATTTTTAATTTTGGTTTGGACGGGCTTCAAAATAGGTCAGCAGAGGTTCTTTTGGCTCCTTTTCTGCAAATAAAACAAATTTTGAGAAAACACAGCAATAATGGAATAACTTTTTTGGTTGGGTTTTTATTGCTTTTAACCAGAGGTGGTTAATATTTTTGGCTTGAGGTTGAATTCAAACATCAGTGGTATCATCGCAATGGCCAGAAACAGATAAGTGGTTATCGCATCGCAAAAAGTGGATTTTTGGTTTTCGGCTGGGAGATGCGATAAAATGTGGGAGCGCCATGTAGCAAATGGGCAGGGGTGCGAAACCACCCATTTCGTAACCCCCCAATGGTTTTAAAAATCGGGAAGTGGAGAGTGCGAAAGGGCTTGTGAGTGGTTGAATCATTATAGCGCCAATCGGACGGTTGGATGAATTGGGAGGATTTGATAGGTAGGATCGGGATTATTATATGTGATGGGGTTTATAATATGTGGGTCGGGTTAAATATATTGGAGGGGTTTAAATGTTAGCAGGGAGGGGATTATATGAAGTGGGGTTTTAAAACAAAGTGGGACCTGAGATATATAATAAGTGGGGGAATTAATATAATATGTACAAACTATAGGTTATAAAAATAAAGATGTATTTGGGATATATAAGTGGTAGGGGGGCTTAATGTTATATAAACTATATACTAAAGGGTTTGTAAAATATAATAGCGGGAATGAAATCGAAAGGGAAGTGAGTTAAAATAATATCGGTGAAAGGTTTTTTGCAGTCGGGCCCGATATAATATTTTAACCATTTAAAACTATGCAAAAAGTGGGTTTTTGCATTGGAAATTTTGGAGAGGAATTAGTAAAGGCAAATTTAATTTTCAAAGGAAAATGTGTTTTTTAACTAGGGAAAGAGGTTTTTAAGCTAGGGAAAAAGGTTTTAGGAAGGGGAAAGGGGTTTTTTACAAGGGGAAAGGGATTTATGAGGATATTAGTGATATGAGATGAAACAATTGATGCTCTTCATGTCTTGTAAAAGTGCTTCTTCCTACCCTTTATTTACCGTAACATTTTTTACTTCATTTATTGGGTGCATTTGAGTTTACTAACCCTTTTATTTTCTTTTGATAAGAAATATAATCTACTTCTAACCTTATAACTTCCAATGGCTCAGATTAAACTGATGAGATCATTTTTATTCTCTACTTAACTACTAATCTGCCAAGATTAAATGGTTTGTCTAGATCTTTATTCATTACCTATCATTACATGAAATTTAAAATCATGAATGAATCAAGATTAAATTGTTTGATCATCATGAATTGTGGCATTTTAGACAAGCTGCACACAATTTTATTTGCAAAAAGTAAAGTAAAGTAGTGGCATTTGAATGTGCAACACTTTCATGATCTATTTTTATCTCTTTTTGTGGGGTTTATACTTTATCTTCTTTTTTTATCTTTTTCTTTTAGTCCTTTGATTTAGGCTTTTAGGACTTACCCTCTTTTCATTTTTTAATATGGGAAAACATTTGTAGAAAGCAAAGTATGTACAATATTAAAGACTAAAAATCGCCAATTCAGAATTATAATCCCTATTATTATAGGACCCTAAAAATCTCATTAATGAAATAATTATCATCTCATTATTATAATATTTTGGAAAATTAATTATGAGAAATAACTCAATCATGTAATTTCACACTTTTAACATGGAATAAATCTCACATAAGTAAAATAAAAGGTGAAAAGGGGATGCCTTCTAGCCAAACAAATGAGGTAAGTTTATATTGGGTTTCCCTCACTATAATGGAGTAGAAAATAGGGTTATAAAACCTCCTTCAAACGACCATTTTACAATACCATCACAACTCGGCTCAACTTCAACGCTCCAAACTAGCCTGCACAATCTCTTCCACGCCTACACTTCAAATCTTCATCAACGCAGCACCACCACACTTCTCCTAGTCTCAATGTTGCCACCATTTACCTCTCAGCCTTGTTTCAATGTGCAGAACCTCTCTCAGCTTTCTCAAGTTCAAGAACGTCTCCAACGACTGCACAGACCTACGTTCCGTGATTAAAGTAACTAGAGTGTTTCTCCTCCAACAATTAATCACATTTTCAGAAAGTGTCCATTGGAAAAGTGGCATACAACACCAATAAAGGGTTGAAAAATCATAGCAACCTCCAAACAATCCATGTCGGGTTCACTTACATGTATCCAGCAGAATCCATTAAGTTATCCAACACAAGCCACTGTTCATGAGAAAATAGAACTGGACAGATGATGGCCAGAATCTCACATCCAATAGCTGACACACCAGGAGCACAATTTTACACCAAAATGATGGTCATGACATCCCTTCCAATAGGTTTGGAAAATCCTTAAGTGTGATCAAACAATGCTTGACATACAATTAGGGCCTTTCAAATTTCAAATTCGGTATTCATGATTCCACTTTTGAAAGCCCTTTTAACTACTCTTCCATCACATGAACAATGACATTAGAAATATTCAAAATATGCATCCTTCATGCACTCTATTACACAAAACAAAAAACAAAAAAATGGGTGAAAAATTTTGGGCTAAAATCTTGCCATACAACAAACGAAGATGAATATACTTAAACGATTTATTCGCACCCATACATCGGCTCTTCATTTATTCACATTTGTTAAAAAAATTTGAGCCAGGGGATTTTTTCTTCCTCAACATAGAGTTGCCAAAAGGTGACAATACGGTTGCGAAAATTAAATCATATGAGTCTCCCTTTTAATATAGAGTGGCAGACATTAAAATCAATTGACTTGCCCAAATATAATGGAGCAAAGAAAATCAAGAACAAACAAAACTTTATATTATGATTCGAGAACAAAGGAAATAAATTCATAAGGAGGATGTGGCTCCTTCACCAGTAAAACACTACATTTTACTAAAACTTACATTTTTATCTCCGAGATAAAAAAAAAAATCACGTGTCAATGGCTTTGTGAAGATGTCTACAAATTATTCTTCTGACATACAGTGTTGCAACACAATCTCACCGTTGTTAATTAATTCTCTTATGAAATGATATTTAGCATCAATGTGCTTTGTCCTCTTGTGAGAAAAATAATTCTTTGATAGCGTAATTGTTGAACTATTGTCGCAAAAAATAGTTGTTGTTCCATCTTGTTCACGGCATAAATCCCTCAATGTCCTTCTCATCCAAACTTCTTGGCACGTTGGTGTTGTTGTGGTGACATATTATGCTTTTGTTGTTGACAATGACACAATCGGATACTTTTTGGAAGCCCATGAAATTTCTCTTGAACCCAAATGAAATACATATCTTGACGTGCTCTTTCTGTCATCAACACTTCATGCCAAGTCACTATCAATGTAACCATCCAACCTAAAATCATCTGTTGCGGTGTACAAAATGCCAAACTCTTTTCTCCCATTGACATATTTTAAAATCATGTTGGTTGCTTGCCAATGTGTCTCCTTGGGCGTCTCCATGAACCTCGACACCAAACTCACTGCATACATTATGACAAGCCTAGTCGTGGTCAAATACATTAAGCTTTTCACCATACTTTTGTATAATTTCAGATTGACATTGCTGCTGCAATCTTTTTTTCTCAAATTCAACCCCATGACTGTTGGAGTTCATGTTGGCTTGTTTTTTTGCATATTAAACATCTAGAAAATGTCTGCAACATACTTTGCTTGAGAGATAAAAATACCATTTTCTTTTTTCTTCATTTCTATGCCAAAAAAATATCTTAACAACCCCAATTCGGTCATATCAAACTCACTTTTCATGACTTATTTGAAATCAGCGATGAGGTAATCATCACTCCCTGTAAAAATCAAATCATCTACATACAAAACAACAATAAGAAGCTTACCGTCACTTTCTTTGATGTATAGAGAAGGCTTGTCGTCACATTTTTCGAATACATTGTCCATCAAGTAAGCATTTATCCTACTATACCTTGCACACGGTGCTTGCTTCAACCCATAAAGAGCTTTCCTCAACCTACACACCTTCTCTTCTCGGCCTTCTATCTCATAACCAGGAGGTTGCACAACATAGACCTCCTCTTTCAGCACTATGTTCAAAAACATTGATTTTACGTCCATTTGATACACTTTCCATTTGTGTTGCGCTGCAATTGACAACACTATACGCACTGTCTCCATCCTCGTGACTGGCACAAATGTCTCTGCATAGTCTCTTCCATGTTTCTTCTTGTATCCTTTAATAACTAACCTTGCTTTATTCCTTTCAATCTTACCTTCAATGTTGCTCTTGGACTTATAGACCCACTTCACTCCAATGACTTCTTTTCCTTGAGGAAGGTTCACTAACTCCCATGTGTCATTATTTTCTATTTTTTGTATTTCTTCATCCATTGTCATGACCCATTTTTCTTCTTTGATTGCATCCTAAAAATTAATTAGGTCATCTACATGATAAAATAATTCAAATAAGGAATTCGGACCAACGCTACTATCAACTTCATCTTGCTCAGAAATTTCACTTAAATTTCTGAATTTGTGTCCTCTTGTGCTTGTGTAAGATGGGCTTGACATGTCACTTGGTGTTGCACTTGAAGTAGACGGCGATGTGGATATTTTTGGTGTGTTTGGAGAAGCACTTGCTTAACTGTCTGGCGTTGTCCTATTATTTTTTTGCGACACATGTTGACTTCTTTGTTGAGCTTGTGTAGGTGTACGAGGAGTCACCATTGAGGAATTACTTGTTGCGGTCAATTCCTCTTTGTCTTTGTGTGGTGTAATGTTTTCACATTGACTATCTTCTCTAAACTTCCATCCCATCCTTCATCTTCTATGAAATGCACATCTCTGTTGATTATGACTTTCTTAGTTGATGGATTGTAGACATTGTATGCCTTGGACTCATCACTGTATCCAACAAATATACATTTATCCCCCTTGTTGTCCAACTTCTTCCTCAACTCATCTGGGACATGTGCATACACCACACATCCAAACACTCTCATGTGAGTGACATTATGCTTTCTCCCACTCCATGCCTCTTCAAGAACTATGTTCTTGACGCTCTTGGTTGGACACCTATTAATAATATATGTTGCAGAAGCGGCAAGTTCAACCAAATAATCATTTGGAAAATGATTTGACTTCAACATAATCCTTTCCATTTCCATAGTGGTCTTATTATTTCTTTCCGCGACACCATTTTGTTGAGGTGTATACCTTGTTGTAATTTTTTTGGGAATTCCATGCTCCCTGCAAAAACATAGGAATTCACTTGAGATGTATATGCCACCTCTTTTAGTCCTCAAGACTTTGATGTAGTGGCCACTTTGCATCTCAACAAGAGCTTTATATTGGCGAAAGCACTCAAACACTTCACTTTTCTGTTTTATGAAGTAGAGACATGTCTTCCTTGTATAATCATCTATGAATGTCAAAATGTAATAACTGCCCACAATTGATGGTGTCTGCATTGGTTCACATAAATCTGAATGGACAATCTCCAAGGGTGCATTTTCCCTTGTTGAACTTCCTGTTGGAAATGATTCCCTATGTTGTTTTCCCAAGGTGCATCCTTCACATAGGTTGTCTAGTTTTTCTATGAGTGGCAATCCCTTCACCATGCATTTCCTATGCAACAAATTCAAACCTCAAAAGTTAATATGACCAAATCTCAAATGGCACAATCAATTTTCATCTTTGACCTCTCCTTGAAAGTCTATCGGTGTGATAGCTGCTACATTTCTTTCATTCTCTTGTGAATTCATTGATAGTTGTGCTTGAGCACCTTCTTCCTTCAAATTTTATTTTAGCTTGAGAGGAGACATTATATTGTTTTTCATCTAAACTTTTTCAATCATTTTTCTACTTGGGGACTTATCCAAAATTGTGCACACATCATTCTTGAAAAATACATTATAGCCGTTTTGCATGAGTTGTCCAATTCTTATGAGGTTATGTTTCAAACAAGGAACAAAATAAACATCTAAAATGTACTTCTCTCCCTTCTTTGTTAGAATGTCGACTCTTCCTTTTCCCATGATAAAGACTTTGCTATCAGTCCCTAATGTCACTTCTGATTTCACATTTTCATCTAGATTGGAAAACATTTCTATGTTCCCTGTCATGTGGTTGCTACACCCCGAATCTGGAAACCATACATCCCCTTGTTTTTCTTGTGCTACATTACAAGCTAAAAACATGTTATCATGGTTCTGAATTTCCTTTATGAAATTTGCACTTTGTTTATTACTTATTTCATGTTGATTCTTTCTACAGTCACTTGCAAAATGATCATACTTCTTACAGTAATGACATTGAACTTGAGATTTATCATACCTCTGACCTTATTCTTGATTTTGGCTTGGGCCTTAACTTCGATTTTGATTTCTTCCCCTTACACTTGAACTTGAAGGGATACTTCTTCCACGTCTGTGTGGGCTTCCATCTCTTCCTCTATAGTTTGATCTTCCTCGACCTCTACCTTGACCAAATGAATCTTGTGTCTTGAAAGCATGCTCCAATGAGAAGTTTGTTACTCTATTCATTCCGTGTTCATGAGAAATCAATTATGCATGAAGCTCATCCACCGAAAATTGTGAGCGATCCTTTGTCTCTTCTATGACCACAAAAATGGCATCAAATCTTGTATTCTCCTTTCCTCAAGTGGCTCACCATAAGACCTGATTTGAGTAAAAATCCCAATTACATGTGTAAAAAATGAGTCTACATGCTTAGACTCTTTCATACAAATTGTCTCAAAATATCTTCTCAACATTTGTATTTATGTTGTCTTCACCTTTGCCATGGCTTGGTAGGTTGTCTGTATCCCATGCTTTTTTAGACTTTGTTGCTAGTGCAATCCTTGGGAAGATACTTTTATGGAATGCTTGAAAAATATATAAGAAGAGGGCTTTTGATTCCTTCTTCCCGTTGTCCCTCAACAAATCCTTTTCTTCTTGTGTCAAAGAATTGTATGCTACTACATGTGCGGGTCCTTGGAAACCATTCTCCACCAATTCCCAAATGTCTTGAGAAGAAAATAAAGCCTTCATTGTTATATCCCAGTAATCGTACTTTTTTCCATTGAACCGTGGTATTTGTGGATTAGTCAAGCTTGTGCTTGTTACTTCCATTTTCACTATGTAAAAAAAAAAATCTCCTTGGTGATAAATACACTGCACATAAAATTTGCAGAGCACCTTTTTATTAGCAGTAAAAACACTTAAGGAAATAAATTTTTAAACCCGCCCTGATACCATGTTAAATCATCTGAGCCTCCCTTTTAATACAGAGTGGCAGAGACCCCTGATTGGGGTGCATGTCAGATCACAATCGGAATAAAGGGCCAGTTGGTTCTCACTGTACTCTCAATTTTAATGCCCACATTCTTTGTTTTTATGAGTTGTCAGAACCCCCGTCGTGGTTTAAACTTCCCACCTCCGAACGGAATGATGGTTCATGTCACCTGTCAAGCATGCATTTACTGTGTGAAGCGATGTAAAATTTGGTATTGTCTCCAATTTCTCCTTTCTAAAGGTAACTTTCGTTCCAATCCACTTATTCTTCTCCTGTTCCTGCTGCTCTGTTTGCTCTGCGTAGTGGAAAGCTCTGGTCAGCAACCTCACCATTGGTGCAAACCCCTCTGGTATGTAATGGCTCCTTACCTAAGTTCCCTTCGTTATGAATTATGCCTCTCTTTGAAAAATTATGATAGTCCAAGGCAAAACTCCTTTTTTTGTTTGTAAGCACCCTCTCAATCATGGCAGCAACCTTTCAACTTAAATTTACTCTATTTATACCATTTTCTTTTTGCCCTAGATGATCATAAATCTTTCAAATTCATTGCACTTGTTACACCATTTTTTGGTCATCTAACCTATTATCATTAGATGGACCCAAGTACACCATGTAAGACCAATTTTACACTAAGTAAAATTGCCTTCACTATGTTAAATAACTTAATAAACCACATTTATTAGGTTATTTATTGTCTAAACAGGAAACCCCAAAAGGAAATATTAAACAAACCTATATTTGTTTGATTTTCCTCATGGAATAATTAATTAAACCATAATTTAATTATTATTCCTAGTCATGTTTAACCCAAAAATAAAGAAATTAATTAGATAAACCTTTATTTATCTTATTATTTTCTAGGAATAATTATTTAAATCTTATTTAGATAATATTCCTTGTTAAATATGACCAAATCACCCACAAATAATTAACTAAATCATTATTTATTTAATTATCCTTCAACCACTTCCTCAAAAAGATAAATAAATCATTTATTTATTTATTATTAACAAATAAAGGGATTTGACCCAAGTCAAATACTTTTTCCCTCCAACAAATATAATAAAATATTCCATAAGAGGTGGATCTAGATTTGGTTAACATTATTTTAATCATGCACCAAGATCTAGAATGACCCAATATTTTGTTATAAATAGGAGGGTTTTTCCTACCATTCTTCACCTTTGGTTGCCTATTAGATCACTCTGGATCTATACACTTGGTCACATTTTTCCATTATTTGTTGTGTGAGCTCCCTTTGAGCTCTATTCTTTGCATGGGTTTTCTACACCAACAAGAGAGAGAGATTTTAGATCTGAAGTGCCGAGGACTTCCAAGAACCCATCCCATTGAGGAGAATTGGATACGCCTTCTTGTTTTCCTCCCAAGTGCCCTTAATACAAAAATTCTTTCAAAAATTGTTCTTGTCTTGTCTATTGGTATATGGAGCAAACCCTTCTTTTTACTGCTTAATGTCTTTCTATGCATAGATCTGGTTTTTTGCAGCTCTTTTCTTGATCAACTAACCGCAGATCTGAAGATATTGGCAGCCACATTTGTTGTTAGGGCTATTAGTTATGCGTAGCTAAAGTGGTCCTTTTTCGTACACTTCGACAAAGGATTCATACTAACAAATGGCGACTCCACACGGGTTTTAAATTACGACCGCTGTCGTTTTTCATATTCCTGCATATCCAGCTACTTCAGACCCTAGGGTTTCTTTTTAGCTTTTTATTTTTCCTATTTTAATGTTTTTTTCTCACATAAAACCCTAAAACATTAAAATTTCTAACTTCCGTGTGTTTCTGGCCCTATTGCGTAGGTAAGCGACATCAGCCGCAACTGAGACGGCAACTTTTCCGGAAATCTGTCGCCGAGACACCCGGAGCTTCAGGTCGCACTTTTCAGCCCATAAACTACGACCTTGACCTCTAGGTCGCACTTTTCTGCCCATTTTCTGCGACCTGCATTGAAAACAGGTCAGAACTTGCGACCTGCCAATTTTTCAGCTGTTTTTCTGCAATTTTTCTGGGTTTTTCTGAAGCTTCTATCAGGGTTTTCCAGCCTCTGTCTCAGCCCGTTTCGACCTGTTCCTGATCTTTTTTGCTCATCTAAGTGGGAACCTAGCCCCCTAGGGCTTCAGTACCCTCCACTTTTGGTGGAAGAGTTTTAGCTGTTTCAGGTGTCTGTTTTTTCAGAGTTTCAGCCTCCCCTTTTCCAGATCTGTTACCTCCTTTTCAGATCCCTTTTAATCAGCTCTTCTACCTCTCAAATCACCTCCTGAAGATTTGTTTGGATCTACTTTTAGGGCCTCCTCCTTGCCCCTTCCGCTTTTTTCTGATTTCCTCCCTTTTTCCAGCCACCTTGCCTCTGTCTCTTGGCTGTGACCTGCACCTCTTTTCAGCAGCTTTATCCTTTAGATCCCTGTCCCTTTTGACCCTAGATCTATTGGCCTCTTTTTAAGTGTGTTTTGACTAGATTTTTGCCCTTTTTTAGATTAGTTTTGAGTGACCCGCCTTCTTGGGTTGAATCGATGCACTAGTGGCTGTTATTTTTCTGTTATTTCAGCATTATATACTATTCTCTGCAGATTTATTTTCAGTTACGCAGCACACTTTTTCTCTCAAAACGAAAAGGGTTTAAAAATTAAAATTAACGCATGCCACACACTCACCCTAAGCGAAGAAGAGCCTGGTTTACACCGCCAGGAAAAGACTTTAAAATCAATTGACACTGCACCTATCTACCCTTGTTTCGACTTGATTCTGCACCTCCTTGCCCTTGTGGTCGTTCTTCTTCCCCTTGTGCCGTGTTTGTGTTGTCATCATTGCGCCCCCAAGGCGCACTTCCCGGAGACTTCTTGGCCTTCACCCTCAGTTTCCGGTCGATCGACCTGCTCCGTCCCGCCGTCGTCGAGCCAGTCCTCCTCCGAGTCCGCACTCCGACTCCTCTTTTGATTCATTGGGTTCTCCTTCTCCTTCTGGTTCTCCCCCTGTCACCTTCACTATGTCTGGTCCAGGGCCTAACGCTAGCGGTGCTCCCGGCCCTAATGCCGGAACTACCACTAGCGGAACCGCCACAGGAACTACCTCGGCCATACCCTTGCTGTCGTACATCGCAGGCCTCAGCCTCCCCGATTTCAATCAGTTGATCAATGACCCTATCCGCCATGATGTTGGTTGGCCTGCTATGCCAACCAAGCTCCCCTCCGACATCCCTAAGTTCGAAGGCCTTGCTGGAGAAGATCCAACCAATCATGTCTGATCTTTCCACATGTGGTGTTCCTCCAATTCCATTACCGATGACTCCATCCGTCTTTGATTGTTCCAACGCACGCTTACCGGCGAAGCTTCGAAATGGTATGTAGACCAAGCCACCTCTTCCCACACCACCTTTGCGACCATTTCCCAAGCCTTTTTATCTTACTTCCAGCTCCCTCTCCAATACGATACTGGTACGGAGCTTTTGACCTCTTTCAAGCAAACCTCTTCGACCCGCCTTTCCGCTCATGTCCAGGAATGGCGACGTAGACGAAGCTTATGTCAAGCTCCCCCCTTCGAAGATCAGATCTATATGGACTGGTTCCTTCGCTCTCTCTTAGCTCCCATTGGCAAAGATGTCGCCTCCCATTTTCCTCAAACCGAAGAATTCGCCCTCTAAATAGCCTTGAAATATGACCTGATCTATGCTCAGTCTGGTTATGTTTATACCGTTTTTCCTGACCTCCCCAGGCTCGGTGGCGCTAACGCCCCGGGGGCATCTCATTCCGCCGACGGTATCGTTGGAGCCCTTTCCCATCCGTACGCTCAACCTCCTATGGGCTATGGTCTCCCTCAGGGAGGGGCCAGCACCTCTAGCACTCTTCCCCCTCCCGGTAGCATGTATCCAGGATACGGCATGCCTTCTCATTTTTCCTAACCTCCTGCTTACCTCAATGTTTCCCAACCTAACCATTACCTTTATCCGCAGCCTGGTGTGCCATCTCCTCCAGCATATGCGCTTCCATCTCCCTTGCCTCCTCCAAACCCGCAACAACACCTACAGCCCCCTCTAGGGCAAGTATTTGCACAGCAGGGCGCGACTAATCCCCCTTCTTCTCAAAGAAGGCGGAGAAGAAATCCAAACCAATATGCCCCTGGTACTCATGGACCCAATCCTCAAGGTGTTGACCCTAACGCCGCCAACCAGCAACAGGGCACTCAGCCCAAGCCGGACAGGTCATTTCGCACAAATAAGCCCTGTTCGTGTTGCGGTGTTTATGGTCATTACACCCACGATTGTCCCCTCTTACCCCAGATGCGGCAGATGTGGGAGTCTCAAGCCACATTGCACGGACAACACGCCTCCCCTCATGCTCCTCCTAATGTGGCCACTACCCAACCAGCTGTGTTTACTGATCCTTTCCCTCAGCAAGGATTCGTGGCTACCCAACCCCCTGACAGCCAGGTCGCCACTCCACCTTCCCTTTCTGGTTCCTCCGATTACCAGATCCTTATGATGAACTCTGATCCTTCCCCAACCGTCGACCTTCACCTTCAAACTCGGTCTCGCCAGTACCCCAAGCCTCCCGCTCAGTCTGCCCCCGAGTCCCCTTCTTCCGGTTCTACAGAGCCTCTTTCGACAACCAATGGTCCCTTACATATCCCTCAACCCAAATTTGAGGTCCATCCCAAGATTCCTAAAGGACCGTTACATCGAAATGCTGCTTCTGGTCGAGCTGCTCATTCATATAGCATAGTAGATGATTTGGCGCAATCTCCTGCTACCATTTCCACACTGGAACTCCTCCAGTCGTGCCCTTCCCAAAAGAAGGCTCTACTATCTGCCGTGGGCACTGTAGATCCTGCTGACGACCAAATGATTGTGTTCGACGCCCATCAATCAGACCATCCTCCCCTTCCTGTTTCCGTCGCCTTCCAAATCCCAGTAAAAATCCGGAACGCCAACGTTTCTCGGTGTATAATTGATGAGGGGGCATCCACCTGTGTGATGTCCGCTTCGGTTTGGAAGCAACTCGGATCCCCTGAGTTGGCCCCTTCGACGATCACCCTTCAAGCGTGGGACGGCCATGCCTCCTAGCCCATTGGCCTATTTCGTAATTGTCCTATCACCCTTGCCGGTAAGACCGTTTGCATTGACGTCGAAGTCATCGACGCCCCGCTAGACTACAACATTCTATTGGGGCAAAGCTACACCTATGCTATTTCTGCTGTCCCATCCGCGGTTTTCCGCAAGATGTCTTTCCCTCATAATGGAAAGATAGTCACCATTGACCAGTTGACATATCATGAGCCAAAATCTCAGACCTCACCTGAGACGACCATCTCTTCTGTAGCCAACAAGAAAACCGTTGATTCCTTGACCAGTGTCTCTCCTGGCATCTACAAAGACTCCTCTTTGCTCGGAACCTTCCCTAGTCTTCCTCCTCCTCCTATCTCTGACCCCAGCTCATCGAATGTTTGCATGATGCAATCGTCTCGAGCTGCTCTCAAGCAACCTGCTTCGGCTAGTCAGCAACCATGCTCTCCGCAACCTGCACCTAGCCCTTCACCTGCAGTTGGTATTCATGAGCCTCTTTATCCTCCTGGCACGGTTCCTCCAAGCCTTAGCCATTTAGGAGCCGTCCCACCTGGCCACTACCCCTCTGGTCAGATACCGTTCCTCACTCCCCCACCAGGAGTGTACACGGTACCGGTCATGGCCACCCTCTCTCTCCCTAACCTGACCCTGGGCATACCCGTCTCGTACATTGACCCTCCAGCCGCTACCCCACCCGGTCACCCCAAACCCTACCTTGCTTTGACACTGGTTCAACCGGTCCCCCTCACTTCCTCCGGGCCCCCCGCACCTCCCCAGGACCCTGCCCCGACAAACCCTACCCCTCCGCGACCGCCAAAGCCCGCTATCCAGTGCGCTTTTTGCGATATTTTCGGTCACGCCACCCATATGTGTCCTGAATTGTCGCACCTCAAGATCCTGGTCAACGAGATGTTTCCCGACTCTGATATCCCCGAATTCTACATCACTATCCCGGATTCTATCCCGAAACTAAAAACCTTGCGCACAAATCACCCTTGTGCTTTGTGCAATTTCCACGGCCATTACACCCACCTCTGTCCCCGCCTTGACGAGTATCATTCCTTCTTAGACACGTACCGCCAATTCAAGGCTACACACGACACAGTACCTTCTCACTTGTCTGCGAGTTCTACTTCGATAGGACCAGAGGATATTCCTACTCCCATTCACATTCCTCCTCCCACTCTCGAACCAACAGAGCCTTTGACCACCATTTTGTACCTATCATCATCCTTGAGAGATATTTCACCTAACCTTCGACCTGCAGACACTCTCGGTTCCCCCTCAATCGACCTTGGATCTGTTGACGTCACGCATCTGAGCCCTTCTCCACAAGATGACCCGTCACACATCACTACCTCATCGGGTGATCCTTCTTCCTCCAGTCTTCCCATCTTCCAGTCCGATGAAGACATTATGGAAGCCATGACCAACCCTGACTTTCCGTGGGATGATATGCACCATCGCGCATATTTCCTCCCACAGCAGTCCCATGACCAATATGATGTGGAAACCAAAGACTTCATTCCCAATGCAGTCGATTGGTTCAAAAATCCCATCCCTGCACCTGATGCTTTAGAAGAAGGAAACATGGCCAATATCTCTCCTACCATCAAAATTGACATTTCAGTCAAACCAGGAATCAAAGAATATGTCACCTTGGGCGCCCAATGCACCCCGAAAGAAATTTAAGCTTACACCAAGCTTTTCAAAGAATTCCGCGATATTTTCGCCTGGTCCTATTCTGAAATGCCCGGACTCGATCTCGCCATCATCAAACACCATATCGACACATGGCCTGATGTCAATCCGGTCCGTCAAAAGTTGCGACCCATTCATCCTTCCAGACGTGACGCTATAATCGATAAGCTCAAGCAGGCTGGTTTCATTTACCCCATTGAATACACCACTTGGGTGTCCAACCCAGTTCCCGTTCTCAAGAAGCAAGGCACCATCCGTGTCTGCACAGACTTTCGCGACTTGAACAAAGCTTGTCCCAAAGACAACTTCCCCACACCGTTCATTGACCAAATCATTGACGAGTGTGCGGGGCATGAGGTTCTATCCTTTATGGATGGTTTCTCCGGATACAACCAAATTGTTATCCGTCATGCTGATCAACTAAAAATCGCGTTCATTAGTCCATGGGGAACTTTTGCTTACTGGGTCATGCCTTTCGGCCTTAAAAACGCCGGCACAACTTTTCAACGGGCCATGTCTTATTGTTTCCATGACTTAGCTCATATTATCCTTGCTTATTTAGACGACCTCATTGCGCGTTCTAAGCATCGGGCGCAGCACCTACATGATCTGCGTACCATTTTTCTCCGATGTCCCAAGTATAATATCCGCCTTAACCCGTTGAAATGCGTCTTTTGCGTTCCCGCCAGCCGTCTCTTAGGCTTCATAGTGTCTAAGGATGGTATCACTCTTGACCCTTTGAAACTTCAAGCCATTCTTGAACTCCCCATTCCCTGTACCCTGCACCAGCTCCAAAGTCTCCAAGGCAAAGCTAATTTTCTTCCTCGGTTCGTCCCTGACTATGCCACCACCGCACATGGGTTCCTTCGACTCCTCCGATCCAATATCCCATTTTTTTGGGATACCTATGCTCATGAGTCTTTTGATGCCCTCAAGCAGGCTCTCACATCCGCTCCCTTGATCCGCCCTCCCGACTTTGATCGAGACTTCATCCTGTACATATCCGCTTCCACCTATTCGGTCATTGGAGTCCTTATCCAGGAAGATGACAATGGTATCGAGCATGTGATTTACTACGTCAGTAAGAACCTTGTAGGGCCTCCTGTTTCCTACTCGTATGAAGAAAAATTAGCGCTGGCTGTCGTGTTCTTAGACCAAAAACTTCGTCATTATATCCTCATGCGCTCCACCAAGGTTGTGACTAACTCCAACCCCATGGCTTTCCTACTGAGTCGTCGTATCCTCACTGGGAAGTACGCCAGTTGGGTCATTATTCTTCAGGAATTCGACCTCGAATTTGTCACACCAAAGAGTAAGAAAGGCTTAGCCCTCGCTGAGCTCATTTCTGAATTACCTACCGGATCGCAGGACCCCCCAGTTAATGATGATTTCCCTGATGAACACTTATTTGCCATTACTTCTGACGACCCGTGGTATGGCGATATTCTTACTTACTTGCAAACCCAAAAGTTCGCCCTCCACCTTGATCGTGAGGCTCACCGACGTATCCGACACCAGGCTCCTCGATACCTCCTTATCGGTGATGACCTCTATCGTCGCGGGATCGATACTGTCCTTCGTCGTTGTCTCACACACACTGAAGCTGAATAGGTCCTTAATGCCTGCCATAGCGGCGCTTGCGGTGGCCACCTCTCCGGTCTTGCTACTACCCAGAAAGTCATGCGCGCTGGGTATTTTTGGCCTTCCCTCTTCAGTGATTGCATTGAGGCAGTCAAACACTGTCCCAATTGCCAACATTTCGCCCCTAAGGCACGAGCTCCCCCAGCTCCCCTCCATCTGGTCATCTCAACTGGTCCCTTTTGTAAATGGGCCATCGACTTTATGGAGTGTCGCCCGCCATTCGCTGGTAACCACAAATATATCATCGTGGCGGTCGGCTATTTCACAAAATGGGCCGAGGCCATGCCAACATTTAACAACACGGCAGCTACCGCAGCCCTCTTTTTCTTTAACCACGTTATCGCTCGATTCGGAGTTCCGAAACAACTGGTCTCTGACCATGGCCGACATTTTGAAGATGAGATATGGCGTGAGCTATCCTCACTGTTGGGTTTTGAGCACCAATATTCCTCCTCCTATTACCCCCAAGGTAATGGCCACGTTGAAGCAGTCAACAAAATCCTTAAGACTATGCTTCAACGAACGGTGAATAAGCACAGAACCAACTGGCATCTTATGCTCTTCCCTGCTTTGTGGGCCTATCGAACTTCTGTTAAAACCGCCACCGGGTTTACTCCTTTCCACCTCGTTTTTGGAGAGGAGGTCGTCTTACCGATCGAGAGTGAAATTCCTTCCCTGCATCTGGCCGTTGAACTTCTCCCTGACACCCAACCTCTAGAACAAACGACTTATCATGCTTGAGCGCGCTTCCGAAGACCGTCGTGTTTCCTTGCAAACCATGGAAGCGGCCAAGAAACGCACAAAAGCTCAGTATGACAGAAAAGTCCAGCCTCGCACTTTTCACGAAGGTGACCTTGTTCTAGTGTATGACCAGGCCCATGATGTCCTTGTTCATGGGAATTTCGACTCATTATGGCTAGGCCCTTACATCATCAGTAAGGATCTCGGTAAGGGGGCATACCTCTTAGAGGATTTCGAAGGCAATCCCCTTCCTAATCCTCGCAATGCACTCTATCTTAAGAAATATTACCCTTAGCATTTCCCTTCTGAAATGCATGTTTTATTTTCTTTTAGATAGCCAGCATATTTTTTCATTTTTGTGATTTTCTACTTCACCCGGACCCATTTTGTCCAAGAAGGGTCACTTCACCTCCCCTTTAAATTGAATTTCCTCACTTACAACACTTGTACTTGGGGCACCACTTCGCCTCCATACTTGTCCATGTTCATGTCGATTTTCGTCATGAGTTCCCACCTTGTACTCATGTTTTCATGGTCCCCCATTGGGCCTTTACTGTGTGGCAGCACCATCGAGTCGCCCTTGTTTAGAGCATCCAAGTTGAGTCATCATCGCATTCATGGAGTCTATCTCGAGTCCCTTTGTACCCCGCTATAGTCCTCCATCCTTCATTGCTTGGTATCTCTCTTGTGTCGCACATTATGGCCTTCAGTCCCACTGTCCCCTATCCCTTATGATATTGTGTCAGTCGCTGCCATGTCATTCATGCCCTTTATGCTCTAACAAGGGAAGTCGTCCATTCGCTACTCAGTACCTTCCATTTCACCGTCATCATTAGTGTCAGTCTGTCTGTCGCTCTACTATTTTCTCTCGTGTCTTAGTTGAGGATATCTCATTACCTCACCTATGGCGGACCTCCTTCTGTCGACATCAGCTCATTCATTCCAGAAGCCAGGTCTAGAGGGCGGTGTACCTTGGTTCCAGCTTCCACTCTTGTTCGGTGCCTCGGATCAGGCAAAGGGATCTCTCATTACCCTTTGACTTGATTGTTTCTCCACTCCAGCTCCTGTCAGCATGATCGAGATCCGTATGCTTGATGGTTCAGTGATGCAGCAGCAGCTATTGGTGACTCTCGGGTGTGTGTGAGATGTCTCAGCCCTCATGAGGGGGTGGCCCTGCAGGTAGCCCCCCACATGCCCGAATGACCTCTTCATTGCAGCCTTCGATGCAGCTCCATATATTTGATGATGTCGGCCTTAGCCGCTTGCAGCGCCTCTTTGATTTGCATGTATCAGTCAGATTTTGTGAGCCCTTCCCTGTTTATAGGGGGCATTTGGGTTGTATTTGTATCTCATGTACTCAGATATTATTGTATAAGTCCTGGTTGTTATCCCAGGCACAGCATGTATGTGGGATTCTTCATTGTATTTTTATCTGGCTCATGATTATGCCGGCTGTACTTTATGGTTCGGTCCCTTGTTTACTGGACACACTATTCTTTTGTACTTTGTCTCGGCGGGCATAGGTATGCCTCCCCCGCCGCCTTCAGCACAGGTACCCTCTCATAAAAAGAGACTTGTTGCACCTGCGAGTCTTGTCTCCTCAGGGTCTAGTCCTTCAGCACACTATCTACCTTACATTTCTCTCTCTGACATCCCTTTTGTTGTCTAGTGATTGTGTTCTTACAACGTACTTCGGTCATACGATTTTCTCCTGACACTCGCACGCTGGGGGGCAATCTGTTACACCATTTTTTGGTCATCTAACCTATTATCATTAGATGGACCCAAGTACACTATGTAAGACCAATTTTACCCTAAGTAAAATTGCCTTCACTATGTTAAATAACTTAATAAACCACATTTATTAGGTTGTTTATGGTCTAAACAGGAAACCCCAAAAGGAAATATTAAACAAACCTATATTTGTTTGATTTTCCTCATGGAATAATTAATTAAACCATAATTTAATTATTATTCCCAGTCATGTTTAACCCAAAAAGCAAAGAAATTAATTAGATAAACCTCTATTTATCTTATTATTTTCTAGGAATAATTATTTAAATCTTATTTAGATAATATTCCTTGTTAAATATGACCAAATCACCCACAAATAATTAAATAAATCATTATTTATTTGATTATCTTTCAACCACTTCCTTAAGAAGATAAATAAATCATTTATTTATTTATTTTTGACAAATAAAGGGATTTGACCCAAGTCAAATACTTTTTCCCTCCAACAAATATAATAAAATATTCCATAAAATGTGGATCTAGATTTGGTTAACATTATTTTAATCATGCACCAAGATCTAGAATGACCCAATATTTTGTTATAAATAGGAGGGTTTTTCCTACCATTCTTCACCTTTGGTTGCCTATTATATCACTCTGGATCTATACACTTGGTCACATTTTTCCATTATTTGCTGTGTGAGCTCCCTTTGAACTCTATTCTTTGCATGGGTTTTCTACACCAACGAGAGAGAGAGATTCCAGTTCTGAAGTGCTGAGGAATCCAAGAACCCATCCTATTGAGGAGAATTGGATACGCCTTCTTGTTTTCCTCCCAGGTGCCCTTAATACAAAAAATTATTTCAAAAATTGTTCTTGTCTTGTCTATTGGTATATGGAGCAAACCCTTCTTTTTACTACTTAATGTCTTTCTATGCATAGATCTGGTTTTTTGCAGCTCTTTTCTTGATCAACTAACTGCAGATCTGAAGATATTGGCAACCACATTTGTTGTTAGGGCTATTAGTTATGCGTAGCTAAAGTGGTCCTTTTTCGTACACTTCGACAAAGGATTCATACTAACAGCACTTACCCCTGATGATGGACTCACTTAAGAAGTCTGAAACGTTGGGTCATTAATACACTTGAACATGTTATTCCACTATTCTGTTATGCCTCTATGCTCAGAACACGAACAATCGTTTCTCTGCTGATATTCCTGTTACCTATCCTATGCAAGTTTATGACATTGCTGAAGCATTAGATATCATTCCTCGTTTTTGAAGTCCTAATAGAGATTCTGATATTAAGCATTGGGTTCAAATATTCTCTGAAAACTATCATTTTGGGCTTCTTCTATTTCTGAATTCTTCTTTAAGGTATACTTGTATTTTCAGTGTTACTGCTAATCTGAGAAAGTCCCATAGTCTAAGCTCTCAGCCTACTAGTAATTGCTTTGTCTTTAATCCCTGGGGTTCTGAATCTTTACGGTTTGAATATAGTCAGTCTCCGCCCTTTATTTTGAGTTATGCATCTGGTCCCTCTAGAGCGAATGGAATCACAATGCTCGGCCTTCAAATTATGCATATCCAGGAGGTCATCCTATGTTCTTCTCTTCAATGTCTCTGCAGTATTCGTTTTCACGCCCTCTGTGATTCTGTGTCTCCAAATTTCATGGCTAAAACTAAACCAAGTCAGAGTGTTTCCAGACCTACTCCTTCTCATAAAAGAGGCCACAAGAAAAATATCGAAACTCTGGAAAACATAGCTGATACCTATGAATCAACTACCCCTAAAGATATCAAAGTCACTATTGTTGAATGGGAACAGGACTCAGAGGAAGAAGATACAGAAATTAGTGATCAACAGGAAAGAATGGAATTCATCCTCGACCCTGGCAACACTAGGGGCAGAGTCTCCTTATTTCAACAAACAGTAAAAACATATTGGAAATTCAAGTGTGTGTTGGCAAGAGCAATGGAAAGCCTACAGAAGAAAGAACTTAAATCCTATTCTTTAGTCTTATTTGAACTTCAAGCAATGAAACACGAAATTCAAGAGATGTCGCAGACCCAACATCAGCTAAATGCTTGCATTTGCAACATAGAACAACAGCTCCGTCTGTTTCAACAAGAAAAGCTTTTTGGATCATCTGTCAAGGATCCAGTCTCAAATATTCAATCTCATGGATACTTAATATCATGTTTTATTTTTAAATTTTGAATGACTCTAGATACTTTATATCTTTTCAGTTTCATATGCAGTTTCTATGGACATAGTCGTGTAAAGTTAGCAGCTACTAAGCGTAAAAAAAATACCAATTCTGGTGAGCATTTAACTTTTTGAGGTGGCCAACAGACCTGGTTTCTGTGGGCAGGTTGAGGCACTCAATTTTTGATGTAATTTTTTTGTTGCAACTTGCCCTTATAATAGAAAATGACTAGGCACTAGGGAATTTAAGAAAAGAAAAAATACAGAGTGGCGGAGATTAAAATTACTTGACTTGGGCAACTATAATGGAACAAACAAAATCAGACAAATTCGGGCTTAGTAAACCAAAGTAAAACATGGTTGTTGTTGTAAGACTCACCAGTAAAACACTACCTTTTTATTGAGATTTACATTTACAAGGAATTGCCAAATAACTCACCATTGTAAAACCTATAACTATTTATGCCTGTAACTATTTGTTTTTTCACACTCCCACCAAAGTTTGCTCCACCATTTTCTCCTCTTGTATTTCTAGACTTACTTCCCCCACAATACATAATAATTGTACATGCATATTAATTCAAAACATACTTTCTTAATACATTAATACAGAAAAAGACAAAATTGATTAACATGATTTTGAACTTGCAAAGCTTAATGTTTAAATGTTTAACCATACATTTATTCCAAGCTTTATTAAATTTCTATTTGACTTTAACAATTTAATCTCTATTTGACTTTAATAATTTAATCTGTTAAATGAGTAATTGTCCTCGGATTCAGAACTTCATTTATCCCATGTACCTCTTTGTAACCTAAATCCGCAACTGTAAAACATTTACTTGGAAGTATAGTTGTGTCAGAAAATTAAACACAAGAACAAATTGTTAGAATCAACAAATCCCTTCTTGAACAAATAATGAATTTTCTAGTTTGCATGCATATTCCGGTTTCTGTCATCTGTCATTAGAGGTAGCTATTACCTGGTATGGCTATTCAATGTCGATATATAGGTTTAGGTTTGTGCTTCTAGTGAATTAAGAATTGTGGTGAGTATCATTGATTTTGACTAAAGTCCTTTGTTCAGCAGCATCTGCTAATTTGAAACTTTCTTGTGATTTCTAGGTATTTGAATTTAATTTGTTGATGGCCAAAGAGTTCATACGAATCTGCCCTCTCCTCCTGTTCAATATGAATCCGGATAGCCATTGATTAAAAAATGAGCCAATGGCTATTCGAATTCATATTGAACAGAAGGACAGAGAAGATTGAGATGGACTCATTCACCGTCTACAAATGAAACTGAAATACCTACAAATCACAAGAGCCTCAAAAAATTTTCAAACTAGCAGTTGCTGCTGAACAAAGGGTGTCCCTCAAAATTGTTAGACAATACAAATTTTCAACGCATAAATTGACAAATGAAGAATAATTGCTACCCTAGTAGATCCACCTTAGAAAAAAAATGGTGAAAGGTAAAAACAAATTCATGATATAATGAAATTGTCTTTTTTTCTAAGATTGAGATTATGACCTTGGAAGTTCTTTTACATATATTTTATATAGTTTTGCAGTAAATTTAAACAAACAAAAAAAAATGAGTTCCATAATCTATACAATATGTTCAATTTATATTAGTATGTTCAATTTACAAGATGTAAACCAACTTAGATCTATCTTAATTCAAGATCTACTAAAAGTCGAGAGGGATCAAACAAATCTCTTTTCACTGTAAAAGAGGTTTTCATATCAATAGATTTGATCCCTCTATGCGCTTGGAAGATCCAGATGGATATAGACTTGTTTGATTTCTCCCTATAAATAAGCCACGCTCCACATGAATACCATGGATCAATACCATGGGTTCTCAATACCATGGGTCAATACCTTGGACCATTTTTATTTTTATTATTATTTTATTTTTATTTCGTTATTTATTTTTATTTTATTTTGAACAAGCTAAAATGTTCACATTCCATTACGCCTTTTAGTTAAATTTATTTCTAACATTTTATTTTCTTTTTATTTTTATATAATTTGATTTGTAAACATTTAATTAAATAATAAAATATTAAAATTAATATAGGTCCTGGTATGGGGAGATGTCGTAGTGTCCATAAAAAGTTAAAATTAGCAAAAAAATATTAAAAATCCATTTGTTATATTGTAATTTTGTTTTTATTAATAAAAATTCATAATATACATATCACTTTAAAATTTATAACATATAAGTAGTAGCTATAAGTTAAGATTCATTTTACCTTATAAATTAAAATAATGATTATGTAACCATATTTAAATTTAATTAATAATCACATAAAAACTTTAATATTTACAATATAACAATACTTTTAACTATGGATATTCACATGGGCTTTACTATAGATATTATTAACTTATAAAAAGACCGTAAGATGATCACTAATACCACATGCCCAAAAACCAACTCTAATCAAAACATTTTATAAATATTTTATTTAAATTTAATTTTATATAACACTTTAAACCAAAAATATTATAATTACTTTTGAGATATAACTAAATGGTCTATCACATTAAAATATATAAGATATAAATTGTAGTTATAAATTAAGATACAGTTTACCATATAAATTGAAATAATAATTTTGTAACATGTTGTCACTGCTACAACACCCTCCAATATTTTGGCCTAGACCCAAATTTTAGAGCCTACCTTGACCTTTACTCTCGTCGCAAGCATTACGACTCATTTCAAGTGTTACATATTCTTGGCAGGGGGTATCTATTCTTGAGCATGATTTTATTCAATTCCCAGTATTCTATACACATCCTCCAAGTCCATCATTCTTTGGTACAATGATGATGGGTGACCCACATGATGATGTACTCGTTCAAATGACACCATGTTCTAACAATTGTTGCAATTGTTTCTTCACCTCACTTTCATCTATAACAGACTACTTGTACAACCTAATATTTGGCAATGGGGAGTCTGGAAATAGCTAGATCTTGTGCTCCACTTATCTCTTAGGTGGTAACTCTTTAGGCTCTCGAAAAACATCCTTTTATGCTTGTAACAACTCCAATTGTTGTTTGTGTTTCTTAGTACACCCCTTTACGGATGCCGTGCCTCTCATTGACTCCTCTTGAGTGATCTGAATGGAATGTATTAGTTTTTTTGTGCTAAGTATCCAAACAGTAATTAAATTGTGTGCTTAAGGTTCACTGAAGTTTGTAGGTTAAACAAATGGTTTTAACCTAGTTAAACAAATTTTTTATGTGAGGTTAAAGCATGTAAATTAGCTTGTATAACATTGTGCAGCAGTAAATAACAGAGAAATAAAAATCACATGTAACAATACTCAGCAAATTTGATGAAGCAGTTCATCCCTCCTAGGCTATATCTGTTGGTCCAGCTCCCAATGGCATCTCCCTCATATCTTATTGCTCAAAAATGGTAATTACATGTAAAATAAAGTCTCAAACGGTTGTGATCTCTGTAAAAACAACTTCAGAATGCTTGAATTATTTAGGAATGACTATTCATTTGTGGAAAACAGAGAATGGATGCTCAAAACACTAAAAACACCCTAGTAGCCCTAATGGCTCCTTGACCTCTCTTGAAGAAAAGCCTACACAAGATGACCTATGATGGCTTTGAAACTACCATTGTTTTCAGAATGTCGAAATTAGCCAAAAATGACATTTCATTCATAAAAAATGGTCGAATATCAAAAGAGTTATGGCCCAAATAGTAAACTACCCAATCTCCCCTAGGAAAGCTCCTCCAAAACTGGGGGAACTCTAGTTAACGCCGAAAAACTAGCAACTGTCGTCGAACTTGGAGGTCCACCAGCCGAAACCGTCGGCGAACTGGCAGCTAATTTAAATGCGAAACTTCGCATGTGAATGCTTGCTGGGTTAACCGTCGTTTTTTCTGGCTACGTGGTTGCTTGGAATCCCGTGTATCACAGTTCCGCAACCTTAACTTCTAATTTTTCGAAACCTCGCCATGTGACAGGTCCTATCCGCCATATTAACTATTTGCAATCTTCGTCGGGTTAAGTGTGGGTCATGGTCATGGGCGGACGAACATATGGTGGGGGGTTGGCCTCCCAAGCCCTTACCACATAAAACCATAAACAATGAAGTTATGTGTACATGTATACGAGTAAAAACTACCTGGTAGCCCGAGCGGTCAGGCGTGTGCACTGCGTGCGGGAATGTCCCACGTTCAAACCCCATAGTCTCCAAAAAAAAATTGCAATAATATTTGACCTCCGGCCTGGGGCCACATGGCAGCCTCCAGGTTGGCCACGTGGCACCCGATGATTGGCTCGAAAACTTTAAAGGGGATAAAATGGGACATGGGGGAAATGCCCATAGTCTTGAAACCTGACACAATACCAGTGAAGCATGTATCTTACCGCCTAAATCCAAGTAGTAAAGTAGAAAGTCAAAGTAGAAATAGATAAAATGATGATCGTGAGAAGAAAGAAGCAGAGTGGGTCAATCCCATAGTCATACAAAGAAAAAATTAAAAGTTTGAGATTAGAGTATGTGTTGACTACAGAAGCCTCAACAACGTATGCATACATGATCCATTTCCCACTCCATTCAGTGATGAGGTGCTCGACAATGTGGAAGGAAACAAAGCCTATTCATTTATAGATGGGTTCTCAGGATACCATCAAGTGAGAATAGCCAAAGAAGACAAGAAGAATAAAACTATTACAACTGAATGGGGCTCATTTTCATACCATGTCATTGAAATTCAAGATTCAGGAGTAGTTCGCTTGGCACAACTGGATGTCCAAGTATTACAAGGATGGGTGAATGGTGCACACCTGAAGCCTTATCACGACTAAGTTTCATAATTTATTTTTCAAAAAAATCTCGCAACCGAGAGGAGTTAGTAGGGTAGAATAGAAATATATTGAGTCAATAACTCTCTTGCACCCAAGATGAGAAATAGAATAGGAATCCCAATAAAAAGAAATCATTGTAACACAGAGATTAAATCCACCTGTTGCGATGTGGAGACCACATCGCAACCAATTGTGGTCGGGGCGTAGCATCTAACGCGTCATCCGTGTCAGAAAGCCAAGTGTGTCAAACATCATTCCTTCATAATAACCTATCATACCGATGTTCGTCCGTAGGATCACCCAGATTTGAGAATTAACTGCCATAATTAGTAACAACTATACCGTAATAAATTTTCCATATTAAGCCATAATCATTACCCATCATGTCTACCCAAACCTCGAAGACACAGTATAACCCGCATGAAAAAAGAAAGCACGAGAATGCCGAAAAATTCTGAGTTAGAACAAGAAACAGCTGTAGCAACAAGTGAAATTTCATCAAAGGAAGTTCAAAGATATAGTCCAGTAGCAGGAATTCACAGAAAGAGATCAGGAATAGCACTCCAAGTATACAAAAGAAGGACGAATATGACAGAGGTAGCAATAGAAATCGTCGAGCCTGAGATCCATGAGTGAATTCAGAGGATGGAATTGTTAGTGGGTAAGTATGACAATGTGTCACTGATTGATACAAATTTCACGGATTCATACCAATTTCCGGCTATGAAGAGAGAGGTATACATAGAGAATTATGCTACCGAAGGTGGAGGGGAAGCAGCAAGAATGAATCCGAAGTTCAAAGGTATCTAGAAATTGACAATATTGAACCTCGGGAACCTCCCAATGTTTAGAACAATGGGAGCAGCAATTCAGTGTACAAAATTCCTACTGAGCATACTCCAGAATGGATCATTATGGCTAGGGTGAGAAATACCGATACATGCAAAGGATATCAATAGGCTCACAGGGTTATCAGCAGAAGAGAAGGATGTCTCAACGATATTCCAGAACGTGTCCAAGAGAGCCAAGAAGGTGGGAGACTGTGATTACTATAAGAAATATGAGACCAGAAGAGGAGGGAAGGGGACGAAGATAGACCTCATCAACAATCCAGTGGTCAAATTTTCCTACTACCAAATAGCGGGTAAGACGATGAGGCACTACACCAAGGGCGAATGCACCCTCGACACCATTTCAATTGCGGAACACTGCCTCTAGGGAACCAACCTGAATTGGTGTACATTCCTATTAAACAAGCTATTTGAGGCCTGCGAAGATAACTACAGAAGGACCACAGGACTCATTTACAGCTACCTCATAATGGCATTTGCGATGTGGAAATGGACTCATCCGGGAGTAAGACAGCTCGCGGAAACCACACACGACCAGCCAATGGCGATGAATTTTACACCCTAGAGAATCTCGGGAAATCCCAGCACCAAGGAGGTAAATGAGGCGGCTTTCTCATTCTGGTACAGGAAGATGGTGGATGTGGTGATGAGACAACAAAGAGTTTCGAGGAACCTATTGGACAGATATTCCTCATAGATATGGTTTTGGGTCACCCACAAGCAGACATATATCAAACCTAGATGCGTGGACGAAACCACATTCAAAATGAGACTGTTAAAATTTCAAGTTGATGAAAATGTGTTCCACATCGAAGTTTGTTCATGACCGAGAGTTGGAATGGAGATCAGAACTGGAATACATCACTATTCGTTCGAGGGCATGTTGTCGAAAGCACTACCAGGGGAGACACCAGAGGAAATAGCGAGTGGGATTTCTCGACTGCAGCTAACACCTTTACTGGAACAACTGGACACGAGGGTAAAGGACTTCAGTCAGGTAATACAAACTCTCACAAGTGCTTCTCCTATGTTTCCTTCTTTTACAGATTTTGATTCTTCAAATTCTGCATCACCATCCATAATTACACCTCTCTTCACTGCCTTACCTTCTACCATGTTCAATTCACCCCTGGAAACCATAGTAACTTCAATCCATAATATTAAGGCACCTAGACCAACAGTAGCTACCCCTAAGGCAAATAAAGCAATAATTATGGTGCCTAGGAAAATAGTTTGTCTCACCGAGGAAGATCAGACCCAACCCATGGATACGGGAGTGCCAGTTCCAGAAGAGCCAGACGCTGCCACCCAGGTCACCTCTGCGCTACCTGTGTTTGACCCGTTCTTGGTTTTGAATATTCAAACATCATCTCCTCCCCACACTTACACCTCTTCACCTTGCACTCACCATTAATCACCCCATACTTCAGTTACTTCCAAAGACCAATCCACTCGCACTCCATCCACCTCAGCAACTATCCTTAACTTAGTAAATTTAAGAAACAAGACAAATGGCGACACCGAGGCAAAAGTTAACTCAAGTATGGCTATGGTACCCGAGGTTAACCAACCTCTGGTGGGGCAGGGAACTTTCCTGGAACTATTAGTTCAGGGGGGATCTTTTACCAGCAGACACAACGCCCTTTCCAAAAGAGCTGAACAAATTTCAGCAAGCCAACTTAATACTACCGCAGATTCAACCAACCATGAGTATGAATAACCCAAAAAGTTATCTGCCATAACAGAACCAACCCGCATCATCGCATGAGCACTCAGAAATATCAATAGCCAGTAGAAACCCCTCAGAGAAAGATCGCCATCCAACGACATGAGAGTATGCAGACTTGGGGACTACACAACAATACAACTTCATTCAGAGAGCAGCACAGCAGGCAGAAGGGTTGCATGACAACCTCCAAAAGAGGTTCGAGCATATACAATAGCAAGTCCTTGCACTTACTGAAGAGCACAATCAGCTAAAAGGGGAGAAGGAAAGTCTACAAGAACAGCTGGACAACGTAATGGAAATCTTCAAGACCTCTGGCCAATAGTAATTGCCCTGGTTAACAAGACATCGGAGGACATGTCAACTTGCTCCACATTCGAAAGTTTTATCTAAGTTAAAATGACATGTACATGTCTCAGCAAAGAAAACCAAGAGCTTAGACAAGCGCTAGCCGCGAGACCAGCATTAACAGATCCGATCGTGATATATGTTGAGAAGGTTACCGAGAAGCAGAAACAGGTAAGCAGAATGAAGGAAACCTTGGGGATGACAGTTAGAGAGGCTTACAACCTACTGAAGCATTTACACGAATGCTCTAATTAGTTAACCATGAAAGCCCAACCTATCTCAGCACAGCTTCAACATATTTCGCAAGAGATCAAAGAGGCCACGGATCCCATTGGCATAACCCAGCTCTACAACCAAGCAGAGGTACTGGAAACCATAATACAAAAGATAGAGGAGCATTCTTCTGCCACAAAGCAGGTCCTCAGAGAGCTAAGGCAACCAGTCAAGAATAAAGTAGAGGCAATACAGCAGATGGCAGCCGAAGCCGGGATAAAAATTCAAGAAGTATTCAACAAATTGCTGCTAGTAGCAGGTAAAACCGAGGCTAAAAGAGTCACCACTGAAACCCACCAGCTAATTAAGGAATGGAAACAGAAAATTAACGAGTTCACAGAACTCAATTCTTCAGCATTGAGCAAGGTTCCCAAGTTGGGGCCTTTGTTTGGATAGAGCGAAGAAACGGAGAAGACAGAGTCAGCCTCAGAAGCAGACAAACCAATGGCAACCGCAACAGCCAGAAAAGATTCAATCGAGACAAGTCAATAGTGTGTGGTTGGGGCCTGTTGGGGCCTTTTTTTTGGAAAAAAGGAATAGTTTTGAGTTGCAGAAAACAGGTGGCAGAGAAAAATCATGGTAGATAGGGAGCTGTCACAGTTGCGGATAGCCGAAAGATAGGTGGTGCGATAGTTGCGGAGAAAAGCTAAGATGGAAAGTATGGGAGATAAAGACAATCAGCGGAACTCCCAGTGATCAAGAAGAAGTGGCAAACAGCGGAGCAGGAAAAGAGGAAATACTGACAGTCACGTTGGTGGAAGAACAAATAGGCAATCAGCAAGCATAGACAGGAGTTAGTCCGGCAGAGGGTCGAGTGAGAGAGCCATAGGAGAGCTCTGTTAGATCTCTGTTGTATTGAACCACCCTTTAATAGACTCTGTGGAGTGATGTATGTCATTTGATAATGATAATGAAATATGGTTCTTGATGTGTTTGATGTTATGAGTTAAGTGTTAATTAGTTGCTTATTGTGAATGTATGCCCCGTTTTAAATTTTAATTCAACATCCTGAACATGCTTAATGAGTAATATCTTATACAAAGTAGCGAGATTTGTTGGTTGTTTCAAGTTCCCTTAGTTTCTCTTCATCGCTGTAACTTTTTGATACTTGATATGTCTCCTAAACTTACTAAGGTCACGACACGCCTCGGGTGAGACGCTCTGCTCCTTGGAGTAGTGTGAAAATGTCGGCATTGTGCTAGACTACTGTGGAAACCTTATTGGCCTCTATCCTGACCTGGGTCTTGCTCATAGACCTCCTTTTTCGCCAACACGGATTCATTAGGAGCTATTCTAATGTTTTCATATTCAGATAATATTTGTAAAGGGTTTTTCTTTCTTTCCCATATATTTACAAAATAATTGATGAAAAGCATCTAAATCAGCTATATGATTAGCAGGTAAAGCTTTAAATCATTTCTTAAATTGTGTGCTTAAGGTTCACTGAAGTTTGCAGGTTAAACAAATGGTTTTAACCTAGTTAAACAAAAAAAAATTGTGAGGTTAAAGCATGTAAATTAGCTTGTATAACATTGTGCAGCAATAAATAACAGAGAAATAAAAATCACATGTAACAATACTCAGCAAATTTGATGAAGTAGTTCATCCCTCCTAGGCTATATCTGTTGGTCCAGCTCCCAATGGCATGTCCCTCATATCTTATTGTCAAAAATGGTAATTACATGTAAAATAAAGTCTCAAATGGTTGTGATCTCTGTAAAAACAACTTCATAATGCTTGAATTATTCAAGAATGACTATTCATTTGGGAAAACGAAGAATGGATGCTCAAAACACTAAAAACACCCTAGTAGCCCTAATGGCTCCTTGACCTCTCTTGAAGCAAATCCTACACAAGATGACCTATGATGGCTTTGAAACCTCTACCATTTTTTTTAGAATGTCGAAATTAGCCAAAAATGACTATTCATTCATAAAAAATGGTCGCATATCCAAAGAGTTATGGCCTAAACAGTGAACTGCCCAAACTCCCCGAGGAAACCTCATCCAAAACTGGGGGAACTCCAGTTAACACCGAAAAAATATCAACTGTCGTCGAACTTGGAGGTCCACCAGTCGAAACCGTCGGCGAACTGGCAGCTAATTTAAATGTGAAACTTCGCATGTGAATGCTCGCTGGGTTAACCGTCAATTTTCCTCGCCGCGTGGTTGCTTGGAATCCTGTGTATCATGGTTCCGTGACCTTAACTTCTAATTTTTTGAAACCCCGCCATGTGACAGGTCCTATCCGCCATATTAACTGTTTGCAATCTTCATCGGGTTAAGTGTGGGTCATGTTCACGGGCGGACGGACATATGGTGGGGGATTGGCCTCCCAAGCCCTTACCACATAAAACCATAAACAATGAAGTTATGTGTACGTGTATACGGGTAAAAACTACCCGGTAGCCCGAGCAGTCGGGCATGTGCACTCGGTGCGGGAATGTCCCACATTCAAACCCCATAGTCTCCAAAAAAAAATTACAATAATATTTGACCTCTGGCCTGGGGCCACATGGCAGCCTCCAGGTTTTCCATGTGGCACCCGATGATTGGCTCAAAAACTTTAATATAAAAAAAAAAAAAAATTGAAATTTTTTTTTATACAAAGTCAAATTTATTCAAAGGTCTAGTTTTTGGAGTTTACTGGGCTTTTCAAACCTTCATAACTTCTGCATACGACCTCTATTTTGCGAACCGTTCACGGCGCCAGAATCGCAGCTATGAGACCTTTCCGATCGCTTAGGTTGCAAACATTTTTTAGCAATTTCATTTTTTAGCATTTTTGAACAATGGACATGATCTCGTGATCACACCTCCCCATTGGGAATCTTTTGGACCCCAAAAGCTCTCTGGACTACTGAACATGAAGATGATGAGACTATGTCCCCACTCTTCCAATCTTAATCCACTAAAATTTCCTTAATTTCATTAATTGGAGCTTTTCATGAAACGACAATTTTTTTCCTTGATTCCATTGACCAACCATTGCTGACTTTGACCTTGTCATGCTGCACATTTTCGAAACTTGCAGAACAACATCCTAAATTTTTAGTAAACATATTGTTTCTACATTGGCTTATAATCAAAGGAACCTTAAAATTACTTTCACCTTGCATCTTGTCCTTATGGTGATTTTTTGTTGAATTTGCTTTGAACTTGTGTCGATTCCTCACCAAGTTTCCTCGCCATTGTGCCATGCCTTTCTGAAACCAGCACTGAACATTTCTGAATCCTCTGCCTTCTTTTCTAATTTGATTTTCCCTCTCTTGTACCTTTCCAAATTATTACATTGACACTTTGTTTTCAGCACCATTCAATACCAAGATTGACTACTGCAACTGCTTGTCATCTTCTTTCAAAGACAACCTGCTTTCAAAATGAAACAACTCATTACCTATATTAGCATTTACATGAAAAGGATTATGTAAAACTTCTCTTTTTTTAATCATCATCAATGTCAATTTTTGACTTACATTGACGCGCCTCTTCATCTGCCCTGCATTAACTAAAGAAGAGTCGAGTTTTTTACGATGAGCTCTCACAATGTACTCTTTGCCATATTTGAGTAAATGGTATTTGTTCTCATGGCGATGGAAGACAGCTTTCCTATCATATAAGTAAGGACTGCCCAACACCATACATGTTATATCAAGTGGAACAACATCTAATTCAACCGTGTCAATGAAATGTGCAGTTATTGCAAAGCACAACATGCACTTATTTGAAACCTGTGATCCAGGTGGATATCGGTGGCCACCCACCTATTCCATTTGGACCAGCACCATCAATTCTTGCAGATTTTCACATTCAGCACAACTTACTATTTTTAGCAAGTTTTCGGGTCCTCCACTCTCGGAGCCGTTTTGGGGGCTTAATGATCCAGGTGGATATTGGTGGCCACCCACCTATTCCATTTGAACCCCCATCTTTAGTTCTTCCAATTTTCAAGTTGCAACAAAACTTACTATTTTTAGCAGTTTTTCGGGTCCCGAACTTCCGGAGCCGTTTTGAGGCCCTAAACGACGTTTTTTGGGTATGAAAGCGCCAGCGAATTTGCTAATCAAATTCGTCCCGACAGTTGTAGTCCTCGGATAGATCTTTCTAACGAGCTATTGAGCGCGTAAAACGGAGATCGGGTGCCAAAGTTATGCCCCCGGGAAGTTGAACCACCAATTTACCCAAACGGGCGCCCACAGTTTTGGCGCCTCATCTCCTACGGGTAGGTTTTTGGACGTTTCATATTCTACATTGTTTCTCAACAATAAATAGGCCCTTGAGCCTCATTGTAACACAATTGAGAGGTCGGTAGCCATCACATCTCTTCTGAGAGATTCGCTACTAGCACCCTAGCTATTTTATTTCCATTATGCCTGTAAGCATATTTCTGTTATTTGATATTAATGAAATGAAGCATTATTTCCGCTGCATCTCTATGTTCATGGTTATTTCTGTATTCTGTTGCGTTCCTGCATAAAATCCGGATCAGTGGTATCAGAGGGGGTCTGCTCTTTCTTTGTTTTTTCTTTGCATGTCCCCAACGCGGTCAGGGTATAAGGAGTTAGGGCTCGATCTGGTTGAACCCTTGCAAGATCAGCCTCGCAAACCCCGACGACCTCCCATGGCGGAAGAAAAGAAAGACGAGGGAGCGGGAGATCCTATCAAAATACTGCTCGAGGAGGCCCTCGAGAAACAAAGGAACGCGATGATGGATAACTTTGCTCAAATCCTTCAACGACTGCCCACATATGGCGCATCTGCATCCAACAGCCACTCTGGAGGCGCCACTCCCTTCAAAGTACAGGTAAACTTTGACATTCCTATATTTGAAGGAAAAATAGATGCAGACGCTGTAGACAAATGGTTAAATTTGTTGGAAGGGTATTTCTCGGTCCATGACTTCTCTGACCGAGAAAAGATTATTTTTGCACTCCTCAAAGCCGCCCCCATGTCAAAGACTGGTGGGAAACCTACCGTGAGCAAGAGGGCGAAGGGGAACCCTCTCTGTTCTCGACCACACCCACTTGGAATTCATTCCGAGACGGCATCAAGGAACAATATTACCCTGTGGGGAGCTATGAGGACAAATACATCCAATGGACCACGCTGCGGCAACAAGAGGATCAAGATGTGCACGAACTGACGAATCTGTTCCATACCCTGCGCACAAAGTTGGGTATTAAAGATTCAGAGAGACATTTGGTGCTCAAGTACCGCGGCTGTCTGCACAAACACATTCAGGAGGAAATGGATTTCCTCGACATTACATCGCTTGGCACGGCATATCACTATGCCACCAAGATCGAGCAAAAATTTAAGCAGAAGAAGCGAGACTTTGGATCTGCGAATCCGAAAGGTGCCCCCGAATCGAAGAACAAGGGGCAAGGCCAAAGCAATGCGACTCAGAACAACACCACAAATCCAAAGAAGGACACAGGGAAGTGGTGTGAATTTAATAACAGCCCCACTCACAGCACAAACGAGTGTTCGGCCAAACAGTCTTTGGTGGCTGAACTAAAGGCACCCGAATCAGATGCATTTTCTGATCCTGAGTTAGAACCAGACAAAGGCATTGACAAAGGGAAGAAGATCATTGATGTGGATCCCAGTGCCATTGTTGCCACCACCAAGATCCAGAAGGAGGGTCCAGAGGATCCAGAGGAGGGGGAGCTCCTCTTCCAGTCACAGATGTGGGTGAAGGGTTCTCCGCTGCAGTTTCTCGTCAATAGCGGAAGCCAAAGAACCTCATTTCAGCAGACGTCGTGAAGCGGCTCGGCCTACCAACCATAGCACACCCGCAGCCGTATACCATCGGGTGGCTCCACCCAGGGAGAGATCTCCGCATCCGCCAGCAGTGCCGACTTCCATACAGTATCAAGCCATTCACGGATGGGGTATTGTGTGATGTTGCTCCTCTTGATGTAGCTGATGTATTATTGGGCCAACCATACTTGTGGAGGCGACATGCTGTGTATGAGTCTAGGCCTCGTGCTGTTATTATTACTCTGGGAAATAACTTGTACAGGCTACCGGAGGTAGTACCGCCTCCTGCCATCTCTTTGACTACTGCAAAACAACGCAATAAGATTGTTTCCCAGACCAGGAAATTCATTTTCCTTACGACTCACTCACAGGGAAAGAAGAATATTGTGGCCACAACCTCAAAACAGGGCTCCCTTTCACGGCTGCAGCAGATGGAAAAAGTCATGGAGGAATACGATGACAATTTCTCCTCACTCATAGAGGTTCCTCTACACTGTCAGGACAAGCACTCCATTGATCTGACTCCCAATGCACTACCACCTGATGTTGCCATACATCCTGCAACTACACATACAGAATCCAAACATGTACTGTATGAGGCTGATAAAGAAACCAAATTTACTAAACGCATCCAGCATGTCCACCCGCGGGTCCATGACATCTTCAACACATCTAATACTCAGTTCAATAGAATTTTCCTCATCTCATGGAGGATCTCAACGCAATGGGTACCATTGCTTCCTAAGGAGGGAGGAATGATCCAGGTGGATATCGGTGGCCACCCACCTATTCCATTTGGACCAGCACCATCAATTCTTGCAGATTTTCACATTCAGCACAACTTACTATTTTTAGCAGGGTTTCGGGTCCTCCACTCTCGGAGCCGTTTTGGGGGCTTAATGATCCAGGTGGATATTGGTGGCCACCCACCTATTCCATTTGAACCCCCATCTTCAGTTCTTTCAATTTTCAAGTTGCAACAAAACTTACTATTTTTAGCAGTTTTTCGGGTCCCGAACTTCCGGAGCTGTTTTGAGGCCCTAAACAACGTTTTTTGGGTATGAAAGCGCCAGCGAATTTGTTGATCAAATTCGTCCCGACAGTTGTAGTCCTTGGATAGATCTTTCTAACAAGCTATTGAGCGCGTAAAACGGAGATCGGGTGCCAAAGTTATGCCCCCGGGAAGTTGAACCACCAATTTACCCAAACGGGCGCCCACAGTTTTGGCGCCTCATCTCCTACGGTTAGGTTTTTGGACGTTTCATATTCTACATTGTTTCTAACAATAAATAGGCCCTCGAGCCTCATTGTAACACAGTTCAGAGGTCTGTAGCCATCACATCTCTTCTCAGAGATTCGCTACCAGCACCCTAGCTATTTTATTTCCATTATGTCTGTAAGCATATTTCTGTTATTTGATATTAATGAAATGAAGCATTATTTCCGCTGCATCTCTATGTTCATGGTTATTTCTGTATTCTGTTGCGTTCCTACATAAAATCCGGATCAACCTGTAAATTTGCATCCTTACAAATCCAACTAAGTGGATATGGTTTCGGATGTGGAATGGTCTCAAGATTTATTTTCTTGACCAATTCTTCATAGATTAAATTCTCTTGTGACCCACTGTCAAAAAATGTGTCGACCTTGGTATGTTTGGAAATGACCCTCACATGAAACAGTTCAATTCTCTTTTCTTCACTTCGAGCTTCTATGTGACAGTTAGAAATACTAGAACTGGGTTTATTTTCATTCTCTTTCCCCTTCAAGTTCTTTAATCCCATAGTTGTGATTTTTGTTTCATCTCCTGAATCTGACCCTAGGTCTTGTTCAACTATTGCAATTGTCTTGTCTTTCTCCTTGGCTTTCTCTTTGGCTTTAAAACTTTCTGTTACAACTCTGGATGAAGTTTCCAACAATGGTCCTCATCATGGCTAGTTTTAGAACAGTGTTTGCAAAATAATTTTCCCTTCTCTTTTCTGGTATTTGTGTTTCTCTTTTTCTACCATTTTCCTTTAAACTCACTCTCCGCATTCACATCTAAGTTTTTTTTTCCCCTTTGACTCTAAATGTGTGGCTTGAACACAAGCCTCATCTAAGCTTGTAGGGTTAAACATGAGGATTGTATGTCTTAGGTAGGTATGTAAACCTCCTATATACTTGAGAAAAGTGTCTTGGCTATGAAAATATACTCCTACTAAAAGAGCTCTTCTTCTAAATTCTTGAGTATACACTTGAATATTTTGTCCTTTCAATTGTTTCAAATATTTCCAGTCCATTATGGATTTCTACATGTGAGCTAATGGATAAAACTGGTGTTTTATTGTAGAAATGAAATTAGCCCATGATAAAATAATCTTACCGTATTTCTTGAACTCCTCCTTTTCTTGGCTTCCCACTGAACAAGTGCTGCACCTTCCATTCTCAATGAATCTAGTTGGATTTTAGTGTCATCGTCATGAAAATTTTGAATTCTCAAATAGACCTCTAATTGCCTAATCCAATTATCAAGTTTTTCTGCATTTACTTCACCATTAAACATTGGCAGTTCAAACTTAACATCAAGTTTTAGAAAAGGATTTTTACCAGTGTTCTTTGACTTGTGTGACGGATGTACTGAAGATTAAGTAGAGGATGATGAAGTTGAAGATGAGGGTGATGATGGCCTCCTAACGATCCTTTTCCTTCCTTCTGAAATTTGGAACCTTCTCCTTCTAGTCTTTCATTCATTTCTTGATAAAGGACTCTCGCCATTTCAGTTAAGTCAAGAAATGATTTTCTGAACACTCTTTCTTCCTCTTTGGGATCAACTTCTTCATGGGTTCCTTCCTCCCTTGAAGTCATGCTTATGGCTACTTCTGCTTCTTTTTGAGGTGAAATTGAAGGTGGAGACAATGGCACTCTTGTCCTCCTTGGCTGAGGATTACTTTTAAATTTCACCAATTGACCTTCTTATCTCTTAAGCTTCAACCTAGTAAGCATTAAAAAACACAACAAATGCTGCCCCAAGATGGCTCTGCACAACTTGCAAGAGTCATTATGCAAAATGTTAAACAAATCCTTTGCACAAAGGTTAAACAGAGAAAATACTCTAGCTTAACTCAAGCTTAACCCAAGCTCTGATACCAACTTGATCTGAATGGAATGTATTATTTTTATTGTGCTAAGTATCCAAACAGTAATTAAATTGTGTGCATAAGGTTCACTGAAGTTTGCAAGTGAAACAAATGGTTTTAACTTAGTTAAACAGATCTTTTATGTGAGGTTAAAGCATGTAAATTAGCTTGTATAACACTATGCAGTAATAAATAATAGAGAAATAAACATCACATGTAACAATACTCAGCAAATTTGATGAAGCAGTTCACCCCTCCTGGGGTACATCTGCTGGTCCAGCTCCCAATGGCATGTCCCTCGTATCTTATTGCTCAAAAATGGTAAGTACTTGTAAAATAAAGCCTCAAATGGTTTTTCTCTTTGTAAAAATAGCTTCATAATTCTTGAATTAGTTTGGAATGACTATTCATTTGCAGAAAACAGAGAATGGATGCTCAAAACACTCAAAACACCCTAGTGGCCCTAGTGGCTCCTTGACCTCTCCTGAAGCAAAAACTACACATGATGACCTTTGATGGCTCTAAAACCTTTGCCAATGTGTTCAGAATGTCAAAATTATCCAAAAATGACTATTCATTCATAAACAATGGTCGAATAACCAAAGAGTTATGACCCAAACAGTGAACTGCCCAATGTCCCCTAGGAAAGCTCCTCCAAAGTTGGAAGAACTCCAGTTAACGCCGAAAAAATAGAAACCGCCGCTGAAATTGGAGGTCCACCAGCCGAAACCGTTGGCAAACTGGCAGTTAATTTAAATTCGAAACTTCGCATGTGAGTGCTCGTTGGGTTAACCGCCGATTTTCCTGGCCGCGTGGTTGCTTGGAACCCCGTGTATCACAGTTCCGCAACCTTAACTTCTAATTTTTCGAAACCCTGCCATGTGACAAGTCCTATCTTCCATGTTAACTGTTTGCAATCTTCACTGGGTTAAAGTGTGGGTCAGGGTCACGAGCGGACGGACGTATGGTGGGGGGCTGGCCTCCCAAGCGCTTACCACATAAAACCATAAACAATAAAATTATCTGAATGTGTATACAGGTAAGAACTACCCGGTAGCCTGAGCGGTCGGGCGCATGCACTGCGTGTGGGAAGGTCCTGTGTTCGAACCCCATAGTCTCCAAAAAAAAAATTTACAATAAAATTTGACCTCCAGCTTGGGGCCACATGGCAGCCTCAAGGCTGGCCACGTGGCACCCGATGATTGGCTCAAAAATTTTAATATAAAATATATCTTTTGAAAATATATTTTTTTGATTTTTTTTTATACAAAGTCAAATTTAGTCAAAGGTCCACTTTTTGGAGTTTACTTGGCTTTTCAAACCTTCATAACTTCTGCATACGACCTCTGTTTTGCGAACCGTTCACGGTGCCAGAATCGCAACGACAAGACCTTTCTGGTCACTCAGGTTGCAAACATTTTTGAAAACTTTCATTTTTGAGCATTTATGAACAATGGACATGATCTCCTGATCATTGAGACTGATTTTCTCTTAAAAACAATAAAGCATAATTCTTGTTGGAAATTATCAATTTATTGGTTTGGTTGGCACTTACCATTGAAATTTTTGACTTTCCTTTGTGCATGTTGATGATAAAAAAATTTCCATCCTTTTTGATACTACTTCACTCTCCTCATGAATATTTCATCTTGCATGTACTTGTATGGACTCCTATACAAGACTCCACATATGTCAAAGGGAACCACATATTGATCTACTTCATTAATAAAATCAACACTGATAGAAAATCTAATTTTACGTTGTTTTGTTACCTTCAGCTTTGCATCCTTATTTACCCATCCAAGTGGATATGGGTTTGGATGATCACGAACTTCTAGCCCCAACTTCTTGACCAGCTCTACTGCAATGAGATTTTCCTCTGATCCTGAGACAAACAGAGAATCAATCTTCATCTTCTTGACATGTATCTTTATATGGAAGAGTTTGGTCATTTATTTCTCATCCTTTTGTTGAAGGCTACTCAGATTCACCTCCTTCTATATTGACATACAAAAAATCTTCTCATCCATGTTCGATATTATTTCAACTTGATTTCTTGAAACCACGACCATGATATTATTATTCTTGTTATATTTTTTCTTGTTATTAGGGTTTAGCTCTAGATGCAACTTCCAACACTTCTCCTCTGTATGACCATCAATGTTGCAGTTTTTGCTAGGATATTTTCTCTGGTGTGTTATGGCTACAATATTTTTATCTTTCCCCCTTTTTTCTTCTTCTTTCTCTCCTTAGAAGATTCCTATTGCTCATTCTGCTTTGATCCACTTGATTGTGCTTTTTTTAGCCCTATGTTCTCTAGGTACTCTGCCTGTACACAAGCCTCATCCACCAATTTGGGCTTGAACAACATCACTTTCTCCCACATATGGTGGTGCAGACCCCAAAAATACTTGAGGAGTTCATATGGATTCTTTGGAGAGATACCCATCATTATATCCATATTTATGAATTATGTGGTGTACTCTTACATGCTTTGGATAGACTTTTGCTTAAAGTAATGCCACCGGATCCACTGGTCCTCCATGTACCTGGTGGGATAAAATTGTGACTTAATGAGGTTTTTTAAATAATCCCACTTAGTCACTAGAGGTTCTCCCTTCAACCTCAGGGTTTCCATGTGGCTCTCCCACCAAGTCAATGCATGGCCCTCTAATTTCAGCCGCACGAATGGGATATTTTTCCCTTCCTAGATATGATGGACACTGCAATAAACTTCCAATTGTTGCAACCAATGGTTCCTCTCACTACAAGGAAAACACCCTCTAGCGGATTTTTTTGAGGAACCCCTTATAAAAATACCCTAGACGTCTGTTTCTAGCGGAGTTTACTAGAGGAGGTTGGCAGGAAGAGGTTTTTGCGAATTTTTTTCATTCAGTGCACTTATCATCCTAAACCGCACTGTACAAATTATATGCACTAAGCATGCATATGTCCTAGATCCACCCGATCTCACACTATTTAGATTTATGCAATATACTGAATCTATTCCACTTGTTATATTTTGCGGAAAATTTAATTGCACACACATGTGAAGCATAAACAAAAATTATCAATCGCATATAACATAGTTTTTAACCGCGAAAGCTTGAAGCTGAAAACCCCAACTATATATTATGTAACATGGAGATCATATGACAATCTCATACAAACATACAAAGCTTATCACAAGCTCTCAGTACAATACAATCGTCATACACTAATCAAGCCTAATCTTGCAAATCCATGCACCGATATTTGCCACCTGCTAGCCTGCCTCCACTGCGCAATCTCTGCGAAAGAATAGCTCTGAATGAATTCGAATTACTCCATCCTTGAATGCGCAATCCTCATTGGCATCTTCACTGAGTGTGTGATGCAATCAATGCATCACTATAGTCACAAAAGATAGTCTATCTTGCCCTTTCACCTATCTCTCCACTGGTCTCCACTTAAACTGCCATGCACTATAGTTAACTGTTGTATTGTTTAGTTGATTAATGAGTTATTATTTGTGAATTAATTAACTAATTAATTCACTCCACTCTCACTAGTGTATCAATCAGTTAGACTAGATACAACTAGCTCAACCGAGTCTAACTGAGTTAAACTAAATACAACTCCATAACTACTTCTTCCAACTGTGTCATAACTCTGCCACTTGAGTTCTAACTGAGTCCTCCATGCAATAGCTCCAGTAAACCCTTAGGAATAGTGTAATTCCTTCTGTCAGCTGTTGTGCCACATTTGTGCACTGAAGTGAAGTGCTCCAAGAGAATAAGTTGTTGTTTAGAGTCTGATTATTATTTAGAGATAATAATAATCGACATGCATCTATTTTTATATTGACGATCTATAAATAGACTTCGCCCAATATTCTAAAAATAGAATTTCATCTATTTTTTCCAACTTGATCAACCATCCACAAATAGCATCCTGCAACTTCTGAAATATGATCATCATGTCTAAAAATAGACATAGTCTAAAAATAGACTTGCGCCAAAAATAGCTTGCTAGCCCACTTAGTGAAGGTGACTTTTTTCACTAAGCTCATCATCTTGTTGAATCTCAACACTCTCTCTCAACAAGATAGGGATTATCCTTCACCCCAATCCTGCCTCTATGTTATTCGAATTTTCTCCTGGTGAGCACCTTCGTCAGAATATCTGCATCCTGATCCTCCGTGGGAATGTACTGAAGCAACATGATCTTTCGTTGTGCACAATCTCTGATATGATGATAGAAGATATCAATATGTTTAGATCTATCATGAAACACAATATTAACCGAGAGTTTAATGCAAATCTGATTATCACAATGAATCACCGTGGGATCTAAATGTGAACCGAACAAACCAACCAGGATCTTCCTCATCCAAATAGCCTCACATGCAGCTAAACTTGCTGCCATGTATTTTGCTTCCGCTAAATTGAGTGCCATGGATCTTTGTTTCCTATTGTACCAAGAAACTGTTGTAGATCTGATACTGAAAATCCCCCCTGATGTGCTCTTTCTATCTGTTGGGCTTCCTACCCAATATGCATCCATGAAGCCATGCAACTTCACCTCATCTGTCTATCTGTACCATAAACCATACTCAGATGTGCCCCTGAGATATCTCAGGACATGCTTGCCCGCCTTCCAAAAGAGCTTGGTAGGATTAACTGTCGATAAATAGTGGCATCCACTACCTCTACCAATGTAGCATCCTCTTTCTTCCAATTTCCTGGAAGAGGAGTGTCGATAGGCTTGCAGCCTTGCATGTGAAACTTCTCCAGTATCTCCCGAGCATACTTTCCCTGAGACACAAACAGTTCACCTTCTCGCTGCCATATTTCTAATCCAAGGAAATAATGAAGGAGGCCCAAATCCTTCATCTAAAACTCCTTTGCAAGATCTTCCTTGCATGAGTGTATCAACTGCTCATCACCTGTTAGTATTAAATCATCAACATAAAGTACAATGATTAAAATCTTACCCTCCACCACAATCTAGTACAGGTTTGCATCTGCCTCACTCTTGGTGAAGCCAAGTCCAGTGAAATAGTTGTCGATCCGAGTGTATCAAGCACGAGGTGCTTGTTTCAGCCCATACAGCGCTCTTTTGAGCCTGCACACATGTGAATCACTGCTGAAGATCTCAAATCCTTCAAGCTAATCAATGTACACGTCTTCCTCAATGATCCCATTAAGGAACGCAGTCTTCACATACATCTGATGAATGTGCCAACCCATCTGCGCTGAGAGAGAAAGGATGGTCCGTATGGAAGAATACCATGTGACAGGTGCAAAGGTTTCTTCATATTCAATCCCCTCAATCTGTGAGAGGCCCCGGGAAAAAAATCTTGCCTTATACTTCTCGACGATCCCATCAGCAGCTTGCTTTACCTTGTAGATCCATCTTGATCCTACAACTGATTTTCCCACCAGCCTTGGAATAATCTCCCAAGCACTGTTTCTGACAATGGAGTCATACTCCTCCACCATGGAATCTACCCATGTGGGCTCCTGCGCTGCTTCTTCAAAAGAATATGGCTCTGTCACAATACACTTTCTCATAAGAGCCATGTATCTAGTATATCGTTTAGGTGATTGTCTTTGTCTGCGTTGTGATGTAGGGACTCCTACATTTTGTGCCACATACACCTTCAGTCTCTTAGCTTTTGTGGTACGCTTCCTGCCTTGTATGATGTTTGGTTCTGCATGAGTGGACTCCTCCACTCCATGAATCTCCTCCTATGGCTGATCCACATCCAGAGGCTCATCTTTGGGAACAAGAAGTTCCTCTTTCGCATGCAAGTGTAGCTCCCTCTCAAGCGACAACTTCATGGCTTCAACCTCATTGAATTTTATATCTCGTCGCATAACAGTCATTCGACTGTTTGGAAAATACACGCTATAGTTATGGGGTGTTTCTGTGTACCCCACAAATATCCCAACTTTTGCAGTCGGTCCGAGCTTCTTCCTGGCATCCTTCGTCACATGAATGTAAACTAGTGAACCAAAAATCTTCAAATGAGAAATATCAGGCTTCTTACCAGTAAAATCTTCCTCGAGTGTACTCATGCCAAGTACTCTATGAGGACAACGGTTTTGCACATAACCGCAGTGTTGCATGCTTCTGCCCACAAGTGCATCGATAGGCCCTGGTCATGCAGCATCGCTCGTACAGCACCCATGATTGTTCTGTTCTTTCTCTTTGTGACCCCATTCTGTTGTGGGTTATGAGGCGCTATGAGTTCTCTTCGAATTCCTTCCTTGCTACAGAAGTCTTTGAATTCGCCCAAGATGTATTCACCACTATTATCACTCCTTAGAGCTTTCACCTTCTTCCCCGACTCCTTCTCCACCAATGCCTTGAACTCACAGAACTTTGAGAACATTTCACTCTTCTTTTGCATGAAGAAGATCTAGCATCTATGAGAAAATTCATCAAAAAATATCACATAATACCTGTGTTTTGCTGTTGAAGCAACCGAGAATGTTCCACACACGTCTGTGTGAATTCTCTCTAGGATCACCAAAGCACGATTATCCTTCTCATGAAAGGTGGTCTTCACAAACTTACCCATTTTACATCCTTTGCACTGATCTGACTGCGCAAGAGCACCCTTGGGAATTTGAGTAGAAATTTGCTGCAAAATATTCAAAGCGCCATGGTGAAGATGGCCCAATCTCCTGTGCCATAATTTTCCCTCATCCCGACTCACCACTTCTTCTGCTTTGCCCACCATTGCAGTGCAGCCATCTACCTCCAGCTTGTATAGATTCTTAATTCGAACCCCAATCTTCTTGGTTTGACCTGTTGTTTTATGTCGAAGGAAGGATTTTCCCTCACTGAAAACAACATCATAACCTTTGTCTTCCAGCATTGTGACTAAGACCAAGTTCTTCTTCAGCCCTGGAACATGCATAACATTCTTCAACAAGAACGGATTACCGGACTCACTCTCAAAGGTAATGGTCGCAATGCTAGTCACACTGTACCGACCGTCATCGCCCATATCTATATGCATCTGGAGGTCCTTCTCTTCTAAGTCACTAAACAACTCTTTGTCTCCTGTCATATGGAAAGACGCACCACTGTCAAGATACCACACTGATCCCATGTAGCTTGAAACCAAGCATGCAATCAAGGAAAAATCCAGCTCAAATTGCAAGGCTAAGGCCTCTCCAGCTGCAGATCCAGCAGCCTTCTTTTCTTCTTCTGTTGTGGACAGTTAGTGGCGAAATTTCCATGCTTGTGACAGTGAAAACACTTCACTTTGGACAAATCCTGCCTCTTGCCTTTAGCATCGGATTTTGAAGGATTTTTATTCCCCTTCCCTTTCCTTTCTTTGGCAGCCAAAGCGCAATTCTCTTCATCTTCATTATTCGATGAAGTTCCATCCCTGGTACCCTGCCTTATCTCCTCCTGCACAAGATCCGACCAAAGTCGCTCCCATCCTGACAGTTTGTTCCATCCATTGACAAAGTCTTCATAGCTATGCCAACTCCTCGGAAGCCCAAGGAGAGCCAAGCTCACCAAGTCTTCTTCATCTACATTAACCCCCACACTTCCCAGCTCATCCTTGCAGTGGACAAACTTCGTGATTTATTTTGGAATACTGTCCCCTTTCTCCATTTGTATTTTTCTGAGCTTGTCTCTAAGCGCCAACTTCCTCTGGTCACTTCTACTTTGGAACAAGTCTGTCAAAGCCTTCCACATTAAGAATGGAGTGGCTTTCTCGTGAAGGCTAGACATAATGTGGTCCTTCACACCTTCCAACAGAATCCTCCTCGTCTTTGCAATCTTCTTTTGCCATGCATCAAGTAATGCAGCATCGTTAGAGCCCGGCTTAGGAACATCGCTATCGATGAACTCCTTCAGCCCATTATTCTCCAGCACCGCCTCCATCCTATCCTTCGAGGCTATGTAATTCGAGCTCCCATCAAGGGCATACTCCAATCTCAACCCGTTGAAAGACATTTCAATGTATACTTGATTTCTGCACCAAGAATCTTCTGTAGCAAATTCAAATTGTCCACCTGCACAAACTCACTTCACAATTTCAATCTTCAATCAACAATGCTCCGATACCATGCAGAAATTATATGCACTAAGCATGCATATGTCCTAGATCCACCTGATCTCAGACTAGTTAACTTTATGCAAGATACTGAATCTATTCCACTTGTTAATCTTTTGTAGAAAATTTAATTGCACACACATTTGAAGCATAAACAAAAATTATCAATCGCACATAACATAGATTTTAACCGGGAAAGCCTGAAGCTGAAAACCCAAACTATATATTATGTAACATGGAGATCATATGAAAATCTTATACAAACATACAAAGCTTATCACAAGCTCTCAGTACAATACAATCGTCATACACTAATCAAGCCTAATCTTGCAAATCCATGCACCGATCTTTGCCACCTGCTAGCCTGCCTCCACTGCGCAATCTCTACTGAATAATAGCTCTGAATGAATTTTAATTACACCATCCTTGAATGTGCAATCCTCATTGGCATCTCCATTGAGTGTGTGATGCAATCAATGCATCACTATAGTCACAACAGATAGTCTATATTACCCTTTCACCTATCTCTCCACTGGTCTCCACTGAAACTGCCATGCACTGTAGTTAACTGTTGTATTTTTCAATTGATTAATGATTTATTATTTGTGAATTAATTAACTTATTAATTCACTCCACTCTCACTAGTGTATCAATTAGTTAGACTAGATACAACTAGCTCAACTGAGTCTAACTGAGCTAAACTAAATACAACTCCATAACTACTTCTTCCAACTATGTCATCACTTTTCCACTTGAGTTCTAACTGAGTCCTCCATGCAATAGCTCCAGTAAACCCTTAGGAATAGCGTAATTCCTTCTGTCAGCTATTGTGCCACATCTGTGCACTGAACTGAAGTGCTCCAAGAGAATCAATTGTTGTTTAGTGTCTGATTATTATTAAGAGCTAATAATTATCGACATGCATCTATTTTTAGATTGACGATCTATAAATAGACTTTGCCCAATATTCTAAAAATGGAATTTCATCTATTTTTTCCAACTTGATCAACCATCCACAAATAACATCCTGCAACTTCTGAAATATGATCATCATGTCTAAAAATAGACATAGTCTAAAAATAGACTTGTGCCAAAAATAGCCTATGGGCCCAGTTAGTGAAGGCGACTCTTTTCACTAAGCTCATCATCTTCTTGAATCTCAACACGAACCAGTGCGTTCAACAAGAGAAAGCACCGGTGCACACAAAACATTGGCACACTGGACACTGTGCGCTCCGTACACACCCACCCGGTGCGTCTTATTATTGTAGCGCACCAGTGCTTTGTAAGTATTCCACATCAGCGTGTTATAAAACCCCATGCCAAAACAGAAACTGCTCAGTGCGGTCTTGAGAAACTGCAATGGTGCACCTATAAAACCCCACGCACCAGAACAGGGTTAAACATTAAAAAAAAAAAAAAAAATACATCCAAAAAACCACATTTTTCACTTTTCTCTGTCCTCCAGAGCTCTCAAGGACCAATGCAATTTATCCTTGTCTAACTCGCCCTGACATCAGTGCTCCAACTGCACCCATTGCACGCACTGCTGCTGTGCATTTCCCACCAATCTCTAGCTTAAATTTTGCAAAACGGTGGGCAAAGTTTCTTTTGCAAATTCTCCAGCCAATATGCCTCCTCAACGGCCAAATGTATAGGTATTTTTCTTATTTTTCCATAATTAAGCCTTTTAGTGGATTATAATTTTAAATTACCTTAAAATTAACCATTTAAAAGATTTTAAAAAAAAATTCACACGGTGCGCTCGACCCGTTCGGATCACACTGGTTCCAGTGCTGCCTATAAATTTACAGGCTGCACCACAACTAGTGCTAACGGTATCTGCACAAGTTCCGGGGTGGTACCGAGAGGCGCACTGTGTTATTTTAAAATTTAAAAAAAGTGTAGTGCGATCGGTTACCTGGCCGCACCGTTGACCATGTGGAATAACGGCAATGCGGTGCTTTGACTTAAATATCTGCGTCGGGGTAGGTATTTTTGTCAGTGAACCGCATTTCGCATTTCGACAGGATCAACGATGTGGCCTAGTAAAAGACCGCACTCTTGACTATGTAATGATGTAAGGAGGTGGGTGCGGTGACCGAAATATACGCCTCGGGGCGTAGAGTTTAGTCGCGCACCGCACTCCCAACACCGTCCATAGTCAACAGTGCACTGAAAATTTTCAGGTGCACCATCGCCGGTGCGCTGAATATTTTCTGGTGCACCATCGTCGGTGCACGACAAAAAAAGACACACCGATACTGGTGCATGCCTGTTTTTTGTGGCACACTGACTGTTTTTTTTTCCCAAAAAAAATTATATATGTATATTCCTAAATACATGTCTCATTTAATAAAAAAATTGTATTTAATATTTCAATCATTCAAAGACGTGAAAGGAGAGAAGAAGGGGAACAACAACAACAACAGGCGGACCAGTATAACATGGTTCACTTGTGGGAGGCACGAGAGAGGGAGAGAGATGTGTACCCTCGCCCTAATATTACAGCAGCTACCCAGGGCTCCTAAGGCAGGTAGGCCTCCTCAAGTTCTATGAGGAGGCTACTTCCCTAAAGGGCCATGGTGTGTTTTTGAGACATTTTATCTGCAGGTGGAATGCCCACCGACAGGCTTTCCAGGTTGGTCCTAACCAGTGGTACGCACCCAGTGAGGAGGACATATATTTCATTACAGGGCTATCGGAAGAGGGGTGGATTTTCCCTCGTTCCCAGAGGTTCCAGTTGACTATGCGGCAGGGAGTCAGTTGGTGTACTCCCAAAGATACATTAACGCAAATATATCGTCTCCTTTAGATTTTCAGGTCTTCTTAGGTCAGTAATGTATTCTTACATTTGGTAGTTAGGAGGTGAGGTACCTCTCACTTCTGATTTTGACAATTTCACAAAACACCAGTGACGGGAAATGCATTAGTTGTTTGCTTCTATATTATGTTGATTCTTTAGTATAGGAGCCACAACTTGTCAGGTGGTCTGCCATTTTTTTGCGGTAGTTTTGTACAGCCTTAGATAGATGTCGTGCTCATGCACAAGGGAGGGTCAACTTCCCTTTTGCTTCAGATCTTTTTTGTTTATTTTTTGAGAGGTTTCCAGAGACGAGGCCTAATTTTGTTCAACAGCCTCGTAGGCCGATGTTCAAGGCATGATGCACATGTGGGGACAGATGATGCCCAAGAGGGGTGAGACTGTGTTTTCCGCGAGGATATCGCATGATGCACTAGAGTTGCTAGCCAGTGTTGACGAGCATCCCTTCATTATGGTCCCCTGTCCTTATGCTGGTTTGGATTGGCGAGGGTGTGCAAACATCCTCTTCACAGATGATGAGCCGCCGGATGATAAAGTTAATATTACTGTTTTATTTTAATTTATTCTAACATGTTCTTTAACTTGTTTTTATTAAATTGTGTAATGAAATTGTCTAATTATTGTTGTGTATTTGTATATATTTTATAGACATTGGTTCTTTTGATGGCGAGGACATGCTAGCACCACCACATGATCTAGGTGTGGATCATGATGACAATCAGGATATGCCAGATGACGAGGATCATCAAGAGGCTAGTGCAGAGAGACCTGCTCCTGCTAGTGCGCCAGTACTGCCTTTTGCTAGGCGTGGTAGGCTTGATAGCATATTCAGGATGGAGTTGGGCGACCAAATCACTACATTGATTATTGAGGCGGGAGTCAGGCCCGCTACTATGAGAGACATACAGGCCGATGGTAGGTTGTTACATATGTGGAGAGGCATGTTGCATGACATGTACATCATGATGCGGCATGTCGTAGGAGCTACGACCCTACTTACGTGGCTGAGGAGGACCGTCGCATGTTATAGGCATGGTCGAGACGCAGCACGTGATCAAAAATCTGTGAGCAGTGGTGCATCATCTGATGATCATTCCCCTCATGTCGTGCTAGCTGAGCATCCTCCACTAGCATCGAGCAGCAGTCATCATGGAGAGCAAGCTAGACCATCGGCCACGTCCAGTCAGCAGCCTGCAGCGTCTAGCAATACTCATGATCATGAGCAGGCTGGACCATCGACCATGTCGAGTCATCACGATGAGCAGCCAACAGTTGATCCTGATCAGCATGAGGCACTAGTACCAGATCAGGAGGCACATGATGATCAACATGTATCTGAGCTTGTCGAGGCTGCACCATTGACTAAGAAGGCCTCAACTAATACTGCTATTGATGATGTACCACCAACTGAACCATGACATTTATATTACAGTTGTATATTTTTTACATTATTCAGTGAAATATATATATATATATATATAGTCCATGTATTTTATGCTCATGTTGCAGTTGTACTTTATTTACATGTTGGTGATCATCATAATGTGTATATTGTTAGGTCATGTTAGATATGTTCATTTAATGTGCAGCTTGCAGATAGATGTGTATATGATAGCAGTTATTTGACTTGAGATGTATATTTGATGTTTGTGTTGAGATGATGTTATACAATGCTAATTGTGTTTTTTTAGATGATCATGATCACGATGATGATAGCGAATTTGAATGTGTTTTTTAGTCGAATATGATGTTTGTGTGATGGTTTTCATGATCGTGATGTTTATTAATTAATTTAATACTAAATGACCATGATATTTATTAAATATTATGTCGTGATTGTAATTTAAATTTAAATTTTAATTGTATTACTGTGAAATGATTGTAATTGTAATTGTGATTGTAATTGCATATAAAATTCTAAAATTGCAATTGTAATTGTATGTGAAATTGTAAAATTGTAATTGTAATTCTAACTCTAATTGTATGTCAAATATTTGTAAAATTTTAATTCTATTAATCTGAAAATTTTAATTGTATTAATGTGAAATGATTTTATTGAAATTTTTAAATTTGTAAAATTGTAAAATTGTAAATAATTGTAAAATAATAAATCTAGAATAATATGATTTTTGTAACATAATAAAGTTTAGAAAATAATGCAAATAAATTCATGTACTTTAGAATTATCATTATTTTATTATGATCTTACATACCAAAAAAAGAACTTTAAAAGGTACATCATTTTTATTGAGATCAACATAATTGCAAATTACCAAGTGAAATATTGATTTTAACATTAATTCAAAATACATATTAAAATGTTTCAAAAAAAAAGAGTCTTATAAGGTATAAGGTAATTAAGTCCTCTTCTTTATAAAAACCCATCTTAAAAAGTATAAATATTGATGAAATAACACATGTATCATTTCACATGTACTAATTCCATTGAACAAATTTTAGAAGAATTCAAGTATATTACAATTGTGTTCCCTCTTACGAATGATAATTCCATGAACATATTTTAGAATAATTCGAGTGTCAAGAATGCAATAGACAAAAAAAAAAAAAAAAACATTTTTGGACTATTTTGCATTTTATTAAAAGGTTTTTGAGATTTTTTGTGGGTTTTATGGGTTCATGGGACAGTAGACAATACCGACCCTGCCGTATTGGTATTTCAGTTGAATTTTTCCTAGCAGCGATATGACCGAATCTTGTAGCTATGCATTTAACAAAGAACCCATATATTTTGAGAATATGATTGAAGACTGTTGTCATATACTTTAGCACTATTCCATTTCTTCACCATATTAGCATAAAATAGAAAGAATAATTTCTTTCACCATAATAACACTCAATTTTCAAAAAAGAAAACACTCCATTCTATGTTTCGAGTCATTTTACGTAAACAATAGGCATTTTTATGGAGTTTTATCCATATTCTGCAATTTAATGAGGGTTGGAGGGAGCTTACAATCATGTATCTGTTAGTAACTGCACCCTTCGATAGAACCAAAGAAAATTCAGGTAGATTCCTCAGCGAAGTAGACTGGCCATAGTCAATTCCTTTGAGACCTCAATAGAAGAAATAGATATGCATGTCAGAGGCTCTTGTTGGCACCTTTTCTTGTTGCGGGTTGTGGAAAGGTTCAAGTTTCTTTTTCTAAAAGAAGAAGAGGTGTAATTTTGAAAATAAATGGCCCAAAAATTTTCATTAAAAAATGTACTTTTCCAACATCTCTAAAAACTAAAATATCTCCAGCTTCAATAAACTACTCAGAAACAAAAATTTCCCAACCATTTGTGAAAACTGCCCACATCTTAGCATAGCACAGGTTCACATGCCATAATTTCCCACTTGGGCCCTGTAGTATTGCATCTTCACACGCCCCACATTACATTCACTCCACATAATCAGCGGGGACCTCCTGCAATAAACAAAATGCATTAGAAGAATAGTTACTTCCATCAAGAATTTATCTAATTCTAATTCTAATTCTAATTCTCAAGAATAAACAAAATTCTAATTCTAATTGCATATTTCCATCAAGAATAAACAAAATTCTAATTCTCAATTTCTATGGTTGGAGTTCACTAAATTTTGGTGTACACACTTAAAATTAATTTCGGTGCCTTAACCGTAAATCGGTGATAATGTACATATAACAGCACCAGTGTGTTTTAGTTACTGCGCACTAGTGTCGTGTTACCAATGGATGCACCAGTGCAGTGCTATTAAGTGACGCACCGGTGACGAATAACCACAAATAAAAAAATCGCAGCTCTATTTTCTTTAAGTGAAAAAAAAACGGTAAATTGAAAAATGGGCGAAAAAATAATTTCGAAAATCTAATTTCTTAAAACAATTCTTTAAATACTAAACACTTTTCATTATTTCACTATTTTTGCAAAAAAAATCAACTAGAGATTTGCAGGAGACATGCTTGGAGCAAGAGAGCACGAGAGCACTGTGGAGCAACGAAATACGTTCGAACAGAAATATTCAGAAAATTAGAATTCCAAACCTTTGGTGATTCAAACCCTGTAGCATAGAATTTCAAATGATCTCGTGATTAAATTTGATTTTTTTTTTACTTTTTCTGCATTTTTTTTACGAAGTAAGAAAAAAATTTCAATTTATTTTTCATTTTTAGAAACAAACAAATAAAAAAATCCATTTTTACCCTAAACCCTTCTTTCTTTTGTTTCTTCCCTTTCTTCTCCCTATTTCTGTGATTTCAGAATTAGGTTTTTTCATTTTAGATTGACATCCAACCCACGGGACGAATTGCATAGTCGGATCCCAATCCATGTCGGCCCTTGCATGAATTTTTGAAAAAAAGATTTTTTTTATTGGTGTGCCCTGTGTAACCTAGCGCACTAATGCGTTGTATTATCCCAACGCACCGCAAAAGTACTATGTAATAAAAAATTTAAAAACAATTTTTTTTAATGAGTGTGCCATATGTAAAATAGGACACCAATGTGCTAGGTTATGCAGGGGGTACCGATAATGTGCTATTTCATTATGGAACACCGCGAACGTGTAGTTTCGCAAAAAATTGTTTTAATGTGTTAATCGGTGCACCATGTAACATATAACGCACTGCACCGTGTCTCCTAGATGACAGAGAGCACCATATGGTGGTCCCTTGTTTACACGGGGCATTTATGCTACAAAAACTAACACTGGACAATTTTTATTATTTTATCTGTATTAATCGGTGCGGTGGTTAACATGTAACACATCAGTGCTCCTTGTTGACATAGAGCACCGTACGGTCTATTATACTGTTTGTGTGGTGCGTTACTGACGTCGATGCGTACACCATGAATAGCACACTCGTTTCTTGAGTTTTTTTGTTTACTTGAAAATTTGAAAATTTATTTATAAATATATTAATGAATGATATGGTAAAGGTTTCATATTGATAAAGAAATAACTGAAAAGAGATCAATTAACAAAAATACTAATAACACATCAAGAAAATCAAAAAAGGCAAGTTCTTTGTAAATTCTTTACAAAAAATATTATTTTTGAACTATATGTAAGTTTAAATAATATGTATTGTTTATTTTGTATCATGCAAAGCCACAAAAAGATGAAGCTCGATAAGATTATTTCTAATATAGAACCAGAAAAGCGTAAAATATTGATGGAAAAATTGCAAAAGAATGAATCAGGTGAATGAAAAAAATACTATCGATCCAATATGAATTTTTTTTTCTAATTTTCATTAATAATATACTTAAAATTATTAGATAACATGTGTCAAACAATCTATTAATTCACATCTGTTTAATGTTTCATACATGACCAATAATCATAGAAAATGAAACGTTGTTCTGTTAGCAAAAAATATGTGTAAACATGCAAATGAAATGAATTGCTCTTTGAGGCCTGGTCGGAGTGGTATTGGAGGTTAATGAAAGGGGAAAACTTTTACAAAAGTTTGAGGGATCTAGCGGAACTAATGTATAGACGTCTTTCATCGCATAATACAAAAAATCAATCAATGATTCTAAAATTCTAAGCAGTTCAATTTTATCTAAATTAATACAAAGAAGAGTTCTTGTATTGGTCAATGAGACATGTTTATTTTAATAGCAAAAATGTATAACAACAAAAAAAAATGAAACAGCAATATTCCTTTAAATGTTTGTCTAGAATTATTTATAAATATCACTTTTATTATATTTACTTTTCATATATCAATATAAAAATTAAATAGTTTATTGTCATGTTACATTTTCAGGAAGATTATGAAAATCTCAAAAGATGAACGAGCTGATATCAAAATTATGCCAGTAGGAATGTCCAAAAAGGTGTACAAGGAGATGGTCAAAGAAATGGAAAAAATTGCATCGCAAGAGGAGCCTTCTCAACAACAACGTGCTTCAAATGTAATATGTAATCATTGAATTTTTCGATCATTAGGTACAATAAATAAAAAATTTAGCATTAAATATTAATTTTCAATTATGTTCTTGCAGAAAATAAAAGAAAATGGAACCCATTCCGCACATAAAATGGGATGACAAGGAAGAAAAGGGTTGATATCTAAGTTTGTGAGTAATTGTTACTTCCTTGTAACAACTTAACTAGATTTCATTTTTGTATTTTTTAAGTTGTTTTACAAAAATGATTATTGAATGTCTTCAAACAAGTGCTAACATACAAAGAAGAACCATCAGATGAATTGATTGAAATTGGGTTAAATATGGGTTGTGAATATATGTTGGCATATCAGAAATTAATTGTGGAATTTGTAAGCATCTGTCGATCTTGTTTTACTTAGATCCGTCTATAATTGATAGAACAAAAAAATATTTTATATTAATATATGATTTGTTATGGGGTATAAAACTTGCAGGAAACAAAGTATGGAACTACGCCAACAGAAGAAATCTTGAAATATGGCATGGTTGATGGTTTTGAAAGAATGTGTATAGTTTATGAGTCAATTGTTGCTATGGTACGTCATTTCTTTTCGATTTACATTGATGTATGTTATTTAATATTGCAATTTTCATTATTCTCACCAATGTATATACACTCATTACAGTTTATTTTTATGTTTGTAGATGGAAGGTGAAGAAGAAGAAAACAATCAACACCGTGAACAAAACATTCCTGAAAATAACCCAAGTCAGGGAAGCAGCTCTAGCAGTGACAGCAGTTCAAGCGAAGAATGATGATCACTATGTTTGGATATCAAAGCAAGGCGTTGTATTTTTTGAAATATTTGTCTGTGAAATCAGACATTTTGTTGAATGTATTGGACATAGTATCCCAATTGAAAGACAAAGGGATACCAATAACTGTCCCATTTTTTATGGCAAAGACTATCTTATTCATATATATATAATAAAATATGTTTTAATTTATTCTATTGTGTTCTCCATTGTCGCTATGAAATGTAACACCACTGATTAAATTTATGGATGATTAAATATTATAATGAAGAGATGTGAAATTTGACGATATGATATAACAACTTAATCCAAACATCACATTCATATGCACTAATAAAAATTTAATTCATATGAATACTGTTATAAGATATATATCTGTCGACTTTCGATGAATAATGAATTTTAAAAAATCACAATAATTATGATATGATATGAGATAACAAATTAATACAAACATCACATTCAAATGCATTAATAAAAATTTAATTAATATGAATATTGTTATAAGATATGTCGACTTTTGATGAATAGAGAATTTTTAAAAATCACAATAATTGCACTGTCATAGGTCGATGTTTCTAAGAAATACAAAATGAACACCGGTGTGTGTCAATTATTGTACACCGGTGCGTTTGTATGTTGCAGCGCACTGGTGCATTTCTACGACCTATGGGCATCGCACAAATACCAAAACCAATTAAAAATCTCGGTGTGTTTGTGCAATACTGGGCACCGGTGCATTTATGTGAGACTACACACCGGTGCATTTGTACAACCTATGGGCACCACAAAAATACCAATACCAATTATAAATCTTGGTGCGTTTGTCTGATACGGTGCACTGGTACGTTTCTATAAATCTACGTACCAGTGCGTTGAGACAACCTATGGGCACCGCACAAATCCCAAGACCAATTAGAACAACCCCGTGTGTTGTATCACCAACACTGCGCCCAGTGCAGTTTTATACCTTGACAGCCCGGTGCATGCACTTTCAACCACCCCGGGGCCACCTTCTAGATGACACGCACCAGTGCATTGAAACCTTAGTAGCGGACTGATGAAAAAAACATCTGTAATAACCTTCGGCCGCCCAGTTTTTTTAGTTGTGTTGAATTTCCATTAAAAGCTCTGCCAAAACCTCTGTAACCATAAATGGATGTTGTAGCAAATGTTTTTTTGACAATTTTGGCCAATTTTATAACACTAAAAACCTCCTTGATAACCTCTGCTAGAGGGTCTTTTCCTTGTAGTGACTTTAGAACATCAATATTTCCATTATATGGCTTGATATCGACTTTTGCATCCATTTTAAACAGGGATTGATTCACGACACTTGAACCGGGTTGATCTTTTATGGGTTATTTCTTTAGTTGGTTCTTTGTTTCTCTCCAATCTTCTGATCCCCATTCCAATTTGTTCTCTGCATTCGAACCCCCATCTTCACCAAATATCCCCAAATTAATATTCAAAGAAGCCATGAGGAGGCATACTTTGTGATTAATATCTGTGACTTGTTATTCAGATCACGTAAACCTCACCTTTGCAGGATCACGAGGTTCGTTTACAGATTCATCGACATGATTAGGGTTTTATGATTTTTGACCCTGTCGTTATAGATCCCTACAATCTCCAAAAAATACCTAAAGAAAATTGTTTTGATACCAAATGATCCGTAAATTGTCGTGCATATTCCACTAGATAATTCACCACAACCATTAGGGGAATTTTGAAGTCTAAAATGGGCCTCCTAAGGAAATTATATAATAATAGTGGAAATAATAAAATAATATTTGATGACATCATTAAATTTTAGAGGGAAATAAGAAAAAACAACTTTTTCAACTCATATTTTCAACTTATTTCCCAAAGTTTTTACTCAAAATTTGAGTGGGAGTACTCATTGGATGCAAACGTTAATTCCTCATCCAAGGAGTACCCATGTTGCATACTTTCTATGGATCCTACTACATGAAAAATGAGAAATACATGAAAAACATGATTGCAATCACGTTTTTTCATATATTTCTCATTTTTCGAGTAGCAAGGTCCATCAAAAGTATGCAACATGGATACTTATTGGATGAGGAATTAAATTTTGCATCCAACGAGTACTCTCACTCGAAATTTGAGTAAAAAATTTGGGAGATAAGTTGAAAAAAGTAGTTTTATTATTTTATTACTTTTTAATCTTTTTACCCTTTTACTTAAAAAATGGTGAACCATCCCCCATAGTTGACATCATCATCTTGAATCCTATTGGTTCTTATAAATTTTATTTTTGTTTTACATTTTTCTTAGGAGGCCCATTTTAGACCTCAAAATTCCCCTAATGAGACCTAATAATAAAATATTAAAATGCGGAATTTCTTATCTTTATGATAGGAGGGCGGTATTTCATCGCCATGTGAATATGTACCACTTGTTCAACAATGGAATTGAGTACATATTTAGAGCGCATAAGAAAATATGAGTTTGTCTCTTATGCATACAGGGAATTTAATGAAGAGAATAGTGAATGCAAGTCAAAATTTTTCTTTTTTAATGTTGAAGAATAGTGATGTTTTGAATGAGACCTTTCAATAAGATTCATCTAATAAGCATGATGATTTCATTGAAGTTTCTAATGGTTGTAATAAAATGTTTCAGGGCTCTAGCATGTTGCCTTTGAAAAGAGGTAAACAAGATGTGAAATATTTGCAGATGTCGGTGTTGAATGGTGCAAAAATCAAAGAACAAGTGCCAAAGCAAAATGAAAAATAATGCATATGTTCCACAAGTACTTATTTTGGGTTTCAAAATGGTACATGGCAATGGCAAAAACCCTTGGTCAAAATTCGGCACAAGTATAAGGAAAGACAAGCTAAAAATCGGTATGTCGATAATTTTCGAGGTGAGAAAGTTTTCAAGTTATTCAAGTTTCCTGGGATTGACGACCAAGGAAGGAACATGTTTGTTTCTTGAAGGATAGTTTGATGTCCTACAAATTCTAGGAAATTGCAGCAGGATGGTATCTACAACAGCAAGACAGGGTCTCAAGAATCAAAGAAAAAGATCAGTTTTCTTGAAAAGCTCAAATTGTTGATTTTAAGAAAATTCCAGTGGATTCATATTCGAAGGTTGAGCAGGTTGTACCCTCATCCACATTTTCAGTAATGAAATATATTTGGTGTCCAAAAGCTTCCAGTGGGGAGGTGTGATCAAGTGCTCAAAATTTTGCTAAAAAATGAAAGTTGTAGGAATGGTGTGGAACTTGAACAACCATGTATATATTGTCATTATGAATCCGACGAAACTTGTTTCGTGGAAAATCGACATCGTATGCTCCCAGAAACGCATTCTGTCCACTTTGTCAAACATGCAAATTTTTAGAAACAAAAATTTCAAGGTCAGCCCAGTCAGCAGTCCAGTGGTAAGTTGACTTGGTCAACAGATCTCCTTTGACATATGATATTTTTCCAAGTGGCACATTTTTATTAGGTCGAAATGGCGTGTTGTAATTGGTTTTTTGGGTGGCCAATCACAAGTTTCCACATGGCCCAGCGAACGGCCACCACGTCGCAGCACGAGGGAAACCAAAATTGGGTCAAGGATCGAGCAGAGCGGCCAGGGGTTGAACCTGCAACCTCCAAGTAACACGCAAGGGTCTTTACCACTACGCCATCACCATGAGACTTAACATATAATGTTCTGAGCATAGTTTTGTTTCAATATGAATTGTGCATTGGGGTTGGAGGTCGAGGTCTAGCCCCAACCCTGGTCACCATCGAGAGCGGAACCATAGGCAGGAGAATAGCTCCATGACCCTGACATGAACCGTAAATCATAACCATAAATGTCAACGACGGTAACACATGTCCTCCAAGCCACGAAGGTTGATGGTTAGCAAATCGTGCAGGGTTTTATATATAACTTTTTTTATTAAACCATATCTGATATGGCTTGAAATATTATCTTTAAGCGTTATACGCAAATTAACACGCCGACAGTTTTGCCTGATTTTTGGGTAATTTGGTGCTTAGTTAGCGAAATTTTGGGCTGATTTGTAGGATGGTGCCGAATTTGGAGAAAATTGTGGAGCTGTTAGTGCAGAAACTTGAGGAAGTCATAACTAAGTCAAATTTTGACCAAATTCGAGGAAAAAAGAGGCTACACAGGAATTTTTGGGCATTTTGGAGCTATTAGAATAGGTTTCAAATCTGTTTGAGCATTGTAAACACATGTAATCATACTTTTGAGCATAATAGAAGAGGGCCAAGTCGTTAGAAGTTGGACCAAGGAGACGTAGACTAGGCAGGGTGAACTCCATCATGTGTTGTTGTGTTGCTGTTTATGGTGATGTTCATGTATGTTAGATGTTGTTTTTCAGTGTTTTTTTAATGTTAATTTGCTCAAAAAATTCACATAAAAACTCATGTTTAACTTTCAATTTACCTCACAATCCTCAAGCACTTTGTTTATATTCTGAATTGGAATTTAGCACAGCAAACACTAATTTTCCCATTCAGATCAACTTGGTATCAGAGCACTATTTTTACTTGTGCAAGGAGGATTTAATTTTTTTGCAAGTGTTTAAATTCTTACAAGGTTGAAGTGCAAGAGAGGAGAAGGAAAGCTTGTGGGTGCAGGTTCTCTAGTTAGAGCAAGGAGAAGGAGGGCACATTCACCACAATCTCCACCACAAGATTCACCTCATGTTGTACCTGAGGGTTCAGTAAGCATGTCTCATGAAGGAGGAAATGATAACATGACAGAGGATGAGAAGGATTTTAGGAAGGCTTTCTTTGACATGACAGAGATGGTGAAAGTCCTATATGAAGAGAGGAATACAAGGTTGCAGGTTGAAAGCTCTAGGCATCCAAGAGGAGAGGATTCTCCAAGAGGAGGAGGTAATGGAAATGGTGATAAGAAACCATCTAATCCACCATCATGATCCTCACTGCCATCTTCACCTTCATCTTCATCCTCTTCCACTGCTGTAACCCTTACTCATACTCGTCAACATACGTCAAAAGGAATTGGTAAAACACCCTTGTTAAAACTTTATATTAAATTTGAGCTGCTTATGCATAATGCTGAAGTGAATGCATAGAAGCTTGATAATTGGGTTTGTCAGTTGGATGTCTACTTCAGGATTCAAAACCTTCAATATGATGACACAAAGATTCATCTAGGTTCCTTGAGACTGAAGGGTGCAACACTAGTATGGTGGGAAGCCAAGACACAAGAAAAGATGAAAAACCATGGTAAGATTTCAATCTCTTGATCTGGTTTTATTACTAAAATTAAAAGACAATTTTGCCCTCTAGCTTATATACAAAAATCTATTATGGACTACCAGAATTTTAGACAACTAAAGGGACAAAGTGTTCAAAATTATACTCAAGATTTTGGAGAAGAGAACTAGTTTTGGGTGTCAATTTATCTTCTCAAGACACCTTGTTAAAGTATATTAGGGTTTTTCACAACTATCTTAGACATATTATTCTCATGTTCAATCCCACAAACTTAGATTAGGTTTGTGTTCAAGCCACACATCTAGAAGCAAGAGTTAAGCATAGTGTAGATGAGAAAAGTGATAGTTCCCTTGACTATGAAGGAAGCAGAAAGGGTAAGTTTAAGGGAAAAGGAAAAAATATGGTTCTATTAAATTAGAGAAAGAGAAACTCATAGGCAAACATTATTTGAAAAATGGCCATGATGAAGACCGTTGTTGGCAACTCCATCCAAAATTGAAGCCCAACAAATGGAAAAACAAAGAGAATGAGAAAACAACTGCAATCATTTAACATGACTTAGGTTCAGATTCAGGAGATGAAATCAAGGTTACCACAATGGGTTTGAAAGGTAAGAACATAGAAAGCACTATTTCTTCAACTTGTTCTAATGTAACTCAAGATGATGATACAAGAATTGAACTCTTTCATATTAGAGTTGTTTCAAATCATACCAAAATAGACACACTATTTGATAGTGGTTCTCAAGCCAATTTGATTTCTAAAGACTTAGTCAATAGGTTAAATCTAGAAACTGTTGCACATCCAAGACCTTATCCTTTAGGTTGGGTATGCAAGAATGAAAACTTGCAGGTAACAAGGAAGTGCATCCCAAGGTTTGCAATCATTTCAAACTTTCTTGACAAAGTTGAACTTGATGTAGTTTTGCTTGAGATTTCACGTATTTTTTTGGGAAGTCCTTATCTTTATGATAGGACGGCAGTATTTCATCGCCATGAGAATAAGTAACAATTTTTCAAGAATGAAATTGAGTACATAGTTGGACCACATAAGAAGAAGATGATTTTTTCTCTTATGCGTACATGACAAATGAAGAGAATAGTGACTGCAAGTGACTACACAAGTACAAGGCAAGACAAGCTAAAAATCGCCATGTTGATAGTGTTCGAGGTGAGAAAGTTTTCAAGTTATTCTAGTTTCCTTTGATTGATGACCAAGGACGAAACATGTTTGTTTCCTTAAGGATAATTTTATGCTCTACAAATTATGGGAAATTGTTGCACGATGGTATCTACAACAACAAGACATGGTCTCTAGAATCAAAGAAAAAGATCAGTTTTCATGAAAAGTTCAAATTTTTGAATTCAAGAAAATTTGAGTGAATTGAGACTAGAAGGTGAGGTGGTTGAACCCTCATCCACATGTTAAGTAATGAAAGATACTTTTGGGTCCAAAAGCTTCCAGTTGGGAGGTGTGATCAGGTGCTCAAAATTATGCTAAAAAATTAAAGTATCAGAATGGTATGGAACATAAATGACCATGTAGCTCTCGTCGTTCAGAATCTGGTGCAACTCATTTTGCAGAAATTCGACATTGTATGCTCCCAGAAACGTGTTATGTCCACTTTGTCAAACAAGAAAATTTTTAGAAAAAGAAAAAAATTTGCAAAGATAGCCCAGTCAGCAGTCCATACTGCTGACTAGGCATGCACAGTGGTAGGTTGACTTTGTTGTGAAACCAGCTCAAAAAAGAGAAGAAAAGAGATATCAACGCCATAGAAATAAGCCACTTCGAGGGGGCAACCTCGAATACATTACATGAATGAACAATTCTTGGATGATTCAAATCACAAAACCTCCTTTCTATATATAGGAGTCCATGGGGCCACAATGTAATCCTAGCCAAACTAACAATAATAATTTAAGGGCACAATAATAACAATATGGGGGTTACAAGAGTACAATAATAACAATAAGCGGGTTACACTAACAACAATAAGGGACTATACTAGTAATATAGGGACCTAACATGCCCCTCTCCTTCAAAAAAGTGTTTTCCTCAACGCTTGAGTAGGTCTGGGTGCTTCTGTATAAAATTCTCATCCTCCCATGTAGAATCTTCAGTGGGTAAGTTCTTCCACTTGATGAGATACTCTAAAATTGATCGATTCCGTAGCTGTCCAGTTCTTGTTTCCGTGACCGCTTCAGGTTCCAATATGATTTTTCCTTCCTCATCAAGTTCTAGCAATATTATTTGAACTGGAAGATTTTCACCTATAACCTTCTTTCAGCATGAAACATGGAAAATTGGATGCACTCGTGAATAAGCAGGAAGTTCCAATTTGTATTCCATAGTACCAATCTTTTGCAACACCTTGTAAGGACTATAGTACTTTGGTGATAATTTATTATCCTTCTTAGCTTTCTTGAGGGACATTTGTTTGTATGGTTGTAGTCGTTAAAATACCCAGTCTCTTACATCAAAACGTCTCTCGCTGCGATGTTGATCTGCCTGTTGTTTCATTCGATTTTGTGCCAAATTCCCGTTGTCCTTTAAGAGTTGGAGAACTTCTTGTTGATGCTCGATGTGATCTTCCACTGCTTTAACCTTCGAATTTTCTCTTAAAGATGATGTGATGAATGGTGGATGATATCCATAAAGTGCCATAAATGGGGTCATTTTTGCTGCAGTATGGAAGGAAGTGTTATACCACCATTCAACTGGACGTAACCACTTGACCCATTGTGTTTGTTTATCAGATACAAAACAAAGAAGATATCCTTCCAAACATTTATTTACTATCTCAGTTTGACCATCGAATTGAGGATGATCAGATGAGATATGAGCTAATTGAGTACCCAAACAAGAAAATAACTCCGTCCAAAAATTTCTAGTAAAAATGGGATCTCTATCGCTCACAATAACCCTTGGGTTTCCATGTAGCTTTTGAATTGTATCCATAAATGTAGTAGCAATTGTACTTGCTTTAAATGGATGAGATAATGCACAAAAGTGTGCATACTTGGTAAGTCTATCAACTACCACCATGATGACACTCTTTCCTTCGGACTTAGGTAAACCTATGATAAAATCCATTGAAATCTCCTCCCAACGTTGACTTGAAATGGATAAAGGTTGTAGAAGTCCCGGGGTCTTAATTGTCTCCACTTTATTCTGCTGGCAAACCAAACATTCCGCCACAAACTTTTGAATATCAGATTTAAGGCCCTCCCAAAAAAATTCTTTCTTCACCCTGTGGTAAGTTTTTAAAAATCCTGAGTGTCCTCCTAAAGGAGAAGTGTGCAATTCCAGAAGAATCTTTTGTTTTAGTTGGGAATTTTTACAAAGATATAAGCGATCTTTGTACCATAAGGAATCATTTTTCCAACTAAATGTATCAGATGTACTAGGATCTTGCTGCAACTTTTGAATGAGTGTCCACACGTCTTCATCCTTCTTCCATTCATCTCTTGCTTCGGTTATCCAATCTGGTTGGATAATAGAAATGGCACAAAGCAATGCTTCCACCTCTTCATTCTTTCTTGAGAGTGCATCTGCAACAACATTTAGCTTCCTTTTTTTTATATTATTTCAAAGTCATAACCCAACATCTTTGTGACCCATTTTTGCTGCTCTTCTGAAGATAGTCTTTGTTCCAAAAAGTGTTTAAGACTATCATGATAAGTTTTTACCTTGAAGTGTCTTCCCATTAGGTAAGTTCGCCATTTCTTTAGTGCATGCAGTATTGCTAACATTTCCTTCTCATAAATAGGTTTTTGTAAATACTTTCCTTTGATTGGACGACTTTCAAAAGCAATGGGTCTTCCTTCCTGCATTAAAACTGCACCAATTCCATTTCCTTAGGCATCACATTCCACAATAAAGGTTTTTGTGAAGTCTGGTGTAGCTAAGACCGGTGCTAGGCACATTGCCTCTTTAAGACGTTCAAAGGCCTTAGTTGCTTCAGGAGTTCATGAAAATGCATCTTTCTTCAATAATGTTGTTAGAGGTGCTGCTATTCTCCCATAATTCTTAACAAACTTTCGATAATACCCTGTTAACCCGAGAAATCCTCGCAACTGCTTTATGGTTGTGGGGACTTTTCATTCCTTAATGGCTTTAATTTTGTTAGGGTCTACCTTAACACCCTTGTGAGATACAATATGACCCAGATATTCCACCTCTTGTACTCCAAAGAAACATTTGGATGTTTTTGCACATAATTGTTTCTCCTGCAATAGTTTGAGCACCCTACCAACATGTTGAACATGATCCTTCCAAGACCTGTTGTAGATTAGTATATCATCAAAAAATACTAGCACAAATTTTCTAAGGAAGGGTTTGAAAATGGAATTCATCAACCCTTGAAATGTAGAAGGTGCATTGGTAAGGCCAAAAGGCATGACCAAAAATTCATAATGACCCTCGTGAGTTCAAAATGCTATTTTTGGAATATCTTCAGTCTTCATTCTAATTTGATGATATCCTGAACGAAGATCCAACTTGGTAAAATAAATTGCTCCATGTAATTCATCCAATAATTCATCAATCACAGGAATGGGAAATTTATCTTTAATGGTGAACTTATTGAGCTCCCTATAATTCGGACACATGCGCCATGATCCATCCTTCTTGTGTACCAATACTACAGGAGCAGAGAAATAACTTTGACTAGGTTGAATTATACCCGCCTCTAACATTTCTGCAATCATACGTTCAATTTCGCTCTTTTGGACATAAGGATATCTATAAAGCCTGATGTTTGGAGGAACACTTCCTAGAATCAAATGAATAGCATGATCATGATCACGAATAGGTGGGAGTCCTTTTGGAGTTTCAAAAACCTTGGAATGATTGTCCAAGACTTTTTGGCGATCTGCAGAAATAGATGATTTTGATGTTGGAACTTCTATTGAGCATAATTGTGCAATTATGCCTTGTTGTTATTTCCTTAGAAGCTTTGTCATGACATTAGAGCTTATTATCTTTCTCGGCTTCCCTGAAATACCCCGTAATTCGACTTCCTTTCCTTCTGAAAAAAAATTCAAGAAAAGTTCTTGAAAATTAAAAGCTACCATCCCCAAATATTGTAACCATTATACTCCTAGTACAACATCAACACCTCCCATAGGAATGGAAAACATTGGACTATTCAATACATATTCCCCCATGGTTAGCTTGATATTATGGCATTTTCCAGAGCAATTTATAGTTCCTCCATTTGCAACCATCACTTGACATTCTGGTGTTGGGTATAGGAAACAATTCAATTCCTTGGCTACCTTACAATGAATAAAATTATGGGTACTACCTGAATCAATCAACACTATTACCTTTTTCTTATTGATATGTCCTTCTATCTTAAGAGTTTGAGGAGTGGTAATTCCTCCCAATGCATTATACGATATGGTTGGACTCATTTATTCCTCTTCTTGGGTTGGTTCCTGGTGTATATCCTCTTCTTGTTCATTTTCTTCTTCCTCTTCACAATCTATGTAAAATAATTTCTTCTCAGCACACTTATGACCTTTAGTGTATTTTCTATCACAACCGTAGCAAAGCCCTTTTGCTCTTTTTTCTTCCAATTGTTGTGGTGTCAACCTTGTAGGTTGTGGAAATCTAGGCGTAGCAACACTTCCTTCTTTATAGAATGGAGTGGTAGGCTTCCTTGTCGCCATTATTTTACATTCAACTTTTCTTGCCAACCTGAATGCCTTCTCCAATGAATCTGGTTCCAAAACGCGAACTTCATGTTGGATATTATCCTTTAAAGTGCCTATGAAGAGATCGATCCTGTGTTCCTCTAGAATATCAGTTACCCTTATATTCAATTTTTGGAATTTCTCAATGTGCTGCCCCACTAAACCCTTTTGTTTGAGATTTATCAATTGGCTAAAGAAGGTGTTGCTCTTTGTATCCTCATAATGTGCTATCATTTCCTCCGTAAAAATTGACCAAGTGACAATTTCTTTACGGGAGCAAAGCCATCGATACCATACAAATGTATTTTGTTCTAAATGCAAAGTTGCAATGCGTACCTTTTGTGTGTTTTGCACATTATGGAGATCAAAATATTGCTCCATCTGTAGTATCCATGTTACAGAATCCTTTCCATCAAACTTCCTCATATCCATTTTTGGAATATGGTGGTTCTTCCCGCCAACATTAGATTTTATGAAATCACGATTAACATTTATTTTGTTCTCATCATGAGTTTCCTCTACTATCTTTTCACCATTAGGAAACATTTCTTGTATCAACTTTGTCAAACCTTCCATGTCTAATTTTGGATCATTCTTCATGTTTTCCATTTTCTCATCGATCTTAGCTTCCATGTCATCCATCTTAGATTCCATGCCATCTATCTTAGATTCCATGCCATTCTTCAAACCATCCATCTTAGATTCCACGCCTTTCTTAAAACCATTCATCTTAGTTTCCACGCCTTTATTCAAAACTTCCATGTCATTCTTTGTTGCTCTTTGTGAGAGCGAAATTTGTTGCACTTGCTCTTGTAATTTTGATATGTCATCTTGCCATTCTTCGTCTTCATAAGTCATAGTAGAGCTTTCTAAAGGCTTAATGGGTGTTAAATTATTTTTAGGGGCCATTTTATAATCCAATACTAATATCTATTCTACAATATGCCCTTGGAATCAATTCAACTTGATTCTTCAAACAAGACTTATGCAATTCGAAAAACAAAATACACACCTTTTACTAGCTTTTGAGGAGCTCGACATTGAAATTGAATTATCTCTATAATTTCAGATCCTCAATATCTGAAATTCAACCCTGTAGTAGCCCTCTGAATCTTATTTCAAATTCCATAGGTCTGATCTGATTTGGATTCTTCAAGGCAAAGTTATGTCCAATCTCCCACAATGACCCAATTTTGGACTGGTTCAGTAGATCTAACTTGTACGACTTGCCACGTGTCACTATTTCTTCCTTTGGCTCTGAAATTGATAGAATGAAAACTACAGTCTGTGTACTTGCGACCACTTTTTACATCATTCCAATCCGATGCTCAGAGAGAGAGATATGAAGATTTTCCCACGATCACCTCTTTGAGATGAAATTCAAAAGCCTCAAAAAGCCCTAACTTCCACAGATCATATCTCTAAAAATATTGTGAACCAATATCTGAAATTTTGCAACGATGTGCCTCAGGATTGTGCTTTGCACTCTAAAAATTTTAGCTTCTGAACCTTCGTAGAAAAAAATTTATTACGAAAATACCACGATAACCTGTTTAGGTTAAATTCAGGAGCCTGCAAAATGACCTAACTTGTACAGATCATATCTCCGAAAATATTGCGAACCAAGCTCTGAAATTTAGCGATGATGTTCCTCAATATTTTGGCTTCACACTCTAAAAATTTCATATTCTGAACCTTTGTAGAAAAAAATTTATAGTGAAAATTCCACGATGACCTGTTTGGAGCAATGAAACCCTAGAATCTTAAAGCTCTAATACCAAATGTTGTGAAACTAGCTCCAAAAAGAGAAGAAAAGAGATATCAATGTCATAGAAATAAGCCACTTCGAGGGGGAAACCTCCAATACATTACATGAATGAACAATTCTTGGATGATTCAAATTACAAAACCTCCTTTCTATATATAGGAGTCCATGGGGCCACAATGTAATCCTAGTGGGGCCACAATTTAATCCTAACCGACCTAACAATAATAATTTAAGGGCACAATAATAACAATATGGGGGTTACAAGGGTACAACAATAACAATAAGCGGGTTACACTAACAACAATAAGGGACTATACTAGTAATATAGGGACCTAACAGACTTGGTCAATGGATATCCTCTGCTGTATGATATTGTGTCAAGAGGCACATTTTTATTGGGTTGAAATGGTGTGTTGTAATTGGTTGTTTAGGTGGCCAATCATAGGCTACCACGTGGTCTAGCTAGGGGCCGCCACATGGCAGACCGAGGGCCACCAAAATTGGGTCAAAGACCGAGCAGAGAGGGCGGGGGTCAAACCTGCGACCTCCAAGCAATGAGAAAGACTCTTTACCATTGTGCCATCACCATGAGACTTAACATATAATGTTCTCAACATATTTTTGTTTCAATATGAATTATGCATTAGGGTTGCGGGCTCTAGACCCAGCCCTAGTCATCGGCGAGGGCGAGACCATGGGCAAAAGGCTAGCCCTGCGCCCCCCCCACTAACCATAAACAGTAACCTTAAATTGTGACAACGATAACATATGTCCTCCAAGCCGCAAAGGTCAACGGTTAGCAAACCGTCTGGGGTTTATATATATATATATATATATATATATATATACACACACATTATACCATATCCGATATGGTTTTACATCCAGTCTTTAAGCGATATACGCAAAATTAACGCACCGACAATTTTGCCTGATTTTTGGGCAAGTTGGAGCTTAGTTAGCAGAATTCCGGGCAAATTTGTAGGATGGTGCCAAATTTGGAGGAAATTGTGGAGCAGTTAGTACAGAAACTTGGGGAAGTCATAACTAAGTCATTTTTTGCCAAATTTGAGGCAGAAAGAGGCTACATGGGCATTTTTGGGTATTCTAGAGCTATTGGAACAAGTTTCAGAGCTGTTTGAGCATTGTAAACACATGTAATCACACTTTTGAGCATAATAGAAGAGTTCCAAGCCATTGGAAGCTGGACTATGGAGACGTAGCCCAGGCAGGCTGAACTCCTTCATCATGTGTTATTGTGTTACTGTTTACAGCGATGTTCATGTCTGTTAGATATTGTTGTTCAGCGTTTTTTTTAATGTTAATTTGCTCAATAAATTCACATAAAAACTCATGTTTACCTTGCAATTTACCTCATCATCCTCAAGCACTTTTTTTGTATTATGAATTTGAATTTAGCACAACAAACACTAATTTTCCCATTCATATTAAGGCATATTTATTTGATTGGAATTTGGAGAAGTTTTGGACTCATTACCATCGTTTCAACTCTTTTCATGGCATCTTTATTTGATTGGAATTTGGAGAATTTTGTGGTTGATATCATTGCAATCATAATGGGAGACTCTTACCATTCATGTTGAGAGAATATTTTTAATCATTTCACACTAAGACCAAAGAGAACCATCTATACACATGATGGACATAGGCCAACCAATGTGGGATACAAAAGGAAGAAGAGCTTTGTGCAAATGGTGTTTAGTCGTTGTGACAATGGCATAGAAGAGGACTCCTTAATCTCATCAACATGTTGATTTAAATTACTTGAGGATATCACATAAGAGATCATGGTCTTGGTGTCACTTTATTGCTTTTGTTGATCTCATGGTGTTTGCAAGGAGAACAATGCATTCTTCTTAACAACTGTATTCATAACTAGAAAATGGGTAAGTTGCATTCAAACAATAACCCATGGCTTGGTATGTTTAATGTCAATTACCAATGGACTTAACTAATGTTGTTCTACACATTGTTTCTTCACAAACATATGGAGTGCCTTCATCTCTTTTTCATTCCTTTTAGGGGGGGATGAAAAGGTAAGTTCACATCATACCAATTATTTTCTAATGCAATGTAAAGTCATTATATATGGTAGAGATGTTGTATCATTTAACATTTTGACACCATAAAAAATAAAATAAAAATACAAATAAAAAAATCATGCATGATAAATATGTTGTAATGTTTCTTTAATTTTTGGACTCAATCAAAATACCATAAAATAAAAAATTAAATTAAATTAAAAAATAAAATAAAAACACATAAAATTAATAATTATGCAAACCTCTCATGAAACGAATCATTCAAAGAGATGTGAAAAATAAAAGGTCATTAATTTATTTTTATCTACCATGAAAATATTATTTTGGATGCCCCAAGGGTTTTTGATGGTGTTGAATCCATTTCCACTATAAGAAAAAAATTCAAACACTCCAACTACCTCAGTTTTTGAATTTTTTTTACCGAATTCCAGCAAAAATATTTGTTCAAAAGTAGCTGAATAAGGGGGCACTTGAAAACTGTGGTCCCACTGGGTAAACTACTCCAAAAATATTTGTTCAAAGGTAGATGAAAAAGTAAGTGAATAAGGGGGCACTTTGAATTGTGTATATTATAGAGCTTTACTTACAATTATAAGAAATATGTGGAAAGTAAAGTAATTGAAAATATTAAATGGTTAGACTAAGTTAAGAATAAAATCATATTAATTTGTTTTTACATGTTATAAGAAAATCCATATAGATGAGGTGGAAAATAAAAATACTATTAATTAACTTTTAGGCATCATAAAACCATTCATTCAAAAAGAGGTGAAAAATAAAAAAAATTTAATTGGTTGAAAATATTTATGTGGAAATTATTCTTTTGGTTGGAATCTATAAATTTTATTGTGAAATTGATTTAAAATGTATTTTTGAATGTATAAATGGATTCAACTATGTGAATGAAGTACTTTAATTATGTAGATTACCCAGCTCAAACTTACTATTCTAAGAAATCTATGCTTAATTTTGAGACCAAAATATACTAAGGAAGAAATAAAAAGTGTTAGATACTTATACTATGCTAAAAAAAAACCATTAATTTTTCACATGCCATGAAATATTTATTAAATGAAGTGGAAAATAAATATTCCATTACTTCATTTTTAAGTGTTATGACACCACTCATTCAAAAATAAGTGAAAAATAAAAGTTAATTAATTTTTTTTACCTACCATGAAACAGATTTATTAAAATGTTTATAAAATTTGTTTTTTGGGGTGGAATTTAATAATAAATTTTATTGTGAGATTGCACATTATATTTATTGAATTTATTTTTTTAAATACATAAATCGATTCAATGTTATGAAAAATTTTGAACTTTTTAAGCACTTGAATTGGATAGACTATCCTAGATTCATCTAACTCTAGATTGATCATGCATCCAGAGGGCTCAAATCTTTGGAGGTACAAACCTTTCTTCAATTTCTACACTCCAAAAAGAAGGTTTTTATTTTGTAAGTTTGGTAGCACTTTTCACTTTTTTATTTTTTTTTACTTTTATTTTTTACTCCATCTTCATCAACATGTCCAGATACATAACTCTGATGGGAGAAGGGAATTGAACCTGTGATGAGTGCTATAGCCCGCCTCATCAGCGTTTAACCAAGACCCCATTATACAATTTATACAGTTATTTTCAATTTTTTATTTATACAGTTATTTACTTTTTTTTTATGAGACAACATTATTTAAATGTTTTGTATAGTTATATATTTTTTTTGTTTTTTTTCATTTTTATTTTTTTATTATTATTTTGGTTAACATAAGTAAAATTTCAACTTTGATGAGGGATGAACACCTTACACATCATACTCGGTTGTAGAATGCAGTCTAAAGCAATTATTGAGCTCAAATTTATCCTTCCTAAAAATCTGACTAAAATTTAATTAGAAAATATTTTTTTTAAAAGGTAAAATGATTATAACATACTAAAAATAAAAATGAAGACTTCAGGTTTCATAACCTTAATGGAAGAACAAATAACAAAAACAATTTTGCTATGACATGAATTTGTTTTTTATTTTTATCATTTTTTTTCTAAAATAATAAAAATTCACTATTATACAAAGGTATATGTTTCAAAAGTCTTTGATGTTTGAAAAAATAACAAAAACAATTATACCATGGCACGAATTTGTTTTTTATTTTTATTATTCTTTCTTTAAAACTTATAAAAAAAATAAAAACAAAATATACAAAGTAAAAGCTCATTAATTCACTAGTATACAAAGGTATATGATTCAAAAGTAAAAGACAGGTATGCCCTAAAGAGATGGTTAATTGGAAAATCAAATGTCACACGAGATTCACATTATTTTTTAATATAAAATAATCTGACCCCAATTTTTAAAATAATAAAATGTAAATTTATTTTGGACAATGAAGCTCAAGCAATAGCCCTAGTTAGAGTGTTTGAGGGCTCATTGATCTGTTTTACCCTTTCCATCTTCCATAAAATAGCTCATTAATAAAAGAAATGTGCATTAATTGACAGTTGCACAAAGGGTCTAGGAATCATAAGGAAAGGGCAGGTGTGCCCTAAAGAGACAAGGTCAAAATTAAGCTAAGCCACATAGGCACTAGGATGTTGCACCATTCTTCACCTTAATTTTTTGGACTTCAAAAATTATAAAATGTAAAACAAAACAATGGCACAAAGCGTACTTATAAATCTTAGACGTGCAGCTCAGGCAATGACCATGGTGAGAGTGTTTGGGAAAATTAGTGATTTCGATTCTCAGGCAATGCACACAGTGATTTCGATTCTCGCTGTGTGCTTTAGTATAGGCTTTCACGTTTTCTGTGATCGTGAAGCCGTGGCTTAGAATTGTGCTCAGTTTCTTGATGACAGTTTGAATGAATAGCTTTAAAATTTTAGGAATATGTTTTTTCTGCATAAATTAAAAATTTTGCTGTAAATTTTGTTATTTCTCCTATTCCTCCCATTTATGCTTCATTGCCAATTACTACGTTGAAAGCTTCAAATTCTGTGATAATCATGGTTGTTTAGTCCTTCTGTTTGGAAGCTCAATATTAGACAATAACTTTTATATTTACATAAATATTATTTTTTAGCTTAATAATTTCTGTGCGCAGGGCTGTGGTGTTGAAACCCTCAAGTATGCAACCGATGTCAGGGCATTGTACTCATTTTACAGCTGCCATTGGATGGACAGAGGTGAGGTGAAAGGACTGAGGATTTTTCTTTCTTTCTAGAGGTTGTTTTGGGAACTTAACTCAGATTGCCATTGGATGGACAGAGGTGAGGTGAAATAGCCATTGCCTGTCTCATTCCTACTATTTTCAAAACAGGACAAGGTGGACTTGCATCTTTTGAGTTTAAGGTATCATTTCTGTCAATATGGTCCTCAAATTCCATTCAATCTCATTTTTATGACATTTAATTTAATGAGCACAAATGAAAAAGAAAGGAACATTGACATATCATTTAACAATCCTTTATTATACCTGCACATGGCATGGTATATAGCTATGGATATAGCTGTCAATAGCATTAGTTCTCACCAAAACAATAAGCTTAATACAAAGTTTTTGGTTTTGTATTTTCTTGAAACTGTTTTCTTAGTATCAGATATTGACAGCTCAAGTCATATACTTCAGAGTCTTATTGCCAGTAATCTTTAATTTTTAACGTAAACTTAGGAAATAGATCAGAACATTTATCAAAATTGGTTTGGCAACGCTGATTAAAGCATAACATTTTAATGCTAGCTTTCAAGCTAGTATTAAAGCATAACATTTTATGTCAATTACGTTGGGCATATAATTAGTATGGTTTGCAATACGTCGCATATTGCTGCCATTTGCCCTGCATGTGTATGTGAGTTGTTTGCATCTTGGCAAGTAGGCTAACGACACGTGACAAGGCCATGATTATCCTTAATTACAAAGGTGAGGAGAACGACAGGTGACAATGCCATGATTATCCTTAATTGCAAAGGTGAGGAGAACGACAGGTGACAAGGCCATGATTATCCTTAATTGCAAAGGCGAGGAGAAGCGATGGCCATGATTATCCCTAATTACCAAGGCGAGGAGAAGCAATTTCTTGCAGAGGATATATCATCCATGGTGTTAGATGTTGATGAAGATGAGGGAGATCTTTCAACCCTAAATGGAGCGCCTCGACTATCAAATTTACAATCATGACTACAGGTATGATGCATCGGCTATCAAATTTCCAATCATGACTACAGGTATAATGACTCGGCTATCAAATTTCCTTCTTTACTCATCCAGGACATGTGCATAATCCACACATCCAAACACCCTTATGTGAGTGACACTCTTCTTTCTTCTACTCCACGCCTCTTTAGGAACCATATTCTTGACACTTTTGGTTGGACACACTTTAATGATATATGTTGCATAAGCGACAACTTCAGCTCTATAGTCATTTGGAAAATCCTTTGCCTTCATCATACTCCTTGCCATTTCCATAATGGTCATATTCTCTCTTTCTGTGACACCATGTAAATTTTTGTAGATGTTCTATGCTTGATGCAACTTTACTTTTATTACAGCAATCACACAAATGGTTAAGTAAAATGCTGATAGAACATATCAGTGGATCTTATAGAAGACAAACCAGAAACAGAAAAAATGTGATGGTGCGTTACGGCGGTCAACAGGATGCTTCAACCAGCAAAGTCTCCTTGACCAGCCAACCCAGAATGTGTCACAAAAATCCTCAAATCAACTACCGAGTCAACCCAAGTCAACTCCAGAAAAGTCAACGCAGGGCAGCAAGCTAAAAGTCAACGCAGCAACAAGTTCAGTCAACCTTTTGACCTCGATTTCTGTGCCAATGTGTACGGCCTCCCAAAATCGAACTCTCCAACAATTTTCAGCCCTTTCGGACCATGTGTTGACCAAAGTCAACGCGTGACCAAAGTCAACGGTCATCAAAGTCAACGGTCAAGCTTGGTCAAACCCTGTTTAACGAAATTTCGTCCTTCCTCTTGACCGTACAGATTCGTCCTTCTTCTTCACACGTGTGGGCTGAACTTATTCTCCAAGGAGCTCGTACTAAATCAGATGAGAGAAGAAGATGTGTGTTGAGTTGTTGTGAAATGCTCTCCAACTTTGCTTGTATTTATATCCATCATTTGGGGTGTGTGACACATCTGTGAAGTGCAAAACCTTAAAACCGACTTCTTTTATATAATTTATTATAAATAATAAATTCAAAATAAATGTTCGACTCATCGGATTAAGATATATTTCATATTAGTTTACCTCTCAAGAAAGAGGAATCCAACAAAAATATTAGCCTCTTGGTGAGCATCACAACATGGAGTTTGGACCTAGTTGTCCAATTTGTACTCCCTCTCAACTAGGAGAACTCCATCCATCGATGCCAATCAAACATCGTCGTCATCCCGCATGTGTTGCTGTTGGCCTCTTTATTAAAGAAAGAACGAAGTGGAGTCACCCTGAAGACATCATCCCCAGGTGACATATTCGGCCCAGAGGTTCGAAACCTCTATCAGACTCACAAAGAGTCTCCAACCAACCCAAAGTTGGTTCATCTGACCCGAAGTCAGGCAGAGGTCCCAAACCTCACTAAACTTGATCCCAGATCAAGTGGTTGGACCGTGCCATCCTAGATAGAGAGTACGGCAATCTCTGATGCGTCCATCAGTCTTTGCTAATAGTCTCTAGCTTTTTCCACCTCATTGGCCAAATGAGAGGTACTTCCCATGAGCCCTGAACTCAATGGGTAGGATGCATACGGGGCACAGATAAATGAGAGGCGAACCAGCTCAATAATCACAACAGTGGGGCAGAAGCATTATGAGTGCTTATAGCTCCGAGAAGCTATCCCCAAAGCCCCCCAGAGCTCCCAGAGCTCATCGTCCAACAGGACCCACATCATAGGGTCTTTCCATGACACCAAGACTCTCACGGAAGGTTAGGAACTTGACCTTCCCGAGGGGCTTAGTGAGAATATCCGCGACCTGCTCATCAGTTCCTATATGATCGAGCCTTACGGCGCCTCGCTGTACCATATCCCGGATAAAGTGGTACCTGATATCAATATGCTTGGATCGGTTGTGGAACACGAGTTCTAGGTGTACGAATCCCACTGCGGTTGTACGAGTATCACGGTGGTATCTAGCACATGTCCAAACAGCTCACTAAAAGGCTTACTTAATAGCGCTTCTGTGAGGCACACTTGCTGCAGTGTCGGCCTCGGCGGTGCTCCATGCCGACACGCTTCTGCTCATCCATGAGATCGGCAGAACCAGGTGAAACGACATCCCCGATGTTGCTCTTCGATCCCTGCCACCGCCGACCCAATCGGCATCAGTATATCCACAGAGTATCACACTCCCGGCAGTGTATCTCAGCCCATGGTTTATCGTGCCCCGAAGATATCTCAGAAGATTCTTGGCACCAGCCCAGTGAAAGTGATGAGGCTCAACCATCTGTTGACTCAAAGTGTTCACTGCAAAACATATATCTGGTCGGGTGTTCACTAAGAACATCAAAGCTCCTATGAGTTGACGATACTCGGTAGGATTGGCCAAGATAGGCCCAGCAGCGCTGCCACTCAACTTCTTGGGGTGAGTTCTGTCGAAGTCATTGACTGTGGACTTGGGAGTCCACCATGTCAAATCTCTCTCGCGGTTCACAATGTATTTTTCCTTGAAAAGAAAAATCTCCTCGGTCTGCGCCGGACACTCCGGGCACAGGAAGCTGGTCCCATCGGTCTCGGCAGGTCAACTGTCTCGGGCTCGACGTGACTCCCTCACCATTGATGAATGAGGGTCAACACCTATCAAGGAAGAGGTCGTCCACATACAACACTAGAATGAGAGGCTTTCCTTCCACAACCTTGAAGTAAAGGTTTGGATCAGCATTGCTTCGAGTGAAGCCCAGCTTCATCAAGTAACTATCCATCCTCTCGTACCAAGCTCTGGGTGCTTGCTTTAACCCATAGAGGGCTTTCTTCAAACTGCAGACATGAGTGTCTCGATCCTGAACTTCAAATCCCAGAGGTTGTTCTACATACACCTCTTCCTTTATTGCACCATGCAGAAAAGCGGTCTTGACATCCATCTGATGAAGACTCCATCCTTGCGTAGCAGCAAGGGCTATGATTGATCGAATGGTGGTATATCGTACCACAGGTGCAAATATGTCATCATAGTCTATTCCTTCCTTTTGAGAGAAGCCACGGGCAACAAATCTTGCCTTGAACTTTTCAGCACTCCCATTAGATCCATGTTTGATCTTGTAGAGCCATTTCGCGGTGACAACTGATTTGTCCTTCGGCCTCGGGACCACATCCCAGACATCATTCTTCATTATGGACTCATATTCTTCGTGCATAGCATCCTTCCAGACTTGATGCTTTACGGCTTTCTCAAAAGATCCAGGTTCAGATTGTACAATAGTACTCATGACAGCTAGATACCCTTGGTATCTACACGGCTTCTTGCTTTCTCGGAATGTCCCCCTTGGGGCAGCATGACCCTCAGCATCTTCGAGGGTGTCCCTGAGCCATGATGGTCTCTTTCCCAGTGAAAGAGATGGATCAATAGGGTCCATTGGTCCTTCAATATCAGGCATTGTCTCATCCTGCGGTTCTTCTTGATTTCCAGGCCTTTCTTCATGATTTTCTTCAGATCTTGGAAGATCTACTACTTTCTTCAGGGAAGCATCTTCGTCAAAAGTGACATCATGGCTTATCTCTACTTCCCTTTGACCCGGTACATAGACTCTATAGGCCTTAGAAGTCTCACTGTAGCCCACAAACATTCCTTTCTTCCCAGTAGCATCCAGCTTACTTCTCTTTTCTTTCGGCACATGAAAATAGACAGGACATCCAAAAATTCTAAAATGTGAGACATCGGGTTTCTTACCAGAGAAAACCTCTTCGGGAGTTTTGGAGTCCAGAGCGGAATGAGGGCATCGGTTTTGAATGTACACAGCAGTATTTGCAGCTTCTCCCCACAGAAACTTCGATAGACCCTGGTCACATAGCATGGCACGGGCAGCTTCCACAATAGTCCTATTCTTGCGTTCAGCAACACCATTCTGCTCGGGAGTATATGCAGTGGTAGTCTCCCTCTTAATGCCAGCTTCTCTGCAAAAGTCTTTGAACTCATTTGACTCATATTCAGTGCCATTGTCAGTCCTCAAAATCTTGATCTTCTTCCCGGTCATATTTTCCACCAAGGCTTTGAAGGTACGGAACCACATGAAAGCCTCATCCTTCTTCTTCAAGAAGTATATCCAGGTTTTGCGAGAGAAGTCATCAGTAAATGTCATGTAGTAAGAACATCCCCCCAGGGATGTTACGGGCAACATACCAGATAGATCAGAATGGACCAGTTGCAATATATCAGATGTCTTTGTGACACTTGAGGGAAAAGGTCCCCTTGTATGTTTTCCTTCAGCACAGCCCTTACATACACCTTCATGATTATTTCCAAAATCAGGCATCCCTGTCACCACCTTCCTTGCTTCGGGAAGGGCTTTGTAATGAAGGTGTCCAAATCTTCGGTGCCATAGTTCGGTTGTCGGATAGTATCACAAGTCATAGCTCCCAACGGACTCCCTCCAACCTGATAGAGTGTACCAACCCTAAAACCAATTGAGATAGCTTCCTTGAAGCTCTTCTTCCACATGAGCACCTTTCCATCAGAGAAAGTTACATTGAATCCTTTGTCTTCCATGGCAGATACAGACACAAGGTTCTTCTTCAATTTGGGTACATAGAGTACATCTTGTAGACGAAGGACTTGTCCTTGAGACAAGTGGAGGGTCACAGTCCCGGTCCCTTTCACAGGATAAGTGGCATTATCCCCAAGGATAATTTCTAGATTAGTATCCCTTTCAACCATGTCAGAAAGTGCTTCCTTGAATCCGGTGATGTGTCTTGAGGCACCACTATCGATTAGCCAAACATCCATAGTGTCGGGCGGAGATGCAGCTGAGAGAGCAGATACAAGAATATACTCATTTCTTTTATCAACAACATTAGACTCCTCATACCTGGTATTTCTGGACCTTTTAGAAGGTTGATTGTTTCCACCAAAGTGAGCCTTCCTCTTTCCTTTGGATTTGTCATTTCTTCGATTCCCATTCCTCCGGTTGTTGTTGTTATCATCACTATCGGGAGAATCCTTCTTGAAGGGACATTCTCTAGCATAGTGACCAGGCCTATGGCAAGTGAAACACTTACCCTTCTTTTCTTGAGTCCTTGTTCTTCCTTTGTCCTTAGGACCACCAGAGTTCTTCTTTCGAGAATGAGCACCATAGGCAGCATTTCTGTCATTTTCGAATTCCTTCATTCTTGTTTCTTCTTGCATGCATCTAGACAAAAGCTCGTCAAAGTTAGGAATGGTATTATTATTGAGAATGGTAGTAGTGAATACTTGCCATTCATATGGGAGTCCTCCAAGTGCGGTGAGAACCATCTCACGATCGGCTATTGTCTCCCCAATAGCCAGCAGATTGTTCCTTGTTTCGGTCAATTTCAGAAAGTAAGCTTGAACGGACTCATCCCGGCCCTTCTTCATATTCTTCAATTTATTCTTGAGGAATAGCACTTGGTTTACATTGTTTACCTTAAACATAAGGATCAATTTATCATACATCTCCTTGGATGTGCCTAGCTCAGATATGTAGGCAACCAGACTTTTATGTATGGATTCCCTGATCATCAGCTTTGCTTTGATCTCCCCCTTCTTATACTTGTTTTTAGCAGCAGTGGTAGCATTGGATGGAGGTTCTTGAATCTTACCCAGTACATGATCCAAGAGATCATGGTCTTCCAATTTGAGATCTAATATCATCTTCCAGGCATGGAAGTCATCCCTTCCAGTCAGCGTGTCATTCTCCTTGAATTCAAAACTTGTGGAACCCATTTCCTCCGATGGTGATTACTAAAGTTAGGGCTTGTCTTCACCTCTGCTCTGATACCATGTAAATTTTTGTAGATGTTCTATGCTTGATGCAACTTTACTTTTATTACAGCAATCACACAAATGGTTAAGTAAAATGCTGATAGAACATATCAGTGGATCTTATAGAAGACAAACCAGAAACAAAAAAATGTGATGGTGCGTTACGGCGGTCAACAGGATGCTTCAACCAGCAAAGTCTCCTTGATCAGCCAACCCAGAATGTGTCACAACAATCCTCAAATCAGCTACTGAGTCAACCCAAGTCAACTCCAAAAAAGTCAACGATGTCCAGAAAAGTCAACGCAGGGCAGCAAGCTAAAAGTCAACGCAGCAACAAGTTCGGTCAACCTTTTGACCTCGGAATCTGTGCCAATGTGTACGGCCTCCCAAAATCGAACTCTCCAACAATTTTCAGCCCTTTCGGACCATGCGTTGACCAAAGTCAACGCTGGTCAAACTTCGTTGGAAACCCTAGCTGCAGAAATTTCGTCCTTCCTCTTGGCCGTACAGTTCGTCCTTCTTCTTCACACGTGTGGGCTGAACTTATCCTCGAAGGAGCTCGTACTAAATCAGATGAGAGAAGAAGATGTGTGTTGAGTTGTTGTGAAATGCTCTCCAACTTTGCCTGTATTTATATCCATCATTGAGCAACATGACACACATAAGGTGCAAAATCTTAAGGCCGACCTTGCACATATAATTTATTATAAATAATAAATTCAAAATAAATGTTCTGCTCATCGGATTAAGATATATTTTATATGGATTTTACACCTCTCCAAAAGAGGAATCCAACAAAAATATTAGCCTCTTAATCTGAGCATCACAACATGGAGTTTGGACCTAGTTGTCCAATTTTAACACACCATTTTGCTGAGGTGTATACCTTGTTGTAATTTTTTTATGAATTCCATGCTCCGTGCAAAAACGAAGGAGTTTATTTGAGATGTTGTAACACCCTCCTCCCACATCTACCCAAGTAACCGGTCAATTGGGGGAAACACGATATGAAGAGTTACTATGATCTGATTCAACCTCCCAGTAAGGAAGTGGAACCGAGACCACACAACAACAAAAAACATTACAGACCTTCTACACATGCTTCAGGACACCCAAGAGCCATGAGAACCTTCTAGAACACTATCCCCTGCATCAAGTTTACCTTTTCAAGCATCCAACCCCCAGTCACTCCCTTGACAAGGAAACAATGCGACTGGAACCTCCCAGTCGCAATCATAAGCTTTCACTGAAAAAACCCATGAACCGATCCTCAGAAGCATTTTTATTGATGAGGCCTCTATTTTCTTCATTTTCTATTATTTTCCTTCATTTTCCTCCTCACATGCAACCTATGACCTTTCACCTCCTTTTTCTCCTATCTTCCATTATTTTCATAAATAAATGCTAATAAATGCGACTTTTCCTTTCCAAATTTCCATAGCCACAGTAAGCCATATGAACAATCGCACTAGGATTATTTTTCCCAACATTTAGCTTGGAATACATGTCCTAAGACATTGGTTATTATTTTTCCATTATTAACTTTTATTACATGGAATTTTCACCAGGGCTGTTACAAAACCCTCCCCCTTGGAGGAACACCGTCCTCGGTGTTCAATGACACCTACAACCAACAAGACTATAGTAAGCAAAACATACTTCCCATGGAGCTTTATAACTTAGCTCGTTGCAGTGTTTACAATGATCAACTTGTTGAGAAGCAAGCCAACATGAAAACATAACATCATAATGACAACCATGATGACATGACACCATACAGCTTATTGGAGCTTGATAATATAGTCCATGGTGGCATTTACATCCATATGCATATGTACATATACTAAAAATCATACCAACATATACCAAAACACATGCCAAACAATTCTCTCAACCACCGAATAAGGAAGGATACATAGCCCACATATGATCCACCATCTCCCATGTAGCTTCGTTGGTCCCAAAGTGCTTCCATTGCACTTTAACCTGCTCGATTTCTCGATTTTGGAGCATGAGAATATTTCTCTACAAAATGCACTGAGGTTCCGACAAGAAATCTCCTTCTGGCTCCACCTGCAATACAGACCATTCAATCACATGATTAACATCCTTAACATAATTCTTAAGAAATGACACATGGAAAACATCATGGACTTTCATTTTCAGAGGCAGTGCAAGTCGATAGGCTACTAGCCCAATCCTCTCAAGAATCTTCAAAGATCCACAAAACCGAGGTGTCATCTTGGCACATGATCCAATCCGCAAGGAGCTCTTCTTGGGATTGATGCGCAAGTATACATGTTCCCCAACCTAAAACTCCTTAAAGAACTTGTTCCGATCCACATAGCTCTTCTGCCTATTTTGTGTTTCTTTCATATTCTTCTTGATTACCTGCATTTCCTGATCCATTTCCGCCAACATGTCTGGTCCAATCAACACCCTATTAATTGGATCACTCCAACTGATTGGAGTTTTGAAACTTTGCCCATAGAATGCCTCAAATGGATTCATCCTCAAAGATTCATGATACCCATTGTTGTACACGAAATCTACCAGTGGAAGATACTCTTCCCACTTTCATTACTGATGCATCATATACATCATCAACATGTCCTCAAGGATCTTGGTGACTCTCTCTCTCTCTCTCTGTCCATCTTTTTGCGGATGATAAGTTGTACTAAAGGCCAACTTTGTGCCCAAACCTGCAAACACCTCCTTCAAAAATGTGGAAGTGAACTTCGCATCCATGTCTAGCACAATATTATGGAGAACACCATGCAGTCTGACCACATCCCTGATGAATAACTCTACTACATCATTCGTTGGGTATGTGGACTTCACTGGAATGAAGTGCTCTACCTTCATCAATCTGTCCACCATAACCATGATGGAATCATGTTGTCTAAATTTCTTCGATAAACCAATGATAAAGTCCATGGAAATGATCTCTAATTTCCACTCTGGAATCACAGTTTGTTTTAATAATCCACCTGGATGTTTACACTCTAACTTTACCTCCTATTAGAGCAAACATATAGCTGCAAAATCCACCACATCCTTCTTCAGATTTGTCCAATAATAAAACTTATTTACTATTGTCAGCGTCTTGTGATAGCTTGGGTGACCTGAATATGGTTTCACATGAGACTCCTTCAAGATCACCTTCTTGAGTTCACTATTGTATGGCACATATGTCATGTTTCTAAACCTGATCAAGCCATATGTCATGAGACAGTAGTCCACACCCTATGCACCTGTACATGTAAATGTATCACTACATGTACCTTTACTTGTACCTATACTCTAATCCAATTCGTGCCTAAGCTCCATATACTTGACATCCTTCTGACCTGCCTGCAAGATCCTATCCTATAGATATCTCTCATAGGAACTCATAGCTGTTATATGATTCACATGTATCTGCCTTCTAAGAGAATCTACAACCCTATTCTCTTTACCTTTAATATACCTGATCAAAAAGTCGATCTCACTGATCATGGCCAGCCATCTAGCTTGCATGGAATTCAAATTCGGTTGGTCAAATAGATACTTCAACCCACTGTGATTACTCATCAATACAAACTGAATTCCCAGAAGATAGTTCCTCCACATATTTAATGCATGAATGCTCGCTACCAACTCTAGATCATGTGTCAGACAGTTCTTCTCGTGCACATTTAGTTTCTATCACTCATAACATACCACATAAGGAATCTACCAATCCCTCTCTTGCAAGTATCTATAAATACCACAAACCCTTTGTCTAGATCAACGATATTTAACAATGTAGCATGTGTCAACATCTGCTTTAACTACTCAAAATTGGCTGCACATTCTTTTGTCTATTCAAGCTTCTTACCTTTCGTTTGCAATGATGTGATAGGATAAGAAATATGTGAGAAGTTCCTAATGAACCTCCTATAATAACCCACTAACCCCAGGAATTATCTTACCTCATCCACATTCCTAGGATCTGCCCACTCCATGATAGTCGTTATATTTTCTGGATCCACTGTTATGTCATCCTTGGAAACAACATTTCCCAAGTAATGTACCTATGTTTAAAAGAAACTGCATTTGTTGAGCTTAGCATACAATTGATGCTCTCTCAACAATATCAATATTGATGCTAAGTGTTCGACATGCTCTTCTTCATTTTTAGAATATACAAATACATCATCAATAAATACAATAACAAACTTGTCGAGATAAGGATGAAACACACTATACATCAAGCACATAAAGGTAGCAGGAGCATTAGTCAAACCAAATGGAGCTACAACAAACTCATAATGTATGTGACTGGTTCAAAAGGTTGTCTTGTGAATTTCATATTCTTTAATGTGTATTTGATGATATCCTGACCTCAAATCAATATTCGAGAACACTATTTCTCCCTTCAACTGATTGAAAAAATCCTAAATCCTCTGCAACAGATACATGTTCTTGATTTTCACCTTGTTCAACTATCCGCAATCAATTCATAACCTAATATTACCATCTTTATTATTCACAAACAATATTGGTGCACCCCATGGTGATACACTTGGCCTAATGTATCCCTTATCCAACATTTCCTTCAAGTGTAGCTTCAACTCTACCAACTCTGGTGTGCTCATCCTGTAAGGTTATTTTGATGCCGCCAATGCCCTGGTACCAACTCAATAGAAAATTTTACTTCCCTTTGTAGAATTGGGTACCCTCTTAACAAATCTGCATCATCAACCTCTTTACCTTTGTCACTAGAAATGTGCACTGCAAATAAATAAATAAACCTTTCCTATGACTACGCTTGGATTGCATAGCTGCCACCATCTTAACTGATGATTATTTCTTCTTACCCCACAAGACTCTTTGTTCCCCATTGTCATCCAAGCACTCAATAGCCTTTTCATAACAATCCACCTTGGCCCTAGGAAGATACAACCAATCCATTCCCAAAATCATGTTATATGATCCCAACGACAATACATTTAGATGTGTTGAGGTATGCATACCATTCAAGTCAAATGCACAAGCTCTTACCCAATGATGAACTCTCTTCTTGGTACCTATAGCCAACTGCACTAACCAAGACTCTACATGCACTTCTTTATTCAAACCAAACTTATCCATCAGGTCAGGATTAACATAACTCCAATTAGATCCAGGTTCAATCAAAATAGAAACAACTTGATCACAACGCTTACCATCCATCTTGATAATAGACGCTTGGTTATCTGCCTTCTCGTTATCCAGCACTACATAGATCCTGGGAATACTTTTTCCAACATTTCCCACTGTATATGGCTCCTGAGCACTGTAGATTTGCAGTATACCACCCTGGTGTTGTGGAAAATATCTCCTATGATTATCTTTGCCACAAGTATAACATGGTATAGGCTTCCAACCTTCATCCTTATTATGCTCCTCAGATCGAAATCCATGTCCTCTGCCAGAGGTATTGAAATTATTAGGTGGTGAAACATTCTCTTTCTTACCAGTACCATGAGGTCTTTCTTGCTTCTTGTCACATTTTCCTTTATTCTTATCATTACCCTTCCAATCCTACTTAGTCTTGGATCTGCACTTTGATTGCTCATAACAATGCTTTAGTTTCTGGATGGCCTCCTCCAATGATCTAGGCTCATCAAGCTCAATCCTATCTCTAAATTCTATCAGAAACCCACTAATGAATCTCTGAATCTTGGCCTTCTCCTCCTTGAGGTAAGGCACATATCGCAACAACTCTAGGAATCTTCTAGTGTACTCCTCATTCGTCATAGATCCCATCTTTAGCTAATAAAATTTATTTTCCCTGTCATCATAGTATCTCTTTGATATATACCTATTCCGGAATAATCTCTTGAATTCGCTCCAATTAAATTCCTCATAAATATCCCTAACATTCTTCACATCTTCCAACCAAATATCTGCTTTACCTTGAAGGTTGAATGTAGCTATTATGGCTTTCATGTTTTCTAAGTAATCATGAAACTTGAAGAACTTCCTCATACTAAGCAACCATACTTCCACATCCTAAGATTTCTTCAAATTTCCATCATTTGTAGGTGTTTTTTCTTTCTTAAACTCATCCGAAAAATATCCCTTGTAATTCTTCCTATAAGGATGATGATGATGACGATCATAGTGCCTGTCAGATCCAAAACTAGAATAGTAACTTTGTTTGTCACATCTCTTATCTGGAGTGTCTAGGGACCTTCCATCTCTAATCGTGTCATATCTATCCAACCTATGACCACCATGAGACCTACTTCCATTTTCCCCATTATTCCCATCCTCTTTTCCATAGCTGATCCAAAGTGGCCCATGTCGCTGCAACTATGACAAACTCTGAAGGATTACTGCATTGACTTCTACTTACTTTTCCTATGCATGTTTGATTTTGTCATTATCTGCCTTACAACTTCTTATTTCTTCCTTCAAGCTTCTCAATGTGTCTGTTAAGTCAGAAGAGTGCTTAGCACCATGATGCTCATTTGATTCATAAGGAGAATATTTGTAGCCTACCATCTTACTAGTCATATTTGATTTCTTCGTGAAATGCATCTCATGACATCTAAACCAAATCACAATAAACCATCATAAATTAGAATAATTTGGGGAGGATATCTCATCTGCAAGATAAAACAAATCAACATAATACATGTATAAACATAATCATAACAACGCATATACATATAACAAATGAGTGTATCAACAAATAAACATAATTCTAACTAGATTCCAGTCATCAATGCTTGACCATATCAACTACACATATTTTAACACCCTCTTCCCACATCTACCCGAGTAAGTGGCCAATTGGGGTAAACATGTGACAAGAGGCTACTAATATGAGTTTCAACCTCCTAGATGACCTTAAGGCAGTGGAACCACCAAAAACGTGACAAACACACCTTACACAACATCAACAACACCTACAGGAGGTAAACCATCCTCCCAAACCCCTTAAACCTGAAAGGGGATTGAATTTTGACCCTCTTGAGCCTTAGCCGTAAGCATGTAAGGGGAAGGGAGTGGCTATAGACCCTTAGCTGCAGGATTTCCTTGTTAAGGTAGCGGCCAGGGACTGAAAAGGTCAATTTTGTGCCTGCAGCTCTAGGATTTGTGTCGCATTTTTAGCCCCTGAGCCCATGTCACTGCCCAGAACTTCATGTAACTTCAGGAGAGGATAAATAAAATTTAAACTAAAAGACATGGAAGCAATCACATCATCAGGAACTCATCCAAACCCCTCCCGCCATGACAGACATTTCTTCAAACATGTCACAAACATTACATCTACAGGTGTAAACAACAAAATTAAACATCTAATACTTTATGAGCATTGCTAAGAAGCATTGCTCCCTTACATCATAAGCTACAATACAATCTATTTGACCATAGATACATTGTGTATTTATTTATAGTAAAAAATGTAGATATATCCATACATCATCATTGATAAGATACATGATTATAACCAACATAATAACAATAGAAATACCATGGATATAAATTTCAATGAAATCCACATAATAGCTAGTACATTTGCATACCAAATACCAAAGGATTGATCTCTTCATTACTAAATGTAAAAACGAACCAGAGATGGGACTTCCACGTTCCACATGACCATAGATTGGTTGAACCAAGTATCACTTCATCCAATCACCCCCGTGTTGGACATTGGATAAACCAACTCTCTGTAATATCCCAAAATAGGGAAAATCTACAATGTTAGGAATATCTTATAATATTCCCAAATTGGAGACCCAGCAATATGAAAACACAATAATGGAGTAGCAGTGATAAATCAACACATAGAATGTGAGAAATATTCATAGCCATATTATTAAGTTATAGCAGCAACAAATGTATACAAGATCTTGAGGAAAGTGTTACTTAAGATAGGCAATGATCAGCCTCAAGAAACAAGTACATAAATCATGACAAAACACTGCTACACAAGTGTGCACAAGCTATGACTGCGTAGTTTTATAAGAGCAACTGCATACTAACATATTTCAAATACATATATATACAAATGTATGGCCCATACAACATTGGGAGTGAAGATCTCATCTCCCAAAGACTACCTCAAGTCAATCCTGGAAGGATTGGCATAAATATACAAAATCTGCAAAAGGTCAAAGTTGCAAGGTAGCAGCTGCAACTCAGAAACTAGAAATGGATGGAGAAATCTAAAGATGTTGCATCAGATAAAAGACCTCCTCCAAGGGATCTTCCAAGTGAAAGGCTAACCCTATCACTGAAGATCTCACCCTCTCAACAATCTGCAAAACCCCTACTGCAAATGATCACTGGGAATAACGTAGTCTATGGTGGATACTGCGTTGTAGGAGCTAGGGAATGAGTTGGCCCAATGCCAATATCTGCAATAAGCTCTGAAACCTTCCTCACCAACCTCCCAAAGGAATGGAAGCTCCCTCCTCTGAAAATCAGCTCCAGAAATGGTGTTGATGACCTCCACTACAACACCCTGCAACACAACGTTATACTTGAGCAGAAATAACACTGTAGCTGAAGGAGGTGGCTTGGCCTTGAGCCGGAATGTGGAGAATGAAGTACAGGATCCTTCAAGAGTCCTCTCTTGGAAGGAGAAGGATTCCTGAAAAGGAGATCCTTGTGCTAAGCAGCACTGCAATTCTGCTAAGCAGCAGAGGTTGCACAAAGTCTGAACAGAACAAGAAATCAATAATACATAACATGCCTAACAATGGTTGCCTTTCCCTCCTTTTAAACAAGTGAGAACTCTCTTCCCATGGGTCCCACTCCTTAGGGTTTCCTCCCCCAAGGAAACTTCCTCCCAGTCACACTGCGCTGCCTCTCCAAGTGGGCTCCACTTCTCATCCTAGCGTTGTTGACTTGGTCAACTTTGACCTTGTCCTCATGCAAATGTCCCCTTTCATACTTGAGGGTATGAAATCCAGCTCTTCTGAATATCCCTTTTTATATTATGAGGGATTTTATTCATTCTTCTGCAATGTATGGGCCTCCTTACCCATTTTATTATCTCCTATGTGTAAACAGTAAAATTTAATATTCCCTTTAGCTATGTGCTAAAGTGGGAATATTACACTCTCCCCATGTGTTTCGTGACATGGACTAACCGCCTCTCATGGATCCTTATCTATGGCGATGCGATCCTTGACTAACACCTACGGGTTTTGATCTAACAAAAATCGTGATTCCCAACACCACGTGCCATATTCCAAGAATGAATGTGGGACTTAAACTGAAAGAACCATCCAAGGCATCCCGAGGCTAAACCATCTCACCCTCATCAAATATAAATCAGTCTTTACCATGATCTATACCCAATCACTAGGCCAACAAAAGCATGGATATCACCGGATTCTCTCCACCTAAAATATGAGGAATTTTCTTCTCTCCTAGTCTCTTAGGCTTTACCACAACCCATAGTATGAATCAGGGGTCACAAGGCCCTGAACCAAGACATACTCTCCAAGCTTTACCGCAATCCCAAACCCAGGATTCCTAGGCCTAAAATGTAGAGTAAACCACCACCTCTCAAGATTTACCACAATCCAAACTCGTATTATTAGGCCCTAAACTGAGGAAATAAGCGATTTGGTTCTATAATCATTTGGAGATCCACCTCACTCAGCTTCAAATATATCCGGTAAGCCAACTAAACCAAAACATAAGAACACCACAACACCATGGCTATCCGAAAATGGAAATGCTAGGCTGAATACACTTTCAATCCTGGCAAAACCCATTCCAAGACAACAAATAACCACATGCAATACCATACATGTCAAATATAGCAAGGAAATCATACATGCAAATCAAGACTTGAAAATAATCCTGCTATAGTTGCTTGATTCCTTCTCCTCGTTGCTTGCTTTCTCATTTTTCCTGCTTTCTTCCCTTTCTTTCCCCAAAGGTCTAAGTGTCCAAGAGTGAGAAAGAGAGAGAGAAATAATAGTGAGAGAGCTCCAAAATTGAACAGAAAAAAGGTACCAATTGATCCTCAAAAGCCTTTTTATAGAAGAGGCCTCTATTTTCTTCATTTTCCATTATTTTCCTTCATTTTCCTCCTCACATGAAACCTTTTACCTTCCATCTCCCTTTTCTCCTAATTTCCATTAATTTCATAAATAAATGTGCCAAAAGCGCCATTTTTCCTTTCCAAATACTTTTCCTTTGCTAATTTCCTTAGCCATAATGGACCAAATGAACATCCCTTGGGATGTTTTTCCCAACATTCAGCTTGGAATACGTGTCCCATCACCGTGGTCTTATATATTTTTTACATGGATTTTTACCAGGGCTGTTATAGAACCCTCCCCCTTGGGGGAACACTATCCTCAATGTTCAATTACACCTAAAACCAGCAAAACACCGAAACAAAACATATAGCCCATGGAGCTTTATAACACGACTCGCTGCAATATTTGCAATGAATAACCTGCTCAAAAGAAAAAACCATCATAACAATCAAACAGCGTACTGGAGCTTTATAACACAACTCATTACGGTATTTACAATAACAACCACATATATACTCATACACATTTTCTTCAACCAGAAAATAACCATTTTTTTATGGAGCTTTATAAATTTAGCTTGATAGAGTGCTTACAATAATATACACATATACACATTTTCTCAACCAAAAATAGAAGGATACGATGCCTCTATCAGCAACAAGGGGATCTAGAGGCTCACACCTCCACCCTCAAAGTAATAATAGGATTTGCCTCCTTTCCAGGAAGTCCAAAATCCACTATCAAAGTCAAAGACGCAACCAATGTCCAACACTATAATCCTGCGCTATTGTACCCTCAGTGAACAGTTACCAGCTCATTGTTCCAGGGCACACTCCCAATGTGCATCTGATTCCATCTGGTAATGCTAATGACAAAAAAAAATCCATCTTGGCCTTCCCTTCTCTGATACACAGTCCCTCGGGAAATCTGGTAATCCCCTTCCATGCAGTCACTCACCTTCCAAGTTCCCTAGCATCCCTTATCCTGGGAGATCCATCCCTTGGTAAGGCTTCCTCGCATTGGAAGATACAAAAACTAGTGCATACACCTTCCTCAAAACCATCATAACATGCTCATGGAAATCAATGGACACTATTGGGCACCAGTGTCCCACAATGACCCCACTCCCAAAGTATTTTTCCAGCATATTGTTTCATGTTTCAATTCCTTTTATTGTTACTACTAATGCTTGCAATCAGTTTCAACCATCCCAAACCAGGCATTTCCATGCTTCCTGTACCAAGCACATAATTCCCATTAGATTCAAAATAAATTGAAGTAAACTCAAATCATACCTAATTGGTAGCCCTTCAATAAAGTACACTTGCAATTTGGTCACTTCCTGTCACAACAAGTCAAACTAGCTTGTTTGATAAACTCATCATGTATAAATATATCACATTTGGTTAGCTCAAAATTCAACCATCATAAACTAAAATCATGAATCACATGAAATCACCACAAACCATAATCATAAATCACATGTAACCATCATAAGTCAGAATCATGGATCACATGCATAAATAACAAGTACAAGGCGACCGACTCGGTTACCTATGGATGGTAAGCAACCTAAATTTGTCCTCCAAAATATACGCAAAGGTATGTGAAGGCCCAATCAGTGTTAGCATTGTTTAATGTGAAACCACACAATGAGAGCATCCCCTTATACTTTTTGTACTAGAACACCATCCGATATACCCGAAAATACGTGGACGAGCTCTGATATACTTACGTACGTGGAATGAGGTATCACACTCAGAATGTATCATAGAAAATTAACGACAGCTGCTATGTTTAACGATGTTGGAACACATCTCTAGCCTAAACCTCTAAATGTTATCATTAATATTACAATTCTTCCTTAGGTAAATTCAGATAAATTTTATGTTGATCTTGATTATCAATTTGTCTTTCAGGTTCACCGTGAGATGTATTGAACATTCCTAGAATTTAATTAGAACGATAAGCATTCATTTCGAATTGATTTTCGATAATGAAAAACCAGCTAGTAGGGATAGAGCAATCAGATAATTTGCAATCATCAATGAGCACATCTAAATTCAATTTTCCCTAAACTATTCCTTGAGTAGCACTCACAATCCCTAAATGCAAATGCATGTTTTTATTTTCAGTTTCCATTAATGTGAATGATTAAAAAGAATCTAAATGCACAAATCAATCAAACAATGTTTTCTTTTGAGAAATGAGGACTGAAACAACAATTTTCTCTTAGGAAATGAAGACTGAAACAAAAATTTTCCTTTTGAAAACAGAGAATTGATCTAATGAAAAAATTACAACTTTGGATTTAATTTGACAATGATAAAGAAAACATCTAATGAAACATTGAACAAACAACTATCCAAAGGAGGAAGAACTAGCAATGTTTACTGGTCTCTAAGGTCAAACAGGAATCTGAGAATACATCAAACAATAGGCTGAAACTGAATGAAAAAGACAAATTATGATAGAATTTGGCTAGCTGAGGGGCAACGCACCCCTTAAGGGTAAACAATGTGTTGCAGAGCACCTCTGAATGGGAGACAGTGCTATGCATAGCATTGTACCCTGACCAACAGTGCGTTGAGCGCAATGAAGCTTGAAGATCAAGCAGGCTAAACACACTTCTAAGGAAAAAATTACATTCAAATGACTAAATAGATGAAGTAAAGTCTACTGAATATGGTAAACAAAGACAGAAACACCAGGAATAATGGATTTCTCCCCAGTGGAGTCGCCATTTTTTATGAGCAATTCTAATCTACATATAAACTAGTCTTCCCTGAGTGTGGTGTTCCTTCACTCAGAACAACAGAAGAAAGGTAAATGCCCTTTTCTCTAAAATAGACAGAAATATAGAAGGGATAAATACCTACTTGTGATCCTTCGCTCTCGTTCCTCTTCTATTTTCGTTCTCTTCACTCTTGATCTAGCTGAAACCTGCTTGATCAATACCTGTAATCAATATTGTCTCGACATACTTCCTTTGGTTTAACCAAAGCTTACCCTTTGCCTGATTTCTCTTAATTTCCATGCCTAAAATGTAGTTTGCAACACCAAGATCCTTCATGTCTAATTTGAAGAACAATTGGGTCTTCAAATCCTGGATAATTTCTTTGTCATTTCTGATTAGCAACATATCATCCACATACAAGACCAAATAAACAACACGGTCACCAATTAATTTAAAATACACATAGTGATCCTCTTTTCCTCCGGTGAAGCCAAGTCCCCATATATAGGTATCAAATTTATGATAGCACATCATTGGTGACTGTTTTAACCCATACAGAGACTTTTTTAACCTGCATACCAGTTCTTTCTTACCCTTCACCATAAAGCCTTTAGGTTGCTTCATGTAGATCTCCTCTTCCAGATCCCCGTGAAGAAATGTTGTCTTCACATCCATCTATTCTACCTCAAAATCAAATGCAGCAACAACAGATAAAATTAATCTAATAGAAGTAGCCTTAGCAACAGGAGAAAAAATATCACCAAAATAAATTCCCGACACCTGGGAAAAACATTTTGCTACCAACCAAGATTTGTATTTCTCCACCTTGCCTTCTACATTCATCTTTTTCTTAAACACCCATTTGCTCCTGACGGGCTTCCTTCCAGCCAGCGACTCCACCAAATCCCATGCCTCATTTTTGTGTAAGGATGCCATTTCATCAACCATGGCCTCCTTCCAGAGTTTTCAATTCTCTAAATCCACTGCTTACCTGAAATTTTTGGGATCATCATCAGTGATAGTTAAAGCAAAATTTGAATAGAAAGAATATGGACTATACCTTTTCGGTTGCCTTCTTTCCCGAACTGACCTTCTCATAGCTGAAGTATGTGGCTCTTCCTCTTCTGAATCTTGTTCTATTGTAGAGTCTGATTCATCCTCCTTGAGCTCAGACTCTATCTTCTTAGGTTCCTTTGGTATGAATTCATGTTTAACAACATATTTCACCTCTATAAACACCACATCAGTGGTACACAACCTTCCTTGTTTCTAGGTTCCAAATATTGTAACCTTTTAAACCATCCTTATACCTAATAAAGATGCACATTTCAGATTTATTATCTAACTTGGTCATTTTCTCCTTTGGAACATGTACATATGCATCACATACAAATACCCTCAGATGTTAAAGATATGGTTTCTTACCATTCCATACCTCATGTGGAGTCTTTTCCTCCAACATTGATGAAGGTGATCTGTTAACTAGGTAACATGCAGTCTCCACTGCCTCTGCCCAGAATTCTTGTCCTAACCTGGTACCACTAAGCATGCCTCTTTCCTTTCCCATCAGCGTTATGTTCAATCTTTCTGCAACTTTGTTTTGCTGAGGTGTGTATGGAGTAGTCTTCTGTCATGTTATACCGCACTTCTTATAGAACTCTTCAAATTATTTCTTGCATGACTCTCCACCATTATCTGTCCTCAGCACCTTTATTTTCTTCTATGTTTGGTTTTCCACCAAAGCCTTAAGTTCTTTAAATATGTCAAAGACTTCAGATTTCTTCCTCAAGAAATATATCCATGTGTTCCTTGAGAAGTCATCTATGAATGAAACATAGTACATAGACTTATATATTGATGGAACCAACATAGGTCCAAACACATCACTGTGCACAAGCTCTAATATCTTGTTCACCCTCTTAGCACCAGAAGGAAAACTCACCCGATTCTACTTCACATACACACAATGTTCACAGAAATTGAAATCCAGAGAGAAATTAGTCATACCTTCTATAATACCATTACCATGCAGTATCTGAAGGCCCTTCTCTCCAATATTTCCAAGCCTTTGATGCCATAACATGGTCTTTTCTCTAGAGACCGCTAGGCTTTCCGCTCCACTTTCAAGAACCACAGAATTGTTGCACCCATCAATAAAAATGCTACCCTGAATCTTTTACAGAGTTCCAATTTGAACTCCCCACATCAATAACAGTGCTCCCTAAACCATCTTGCAATTATATTTCTCGAACACTGTTTTTACACCTGCATCATCCATCTTGCTTATAGAAATCAGATTTCTGACCAATGCAGGAATATGCAGAGCACCAAGAAGTGTTATAATCCTTCCACGTGCAGCTTAAGCTTGACTTTTACACGTTCGATGATTCTGGCCTTCCTATCATCTCGTAGGAAGACATCACCACCATCATACTTCTCATACTCACAGAACCACTCTCTATGGGGATTGAAGTGAAAGGATGCACCTAAGTCAATCAACCATGCCTCATGATCTACATGTGTATTTGAAGAAGAAGCCAAATACACATCCCCACATTCATCTGAGGTGGTTTTTGCCTCTACAGAAGGAGCATCATCAGATCCCTTTCCTTTCTCAGGAGCTTTATATTTGCAATCCTGTTTGTAGTGCCCTTCCTTTCTGCGTTTCCAGCACACCTTTACATGCTTTCCTGGAGATTTAGATCTCCATCTAGATCTAGATCTCCCACTTGAAAATTTATTTTTCTTTCTATTCTGTGACCTTCCTCGTACAGATAAGGCACCTCCATTCTAGCCCTCCATATTTCTCCATCTCATTTCCTCCGATAGAAAGGCTGAGACAATTTCATCAAAATTCAAGGTAGTTGTATTACTACCTATTGCAATAACCAAACTGTCACACGAATCTGGTAGAGAACACAGTAAACTGATGCACTTATCTTCATCTGAGATTTTAATATCAACATATGACAACTGACTTACCACAGTATTGAAGTTGTTTAGATGCTTTGTCACTGAGTCTATATCCTTCATCCTTAGGTTATACATCTTTTTCTGCAGGAACTATTTATTTGCCAGAGACTTAGATTGGTACAAAGTCCCTAACTTGACCCACAAATTCTTCGTCGTAACTTCCCCAGATACATTCAACAATATCGAATCTGAGATATACAACCGTATTGTGCTCTTTGCCTTCTAATCCAACTTTGTCCAGTCTTCATATGACATTTTTGTTGGTTTATTACCTAGATCTACCATGATCCATTGATCTTTATCCACCAACAAATCATCCATCTTGAGCTTCCACAACTCAAAACTCTGACCATTAAATTTATCGATCTCTATCTTTCCACTTCTCTCCATCTTCTTTCGCCGCAAGAATCAATCTCTCAGATCTCCCACTGAACAGGGTCTACCACAGGCCTGAGCAAAAAAACCCTTAGCAACAGAGGCATCCCCTTGAAGCCGAAACAACTCTGATACCAAATGTAGATTTTAACCATGTACAGAAATTATCTGCAAATGAATTCTTAAAGACAGAAAATAAACAATAGCAAAAGATAAAGCATAAAACAAATATACACAGAAATTTTCCCCTAGATCCCAAATCGGGACTACCAGCTTGATTTTTCATTATATTCATTTTAGTGTTTACAACACATATATATACATGTCAAAGCATTCATAAACCTAAATCCATTAACCCTGGATTAGAACATAATCGTAGTTTCCTTGACTGGATCTACAAATACCAGGGGTCAAAAATCATCATGCCCCAAAACCATGTGCAAACCCATGCACAAAACCATAGGCAGGTCCGCCCACCGAAAAATAAGGAAAAAATTTCTCGGGGGGCTACCCGCCCCCTGCAAACCCCTAGACAGGGGGGTTGTTGCCCCTCTGCGAACTTGATATTTATTATACCTTTGACCTTGTGCTTGATTTTGGCTTGGAACTTGACATGGATTTTGATTGCTTCCCCTTCTATTTGAGCTTGAAGGGTTGCCTCTTCCACCTCTGTGTAGAGTTATTCCTCTTCCTCTCGCATTCAATCTTCCTCTGTCTCTACCTTGACCGATTGAGACTTGTATCTTAAGGGCATGCTCAAATGACGAGTTTGTTGCTCTATTCAATCAATGTTCATGAGAAATCAGTGATGCATGAAGCTCATCCACTGAAAATTGTGAGAAATCCTTTGTATCTTCTATGGCCGCAACAATGGCAACAAATCTTTATGGCAGGATTCTCAAAATTTTCTCAACTATTCTCCTTTTCCTCAAGTATCTCACCATGAGACCTAATTTGGATAACTAGTCCAATTACTTGTGTAAAAAATGAGTCTAAATTCTCACACTCTTTCATACAAATTGTCTCAAAATATCTACTTAACATTTGTATTTTTTAGTCTTCACTTTTTCCATGCCTTGGTACGATGTCTGGAGGGTATCCCATGCTTGCTTGGACTTTGTTTCAGATGCAATCCTTGGGAAAATACTTTCATGAACCTCTTGAAAAATGTAGAAGAGGGATTTTGAGTCCTTCTTATTTTCCCTCAACAAATCATTTTCTGCTTGTGTTAAAGCATTGTATGTTGTTGCATCTGCTAGTTCTTGGAACCCATTCTCCACCAAATCCAAAATATCTTGAGAAGAAAATAGACCTTTCATTGTAATAGCTGCATAATCATAATTTTTTTATATTAAATTGGGGTATTTGAGGATTAGTCAAGCTTGTGCTTGATGCTTCCATTTTAACTATAAAAAAAACTCGCCCTGCTAGTAAATATGCTCCAAAAATAATGTCTTCAGAACAACTTTTAACTCCGAGTAAAAGCACTTGCACTTACACTTTAGGCAGAGAAGTCTTCCTATATAAAACACTCGTGGAGGTTAATTCATTGTTGACTTGCGCAACTAAAATGGAGCAAAAAAAAAACTTCAAATTTTACCCACAAAAAAAAGTGTAAAACATAGTGGTTGCGCAGTAAAAACTAGATGTGAAATTTCCAAAAAGATATTCCAAGAGATATACTTTGGATTATATTTTTCAAATACATTGAAAAACATTCATATGGAAGCCACGGATCCTTCACCAAGTAAAACAAGAGTTCTTACTAAGATTTACACTTCAGGAGGAGTTGAGGAGTAAATCACTATAAAACCCTGTAGCAAATTGTTTTTACGCACCCACCACAAGTAAAACAAGAATTCTTACTAAGATTTACACTTCACAAGGAGTTGAGGAGTAAATCACTATAAAACCCTGTAGCAAATTGTTTTTACGCACCCACCACAAATTTCTCTGCCATTTTCTCTCTAAAACATCTCATACTTACCTCCTCCACATAGCAAAAGACTTCTACATACTTCTATATTCAAAACATAAATTTTTAATATATTAATTCATGAAAAGTCAAAAATATTAAGAAACAGGATGGGTGATTGTACAAAAATGATTTTTTTTTATGTTTCAGAGTACATATGTTAGTTGTGGAATAAATGTCTAAGCATGTACATATGTCAATTGTGGAATAAATGTCTAAGCATGTACATATGTCAATTGTGGAATAAATGTTTGAGCATGCGTTTTTACCAACTTTTCATTAAACTCTCATTTGAATTTAATTATCTCATGTGTTGGGGAATGGGAATTTTGTACTTTGCTCATAATTTCATTTTTATGTCCTTCAACTCGCAAATAAAGACTTATCTTTGGAAGGAAAAATGACCCTTTGATTTGTTGTTGTACTCCAAATGATGGTTGTTGTTAGTATCATAACTGTGGTGGTTAAGATTAAATTTCCAACATATTAACTTTATAAAGAAGATCCAGAGATTAGGCACACATCAGCATTGTTAGATAAACTTGACCTTGCAATGAAGTTGAGGTTGTGTCAACAGTTGTGGTTTTGGGCATCAGGTATTGGTGACTCGTGGTATTGAGCTCACGGTATTACATGTAGTTGAATCAATTAGAAGGCTTGTGTATTCTCTATTGGATGGAGCCATGGTTGAGCAGTGAAAGCTCAGGTTGTTGGTCGGCTTGGTTGTGTTTTAGTTAAAAACAATAATATATCTATTGTTGGCTGGTTTTTCTCCAATAGGGATTTTCCAAGTAAATCATAGTGTATATGAGTTGAATATATTGTTATTATGTGTATTATTATTATATTTATTTCTCTCATATTTTATCCGAAAGAATAACAAGCATATCCTACAAAGCATTTTTCCCCTCGTGTTAAACTCATCTATACCTCTCCCGCAAAGTATATTCAAGTGTTTTCGGGTAGGGAAAAAACAACCTCGCCTATAAAGTGTACTTTCCCTTAAGCTCGCTTTGTACAATTCTTGGTTTTGAATTTGCTTTCAATGACACTTTTCAACTGTTATCCATGAAATTAATCACCCCTCACTGGTATCATTAACTCCCACCCTCTCACGTAATGTATTAAGCCACTATGAAAAGACGTGTCCGCTCTTTTTGGGTATGGACATCCCATAGCAAAGATAGTGGTATGACGAAGTACCAAATATCAAGTATCAATCATCAACTTGGGGACCATCCTGTTACTTATTCCACGAAGTGGTTTGTTGGGTTTTTAGGGCTTGTTTGTTTCAATTCACATAACATTTCCTTACATTTGTATTCCCAGAAAATATTTACAGGTAGGGTGGAGGGTTGTCACTAAATTTTTTTTAGCTTTAAGTTGCATACTTATTCACTTCAATTTCTTACATTTTAAGGGGATATTCTTGACCAGTTGATTTTAATGATATTTATATTTTTATTATGGAATTTTAAGGTAGATATCCTTGATTCTGAGTCGTTCACATTTTTATCTCCTTTTGGAAAAAAAAAAAAAAAAAATTATGAAGGTGTTTCATGTTTGCATAAAGAAATAATATGCAAAAAAAATGCATTTTCCAACTCATTTTGAAATTGATATTACTTCTTTTTGGAAAGAAGGAAAAAGAGATGAAGGTGTTTCATGTTTGCATAAAGAAATAATATGTAAAGTAATCCATTTTGCAAACCCATTTTGAAATTGATATTAGACAAAATAAGCCATGGGTTCAAGTTTGAAGATGCCTTTTCCTATTTACTACATATGAATCTAGCTAATGAGAATAGTGCATTCTAGTCCTTGCAAACACTAAGAGATCCACATAGCCAACTAAGTGGGAGCTACGCGAATATTTCTTCTTTGGTATCATCAGGTAATTTATACCAATATGTTGTTAAGGCTATGCACTCTTCCATTTTTACGATTTTGACAATCATTTAACACCATCTATGCGAAGCTTTTGTTCCTTCATTATGACAAGTTGGTTGATCTAGGTCCATCATATGTAGAGATGGTTCTCTGTTATCTCAGTGCAAATTGATTGAAATTATTCTTTTAACATGCATGGCAAGAATCTCCCATTATTACTGGAATGATATCAACCATGAAGCTTCTCCAAAGGGAAGCATCTCTACATGACTCATCACCTTCATTGCAACTCTTTTCATGGATGCCACAAGAAAGAATCTCTATTTGATTGGAATTTGGAGAAGAGTTGTGGTTGATATCATTGCAATCATAATGGGAAACTCTTACCATTTGTGTTGATAGAATGGTTTTAATCATTTTTCATTAAGACCAAAGAGAACCATTTATACACATGATGGACCTCGACCAACCAATATGTAATAGAGAATGAAGAAGAGCTTGGTGCAAATGTTGTTTGGAAATTGTAAAAATTCCCTAGAAGGACTCCTTAGCCTTAGCAACATGTTGGTATAAATTACTTGAGGAAATCAAAGAAGAAATAATAGTCTTGATGCAACATTATTTCCTTTGCCAATCTCATAGTGTTTGCAAGAAGTGCATTGCACTCTTCTCAAGTTAAATTCATAACTAGTAAATGGGATAGACACAATCAAATAAGAAACCATACTTTGTTCCATTTAATGTCAATTACCATTAGACTTGGTTGATAGATTATCCTACACATTAATTCTTCACATGCATATGGAATACCTTCATATCCTTTCCTTTTTCTTCCTTCTAAGTGGAGATGCAAAGGTGAAGATGAAGTTCACATAATATTTTATATTTAGTTTTCATTTTGTGAATCTTTCTTTTATTTATATTTTAAAAGACGATTATTGTGTTAATGCTAGTTTATAGACCATAGAATATTGTAATCACGTAACTTAAAGTTTGAACATGCAAGACTAACTTATCACTTAGCTGGCTGGGACTTGATTATGAGACCCAAGGAGCAAGGTGGTTGGGGTTTGAAGGATCTGGAAACCTTTGGGAGGGCATTGCTTATGAAATCATTATGGAGGGCGCTGACGACAAAAAGTATATGGAATGAAGTCATAAGATTTAAGTATATTAAAGAATCAAATTTGAAGTTTTTAGCTATGGCTAGTTGGCAATATTTCAATGGGGCATCGGCTATATGGAACGGTTTTAAGAATATCTGGCATGTTTTTACCTCTCTTCTTTGCTGGAATTTTGGCACCGGGGACAAAATCTTAATAGGACAGGGGAGATTGCGGGGTGATCCGAATCATTTCTCTTGCAGCAGACAGCTTTTGAGCTATTTAAATGGGAAAGGATTTTTCTTTTTAAGTCAGGTTATGAAGGAACAGATTGATGGTATTCTTGTTTGGTTCACGACTGATGGACTGCAGTTACCAGACTCGTTGTTGGCAGAGTGTTCCGCTCTCACTACGGATTTGAGACGTAGAGGTTTCACTTGGATTCAGAGAGGTGATCGGCTGACATAGGAGGGGCCACTTAAAAATGATATGCCAATGGTAAAAGACATTTATTATAGACTCCATTTGCAATCGAAGTCGAAGAAGGATTGTTTATCTAGTATGTGCATATGGGAGACAAAAGCCCAATTAAAGATGAAGTTATTCCTCTGGCTGGTGTTAAATAATAAAAATCTCACCTGGGATAATTTGATGAGAAGGGGAATGATTGGGCCTGGAATATGCAGTTTATGTTTGAAAGGGGGAGAAGATAATCATCATCTCTTTTAAAACTGTTCTTTTGCTAGGAAATTATTATTGGATTTGGGTGCTTTCTTTAAGATAAATTTTCCAGATTTTGAAAACACGATGGAATTCATTGTTTGGGGAAAGTCAAAATCTAAAGACTACAGATTCTTGCCAACTCTATTCCACTGGTTTATATAGCTCAGCCAGAATAAGATGATTTTTGAAGGATTGCAGTGCTACCCTGAGGCGACTACAAATAACATTATTTGTTTATGGGAAAAATTGAGAATTGGTGATAAACCTCCGGTGGATCTATCTAAGTGGCTACAACCATTTGAGATACATTATCCAACCGGTTATTTTGATGGGGCATCACAACAATCTGTCTATGGTTATGGAGCGTGGTTGTTGATCTCGCCACAGCACTACTACAAGATTCATTGGTTTGGAGGTGTTGGCTCGAATATGAGGGCGGAGGTATTGGCACTATGGGGATTGCTATGGTTTTCATCTTAGCTATACATTGAAAACCTTTGGGTGTTCGGTGACTCGAAGGTTATTATAGAGCACCTCAACAAGGATTCAAATTTGGCCCTTGGCCATCTGATGACATGGTTAGATCGTATACACACTCTGAGGACATCCTTTACAAACATAAAATTTAAGCATATCTTCTGGGAAATGAATGTACAGGCTAATACACTGTCAAGAAAAGGTCTGAATGGGTAGTTTGGTACCATGCATTATGAGTTGGTTGATGCAGTAGGACCTGGAGCTGTTGGTAATGTGAGCTTCTACTGAGTTTTGTTTTTTAGCTCACTGTTTTTTGTTTTCTGACAGATATTTATACCAGTTACTATCTGGAATGTATCGGCAGCCACATCTTGTTTTCTTTCACTGTTTTCTTGCATTTGCCATAAAATCTATTGTTTTTGGTAGTAATGATACCATGGAATGTACAACTTTTTCCCTTCTGACAGGGTGACTTAGCTCAGAACAAAGGCTAAAATGATTGAATTTTCTTGCATATTGAAGGGAAGATGTAACAGGAACGAATTTTTTTTCTTTCAGAACCACATTGAATTTGTTGTAGACTGGATTACTGTTTTTTTCTGGAAAGAAATGTTTTTTCCCTTTTGGGTGGATAACTGAGCACATCACTTCTAAATCTTGGATCTATGTTGTAATGACATATTGGAAAGTTTTCATATTAAAATATTTCTGAATGACACAGTATGTAAGCCATAGTTTTTTTCATTATGAAAAAAAAAAAAAAAACTAACTTATCAATAGTGGATGTTGATATTCTCAAGTAAATGAACATATTATATTTATAAGAGTTTTCATGATGCCAATTCATCTACTTGCCATATGGTCTATGGTGACCCAAATGAATTTCTACTCAACCCTCTCTATCATGCTTTAAATTTATTTTAAAGAATCTTTGAATCATCCCTTTACTCCTAAATATCGATCGAATTCATCCTCCAATCAACTTGATCTGCTCATTCCATATTCCTCATTGTATTCACAATGAACATTACAACTTTGCATAATCCCCAAAATTCCAAAACTTTTAGTACTTGGGGGCTTATCAACCTCAAATCATATGATCGAGGGTTGGAATTGAAGGTGCAATAAAAAAATGTGCTTAACATGAGGCTTTAGAGGCTTTAGAATATCAAAATTTTCTCAATAAAACAAATTTTATCAAGCCTCAAATTTCTTTCACGTATTCAAAATTTGATTATCTGATGCATCTCCAATTTGGCTATGTTCACTTTCTTATATATGCTTATACACTTGAATTATTGATGCACCAAATACCTTATTTTTAACCTAGATAATCTTTCATGAACTGGATTACTTGTTGATTCTGGATACTTTCCTTTGAATTTGGATGTGTTATGCTCCCTCTCCCAACGGCCAGTTATTTCTGGAAATAACTGTAGTTAATTATTTCTGGAAACCAACTGCAGTCATTTCCTTAATTTATGGAAACCAACTGCAGTCATTTCCTTAAATTACGGAAACCAACTGCAGTTAATTAATTTTCTTGTTGGGAGCTTCTGAAGTGGTCCATTACCCCCACTGCAGTTCTCTTCCTTGATTTGTGGAACACTTGACACATAGCCAACAGAAGCTTGATGGAAGCTTGGCTATAAATACTTCTGTTTGGTCCCCAAGCTCACTAACTCAATCCCCTTCAGTTTTACACCATCAAGTTAGAGTGAGCAAAGCTTGGAAGTCACTTCAAATTTTCTGTAAAAAGCAGCTCTTGTTTAGTGAGAGAAGAAGGAGAAGTAGCAGTTTTAGTTGTGGCGTGTAAGGCATAAGGCATCTTCCTCCTGCAGATTTTCTATATAGTGAAGCAGCCCGGAAGCTTTGCATACAAAATACATTCTAAGTGTGAGTAGCATCAATGGCTAGAGGTATGATTTATTGGGCATTAAAGTATTTATTCATATTCTTTTTAAGCATTTATTCCTCATTATAGAATCATTATTCTGCCTACATTTTGGTATCAAAGCAATTTATCTCTGCCTTGGTGGTTATAGACATGTTTGGCTAAATGTCATATTTTGAGAATTTTCTGAATTAAAGCATTTATTTGGAAATATGTCTAATTTTTGCTCAATTTTTATGCTTATAATATTTATTTAGTTTAATTATATGCAATTTGGATAATTGTTGTGCAATTTAATTTGCATGAATTAATTATTTATGCTTTAATTAAAACATGCTATTTTGGATGAGTATACGAGACCCATCGTTAAAAGTTATGCATGAATATTATAGTTTTATTTATGCAAATTATAATTATTCTCATATCAAGTTAATTTTTATGTAAATAATGTCTAGTGATCCATATAATTTTAATTGATTAGAGAATAGCCACAGCATCTCTAATTAAATAACATTATATATTATGATTGATTAGGATCACATAAAGAATATTTAGACATTAATTGTAATTAATTATACTAAATATAATAAATTTTATCCCACAAGAATTTTTGTTATATTTATGTAATTAATTAGGATAAAATATTCATAACTTACCCACACGAGTTATGAATTAATAGTTTTATCATAAAGTTCAAAACTAAGATAGAATTTATATCAAATTATAATCATAATATACCCTTAGAATTATGAATTAAGTGAATAATTTGATAAATTCTATCATAAAGAATAACTGAATCTGCTTGTATTGAAAATTTAGTCCACAGACACTTTTGATGTCATTAGATTCAGTTTTAAAGCATGATTTACATTGGTAAAGCATGAAATTTTATTTATGCCTCAATTTTAACATAAGCATGTGATTTTTAACTTTATGCAGTTGTACAACCTGCAAATTTCTCTGAATTTCGTTCTGATATCCCTGAACTTAAGGGAGATAACTATAAGGCCTGGAAGGAGAGAGTTCTCCTTCATTTGGGGTGGATGGACATAGACTATGCTATTAGGAAAGATGAACCACCAAAACTCACTAATACCAGCACTACAGCAGACATCATGCTTTATGAATGATGGGAACAATCTAATCGCATGAGCATGATGTTCATTTAGACTAAAATTTTAGCTGGTATTCGTGGTTCCGTTGATCAGCATGAAAAGGTCCAAGACTTGCTGAAATCCATTGATGATCAATTCGTCACTTCAGACAAGGCACTAGCAAGCACCCTAATCATGAAGTTCTCATCCCTAAGGCTCACCAGTGTGAAAGGTGTGCGCGAGCACATCATGCAAATGAGGGACACTGTGGCTCAATTGAAGAAACTCGAGGTTGAAATATCAGAGTATTTCCTGGTGCACTACATCCTGAACACCCTTCCACACCAATACGGACCCTTCAAAATCTCATACAACACACATAAGGATAAATGGTCAATTAATGAACTCATGACCATGTGTGTTCAAGAGGAAGAGGGACTGGTGATGGAAATGGGAGAAAGTGTAATGTTGGCAACGTGAGGAAAGGGCAAATCTCAAGCTAATCAGAAAGGGAAAGGTAAAATACCTCCCCAAGCCAATATCAAGAAGGATTCCAAATGTTTCTTCTATAAAAAGAAGGGACACATGAAGAAGGAATGCGCCAAATTTCAGAAATGGCTTGCGGACAAAGGTAATCCAATCTCATTTGTTTGTTATGAATCTAATATGGTTAATGTCAATATTAACACCTGGTGGATTGATTCTGGATCAAAAATTCACATTTCGAATTCCTTGCAGGGTTTGCAAAACCTAAGGAAGCCAGTGGGAAGTGAGTAAATCATCTTATCAGGAAACAAGATGGGCTCGCATGTGGAAGCTATAGGAACATGCTATTTAACTTTAAGTAGTGGCTTTGTTTTAGAACTAGAAAAGACCTTTTATGTACCAAGTTTTTCTAGAAACTTGATTTCATTTTCAAGGCTTGTACCTTTTGGATATTCCTTTAACTTTTCAAAAACATCCGTCAGATTATTTTATAAATCTGATTGTGTTGGGAATGGTATTTTTTCTAATGGTCTTTACTGCATTAATTTACAAAACAATGTCACTTATGATTCAATGCATGTTGAAACTGGCACTAAAAGATGTGTTATTAATGAAAATTCCTCTAAATTATGGCACCGAAGACTAGGTCATATCTCAATAGAAAGAATTAAAAGATTGGTAAATGAAGGGGTACTTAATACTCTGGATTTTACTGATTTTGAGACTTGTGTGGACTGCATAAAGGGAAAGCAGACCAACAAGTCAAAGAAAGGTGCCAATAGGAGTTCGGACATATAAGAGATCATTCATATTGATATATGTAGTCCAGACATGGACTCACATGGTTAGAGATACTTCATCTCTTTTATAGATGATTACTCATGATATATGTATCTCTACATGCTTCATAAAAAGAGCTAAGCATTAGATGCCTTTAAGATTTTTAAGGCTGAAGTAAAGAAACATTGCGGCAAGAAAATTAAGATCGTGAGATCAGATAGAGGTGGAGAATATTATGGTAGATACACAGAAGATGGACAAGAACCTGGGCCATTCGCAAAATTTCTTCAAGAGCATGGGATTGTTGCCCAATACACCATGCCTGGTTCACCCGACCAGAATGGTGTAGCAAAAAGAAGAAACCGAACATTATTGGACATGGTGCGGAGTATGCTTAGCAGCTCCAATCTTCCTAAATCCTTGTGGACTGAAGCACTTAAGACGACAGTGTATATATTAAACCGAGTTCCAACCAAGGTTGTTCCTAAAATGCCATTTGAATTATGGAAAGGTTGGAAACCGAGTTTGCGACATATGCGCATTTTGGGATGCCCGTCTGAAGTGAGAATATATAATCCACAAGAGAAGAAGCTGGACCCAAGGACCATTAGTTGGTATTTCATTGGATATGCTGAAAGGTCTAAAGGTTACAAATTTTATTGTCCATCTCATAGCACTAGGATTGTGGAATCAAGAAATGCAAAGTTTCTTGAAAATGACTTGATCAGTGGGAGCGATCAAACCAGGAACATAGTTTCTGAGAAGGATCATTCAGAATATCAACCTTCCACCTCAAGTGATAGATTGGTTATTGTTCACAACACCCTCAAGTACAAACTGGTGTTGAACAACCGATTGTTGAAGTTCCACAAGCTGCTGATGACATTCCAGTAGATCAGATAGTTCAATCATTGCCAAGAATTTTTTAACAACGAGTTGAACCACATACTTCTCAGGAAGATGGTGGTACAACATTAAGAAGATATACTAGACCAAAGAGATCAGCAATTCCTGATGATTATGTTGTGTATCTACAAGAATATGACTACAACATTGGAGCCGGAAATGATCCCAAGTCTTTTTCACAAGCCATGAGTTGCAAAGAATCAGAATTATGGTACGATGCCATGAAGGAAGAGATGAATTCTATGAAGAGGAACGAAGTCTAGGATCTTGATGAGTTTCCTAATGGTGCAAAAGCCATTGTATGTAAATGGGTCTTTAAGACAAAGAAAGACTCATTGGGCAACATTGAGAGATACAAGGCAAGACTTGTTGCAAAGGGATTCACTCATAAATAAGGAATCGATTACACGGAGACTTTCTCTCCTGTATCTAAGAAATATTCCTTGCGCGTTATTATGGCATTAGTAGCCCATTTTGACTTGGAGTTGCATCAAATGGATGTGAAAATGGAATTTCTCAATGGAGATCTAAAGGAGGAGGTTTACATGAAACAACATGAAGGATTATCCTCTAGTGATGGTAAGCAATTGGTTTGCAAGATCAATAAATCATTATATGGATTAAAACAAGCATCCTGCCAATGGTATTTGAAATTTCATAATGTAATTTATTCTTTCGGTTTTGTAGAAAACATTATGGATGAATGTATATACCTGAAAGTCAATGGGAGTAAAATCTGTTTTCTTGTTTTATATGTGGATGACCTTTTGCTAGCAACCAATGATAAGGGTTTGTTGCATGAGGTGAAACAATTCCTCTCTAAAAATTTTGATATGAAGGATATGGGTGAGGCATCTTATGTCATTGGCATTAAGATCCATAGAGACATATTTCGAGGCATCTTGGGTCTGTCTCAGGAAACCTATATTAATAAAATTTTAGAGAGATTTCGGATGAAGGATTGTTCACCAAGTGTCGCTCCCATTGTGAAAGGTGATAGGTTCAATTTGAACCAATGCCCGAAGAACGACTTTGAAAGGGAACAAATGAAGAACATTCCATATGCTTCTGCTGTCGGAAGCTTAATGTATGCTCAAGTCTGCACAAGACCTGACATTGCATTTGTTGTGGGAATGTTGGGACGATATCAGAGTAATCCAGGTTTAGACCACTGGAGAGCTGCAAAGAAAGTAATGAGGTACCTTCAAGGAACCAAAAACTACATGCTTATGTATAGACGGACGGACAACTTGGATGTGATTGGCTACTCAAATTCTGACTTTGCTGGATGTGTTGATTCACGCAAATCAACATCAGGATACATTTTTATGATGGCCGGTGGAGCTGTATCATGGAGGAGTGCCAAGCAGACCTTGATTGCCACTTCCACTATGGAAGCCGATTTCATCTCCTGTTTTGAGGCTACTTTACATGGTGTATGGCTTAAGAGTTTCATTTCTGGGCTTAGAATTATGGATTCTATCTCTAAGCCATTGAGAATATATTGCAACAATTCAACTTGTTGTTTTTATGGCTAAGAACAACAAAAGTGGGAGTCGAAATAAACACATCGACATTAAGTATTTAGCTATAAGGGAACGTGTTAAAGAAAACAAAGTGGTCATTGAGCACGTTAGCACTAAGTTGATGATCGTTGATCCTTTGACTAAGGGCATGCCACCGTTTAAATTCAAGGATCATGTAATGAATATGGGACTTGGTTCCATTATGTAGTTTCTCATTGTATGAACAATGTTATTTTTAATGAAATTCTTAATTATTGTGATTTTTTTCTCATATTTATGTGCACCTTAATTTGCTTTGAGAGAATTCATCTGTGTAGGACCAAGAATAAACATAGAGTTTATTCATTAAGAAATTGTTGCCACATAAATTTTAATAGAAATAAATGCATAGTAATACATGGAAGATAATACTCGTCATTAGAGGACTTATCACCATGATTCATGTATCTATTACTTAATACAGATTATCAATGGGTTTTTAATATGAGACATTAAGTTTGGAAGTATGGACCAAGTGGGAGAATGTTACGCTCCCTATCCCAACGGCTAGTTATTTTTGGAAATAACTGCAGTTAATTATTTCTGGAAACCAACTGCAGTCATTTCCTTAATTTATGGAAACCAACTGCAGTCATTTCCTTAAATTACAGAAATCAACTGCAGTTAATTAATTTTCTTGTTGGGAGCTTCTGAAGTGGTCCATTACTCCCACTACAGTTCTCTACCATGATTTGTGGAACACTTGACACATAGCCAACAGAAGCTTGATGGAATCTTGGCTATAAATACTTTTGTTTGGTCCCCAAGGTCACTAACTCAATCCCCTTCAGTTTTACACCATCAAGTTAGAGTGAGCAGAGCTTGGAAGTCCCTTCAGATTTTCTGTAAAAAGCAACTCTTGTTTAGTGAGATAAGAAGGAGAAGGAGCAGTTTCAGTTGTGGCGTGTAAGGCATAAGGCATCTTCCTCCTGTAGATTTTATATATAGTGAAGCAGCCTGGAAGCTTTTCATACAAAATACATCCTGAGTGTGAGTAGCATCAATGGCTGGAGGTATGATTTATTGGGCATTAAAGTTTATTTTTTGATTCTTTTTAAGTATTTATTCTGCATTATAGAATCTTTATTTAGCTCACAGGATGTTCCTCGATCCAGATGCTTTTCTTCTTGTAAAGCTTCAATCCAAAAATCTGTGCTTTTATTTCCTTGGTGCTTAATCCATAAATGTGCACTTTTCTTTCATTAGCGCTTTTCTTTAATGTCCCAAGATAATTGTTGTGGGTCCACACCTCCTTGAAGTTCGAGCTCACTCTTTCATCCACATTCTGGTTAAAAATAAGTTGCAAACAACTTGGTTAAGCTAGACATGTGAAGATTTGGATAAATCCTTGAGCCCAGTATAATGAACTTCTTAAATCAAATTTTCCATGTCCTCATCAGACTGAGAGATTCACATTGGAACAAATGAGGTCGTGATATAGCCTTTAACCTTATACATTGAGTTGAGTTGTTTTTTCTAGTCTTCTTTCTTCTCTTTGAAAACATTCCTACTTATAACTCTAAAGACTATGTTTCTCTCTACTACTATATATGAAATGAAATTATGTAAAAACATTTCATCCATTAACTTTAAAATTATCTTTACTACCATAACCATAAATTCCATCATCATGAAAATAATTGCTACCAAAATATGTGTTCCTTTCTTTTTTGAAAGATGAGGTAGAATGGCCTCCTTAAGGCAACACCGCAGAGATTATCTCACACAAATCATCTTGTGCAACAAAATCAGAGTTAAAAGCTTAAAATTTTACGTGCAATAAAACAAAGCAAAACAGAGTGAATTCTAGGTAAAAGGAAGAAACTGAGTTTCCAAGATATGAGTGGAACAAATAAAATAATTTTGAGTATAATTTTGAATACATAAAAATACTTTCACATAATAATAATATGGAGGCCTTCAAAAATTAAAGTAGAGAATTTTATAAAAATTTACATGTCTCTGGTTCTTGTGAGGTAACTCACTATAAGACACAATGACTAATTTTTTTTACGCATTCACCAAAAATCACTCCACCATTTTTTCTATAGACCTCTTAAAACTTGCTTCTGCAACTGAAAGCCTTCATTTTAGCCCATGCTAAAGGCTCCTAATATTTTTTATGCAGCAACCAAACTATATTTCATATTTTCAAACACACAATCATGCATTTAATTTTGTTCATGACTAGAATAGGACAAGGTATGGGTGCATAATACAAAAGTTTATGTTTTTGAACTTCCAAATGTTCCGTTGTATAAACACCAGTTGTGGAGTAAAAATTTGGAACATATGATTCACCAACTCTGCATCAAGTACTTCTCTGCTCTTAATTATTTTATGTGTTGTGGAATGGGAAGTTTGCACTCTTGCTCAAAATTTCATTTAATCCATGTCTTTCAACATGCAAACAAAAGTTTCTTGTCTAATTTTCTCATGTACTTTAGTTACTATTTTTTTTATTTTAATAACTATAGTGGTTGGGATAAATTTTTCCAACACTTCCCCTTAGTCAAGACTACTGCCATTAACAATTCCCAAACAATCTCTCAGATGGAAAAAAAAAAAATCACATGCCAATGGCTTTGTGAAGATGTTTGTGATTTGTTCTCGCAGTACTACAAAAAAATTTCCCCAATAAATTATTTGATAAAATGATATTTAGCATTAATATGTTTGCTCCTTTTGTTAAAAACATAATTCTTTAACAACGCAATTTTGGAATTTTTTTCGTAATAGATAATTGTTGTTCTTTTTGGTTCCTGCCACAACTTTTTCAACATTCTTCCTATATAAACTGCTTGACACATTGTTGTTGTTAATGTGACATATTCAGTTTCTATTGTCGACAGTGACATTATCAGATGCTTCTTGGATGCCCATGAAATGGCTCCTAAACCAAAATGAAAAACATATCCTGATGTGTGCTTTTTGTAATTAATACTTCCTGCCTAATCATTGTCAATGTAGCCAACCAACCTAAAAACACTTGCTACGGTGTACAAAACACCATATTCTCTTGTCCCATTAACATATCTTAAAATCCTTTTGGCTTCCTGCCAATGTGTTTCCTTGGGTGTCTCCATGAACCTTGACAACAAGCTCAATGCATACATTATATCAGCCCTAGTTGTTATCAAATACATCAATTTTACAACCATAATTTTGTATAATATCAAATTGACATCGTTGCTACAATCTTCTTTGGTTAATTTCAATCCTATGACAGTTGAAGTTGGTTAAAATGATCCAGACTTATGAAGGAATGAAAATAATATAGAAGTAAACATAAACACAGATATGCAGCAGGAATAACACTTCATTTCATTATTATCAAAATACTAAAAATTGCTTACTTACATAATGGAAAATAAACTATCTCAGGAGATGATAGCTTATATATGAGAAGAGATGTGGTAGCTACATGCCTCTGAACTGCATTAGAATGAGGCTCAAAGGATTTTTTATTATTGAACAATATGAAAAAACCCTAAACAACCAAAACCCTAACCCCAGGAGATGAAACACCAAGATTTTGTGGGCCTCGTTGGGGTTAGTTGGGCAACCAACTTCCCGAGGTCGTAACTTGGTCATATTATCTACGGTTAGCGCGTACAATATATCATCGGATATTTATCTCTTGATTACTACAAGATTTATTGTAGGCCCTTGCCTATAGCCACAGGCCTGTTGCATGCCTTAAAAAATGTAGTTTAGGGGGTCAAAACTAATACGGAAGTTCAAGACCCAAAAAACTGCTAAAAATAGTAAATGCTGCTATAAACAAGGAAACTAATGAAATCGACTGGAGGTCTAGGTGGAATAGGTGGGTGTCCACCAATATCCAGTTGGATCATTCCTCCCCCCTTAGGAAACAATGGTCCCCATTGCATGCAGAGCCTCCATGATGTGAGGAAATTTTCTTTGAACTTGGTCCTTGGTGAACCACTTGCCCTGGTGAAGGATTTGTCCTGCTTTGACAACTCAATATAGTTAGATCCTCTACTGGCGGGTGTTCTTGATCTGGGTGTCCGTGATCTGATTAGTTGTGGTTTTTTCCATGCAATATTGCTTTAACTATGTTGGTGTGATTTTTTCTACAATGTCGGATGTGTCCAGTAATGGTGGAAAGTAGGGCCAAAGGCAGTCCACATTGAACATTGGGTGCATACCAAGGAATGGTGGAATATCGAGCTCAAAGGAATTTTCCCCTACAACTTTGGTGATGGTGTATGGCCCATATCGAAGCGGCATGGCCACATCAATGGGACATAGTGGCTAGTATCCCAAACCCACCTGAAAGCGGTTGTGTCCAGTTGAGTTGTGGAGAGATTGGTTATAGTTGTGTTGGACATAGGGGAGGCTTTCATCCCATGTGTGTGGATGCTTCGAGTTGTACATGCTTAGGATGTGTATGATCATATTTTTTACGACCTCGGTTTGGCCATCAGTTTGGGGGTGGAATGATGTGGACCTAGTGAGCTTGGTGTACAACATCGACCAGAGACTTGACCAAAATATACAAAGGAACCTACTGTCCCAATCTGAGATAATGGCCTTTGGGATCCCAAAGTGTACCCACACTCATTCAAAGAATAGTTTAGATGTGGCTTCTGCTGTGATATTCTTCTTACAGGCCGCCATAATGGCCATCTTAGAGAATTTGTTGACGACCACAAAAACGTAGTCATTTCCATGCATGGTAAAAGGACGGCCCAACATGTAATCCATGGAGATGGATTCCCAAGGTCGACTTGGGGTAGGAAGTGGAGTATATAGGCCTTTCCTTTTGATGGTTGGTTTGGCAATGGCATGAGTAGTGCAGGATCATATGTACTTCCTAACATCATGTCAAAGGTTCATCCAATAGAAATACTTCTACAAAACTGCCACTATTTTCTCTACCCAAAAATTTCCAGCGACCCGACTATAGTATGCTTCCCAAATCATCTTGGCAGGCTCACTTGAAGGAACACAAAGGTGTCCCAAGTGGCATAACAATGCATCATGGAGGTGAAAATTTGGAACTTCCTTACCTTCTAGGAGCGTCTGGTATATGCTGTTGAATTCTAGATCACTTTTGTATAGATGCGGCCAACCCAAAGTCTTGTTCCCACAAGAGTCGAGCACGGTGGTTAGCGCCATGATCAATAGTCGGTTGAGGTATTCTGCAACATTATTACGCTGCCCTTTTTTTACTTGATGTTTAAATGGAACTGTTGCAGGTATGTGGACCATTTACGATGGAGATCATTCTGCAACTTCCCTTGTGTCTGTATGAACTGTAGGGGTTGGTGATCTATGTGGATGATTATTTCCTTCAGCAAAATGTAATGCTTCCATTGTCAGCAAGCTTGCAGAATGGAATACATCTATTTTTCATAGGTGGGATACTTCCAGATTGTGTCTAAAAGTGTCTCATTGTGATATGCCAATGGATGCCCTTGCTAAGTAAGAGTTTCCCCAATAGCATATTCAGAGGCATCTCTCTCGATCTCAAATGGTTGTTGCAAGTCTGGTAATGTGAGCATTGGTGCAGAACACAAGTGATGCTTCAACCCTATGAATGTCCTCTATTGAGATTCAGACCAAAATAATTTGGATTTTTCTCCCCCTTTGGTAACTTGACTCAAAGTCCAAGTGATATGAGAGAACCCCAACCCGAACTTGCAGTAGAAATTAGCAAGACCCAGAAAGTTGCGGAGCTCTGTTAGAGTGGTTGGGGCTGGCCAATTCTAAATTACCTGGATCTTGGTTGGGTCCACATGCACTCGCTGCTCATCAATTATGTATCCCATATATAGAACCTGGTTCATGCCAAAGTGAATTTCTCCAAATTGGCACACAGCTTGTGTTGTCATAGTGCTTGGAGGACCTATCGAATGTGGTGTAGGTTCTCTTCCTAGCTCTAGCTGAAGATCAGCCTCATGAATGTTTTGGGGGAATTCATCAACCTAAAAGGCATGACCAGCCACTCAAAAAGGTGTTAGTCTAATTTTCATTGATGTCAATATCCATGAGATGATGACCAGCAAGCATAATGAAGGCAAGCATGATGAAGCAAAGTCAAAGGAATCAATGAAGAAGTCCTTCATTCTATTTCTGCACTCACAAAGGATCGGTCACATTAAAAATACTTTTTTGATAACATTGAGGAAAAATTATGATGGATGGCTATGGCTAACCCCGCTCTTACCCTAGGATTAATACTCATAAAAGAGTATATACTCCGAACTTGACACATTTGGATAGATTCATAATATCTTGAATAACCTTTACAGAACTATTTTAACAATAACCGCATTTATCATGAAACGCTTATACTTACCCTTACCTTTCTATTTTCTCTTCATCCGTGACCACAACACGTCACCCAATGAACCTCTCAACACATGGCTTCAACTATTCCTCCAAAATCATCGTCAATCCCATATTGCAGATATATCCCTTGCAATTCTTCTTTTATAACACATACATTGTAGCACAATTCCCAAAACATAGTGTAGTATTGCAACTTTACCAATTTCACAATTCGGAAAACATAAGATTTCGCATATCGGCGATTATACCATATATCGCATATAGGAATTTATAACCCATCAGCACTTCAGCTCATCGCAACTTTACACTCGTCGCACTTTTCAATATCAATCTAATCACCGTTCGTGATTCCAACCCGCATCGCAAACTCTACTTCTCATCGTAAATCGACATTTCACAAATTTAAGTCTTCGTCATTAACTATTATATCATATCGCATGAGATGTGTGATATGCACATGAATCCTTCCACTTACATGTGTATTCATCGCAACTTTCCCAATTTATCTTGTGAAGTAATCTGGGTTGTTGATCTTCACTTTGAACTTTGTGAATTAATATGCACCATTCATGGTTTTCCTTCTGGAAATCTTCTTAAGGGTTTGGGGAAAACTTAACATTTGTTATCTTAGTCGACTGCTGCCTTACTGTAACTTCATCTCTATATCCACGCGTTAACTCCCATTAGCTTCACTCTCATCCAATTTCTCCAGAGCTGGAATCACACAGTGATTCTACCCAGCTTCTTCTACAGTGAGTCCTTTTCACACAGTAAAAGACTTATACACCCATCAGAATTCATGCAACAATAATTTATTACACAGAAATCAGATTTTCTCAATTACGGATCACTCAGCTCGTAAGAGAGACAAAAACACAGTCGTAATGAACTAAATTTCTCATTAATCAAAATAAATTGTGCATATACAATAAAAACCTGTTTACATTCTGTCTTTGGCCTAATGTGCCTTTACATGGCCCTTTTTCTCTTCAACAGAACCCTCTCTGTTCTCGGCTCTCTCCTATTTACTCTAATTTTCTAATAATATATATTAATTCCTTCGAGGCTTACAAATATATACAAAAGGTTCTGCAACCAATTATGGTTCAGATCCTCAATCTTCTCAACTAAATCCTAAGAATCCTCTAAATCCACAAAATCATCAACTAATTCCTAAGTCTAGGATTCACAATCCCTTTGAAATATTAATTAGCCTAAATCTCTCATGTTCTCCTACATTCGAATATATTTACAAATATGCCTCACAATATTTAATTAAATCCTATTCTAAATGTCTCACATAAAATCACTCAAAACATTGAAAATTACATTAATTAAATACTTAGGGAACCAACTCCATTGAAAACACAAGACCCCCTAGATTCTACTAAATGTACAAAATTTGGAACCATGATGCTCTTGCATCAAACTCCCAAGGTAGAAAATAATCATGATCTCCAGATCATGTGTCTTTAATGGTTGTCCTCCTGGATCCTAGACTTCGTTCTGTAATCTGTCTTTGGCTACCTCTCTTCCTTTCTGTTTTTCTGTTGTTGTTGTTGTTTTTTGTTGTTCTCCAGGTCTCCATACTTTATGTTGTAGTGCTTTATTGTCTCTACCTTCACCGTTCTTCACTTTCCAAACAATTCCACAGTGGAATTTTTTCTTCATTCTGCTATAGCTCATCTTATGTATTTGCATTAGGTTCCATAGTTCATCTATGGCTTCTTTCAATTCAGTCTGCCGCTGCAAACTAATTTTGTTTTCCTGACTTTGCCATTGTACTTCACTACACTTTTTCCATTCATCACTAAACTGATGATTTCTTTCTTCAACTCTTCTTGCTTCAATTTCTTCTTTTTCACTTGGAATTACTCCATTTACTGTTGCAAATATTGTTCTTGACATTTCTACCTCCCAAACTTCCTGAATATCTCTTAAGATATCTCCCTCTACAACATCCCTCTTCTGATCACTACCTGCAAATTTACTTTCAAAAAATAAATTGTCTTCTGAGTCTTTGACTGCAGCAATATACTCATTCACTCTTCTTTTTATACTAGAAAACATAATCAAGTTTTGAAAACTAGTATCTTCTCCTGCCTCTTTCACAACTTGAGACATTTCCACATCCTTGTCTGCAATTTATTCTCTTGCTCAAATTTTTCAAGCAAGCATTTCAACCATTCCCTTTTTACTTGTCTCATCTCAAACACATCATCAATATGTTGCAATTCAGTCTCAGCATAACCCTCTTCTTCTTCCTTGACAACCCTCAGTGATTGTCCTTCAACTCCTTGACTAATTTTGACAATCAATTCATCTTCTTCAAACATTGTATCTTCATGCTTTACATATTCCTCATCATTATGCCTTACCTGGAAACTTCCGGTCTTATTCAGTTCTAAAACTAACTCTCCTTCAACTTGAGACATGTCTGCCTCATCTTCATCCAAATTCAATTGTACATTCAGAATATTAATTCTTTAACTTACTATTCTATCCTCCAAAATTCTTAGCTTAATCCACAAATCAATTATCTCAAATGGAATTTCACCTGAAAACCCTGTACAATCTTCACAATTTTCATCTTCTTCATCACAAGTCCAAACATTTTGTGATGCTATTTATTCATCCTCTATCAGAATAGAATTCTGATTCTCCATCTCTGCGACAATTCTAAAGGTCTTTCCTACAGTCTTCTCTTCGTCAATCAGATAAGCCAACTCCTCCCTGTCCTCAACAATAACAGGTTCCTTCATATGAGACATGACTGTCTCACCTTCCTTGGATATGTTTCCCTTATTAATTAAGTGATCTGAAAATGGGTTGGATAAATTGTTATGCTTTTCAAGAACCTCCCACTCAGTTAAACAAATAAAATATCTAGCTTGTACTTTACTTTTGCGGAAATTTTTACTTGAAATAGGTGTATGTTATTTAACTGTTTAAGTGTCTTAAGTCCATTTGTTTTTTCTGAAATTAAACATGTGTAACAGCAATATAATGCAGCAAATAAAAATCCACACATAATAGAAAATTTAATCTAGGAGTTTACCTGAATATCGTGGGCTTCGTCTCCTTGAGTTTTTGTCATCTTGACTTGGCTCTTTGGGATTATGGAAAAAAATTATTTTACAAGTTCCGCACTTAACTCCAATGCTTTCTCAACTGAACCAATGGGCTTATAATACCATCTATATCCCTGTCATGGCTGTCATCACTCTGCAAAAATATCTAGGCTTCAGAATTATTTTATTATCCCTGAAACCTCACCTATTGTCTTCAGCACACATCAGACACAAAAAATTGACTGATCGTTTGCTCAAAATGAGCACTCGCTTCCTAATGTAGGCCTTCTTCCATAGTTGGCCCTGGGCTGCCCAAAATTTCCCTGTAGCTTCTCGAGCTCTAGAAGCATTCAAATGGCTCCAAAACTCCCTTCATTGGATTCAAAATTCCAAAAACAGTCAAAATAGACTATTGGTTCACTGAAATTGGCCTTCGGCTGCTCTGGTTTCGCCTCCAACACCTGTCGGCACCCCTTGGCTCTAGGGTAAAAGAAAACTTCTCTATGGGTTCTCGACCTCTAGAAGCCCTCAAAATATTCTGAAAACTCCTCCATTCAATTTATAATGTTTATTAAAGTCATAAATGACTATTGGTTCGTTGCATAGGGCCTCTAGCTGCACTGGCTAGGCCCCGAACTGCTACTGAAACTTGCTGGGCCAGGTGGCCCATGGAACTTCTCTGAAGCATATAGGCCTTCAAAATTACTCTAAAGGCTTTAAAAACCACACCATTAGTTCCATAATTTCTGAAACATCCAAAATTGATTATTGGATTGTTGAGAAAGGCCTCTAGCTGCCCTGGCTAAGCCTCTTTCTATTGTTGGCCCCCGGTGGCCCTAATGGCCCCTTGAACTTCTCTGAAGTAGAAACCTACTCAAAATTCCTTTGATGGCTCTAAAACCCTCACCAATGAGTCTAGAATGTCTGAGATAGTCGAAATTGACTATTGTCACTCTAAAATTGGTTGAATCTAGCTCAAGATAGAGCCTGAACTCATTTTGCCCAATGACCCCTAAAAATCCTCCACTAAATGTGGAGAATTGGACTTAACTCCAGTTAAATTCGGCACAAATCCAAAATTTTGGTGGGTGCTCCAAATATACCTCCAAGCTAACAGTTATATTAAATTTTCAGTGCTGCGTGGGAACATGACCGAACTGTCCGCGATCTCATTACCGTAACCGTCGGAGAAGCCGTTTTTTGTTGCAGTGTTACAGTGGCATGTGACCCTTTAGAATGCCCACGGTTAACACTTTGTGTCAGCATTAAGCCCTGGGTTTTGGGCGCTTGGTTATGAGGGTAGGGGTTGGCCCCTCCAGACCCCCAAACCGTAAATCATAACACAATAAATTAAAACTTTGACCGTTAGTTGTTAAGAACCACAATAGTGCACATGGTAAGCCGCTGGCGTGTTTGGCAGTAGGTATCGAGGTTGAGCCCCGAACCCCCAAAATTTTATTATACCATTCCTGGGCCATGTGGCGGCCTCTGAGCTTTCCATGTGGCAGCTCCTAATTGGCCAAAATAAAAGCACGTACTATTAATCCACAAATCACAATGTGCCACTTGGAAAGACCTGATTGGTCTGAATGGAATATTTTGAGGAATATTCCTTGGAATATTATCTTTTTAATTTTTCTAAAATTCAAGTCAAACTTGGTCAAAGTACAAAATTTTCAGTTTACTGGACTTTTCAAACTACGATAACTTCTTCATACAGTGTTCCATTTTTCGAACCGTTCATGACACTAAAATCAGGAAGACAAGATCTATCTGGTCCCTCAGGTTTGGCACACTTCTGAACACTTTGAATTTTGAGCTATCACTTAGGTCCATGATCCAATTCTGATCACACCTCCCCATTGGGAATCTTTTGGACCACAAAAGACTAATATATTGATCTATATAGTAGATGAGAGTACATCACCCTCTTCTCTTCAGCCTCCATACACTTGCCTTGCATGGCTAGTGCCTTGGAACCACAACTCGAAGGTAGTCAACACTTTCCTTCTTGGATGTGCTTTTCCTCCTATTAAGAATAGTCTTCCTTGAACTCACTCAGAAATTTCTGGCGAGAAATTTACAGAAGGTAGCTGAACATCGCTTCCTTGATCATCGATACAAGGTGGCTCAAACAAACGTGAGATTATAGCATAAAACATGCATACATAACTAAAATTTTAATATGTACAAATGAGTGTATGTCTTACTGTGTCAAGAAGTCAAACCACTTCTCACCAAGCCACTTCCACGGCGAATTTTGCTGCTGAAAATCTTCTTCATGTGAAACATCTGTTCTCACATCAATGATGGAATCCTTGGTTCCATTTTCGCCAGTCTTTCTATCCTCTTGCCTCATGTGCTTAGGAAAATTAGTTGGATACAATGTCCAACATTGGGAAACAAAATGTCCCTTCTTCTGGCAATGTGTGCAAGTCTTATGCACCATCTTTGCAAGTTTTTTTTGCTTCATCTGCTTCCTGTATGCCTTCATTCTCTTCCAGCATCTCGAAACATCATGGTTAAACATACCACAATATGCACATCAACTCTTTCTTCCATTCAAGCATGCAGAATTTTCATGCCATGCAGAAACATAATCAACTTGACTATGGGAAGAATTATATCTCGCATGCTACTTTGCATGCCCATATTTTTTTCCTTCATGAGAAGATGAACTAGTAGAGGTTCCAGCTTTCTCTAGAAGACTTACATCACCGTTCTTGTATTGATATATGTCTGAACTCTCATGCTCACCATAAGCTGCATGTCTACAATCTTCTTACTGCAACATAGGCTTCAAACAATGGCAATCAACTTGAAAACAAACTTCGCATGTTTGTGATTTAGAACTTGGAACAAATTTCTCTTTGAAGTTGTCTCACATGCCTTCATGGCTTTGGAATTTTTGCCATTAGATTGAACATAACCAAGACCAAATTTCTTAGTTTGTTCCTCAACCAAAATAGGATCAATCATGCCTTATGCGTGTTTTCCTAAACCCTGGCCTTCATAGCCCATTTTAAACTTTAACTTCGACTCTATACCTCTATTGTTCTTTTCAAATGAACCAACACATCTTTCTGAAGAGGAAACTGAAGACAAATTAGAGTGAATTACCTTTTCTTCATGCATGTTCTTGGTTAAAGCCTCTTGGGCTTGATGGAACTGCATCTCCATATCATGCAATCTTTGAAGAATTTCTTCCTTCTCTTGCTTCATATCAAACAATTTCTCATGAAGTCCAGTGCTTTCTCTTATATCTTCAAACAGAATTTGCACCATGTCCTTCAAGATGTAAAAGTCTCGCTTCATGTCTTCATCAAAGAATCTTTTGAAGGAGGAGGATTTTGAAACCTCACTTGATGAATTTTTCATTATGAAAATGAACTAAATAACTTCAACAAAATTCACAAAGCTTTCAAAAATAATGGCAAAGCTTATGAACAAAATGGTTGTAGAGACGAGCTCTTATTCAGCAGCGTTTTTCAAACAAACCCTTATTTTGCTTCAAGGGTTGCCTTGAGGCCCTTTGGGTAAGGAGAATGCCTTCAACCCTTTATTCCTTCTTTTCCTCTCATGGACTTAGCTATCAGTAGCTTTCCATTCACCTCTAGAAAACTCAAGCAACAGTCAGTTTGCAAACAGTCAAACAGTCAAACTCTTTGCACTATTTAAACACCTTTCAAGTCAAACAAGAAAGCTATTGCTTTGTCAATCAAGAAACCTGGTGCTATGATACCAACCTGATCTGAAAATGGGTTGGATAACTTGTTATTATTTTCAAGAACCTCCCACTCAGTTAAACAAATAAAAGATCTATCTTGTACTTGACTTTTGCGGAAATTTTTACCTGAAATAGGTGTATGTTATTTAACTGTTTAAGTGTATTAAGTCCATTTGTTTTTTTCTGAAATTAAACATGTGTAACAGAAATATAATGCATCAAATAAGCATCCACACATAACAGGAAATTTAATCTGGGAGTTCACCCAAATATTGTGGGCTACGTCTCCTTAAGCTTTTGTCATCTTGACTTGGCTCTTTGAGATTATAGAAAAAAATTATTTTACAAGTTTCACACTTAACTCCAATGGTTACTGAACTGAACCAATGGGCTTAGAACACCATCTATATCCCTTTCATGGTTTTCATCACTCTGCAAACAGATCTAGGCTTCCTTAGACTTTATTCCTTCTGTCGGTGCTCTGAGCTACACTGAGCTTCTCTATGGAACTAACTCCTTCAAAATTATTGTATTGTCCCGAAAACCTCACCTGATGTCTCCATCACATATCAGACACCAAAAATTGACTGATCATTTGCTCAAAATGAGCACTCGCTTCCCAATGTTGGCCTCCTTCCATAGTTGGCCCTGGGCTGCCCAAAACTTCCCTGTAGCTTCTCGAGCTTTAGAAGTCTTCAAATGGATCTGAAAATCCCTTCATTGGATTTTTAATTCCAAAATTATTTAGAAAAGACTATTGGTTCACTAAAATTGGCCTCCGGCTGCTATGGTTTTGCCTCCAACAATTGTTGGCACCCTTTAGCTCTAAGGTCAAAGAAAACTTCTTTGTGGGTTCTCGACCTGTAGAAGTCCTAAAAATATTCTGAAAACTCCTCCACTGGATTCATAATTCTTATTACAGTCAGAAATGACTATTGGTTCACTGCATAAGGCCTCTAGCTGCACTGGTTAGGCCCCGAACTGCTGGTGGCACTTGTTGGCTCTAGTGGCCGTTGGAACTTCACTAAAGCATATCGGCCTTCAAAATTCCTCTACAGGATCTGAAAAGCACACCATTAGTTCCATAATGTCTGAAACATCCAAAATTTACTATTGGATTGTTGAGAAAGGCCTCTAGCTGCCCTGGCTAAGCCTCTTTCTGTTGTTGCCCCCTGGTGGCCCTAGTGGCCCCTTGAACATCTATGAAGGAAAAACCTGCTCAAAAGTCCTCTGATAGCTCTAAAACCCTCACCAATGAGTCTGGAATGTCTGAGATAGTCGAAATTGACTATTTTCACTCTAAAAATTTTCGAATCTAGTTCAAGATAGAGCCTAAACTCATTTTACCCAATGACCCCTAAAAATCCTCCACTAAATGTGGAGAAGTGGACTTAACTGCAGTTAAATTCGGCACAAATTTGAAATTTTGGTGGGAAAACGGTTATATTAAATGTTCGGAGCCGCGTGGGCACATGACCGAACTATCTGTAGTCTCATTACCGTAACAGCCAGAGAAGTCGTTTGTTGTTGCGGTGTTAAAATGGCATGTGACCATTTAGACCGCTAGCGGTTAACACTTTGTGTTGGAATTAAGCCCTAGGTTTTGGGCGCTTCGTCACAAGGGGAGGGGCTGGCCCCTCCGGACCCCCAAATCGTAAATCATAACACAATAAATTAAACCTTTGACCGTTAGATGTTAAGAACCACGATAGCGCACATGGTAAGTCGCAGGCGTGTTTGGCAGCAGGTCTCCGAGTCGAGCCCCGAACCCCCAAAAATTTATTAGACCATTCCTGGGCCACGTGGCGGCTTGCCACATGGCAACTCCTAATTGGCTGATATCAAATCATGTACTATTAATCCACAATTCACAACGTGCCACTTGGCAAGACCTGATTCGTCCGAATGGAATATTTTTGGGAATATTCCTAGAATATTCACTTTTTAATTTTCCCAATATTCAAGTCAAACTTGGTCAAAGTCCAAAATTTGCAGTTTACTGGACTTTTCGAACTACGATAACTTCTTCATACGGTGTCGGTTTTTTGAACCATTCACGGTGTCAGAATCAAGAAGACAAGATCTATATGGTCGCTCAGGTTTGGCACACTTCCAAACACTTTGAGTTTTGAGCTATCACTTAGGTCCATGATCCAGTTCTGTTCATACCTCCCCATTGGGAATATTTTGGACCCCAAAATACTGATATATTGATCTGTACAGTAGATGAGAGTATAGCAACCTCTTCTCTTAAGCCTCCATACACTTTCCTTGCATGGCTAGTGCCTTTGAACCACAACTCGAAGGTAGTTGACACTTCCCTTACTGGATGCACTTGTCCTCCTGTTAACAACTGTCTTCCTTGAACTCACTCAGAAATTTCTGGCGAGAAATTTAGAGAAGGTAGTTGAACATCGCTTCCTTGATCATCGATCCAATGTGGCTCAAACAAACGTGATATTACAGCATAAAACCTGCATACATAACTGAAATTTGCATATGTACAAATGAGTGTATTTCATACTGTGTCAAGAAGTCAAACCACTTCTCACCAAGCCACTTCCACTGCGACTTTTGTTATTGAAAATATTTTGTGACACTATTTCTTCATCCTCTATCATAATAGAATTCTGATTCTCCACCACTACGACAGTTCTAAAGGTCTTTCCTATAGTCTTCTCTTGGTTAATCAGATAAGCCAATTCCTCCTTCTCCTCAAAAACAACAGGTTCCTTCATATGAGACATGATTGTCTCACCATCCTTGGAGATGTTGCCCTTATTAAGATAGGAATATATGGGTTCCTTCTGCTACAACAACTTAACTTGGTCTTCATCAGAAAGACACTTTTCAACATACCTTGCTTGACAATACTCAACTTAATTCAAGACAACTCCAAGAGATGGATTGTCTTCTGCAACACCTTCAAACACATTCAAATTATCAATCTCAAAATCACAAGACCCAATGGTCTCATTTGATGATCTAGTCACAAAATCTTCCTCTTGATGTTCTAAGTCTCTTTTAGGACTCAGAAAGTCTTCAATGCCTTTCTTCTCAGCTTCCTCAAGCATATCAATTAAAGGATTGACATCCTATTTTGCTTCTTTATGTTCTTGGCCATCATCATAAGCCAAATATTTTATGTTTTCAGCCTTCATAATATGTTTAAAAACATCACCTTCAAACAATTGTGCATGTGCATTAATATGAGACCTAGCTATCCCATCTTCTTTCAGAACATAATTTAGATTATGCATCTCTTCTTCCTCCTTTATGGCAGTATCAGCAAATTTTCCTTCCTCATTCATTGTACCTACAGAAATACACAAAATATCAGTTTTAATACTTTGAGACCTCTTGGCCTCACTTGGAGTTTCAGTCTTCAATTCTTCTTCTAGATACCCACTTATTTTGAGTAATTCTTCCTTCAGTCGAGCATTTATCATTTTCTCTTTCCTCTTTTGTAGCTTATGCCACCTTATCTTCCTTCTCATAAGAAAACCACACCTCTGGTCTTCCTTATTCCTCTGTAACAACTCCATTAGTACTTCAAGATGGACTTCTATCTCAGCTTTCTCCCGTTCATATTCTTCATCACTCATCTGCATCCATATGGCATTAACTTTGGCATCTTCTTTCCTCACTTTGTGGCTACTTCCTGAACCTCTGCTATGGCTATCAGTAGTCATCTTCTTCTTCATCTTCATGAGCTTCTCATACTCATTATGAGCTGCACTAAGCCTCTGCAATAACAAGTTCTTCCTGCTACAACTTACCTCACCAAGATCTCCTTTGTACTTGGTATTTTTGGCAAGCATTGGTCCTCTGTCAGGAACCTCCTTTATCATTTCTCTCTGCTCCTTCTAGGCTCAAATTCACAACTCATCTACACTTTAGAACATAATTTTCCTCTTGTATTTCAATCACAGCCGAAATACTAGGTTCTGGCCACATTCTCTCAGAAACCCTTACTGGCTTCCTTCATCACTGCTCTTAAGGTTGTGATATTCTTGCTGAGATGCCTCACTAGTTGTTGTTACCTGCATATCAATGATATTCAAAACAAAGACCATTCCCAAGATTTCAAAAGCTTGTTGCTGCCAAATTTCTATGGCCATTTTAAAATGATCTTGCTCAGCTTCCATCTCTGGTTGATCTAACCTCTTTCCCTTGCATGTAACTACTTCTCCCAAAGTAGATCTCCTTTTCCTCCTTAAGCTCTAAGCTCTTGTATATAAAATCTATTAATTCACAAAACCTCCTCCACAGACCTTCTGTCTGTCTCCAAAAGAGAAAATCTCCTTCATTTTGCAATTTGAAATCTGTAAACACAATCCTCAAACCTAGAATTAATATAAAAACATACTATATTACCTTTAGATCTTCTGTCACACTTTATCTTTGTGTGTTGCTACCTGTCAGATTTAAAATCTAATCCTTTTTTCCTTTACACACAGAATCTCCTTCTGCTCTGCTACCAAATTTCTTCCGCATAGTTCAGCTCTGCAATCTTCATTTATAACAATTTTTTTCATTTACTCGCTCTGATACCAAATGATGCAGGGCTATGGCTAACCCCGTTCTTACCCCAGGATTAATATTCTTAAAAGATTATATACTCACAACTTGACACATTCGGATAGGTTCATAATATCTTGAAGAACCTTTACAAACCTATTTTAATAATAATCGCATTTATCATGAAATGCTTATACTTACCCTTACATTTCTATTTTCTCTTCATATATGACCATAACACATCACCCAATGAACCTTTCAACACTTGGCTTCAACTATATCTCCAAAAGCATCGCTGATCCCATATCGCGGATATATCCTTCACAATTCTTGTTTTATAGCGCATACACTGTAGCGCAATTCCCGAAACATAGCACAGTATTGCAACTTTATCGATTTCGCAAATCGACAAACATAAGATTTCGCATATCGGAGATTATACCATATATCACATATATGAATTTTTAACCCTTCAGCTCTTTGCAACTTTACACTCGTCACACTTCGCAATATCAAGCTCATCACTGTTCGCGATTCCAACCCACATCGAAAACTCTACTTCTCATCGCAAATCGGAATTTCATAAATTTAAATATCCATTTTTAACTATTATATCATATTGCATGCGATGTGCGATATGCACATGAATCCTTCCACTGACACGTGTCCTCGTCGCAAATTTCCCAATTTATCTTGCGAAGTAATCTGGGTCGTCGATCTTCGCTCTGGAATTTGCGAATTAATCTGCACCATTCATGGTTCTCCTTCCATAAACCTTCTTAAGGGTTTGGGGAAAAATTAACATTTTTTGTCTTAGTTGACTGTCGCCTTACTATAACTTCATCTCTATATCCATGCATTAACTCAAATTAGCTTCACTATCAACCAATTTCTCTAGAACTCGAATCACATAGTAATTCCTTTTCACCCAGGTTCTTCTACAGTAATTCATTTTCACATAGAAAAAGACTTATACACCCATCATAATTCATGCAATGATAATTTTTACACAAAAATCATATTTTCTCAATTACGGATCACTCAACTCGTAAGAGAGACAAAAACACAGTCCTAATGAACTCAATTTCTCATTAATCAAATAAATTGGGCATATACAATAAAAACATGTTTACATTTTGTCTTTGGCCTGATGCGGCTTTACATAGCCCTTTTTCTCTTCAACAAAACCCTCTCTGTTCTCAGCTCTCCCCTCTTTACTCTACTTTTCTAAGAATATATATTAATGCCTCAAGGCTTAAAAATATATACAAAAAGTTTTTTCAACAAATTCTGGTTTAGATCCTCAATATTCTAAACTAAATCCTAAGAATCCTCTAAATCCACAAAATCATCAACTAATTCCTAAGTCTAGCATTCACAGTCCCTTTGAAATCTTAATTAGCCTAAATCTCTCACGTTCTCATACATTCGAGAATATTTACAAATATGCCTCACAATATTTAATTAAATCCTATTCTAAATGTCTCACATAAAATCACTCAAAACATTGAGAATTACATTAATTAAATACTTAGGGAACCAACTCCCTTGAAAACACAAGAACCCCTAGATTCTACTAAATGTATAAAATTTGGAACCATGATGCTCCTGCATAAAATTATTTCATAAGACCTCCACCATATGAAATAGCATAATTTTATCTTTCCAATGACCTATTACTCAGCCCGAAACTCCAAGTAGTTTGAGAGTTATTGAATTTTTAAATTAATACATAATTTCTTGTCTTGGAGCCGACCTGTTCCATCCTACCTAAGTCGGCATGCATGTTCAACGCTTGAACTACTATATATAAGTGATCCAGTTTCATTTCTTGATCATCAGTTCGATCACACCAAAAAACAACGAGCTACAGGTTCACATCTCGTGAAATTTCAGGAAGAAGACATAGAATTCGGTCAACAATTTCAAAGATACCTACAGGAGACCAAGGAGCAAGAAAAAATTGTTTTGGGAAAATTCTTTTGAGATAGACTTGTTTCAAGGGTCGTATTTCTTGTAGGCTTCCGTCATTACAATGGATACCTTGTTGTGAATACCCTCAAATATGGTGCTCTTATGGCTCAAACCTTCAATACTACACCTCGGATACACTGTAATAGGTTTGAACCTGCCACATAATCGAATCTGTTTATGGATTGGTGCAACCTGGAATAGACTTCCTGTGGCATAGATTACATTCAAACTAGAGCTATATTTCTCTAGGATCGGATTGTGGTGTGTTCTCTAGGCTTGGACTGTGGTGTAGAAATTCATATTCTTAACTATGATGAAATGTGTTCAGACTGTGGTAAATTTTTCTCGAACTAAGTAAAATGCTCAGACTATTGTCTCCTATTCTCAGACTGTGGCAGCATCACATTGTTAAACTTGTGAAGGACTCCTTTGTGAATTTGTTCCTTGAACAGTGCCATTTTTGTAAAATAGTATTCCCTCTTGGACAGTGACATAGTTAGATTACAGAATCTCCTCGTGAACTAAGATTGCAATAGTGAAGTCAAATGGTGGACAATGTATAGTGAAGATATAGTGTAGTCAAAATCACGAAGTTTTGGAGCTGATTGTACGGTGAAGAATATGTCAAGGACATTCAAGTAAGTATTATTCTCATTCTCTACCAAAAGAAGATAAGAGGGATTGGTGTCCTTGGGGTAGGAGCCCCTAAACACAAGGTTGGTGCCTTGGAGAAGATAGGGTCGAAGCCCTAGATATCGGAGCCTCATTAAGTCCAAATTGGTGCTTGGAAATCATTGTACTAGTTTATCTGTAAAAGGATCATTATCCTTCCTTCTATAATAAATTATACATTTCTCTATTTTTTGTGTAGAATCTAACTGGTTATAATAAAAATTGAAAATAAATATTGATTCACCCCCATGTCAGTATTTTCAACAATTGGAATCAAAGCCAACTTCTTTATTGTCATCCTGATAGTGGGAATAATGATTCTTAGACATAATGAAGAACATAGAAGCGACAGGGAAGCTGCCTATGTTCGATGGAACAAATTTTGGTTTTTGGAATAAGGGAATGTCCTACTATTTAATGTCCCTTGGTACTGAAGTGTGGCATTTTTTTTTTGAATGGGTACAAAGATCCCTCCACTCTTCCAACTGATCCAGAAGAAAGAAAATCCTACATTGCTAATTCCAAAGCTCTAAATTCAATCTCTAGTGGAATCTCTGATTCTGAATTCACAAAATTCTTGAATTGTGACTCGGTCAAAGAAGTATGGGATAAGTTGATTGCCCTATATGATGAGGACTCCAAAGTTAAGAAGACAAAGCTTCAAACTCATAGAAGTAAATTCAAAAGTCTAAAAATGGATGACGAAGAAGATATTTCATCATACTTTCTTAGAGTAGCTGGAATGGTTGACTCTCTTAGAGGGTTAGGAGAAAATGTTGAAGAAAGCACTATTGTTAGAAAAATCCTGAGATCTCTTCCTGACAGATTTGACTACAAAGTAAGTGCCATAGAAGAAATTAAGTACCTAGATACTCTCAAGATGGATGAACTTCATGGAATTTTCATTGCCTATGAGATGAGGAAATAAATTCCAAATTCCAAAGAAGCAGCATTCAAAGCCTCAAAATCAACAAAAAGAGGAAAAGGATGGAATAACAACAGTGATGACTCTGATGTTGAAATCAAATTATCTCAATTTGTACGAATAATAAAGAAGGGAACTAAACTAAAAGGTAAGTACCCTCTTATTTGTTTCAAATGTGGAAGAATAGGTCATTATGCTGCAAAATTTCCTCATAAACATGATAGTGATGATGAAGATAAATTTTTAGTCTTCAAGAAGAAATCAATTAGAAATATCCCTCATCACAAAGAAAGTGATGATGAATCAGATGAGGAAAATGATTATGTTGGAAGCAAAGAAGTGTTATTCATGGCATTCACAAATGATGATGATTCAGAACTGGAAGACGAAGGAAATGTGGATAAATTACTAATAAGTGTCATTGAAGAAAATGAGAATTTACGAAAGAATATCATTTCTCTCAAAGTAGAAAAGGAGGAAGCAAAAATAAGGGAAGACTTCTTGAACAATAAGCTAAAAGAGAAGGAAGATATATGTGAAAAACATGAAGCTGAAATAGTATCTCTAAGAAAGGAATTGGATCAAATCAAAAGGATTTGGAAAATCTCTCAAGCACTTGAAAACATTCTTAATACTCAAAAACCTCAATATGACAAATTTGGAATTGGTTTCAAAGGAGAATCATCGAGTACAAATAATAATGTGAGTTATGCTGACATACTTTCTTGCCATCCAAAAGAAGAAAAATCATCTCTCCAACAAAAAAAGGCCCATCTCAAAACCAAGAATTGAAGGAAGATAAACTCCAAGGAAGAATGTTGATTCAAGTTATGGCTATTACAACAGGTACCAAACTATCTTTCTTGGGTATTGTTAATATTGTAAAAACTTTGGTCATCAAGCTAAGCATTGCAAGGCTCATAAGAATGAAGCACCAAGCATGAAAGATCAAACAAACAAACTATGTGGTCCTAAAGAGCAAGGAAAAATAAAAACTTACAATTCTTTTGATCCTTTGGCTAAGTTTGATTTGACTTTCTCATCATGTAAAAATTATGATCATAATGAACAAAATTTCCCTCTCAAAAGAGAGGAAGCTAAAAGCGTAAATTTCAAAATAGATAAATTTGACCTAGATCTATGTGCGCATGGTGAAGAAAATCATTGGTTCGTGGATAGTGGATGCTCAAGACATATGACAAGTGACCAAAATAAGTTTTTCTCATTGAACAAGAAAAATGCCAAATGTATGCTTTGGAAATGGATCTGCTAAAATCAATGGAAAAGGAACTACTACCCTCGTCAATGGACAAGGAAAGGCTCAAAATACTTTGCTGGTAGAAGGGCTTAAACACAATTTTTGGATAGAATTGTGAATTACGGATAAAACACGCTTCCCTAGATAGGTGCTAATCTAGAACAACAGGTTAAAGACTATACGACTACTTTTCCTAACTAAGAATAGACACACAGAATGGATTAGATGCTTACTTGGAATCCAAGTGCTTCCAAATGATTCCTTCTGTCGCTTCCATTGTAGCTTCAAATTCCAGCCGGCTGTGCAAAATATTTCCTGCAAGAATGAACACTAAACAATAGAATATAGCAATAATACAGATGTCTATTCAAGTTACTTTTCTAAATCAGTAAAGCATAAACCATATACATCAACTAAGATCTTGCAATATGGAAAATCAAAGCTAATACAGATGCATATAGGGAAATTTAAGTTGTATTCTTTATTAATGATAGAAGGGGAGGTTACAACCAAATGACTGATTTAGTGTCACCATCTCCAGCAGCATCCCAACCTCATCACAATGCAGATATCTCTAGAAAAATTTCACTCAAATCAATCTCCTCAATGAAAAATCCACCAGCATTTCTCTACACAAATTCTTCCTTATCAAACACTAAGATTTGTGCTCAAATTATAGAGAGGTTGAGGTAGTTTTACAATCAGTGACATTCCAATAATAGGGAATACATGTTCCCAATCTTGTATATGTCAAATGGACACATGGATTCGAAGTTTGACACATATGACCTCTTCTAGAAGGAATTGGCCAAGTGGAGATTCCGGAACAATGAGAATTTCGCTCCCAATGTGACCAACACACACATAGATGTCGGGAAGTTATTTGTAGAGTAGCCTTGCATGGGGCAACCTGCATATGCAACGCACTTAGTCCCTTTAGAGGCAGCATTGGTGAGCTCTCATATGATATATTATAAACTTCAAACTTTGGAAACATTTGCAGATGAAAGTCCTTGATTGATTTGTCTTGTTCTTTGTCTTAGGGCATGTAGCAATTGAAATGTTAGGGGATGATAGACCCTATACATTGGTTCTAGAGATGATTCCCAGTTAACCAGGTCATTGGGAATGATGCCCAAATTGACCTATAACAATTTCCCCCTAAAGCATGAAGTCAGAATAATAATAACAACATTTTGATTGATATGCTTTACACTGTGATGGGCTGGGGATAAAGCGAAGTGGCGACCTGCATCAATATTACAATACATTACATCACGATATATCCTTTTTTATCATAATTGTTGAGGGTAGGCATTCCCATGTTCAGCACATAAACAATCTAATAACATGTACAAAATTCATAAATTCGTCGACATTGGAATGTTGCCCAATGCATACATGCCTACAGATATAGGCCCATGTTCGGATGACGATCTGTATGTAAGGTCACCGTACAAATGTTGTGTACAAAAATCCTAAAATCGCAGCCCAGATGGCTAAAACTGGATCTGGGGTCTTCTTATCTCATTCACTCAATCATTCAGGTACAAGTCTAGCCATGCAAATATATGATTTGTCGTTGAACATGGAAAGACATCATTTGATTACTAGCCAATGATGTGAGCTATTAACAAATGCGAGAGAACCACCATTTATGTCAATGGCCCTCAAGGCACTGCAGTACATTTCGTAAGGCATGAATAGATTATTTGATGTCGAATGCTAAACAAAATCTTTCGGTCAAAAGTCTAGAAGCGAGGATGTTGTTGATGCTGTAACAAGCCTCATGGTACTAGAATCTGATGTTTCTAAGTGAACTTCTTGGATAATGATTTGTTGTCGACAAGAAGTCACCTTATTGCGAAACGGGAGTTACTGATTTCAGAGACAAGGGTATGAATTGATATAGCAATTTTCAGGGATGACGGTTATGAGAATAAAATTTTATGAGTATTGCAGAAGGATGATTTTATTCACTGGATGACTTCTCTTGAACATATCGGCGACACTATGATGAGTTGGCAGCATTGACCAAAAACCAAAGTGAAGGTATGATGAACCATAGGTATGAATGAACCGTCAAGATGATTACCCAACCCAAACAGTCACGGACATGGAGTGAAGGAAGTGTCATGTTCAAGAGCGACTTGCTACCATAAAGAATTTTGCTCACTTTTCCCAAATTTTCCCTGCTCATTTGTCGACCAGTACCTCTTTATTTTTTAACAAGCTTGAGGAGGATAACATTTTCTTGATGTATAATTCAACCCTTCGGGCGAATAATGTATCGCTATTTAATTATTTAACGATTCTAGCGATGAATGAAACTCGATTATTGGCATGATCGACAAGCCCATCGCTATTTTATGTTTTAACGAGCTTAACGACAGTGATAGCCCGGTCCTTTTTCATATTTAGTGAGTTTTAAAAAGAGGACGAAAGAAAACTCCATAAGTATTTTTTTGTAAATTTGTCACTCAAATCCGAAAAAGTGAAATAATATCTGAGAGAACCTCTTTGGTCATGTTTAACCAAGGTATTACTTTTTCGTAAATAATCTATCTTAGGCTGGAAAAGGGTTAAACTTATACTAAGTAAATATCAATTCATTTACTTTTACAAGCTCGAAAAGAAAAGTGCTCGGCAATATTTTCACATTATCGGAGTCTGAAAAGAGCTGAAAGAAGACTCTAGGGGTTCCTTTTTCGTTGTTATCGAAGCTCGAAAAAGAGATAAAAGTGCACTTCAAATCCTTTTTCGTTTTTAACAAAGCTCGAAAAATAAGGATAAAAAGTATGCTTTGTGGTCAAGTCATTCTTTGAAATAAATCTACATGACTAATATGTTCATCAGTTGCATATCGTGTTCAGAACAACACCAAATGGATTAAAAATATCGGTTTCATGATAAAAACATAATAAAACTATAGTCATATCAATAAATTTAACTTGCAAGTAATTAAATTACTATTAAAAGTAGTTTCACTATTCATTTTTACCATTCTATAGTTACCATTTACGTTTTGGAGCTCTAAACCTGATTTTTCCCCCGAACTTCAGCTGATGATTGTGATCGTTTTTGTCAACGGTTTTCATTGCCATTTGATCCAGGTTAGTGACATGAACCTCCTCTTTCCTTTAGTATTCATTTCATTTCCAATTTCTGCAATTTTTTATGGTTTTAAGGCCCTAGGGTAAATTCTGCCCAAAAATAGGGCAACACACCCCTAAATGTCGAAACTTGCGTTGCATAGCAGGTACAGTGAAGGCTACTTGCATATGCAAAGCACTGTCTCTTGTAAGGGAGTGTGTTGGGCGCAATCTAAGTTTTTTATTTTCACATTATGACCAAAATTTTCCTAGTTTTTTGCAATGAATGGAATCTAATGGATCTTATGGTTTTATTTCAGGTTTCCATCGGATTAAAATGACAATTACATGGAGGGAAAGAGAACATGAAGAACAGGATATGATTGCCTTAAATGATCCAGGTACAATAAGAGCCCTAAGAGATTGTGGCTTACTTAAGTACTTCAAATTTCTGGGATGAGGAAACAAATATAAATTTTGGAGTTCTTAGTTTGAGCATGGGACCCAGCTATCGAGGCATTTCATATTAAGAACCAAGTGGTTCCTATAATAGTCGAGGATGTGTACTTTCTCATAGGTTTGTTGAGGAGAGGCTTGCTCATTTCGCTCTCAGGGTCTATTGTTGGAGGAGAGACAGTGAGAGATTTTTTTTGCAACATTTTTATCCAGGGTCAAAGCCAAGCAAAGATGGAATGATAAAAATCCGAGATGTTAGAGATTTTCCCTTGAGAACTATATTTTTCACGATCGCAAAACTTGTCGGCACCATTACACTACATGTTGGGAATAGATCGTATATGCAGTATGCGCTAGAGTGTATGGAGCAAATAGCCTTCAACTGGTCTAAAGTTGTTATATCTTAGATAAAGGAACAATTGAATAAAGCAAAGGGAAGAAGGAAGAATAATTTTGGTTATGGTTCTATCCTTATATCCTTCACCTAAGAACGGATTCCACTGATGCAGCCACAACATGTGACACTGGATATAGCTAGTCCTAGAGATCCTCGGATGTAGAGATGGGTAGAACTCATGAGTCGGCATGCAATCCAATCTACTATTGTGTTCTCTACTACATTATTTGCCTGGTTCCGGCGACAGATCGTCGTCATCGATGAGTATTCATACGCAGGCGTCGATTTCCGAGGGGATACAGATTTAGCATTACCAGAAGGCACTCAGTGGTGTGCAATAGGTAAGAATTTTTTGACCATGTTTTTTATTTTCCTAAGGTTTATACAATGTTTTTGTATTTTTATGTTTTCCTAAGACTAAACTAAATTTTTGATGTAATGCAGATGTTGTTCATGTTCAACCAGTAGTGGAACTGGAGTGCGAAACAGATGTGCCAGCAGAGAGGTTTTTCGGGAGAGCAGTCCTTCAGGACCTTGATATGGTTGAGACTCTGACTGAGCTTCAGTAGCACATAGAGGGTTTGACCTTCGGGATTCCGATTGCCGGATCGAAGAGCTTCCTATTCGACTGCAGCGACACACTATTCGAGTTCCTAACCACTGGATGCGGTTACTTCGTAGGATAGCTAGATCTATAGCATGTTACCACGAGCACCACTAGTTTACTTGTGACATTTTGCATACATTTTGAGGTCATATGACCAATGTGTCTTGGGCACAAATTTTGTAAAACCTATAACTATCTATCTATATGATTTCAGTGTTTTCCTATGTTTAGTGTGCAATCCTATTCAATGATGTAAATTTTTTCTTTACATATGTTGCAAATGTCTGACTAAAACTTGATTAGCTAATGAATCAGTCAATGTGTTCAAATTTTCGGAAATGTGTTGATATTATAAAATCAAAGTGTCTTTCCAAAGGTCAAACTCTAAGGAACAATCTATGCAATGTTAGGTCAATTTGGGCATCATTCCCAATGACCTGGTTAACTGGGCATCATCTCTAGAACCAATGTATAGGGTCTATCATCCCCTAATATTTCAGTTGCTACATGGCCTAAGACAAAGAACAAGACAAATCAATCAAGGACTCTCATCTGCAAAGCTTTCCAAAGTTTGAAGTTTATAATATATCATATGAGAGCTCACCAACGCTGCCTCTAAAGGGACTAACTGTGTTGCATATGTAGGAAGCCCATGCAAGGCTGCTCTACAAAGCACTTCCCGACATCTATGGGTGCGTTGGTCACATTGGGAGCGAAATTCTCATTGTTTTGGAATCTCCACTTGGCCAGGGCCTTCTAGAAGAGTTCACTTGTGTCAAACTTCGAATCCATGTGTCCATTTGACATCTACAAGATTGGTAACATGTCTTGCCTATTATTGGAAAGTCATTGATTGTAAAACTACCTCAGCCTCTCTATAAATTGAGCACAGATCTTAGTGTTTGATAAGGAAGAATTTGTGTAGAGAAATGTTGGTGGATTTTTCATTGAGGAGATTGATTTGAGTGACAGTTTTCTATAGATATCTTCATTGTGATGAGGTTGGGATGCTGCTGGAGATGGTGACACTAAATCAGTCATTTTGTTGTAACCTCCCCTTCGATCATTTATAAATAATACAGCATACTTTTCCCTATATGCATCTGTATTAGCTTTGGAAGCTCATCATTCGATTATGATGATCGACAAGCCCATCGCTATCTTATGTTTTAACGAGCTTAACGACAGTGATAGCCCTGTCCTTTTTCATATTTAGATATTTTGAAAAAGAGGATGAAAGAAAAGTCCATAAGCACTTTTTCATAAATTTGTCACTCAGATCCGAAAAAAGTGTAAAATAATATTTGAGAGAACCTCTTTGGTCATGTTTAACCAAGGTATTCCTTTTTCGTAAACAATCTATCTCAGTCTGGAAAAGGGTTAAACTTATACTGAGTAGATATCAATTCATTTACTTTTACGAGTTTGAAAAGACAAGTGCTCGGAAATCTTTTCACATTATCGGAGTCTGAAAAGAGCTGAAAGAAGACTCCAGGGGTTCCTTTTCGTTGTTATCGAAGCTCGAAAAAGAGATAAAAGTGCGCTTCAAATCCTTTTTCGTTTTTAACAAAGCTAAGCATGCTTTGTGGTCAATTCATTCTTTGAAATAAATCTGCATGACTAATATGTTCATCAGTTGTATATCCTGTTCAGGATAACACCAATTGGATTAAAAATACTTGTTTCATGATATAAACATAATAAAACTATAGTCATAGCAATAAATTTAACTTGCAAGTAATTAAATGACTATTAAAAGTAGTTTCACTATTCATTTTTACCATTCTATAGTTACTAATTGCGTTTTGGAGCTCTGAAAATGTTTTTGCCCCCGAACTTCAGCTGTTGATTGTGATCGTTTCTGTGGATGGTTTTCATTGTCGTTTGATCCAAGTTAGTGACATGAACCTCCTCTTTCCTTTAGTATTCATTTCATTTCCAATTTCTGCAATTTTTTATGGTTTTAAGGCCCCTAGGGTAAATTCTTCCCAAAAAAAGGGCAACGCACCCCTAAATGTCGAAACTTGTGTTTCATAGTAGGTACAGTGAAGGGTGCTTGCATATGCAAAGCACTGTCTCTTGTAAGGGAGTGCGCTGGGTGCAATCTAAGTTTTTTATTTTCACATTATACCCAAATTTTGCCTTGTTTTTTGCAATGAATGGAATCTAATGGATCTTATGATTGTATTTCAGGTTTCCATCGGATTAAAATGACGATTACATGGAGGGAAAGAGAACATGAAGAACAGGATATGATTGCCTTAAATGATCCAGGTACAGTAAGAGCCCTAAGAGATTGTGGACTACTTAAGTACTTCAAATTGTCTGGGATGAGGCAAAAAATAGAAATTTTGGAGTTCTTAGTTTGAGCATGGGACCTGGCTATCAAGGCATTTCATATTAAGAACCAGTTGGTTCCTATAACAGTCTAAGATGTGTACTTTCTCATAGGTTTGTCGAGGAGAGGCTTGCCCATTTCACTCTCAGGGTCTATTGTTGGAGGAGAGACAGTGAGAGATTATGTTTTGAAATATTGTTATCTAGGGCCAGAGCCAAGTAAATATGGAAAGATAAGCATCCGAGATGTTAGATATTTTCCCTTGAGAACTATCCTTTTCATGATCACAAAACTTTCCGACACCGTTACACTACATGTAGCGAATAGATCGTATATACAGTATGCGCTAGAGTGTATGGAGCCAACAGTTTTCAACTAGTCTGAAGTTGTTCTATCTTAGATAAAGGAACAACTAAATAAAGAAAAGGGATGAAGGAAGAATAATTTCAGTTATGGTTCTATCCTTATATCCTTCACCTTGGAATGGATTCCACTGATGCAGCCACAACATGTGCCACTGGATATAGCTAGTCCTAGAGATCCTCGAATGTAGAGATGGGTAGAACTCATGAGTCGGCATGCAATCCAATCTACTATTGTGTTTTCTACTACATTATTTGCCTGGTTCCAGCGATAGATCGTCGTCATCGATGAGTATTCATACACAGGCGTCGATTTCCGAGGGGATACAGATTTAGCATTACCAGAAGGCACTCAGTGGTGTGCAATAGGTAAGAATTTTTTGACCATGTTTTTTATTTTCCTAAGGTTTATACAATGTTTTTGTATTTTTATGTTTTCCTAAGACTAAACTAAATTTTTGATGTAATGAAGATGTTGTTCATGTTCAACCAGTAGTGGAACTGGAGTGCGAAACAGATGTGCCAACAGAGAGGTTTTTCGGGAGAGCAGTCCTTCAGGACCTTGATATGGTTGAGACTCTGACTGAGCTTCAGTAGCACATAGAGGGTTTGACCTTCGGGATTCTGGATTGCCGGATCGAAGAGCTTCCTATTCGACTGCAGCGACACACTATTCGAGTTCCTAACCACTGGATGCGGTTACTTTGTAGGATAGCTATATCTATAGCATGTTACCACGAGCACCACTAGTTTACTTGTGACATTTTGCATACATTTTGAGGTCAGATGACCAATGTGTCTTGGGCACAAATTTTATAAAACCTATAACTATCTATCTATATGATTTTAGTGTTTTCATATGTTTATTGTGCAATCATATTCAATGATGTGAATGTTTTCTTTATGTATGTTGCAAATGTCCGTCTAAAACTTGATTAGCTAATGAATCAGTCAATGTGTTCAAATTTCTGGAAATGTGTTGATATTGTATAAAATCAAAGTGTCTTTCCAAAACTCGAACTCTAAGGAACAATCTATGCGATGTTGGATTTCTAATAGTATAAACACCAATAAGTTGTAATACCACAAGTTGTGAGTCCAACCTTATGACGATAAGGTTAATACCAAATGAAATTGCATCAGAGAGAAGTTCGATCAACTCGCTATACTCAGCAATATTATTCGTCGATCTACCAATACAAATCCCTTGAAAACTCACTAACTCGTCGTTCGGATTGAAAATGGCCCACATTGCAGAGGATAGATTCTGCATACTACGACTTGCACCATCAGTATATCCAACAAAGGGTTTCGAAGATTCAGACATTTGCGATGAAATGTAAAGCAGATTACTAACGTCAAGAAAAATCTAAAAACAAATTAATATAGTGAATGCAAATCAACAGCATATATATACAATATAATACAAAAAATTACTACGCTCATGATTAAGCATAGTAACGTTTCAAATAAAACCCATTTCTAGGTTGTTACAACGGAATTCCATCGTAATCAACCAACTCATAGGCGCCCTTAGCAAGAACTCTTTTGAAAATATAGGGGCCATGCCATAATGGGTCAAACTTTCTTGTACTATTACATCAGCTTCTTGATATTAAATAAGGACCAATTCACCCTATGAGAAAATGTGAGGCTGGACATTTTTGTTGTATTGCGCCTTTATACGTCTCTTGTGTGCTTCGTTGGCCAATTGGGCTTCACGACGTGTTTCATCAAGATGGATGAGGTTAAGGAGATGCACTTCTTCTTCTGAGGTGTCAGGTAACAAGTCAGGTAACATGTCAATCGCGAGTTTCAACGACGGTTTTTCACATTGGATTGGTAAGATAGATTCTATACCATACACCAAATGAAAAGGAGTAAAGCCAGTTGTGTTTCTCACCTAGGTTTGATACGCCCACAAGGCAGAGTACAAGATCTGTTGATTATATCGCTCACCCTTTAAATTTTTGAGAAAGATCATAAGGGCAGACTACCCGAATGCATTTAATGGCTAAGGTTCGAAAGATTGTGAAGGGGAAATATGATTATTCGAGCCATATATCAAAAAGGGACAAGCACACTTTGAAATAAAGCGGAAGTATGTCCAAGATTTAGACCGAAGTAGCGAAGGTTTGAAAGGCACAAAGAAATAAATATAAGGCGGGGCCCACGTATACTCTATACACACAGAGAAAGGAGTTTACAAGCACAATTCTGGGGCGGTCACAGATGAGAGGGACACAGACGAGAGGGATAAGGCGGAGCCTTCCCCCCCCAGAATCCTAATGACGTGTCAAGGAGCATGACACGAGGCGAGCGCTTTATGGAGAAAATGGCACGGGCTTTAGAGCTGTTACGGAAATCACCTTACGTCCTTAGTGGGTCGAGTCCTAAGGTATAGCTGTTACCATGATCTAACGGTAAGGTAAGTCTTAGGACAGCCAGTACCAAGACCAGTACCGGTATTTAACCGGACACGCGGTATTCACCTACCAAGATTCTAACACCCAATCCCTTTATGGTGTGTGTCTCACAGTCAGCGTCCTTATGACGTCAACCCTACTCGTTTTACCCCGCCATCTTTTCCCAAGCTACCTCGGGCTTGTATAACTGTGTTCCATGTTTTACTGTGGTAAAATGCTCTTGGTTCTCGAATCCTGTATGAGAAAAAGTGAGCGCCCAGTACCAGGTCTGCCCAGTCGTCGTCAGTACCCCTGCATCACTTTCCCAAGCAATTTTCTACTTCGCAGGTATTCCATCCCTTTCATTCCATCTAGTTTCCTTTTGATTGTGTTTTTAGTTTGTATGATGATCATGGGTAAAGTCACCACCAAGAAATCAGAGCCTGAAACTTCCCAAGACCGTGAGTCCAGGGCTGTCCCTGGGCCTGAACCGTTAACAGACTTGCAAGCCGACATTCGTGACCCGCAATACCCATTTCCCATTAGCAGCGTCAAGCCTGAGCTGTTTAGAAAACATGTGGAAAATAAAGATAGGTTCTGTGTCGTTTTGTCTGGTCTGTATCATCAAATAACCCCCCCAGTATACCCAGTGGTCGAATTCATATGTTGGCTCCAGGACGCTTACGATGAACGTTGGGCCATGTTCCTCTCAGCTCAGGGGAACAAAATATTCACTGTTTCTCCCGAAACCATTAGAAAAGCCCTTTGTTTTCCTACATGTTCAAGCTATGATAGTTTTAATGAAATAACACAGTCTCATCAATTTTCAAAACTGCCATGGAGACAGCAGAGCAATTTCATCACTGCCATAACCGACTCCCATTTCACAACTCTTCCCACCGCAGATTCAGTACCCCTGACCTTATTCAAGGAAGACGTCCAACCTATCCTTGCTATTATTGTGGGTCTCCTGGGTGTGGAAGGTTTTGGGAGAGCCTTGAAAGAATGCATATCTTTTCTGTGGTTAATGTCTCAACCTAGGGTCGTTTTAGATATACTTGGTTTTCTGGCCTCCACCATTCAAACTCAGTTCTAGGAGCTCTCAGACTCGGGTCATTTTAGTTTTTGTTCCATGGTCTTTTATATTTTCCTCTTTCAGCATGCTGATAAATTTGAGGGTTTGGGTTTAGATAAGGTTTATAAGATAAATTCTCAGCCAAGACCAATTTTTGACTGGAGTCCCGCAACGCATCAGTTGGCAAATGGGGTGGGTTAATCAAGTTTCCTGAATGATTTCATGCCCATAGCTTATACTATTATACATGACTCTCCTCTGCCTAGGGTTTTTCCTGAACTAAGGAAATGGTTACAGTACAGTGAAGCTCAAATCACTGGGGACTGGTATTTTTTTTACAATTACACTGAAATCAGGGTTTATGGAGCCAAAGTCTCTCCCTATCAATTGCCAGTTTTTCCTTCCCGACGGATTTACGCTTTGGAATACCTTCGTCAAACCTTAAAAGCTGACCAACTTCATTTCCTCCCTACAAAAAAGGGGTTTATTCTCAAACTTCCCACAACCATTGGCCCTTTCATTGTTAATTCAAGGCACGCCCTTCCCGTGGTGGAAAATCTACTGCAAGGCATGGATTTGAGGCAAGGGAAATCTTGCCCCTATGATCTGAAGGGAATCATTTCTAACAGAAGGAAGAAGAATAAATCAACCCCTTATATTCATGAAACAAGGCCTTTCATCGAGTGGCAAGCTAACCTTGAAAACTGGCCTTTTCTTTCGCAGATGGAGACTGATTCATCTGTGACGGGGGAGAAAGCAGATACCACTTCAACCAGAGAAGCATCTGAGAAATAGGTGGAGGAGGTAGGTGCATCAGAAGAGGGTTCTCCCCCTTTAAAAAGGAAAAAAACAGGGACCAGTTGCTCCAGGATGAAATACCTTATGGGAAACCAGACAGGAGTAAAGCAGGAATCAAGGTGCTACAGGACAGTACTGCCTCTTCTGACTTCTCAGAAGCTTCATAAGCCATCGTAGCCAGCAGTTCTCAGGGAGCAAGTGAGGGTAGGACAAGGAACAGAACGATCAGAGATAAACACTGGTCCGAGCTTGAAGGGTGTGTTGACAAATACCAAACCAGGTTTTCATCTGAAATAGATTTGGATAAAGAACAGCTAGTATTGGCTATGACTGAAGACATTTTGAACCCAAAGGCTGGTACCACCAGCTACAGGGCATTGGAGATAGCAATCGATATATCACAAGTTCCAACAATCGACAAATTCAATTTATTTCAGTGCTTCGGTGACATGTTCAAAGATGAAGTAATACGGCTCTCCATTACTCTCAGAAAACTACAGAGTAAACATAACCAAGTACTGGAGAATTTCAAAAAGGAGAATATCAATCACGCGCACTCGCGAACAACATACACAGACTCTAGGAGGTGATAAAAGGGAAAGAAAAAGGTATAGCAGACCCCCAGAGTCATCTTATCGAGGAGTTGCAGAAGCAGGTCGCAGCCTTAAAACTTAAGGTAAATATACTGGGCTCTCATCATGTGCAAACAGCTGAGCTAGTCCAAGCAGAAAAATACAAGGCAAGCTTGGTCAATTATCTTGCAAAGGAGAGGGAGTAGAAAGAAAAGATTTTGGAAGAAATGGCCATTCTACAAGGAAATGTGAACGAATTACAGATAACCTAGGACACTCATGTATGCGCTCCACCCGCCCCAGAAGAGAATATTTCTCTTTCTGAGTAGTTGACCACCGCACTGGCCACAATCAAAGCAGTGGGAAAATAGGTCTCAATAGTGCGTCAAAGGATCAGTGAGCTTGAAGCCCTCCTTTCCGAGAATGCCAAGAAGATTAACGTTATGCAGAAAGAAATTGAGGAAGGGAAACAGGAAAAGGCGCAGCACGAAAAAACCATCCATGAGCTCACAAGTCGCATGAAAGGAAATATTACCCTCCTGGATGCCAAGCGATTGATCTGGGCTGAGATCATCACAGAGGTGAAAAAGCGTTGGGCATTTTTAAATATTGTCGAGGAAATGAAGTTAGTTGTGTGCATTTTCAGAAGAAAGCTTCACGAAGGAAATACCGATGCATCCAACAGAATTCAAAGCGCAAAAAGGTATATCTCTTTCTTAAAAGAACTAAAACCAGAGGATGTGGTAAAGCAGGGTATCAAGAGTAGGTTCAAGGAAGCCGCGGAGTGTCAAAAGGTAATAGAAAAAGAGTTTTCTCATAGTATGGCCTTGAATGTCTTAGAGAAAGTGGTGGCCAGTTTAGAACGGTTTGAGGTGGATTGGGCTGAGATAACACTTGCGGGATTCCCATCATGCTGGGAGCCCACCAATGCAGTCTTACAGCCATTACCAGTGTATGAGGCCCGTATGAAAGAGGTAATGAATCAAACCAACATACCCTCTGAGAAATCTACTCGACTCAAACCTGAGACCATAGTTTTTGTCCTCGGTAAAGAGTTTGCACTCCTGCACCAAGTGAAACATAAAATTCATGTCGATGAAAACTATGATGAACTTACGGAAGCTTACATCAGAGTAGAAGGTTTCACAGCGATGCCTAAACCTGCAGTAGACACCTGGCAGAGGTGCGCAAATTATGCCAGCCTGTTAGCCAGCTCTTCCGCAAACGTCCCGCCGCCTGCTTCAGCCACTGCTTCGACCCCTTCTCACCAGTGAAGATTGTTAACTCATGATTCGGCCCTCGTGGCATTTAGTTTTTACTTTTATTTTTACTTTCAAATTCCGAGTGAAATTCACATTCCACTCTTTCATTTACTTTCTATTAGAATAGTTTTAATATTTTGTTTTGAAATGGCCATGAGCCCAATTGTAAATGATGAGAAGCGTTCTACCTCATCGTGAATTTTGTTGTTTTGATTAGGAATTTAAAATGCTCACTAGCACGCGGAGAAGATATTTTCCCAAAATATCTTCCCGCGTATGTTCTTGTAATTCTATAAAAGCAGTAAACTGAGACAAAAAAAAGGTTCCAGATTTTCAGAAGAACAGACTAAGAAAGAACTCTGTATGCATTTTGTTGAGATTTTGATATAAAAGTTGAAGAGCCCATTGGGTTTCAGTGATAAGGAGTTTCGTCTCTATTGGGGATTCTGATCTGAATACTTCACAGTCTGTAAATCTCTCTCTTGTGTTTTATAGTTTAAATGTTCATCTCATTTATGTCCACATTTCCTATATCTTTGTTCTGGAATGCGAGCGCTCACGTGTTTTTGGTATGAATTTATCATTGTTGATACTCATACTAACTCATGTCTAGCACTTTAAATATGGCTCAGCCATGATATGTTGTTTCATCTTTCAATTCTACCATAATTCTTCCGGTATTAGCAGCAATGAAATGTTACCTTTAAAGTTATTCTCATGTATGGATTCTTGTCACTACATAAGCCCAATACATGTTGATATTCATTTCTAGATGTCATTTCTGTTACAGTTAGTATCCTTTCCATTTTCTTCCACAGTTATCACCATCTAATTATTTACCTCTGTGAACCACTTTAGAATCCAGCCCCCTTTACAGAAATTTGTCTTAAAATTTTCGAATACGTTTTTATCAAATTTCACACTCTGCCGCTATAATATTACTTTTTCTATGCTGAATTTTTGAGAGTCTTGGTTCCATTTTAACCAAACCTTCCTGTTTAATATATGATAGGTAGGAGAGCCCCTTTCTTGACAACCTTTACAAGTTTAAATTTATGCTCCTTGCTAATTAAGATGTCCTAGGCACTGGTCTTTTTACAACTCAAGGCTGTCTCTAGGAGTTACAACAAGATCAAATGCCAGTTTCTCTTATGAACTCCTATCATTTGTTGAGCCATACATTTAAGAATTTTGTTGATAGCCTCAACTTTTCCATTTGATTGTGGATAATAAGGAGTAGAATTATAATGTGACAATCCTAACTTGGCAGTCAATTTAGCCATCATGTTATTGCGAAAATAATTTCCATGATCTATAACTATAGCCTATGGGACCCCAAATCGTGTGATAACATGATTAAAGAAAAACAATGCAGTTGTTTGTCTTGTGTTGTTTAATGTAGGCATCACTTCGGCCCATTTGGTAAAATAGTTGACTGCGACAATAATATAACTGTGCCCCCCGATACGAAAAAGGGTTATAGGTCATGAATTCAATACCCCATTTCGAAAATGGTCCCATAGAGGCAACAGGATGCATTGGCGTTGGCTGTTTGCGGATTTTACGATCAAAAATCTAGCATGCATGAAAAATTCTGACCGCGAGGATGCAATCTCGAAAAATAGTAGGCCAAAATTAACCAGTGTGGAGTATCTTCTACGTGGTAGCATATCCAGATAAATCTCCACCACAAGCCCCAGCATGACAATCATTTAACACTTTTTCAGCCTCCTCATGAGTGAGGCACCTCCTTAAAATGGTATCGACACCATGACAATAAAGTGTATTTCCGATGATCAGATAATCTTTGGCTTTGTATCGAATACGTCGTTGTTCAGAGTGAGAGGTATCAGGTCAAAAAGTTTGGGTTTGGAGATAAATGATGAAATCCCCGTACCAATGATCAAATGATCCGATCAGAAACAGAGACTCGTCAAGAATTCATGGTTCCGACGTAGTTGTAGTACTATCAGAGGGAAGGTCACAGAGAAGCTCAGCTAGAACTAAAGACTTATTTAACTTGGATTTGATGAATTCCAAATCAAATTCCTGCAAAATTACAATCCATTTTGAATATTTTCCCCCCAGCAATTGACGTGATAAGATATAAGTCATGGGGTTTCAATCCGAAACTATAGTGGTTTTTCGGAGTAGGATATAATGGCGAAAACTTTGGACAGCTTGAACAACCACCAAGGCAAGATTTTCTACGTATGAATACTTAACTTATGTATCATTGAGATTATGACTCAAATAAGAGATTGGAGGTTCAATTCCATTTTCTACTTGGACTAATACCATAGAAATAGTTGTTTCAGCCGCGGCGATATATAGGAAATAATCATTTTGACAATTTGCCTTTCAAAGGTTCACCGCGATGATGTATTGGAAAATTCCTAAAATGCAACTAAGAATGATAAGCAATCTTTCACTTTTAGTTTTTCAATGAAAATCCTAGCTACTAGAGGGAAAGAGCAATCAATTTGCGGGCAAACAAATCAAATAACACAAATTAAATGTAGATTTCCTAATTGTTCCTTTTTGCAAAACACACAAACCACTACATGCAAATGCAGATTTTTCTTTTCAGTTCCTTTAATGTTATGAATGTAGAAAAGAAACTAAGTGCACTAAATCAACAAAATCAAATGCTTTTTACTTTTGAGAAATGAGGAATACAAACAACAATTTCTCTTTTGAAGGAAAAATGAGGAATGAAACAACAGTTTCTCCTATCAAGAAACGAAGATTTTACGACAATTTAATTTTTCAAAAGAAAATGGATCTAATGCAACAACAAAAATACTTTGAAATTAACTTGCCAATGATAAAGAAAAATGCTTTAAACAAACATTGAACAAATTTTCTTTCAAAGGAGGAAGAGGTAGATGAATTCACTGGTCAATATGAGGCTCAGTATTTTTAAAACACATCAGCGAAAAAACTGAAACAAACTGCAAAGACAAATTCAAGGGAATTTGGATGGCTTGAGGAGGCAACACAGTCTCTAAAGAGAGATAGTGCTTTGCAACCCAGGCCTGAAAGGTAGACAATGCTATGAAAAGCACGGTGTCCTGTCCAAGAGTTTTTTGGGCGCAGTGTATAAAGAAAAACACAATTGTTTAACACACTTCTTTTGCAAATTTGGATCTTAAAAAGCCTAATCTTTGTGAGTAACAACTACTGGGTGAATAAACAGAGAAAATCAGAGGCTAAAACACCTAGGATAAAGAGAAAATTTCCCCAATGGAATTGCCAATTTGTTGGACAGAATTGTGAATTACGGATAAAATACACTTCCCCAGACAGGTGCTAATCTAAAACAACAGGTTAAAGACTATACGACTACTTTTCTTAACTAAGAACAGACACACAGAATGGATTAGATGCTTACTTGGAATCCAAGCGCTTCCAAATGATTCCTTCTGTCGCTTCCATTGTAGCTTCAAATTCCAGTCGGCTGTGCAAAATATTTCCTGCAAGAATGAACACTAAACAGTAGAATATAGCAATAATACATATGTCTATTCAAGTTATTTTTCTAAATTAGTAAAGCATAAACCATATACATCAACTAAGATCTTGCAATATGGAAAATCAAAGCTAATACAGATGCATATAGGGAAAAGTAAGTTGTATTATTTATTAATGATAGAAGGGGAGGTTACAACCAAATGACTGATTTAGTGTCACCATCTCCAGCAGCATCCCAACCTCATCACAATGCAGATATCTCCCAGAAAACTGTCACTCAAATCAATCTCCTCAATGAAAAATCCACCAGCATTTCTCTACACAAATTCTTCCCTATCAAACACTAAGATCTGTGCTCAATTTATAGAGAGGCTAAGGTAGTTTTACAATCAATGAATTTCCAATAATAGGCAAGACATGTTCCCAATCTTGTATATGTCAAATGGACACATGGATTCGAAGTTTGAAACATGTGAACTCTTCTAGAAGGCACTGGCCAAGTGGAGATTCTGAAATAATGAGAATTTCTCTCCCAATGTGACCAACACACCCATAGATGTCGGGAAGTGCTTTGCAGATCAACCTTGCATGGGGATACCTGCATATGCAATGCACTTAGTCCCTTTAGAGGCAACGTTGGTGAGCTCTCATATGATATATTATAAACTTCAAACTTTCGAAACCTTTGGAGATGAAATTCCTTGAGTGATTTGTCTTGTTCTTTGTCTTAGGGCATGTAGCAATTGAAATGTTAGGGGATGATAGACCCTATACGTTGGTTCTGGAGATGATTCCCAGTTAACTAGGTTAGTGGGAATGATGCCCAAATTGACCTACAACAACAATCTCTTAAGTGTTAGCCAAATTTGTGACCAAGGACATAATGTTGTCTTTAGCACTAAAAATTGTGAAATAAGAGACTCATCCTCAGGAGAACTTGTGGAAAAAGGAGTAAGACAACATATAATGTTTACATTCTCAGCAAAATCCAAGGAGATAAATGTTACTTGAGTCAAACAGGTGAAAGTTGGTTATGTCACAAGCGATTGGGGCATACAAGTTTTGGTAACTTGGTCAATATCAGCAAAATTAATGCAGTAAGGGACATTCCAAAGATGTTCAAGCCAAATCAAGTTGTATGTGGCACATGCCAACACGGATATCAAACTAGAACCAAACACAAAACTAAATATTTCTCAACATCAAAACCTCTAGAGATCATTCATGCAAATTTATGTGGGCCAACTAGAACTCCAACTCTTCAAGGAGAAAGGAATTTTGCTTTATTTGTTGGTGACTATACTAGAATGATGTGGGTATATTTCATAAAATATAAATCCGAAGCATTTGAAATTTGTAAGAATCTTAAATCCCTCATTGAAAATGAGAAATATTATAATATCAAATGTCTTAGAATGGATAGAGGAGGAGAATTCACCTCAAAGTAATTTGATGAATTCTGTAAAGTGCATGGAATCGAAAGAGAACTCTCCGTTGCGAGGAAACCTAAGAAAAATGGAGTAGTTGAAAGAAGGATCCGAACCGTTCAATAAATGGCAAGGAAAATTCTATTAGCAGTTAATTTGCAGCCAAAATTTTGGAGAGAAGCAGTTGGGACAGCAGTTTATACCTTAAATCGAACTCAACTAAGACCAAATAATGAAAAGACTCCTTATGAATTATGGAAAGGAAGACCTGCACCAGTAAAATATTTCAGGATTTTTGGAAGCAAATGCTTCATAAAGATCAATGGTGATTCGCCAGGAAAATTTGATTCTCAAGTTGACGAAGGAATATTTCTTGAATATTCCACTAGGAGAAAAGCTTACAAATGTTACAATAGTCATCTACAAAAAATAGTGGAAATAATTGATGTGAATATCAATGAAGCCCTTCCAGAAAAGGAAATTGAAGATCATGAAGTTGATCTCTTCCTTGAAGAAAGAGAAGAAGAACCCGAAAAAGATGAAAAGGGTGAAGAAGCTCAAATCGAAACTTCACAAACTCCTTCTAAGATCAAATTCCTTCAAAAACATCATCGATAAGAACAAATTGTCGAGAATATAGATGAAGGAATTCAAACTCGAAGAAGAATGGCAAAAACTCCAAGAAAAGATGATGTTTCTCTCTTATCTCTAATAGAACCTGGAAATTTTTCTCAAGCAAGTAAAGATGCTCATTGGATAAAAGCCATGGAAGAAGAAATGTCTCAAATCAAAAAGAATGAGACTTGGGAGCTAGTACCTCATCCAGAAGATAAAAATATAATTGGAACAAAATGGGTATTCAAAAACAAGATGAATGAGGATGGAAAAAATATCAGAAATAAAGCTAGACTTGTTTCCAAAGGATACTCACAAATTGAAGGAATTGAATTTGAAGAAACTTTTGCTCCAATAGCACGTTTGGAAGCTATAAGAATGTTTATGGCATTTATTTTCTCAAAAGGATTCAAGGTCTATCAAATGGATGTAAAATTAGAATTTTTGAAAGGAGACCACAAGGAAGAAGTATACATGGAGCAACTACAAGGATTTGATTTAGCTGAAGGGAAAAACTTTGTATGCAAGTTGAAAAAGGCCTTGTATGGATTGAAACAAGCCCCTAGAGCTTGGTATGAAAAGTTGGATCACTATCTACAAAAACAAGGTTTCAAAAAGTGATCTGAAATGAAAGTATTTGTACTATTGTTCAAAGTATTCATTTCCATTAAATTAAGTGTGAAAAGTGTTTGTAAGGTCTTGCAAGTAAAACAAAGTGTTCTTGGTAACTATATGAGTTTAAGTGAGAGGGTATGTTGTTTAAATTTATTGTTTAACAACTTGAATCTAAATTACACAACAGAATAATTTCACCATAAACACACAGCAACATGACGAGGCAGTTCACCCCTCCTAGGCTACATCTGTCGGGTCCAAGGCTCCCAATGGGCATGTCCTTGATATATTATGATGCTCAAATTGGTAATACAGTGAGAAAAATGCCTAAAAATACCAAAATAGCTGAGAAAATGAATTCAGAAGGTAGAAATAAGCTAATAATGACTCTTATTTCACCTAAAACAGTGAAGTGTAGTCCAATGCACTTCATTTCCCCCATGGCCCTGATGGCTCTCCAAGCTTATCTGAAGTAAAAATGGATGACAGACACCTCTGTTGGCTCTGCAACCTATCCCAATGGCTCCATAATGCTCAAAATAGTCAAAATCGACTACAATTTCGTCCAAAAAGGTTCAATAATGAAGAAGATATGCTCAAAACCAATTTTTCCCAATTTTGCTAAAAAAAAACTCCTCCAAATTTGGGAGAACTGCAGTTAACACCGCCATTTTGGCTAACTCCACCGGTTTAGGGGGGGCACGCTCCAAATTAGGTGGAAACATTAAACTTAACTGTTAGTTTCGGGCACGTTCTCATGTGTGGTTTCCGGACGGTTAAAATTGTTGGCGGTTAATGCTTTAGCCCCTGCCATGGTCATGGGTCGGAGGTCCCGTGGTAATAGTGCTAGCACCCGAGTGCTAAGCCAAAAATATACCAGTTCATTTGTTTAAGCGCCAGTTTATGAGGTTGGTCACTTGCGACGGGGGCATAGCCCTTAGGGCTAACCCATTTTACTTTCTGCTCCACCTTCTGCACGAGCCCATTTCTTTGTGACCCAAACGCGTTCAAGTTGGGTCGTCCTCCGCCCGACTGACCCGACGCGTTCAAAAAATCCGTTCAGACGTGACCCACCGTTCAACCGTAACCTACGTTCAATCGACCTCCACTCTCAGCTGCATGTAGTCTCGTTCAATGCTGACCCTAGTCTCATTCAATGGTGACTCGTGACCATTTGAGTCGGGTCATGCCCAATTGACCCGAATGCATTCAGCTCGGGTCGGGGCTACCCACAAACCAAATTTCAAACAGTCAATTAATATTTGGTCTAGGGCCACGTGGCACCCTCTGATAGGCCCTAAAAACTCCTTTAAAAATGAAATTTTCCATTAATAAATTTTTTCGGAAGATGACAAACATAGGAGTTCAAAGGTACTCTTTTGCAGGTCATTTTGAAACTTAAAACTTGAATATCTTTCACATTCGACATCGGATTTGAGTGTCGTTCATAGCACCAGGATCGCAACGAGGAACACTATTTGGTCAATCAATTTGTTACCAATTTTGATCAGTTCCAATTTTGAGCATTTTTTCCCTCTTGGACATGATCACCTTATCACACCTCCCCATTGGGAAGCTTTTGGACCCCAAAAGCCTTAAATTACCTATTAAGAATATGAGGGTACATATCCCTCACCTTTTCCACCTCAATCCATTTTTCCTTACTCGGTTTACTGCCTTTAAGACCAACCCGAACATAATCAACATTTCTCCTCCTCGAAGTGTGTGTCCTTCTGTCAAGGATAACATCCTCTTTCAACTCATCCAAAAATTGTAGCGAGAAATCCTCTATGGATGGCAGTTGAATGTCACTTTCATAATCATAAATTAAAGGAGGTTCATACAAACGTAAATTTTCCACATTCACAATGGAATACATTAGCATATATGAAGGCAAATCTAGTTGAAAAGCATTATTTCCAACTTGTTTAAGGATCTTGAATGGACCATAACAAATAGGCTTCAGCTTTTTACCTTCTCCTTGCATTCTTTCCTTACTAATATGCAGCCATACCTCATCTCCTTCTTGAAACTTATGATCAACTCTGTGCTTATCATGTCTCTCCTTGTACTTGCCTTGACTTTTTTCAAGCTGTTCTTGAACCTGCTGATGTCTGAGCTAAATTCTTTCAATGAACATGCGAGCTTTGTCAATGTCACTATGCCCATCAATGGCCACATCCTTCTCAAGAATGAAATCTAAAGGTGACTTAGGCAAATACCCAAAACAAGCTTCAAAAGGTGAAGTATTTGTAGAAGAGTGCTTGGCCCAGTTGTAAGCATGTTGAATGCAATGCAAGTGCTCATCTCAAAGCTTGGGATGCTTGCTGCAATAAAATCTCAAAAGATGTACAATGGTTCTGTTCACTACCTCTGTTTGGCCATCTGTTTGTGGATGGAGAGCAGTACTCTTCTTCAACTTGGTGTCCATCATCTTCCATAGATTGGACCAAAAATTCCCAAAAAATATGGAATCCCTGTCACTAACAATAAAAGTAGGCAGGCCATAATGAACCCATACATGTTGAAAATATAAATCAGAAGTTATAGATTTCTTACATGGCATAAGAATACACATCTTGTTGAATCGATCAACTACTACATAAAGATAATCATGTTGCTTTCTAGATAATGGTAGAGCTCCAACAAAATCCATAGAAACACTTTCCCATGGTCTAGAAGGTACTGGAAATGACGTATATAAACCAAGCTTCCTATTGCTAGGCTTTCTTGTAGCACATAATGAACAACCTCTAATGAAACGTGAAACACTATTTACCATGTGAGGCCAATAACAATACCTCTGTAAATTTGCCACCATTTTTCTTACCCCAAAATGTCCAGCAATAAGAGAAGAATGAGCTTCTCTCATGATGCTTAGTCTCTCCCCCTGTGGTAGACATAACTTGCCCATATGAAATAGCAAATTATTATGCAAATGATAATCATCCTCCTCAACATGATTCCCTTCACTCAAGTTAACATACACGTCCTTAAAATCAACATCTGATGCATAATGTTCTATGTAGCTCTCATGTACAATAGAATCATTATTAAGTAAAGTACTAGCATTAATAATAGGCCTTGAAAGCATATCAGCAACTTTATTGTAAATACCTTTCTTGTACCTTATTACCAAGTGAAATTGTTGTAGGAAACCCATCCATCTGAAATGTCATGACTGCTGCAATTTACTTTGTGACTGCAAGTACTATAAAGGCTGATGGTCGGTATGAAAAAATGTTTCTTTGCCCATCAAATAGTGTTTCCACTTTTTGACCAATGCATACAACTCCTTATCATATGTAGGATAATTCACAACAGCACCATTAAATTTCTCATAATGAAATGTGATAGGCTTACCATGCTATAAGAGAACTGCACCCATGGCGTAATCAATAGCATCGGTCTGAATCTCGAATGGTTGTCTCAAGTCCGGTAATGCACGGACTGGAGCTGAACTTATCTTCTCTTTCAAAGACTCAAAAGCTTTATGTTTCTTGCCTCCCCATTGGAAAGCATGCTTCACACTAGCCACTGCATGCATAGGAGCTGCTATGGCAGAGAAATTAGAAATAAACTTCCTCCAATACTGAGCTGCACCCAAAAAACTTCTTACCTCTGTAATGGATTTGGGAGTAGGCCAATTCACAATGGCTTCTACTTTGGAAGGATAAATTCTCAAATCACCTCCTCCTACTATGTGTCCCAAATAAATCAAAGAAGTCTTTCCAAATTCACACTTTGACATTTTAAGAAATAACTAATTTTTCTTCAAAATATCAAGTACTTTCTTAACATGCATGACATGTTATTCTCTAGTCTTGCTGAAAATTAAGATGTCATCTAAGTAGACAATAATTAAATCATCAATAAAAGGACATAAGACATCATCCATTACCCGCATGAAAGTTGCAGGTGCATTGCATAAACCAAACGGCGTAACAGGCCACTCAAAGAGTCCCTGTTTGGTTTTAAATGTTGTCTTCCAAATGTCACTTTCTGCAATTCTAACTCGATGATAACCACTACGTAAGTCTAACTTAGAGAAATATTTAGCATCTTTCAGCTAATCTAACAAATCATTTATCCTTGAAAGTGGGTAACGATTCTTTACCGTTATCTTGTTCAATGCCCTGAAGTCCACACACATGCACCAAGTTCCATCTTTATTTGGAATCAACACTATTGGTGACCCACATGGCGAAGTGCTTGGTCTTATGAATCCTTTGTCCAACAAGTATTTTATTTTCCTCTTGATTTTAGCATTCTCCATGATAGACATGCGGTACATGCCGATGTTAGGAAAAGGACAATATTGATGTAAATGGATTTCATGTTGAATCTCCCTTTTAGGAGGTAAACCTGTCGGTTCCTGAAACATCTCATGATGTGCATCAACTACATCATATAAATCTGATTTAATCTTGGAATCACAATTTTCAAATGACTCATGATTCATATCAACCTTGGGCTTAACCATAAGAAGTAAAAAAATCTTACTAGAATTCACTAGCCTTTTTACATGTCCGACATTTACCATCGCTATATTTGCCTTCTTGCGATTTGCTCTAACAATGAACTCCTTGCCATCTTTAAAAATATGATACTTATTTTCATGGCGATGGAAGATCGCTTTCCTGTCAAATAATGACTTCCCAAAACAATTCCTGATATATCAAGTGGTACTACATCAAGTTCAACTGTGTCAATAAAGTGTGCAGTAATGGCGAATTGCAATATGCACTTTATTGAGACTTGTAAGTTTGCATCCTTGCATATCCACCCAAGTGGATAAGGCTTTGGATGTGGAATGGTCTCAAGTTTAAGCTGTTTGAGCAGGTCTTCTGATATGAGATTTCTTGTGACCCACTGTCAAACAGTGTGTCAATTTTTATATGTTTTGAGACTACCCTCACATGGAACAATTCAATTCTTTCTTCCTCATTTGGAGCTTGTACATGACAGTTTGAAGTACTAGTGCTTGGCTTAGTTTCAGTTTCCTTTCCCTTCATACTTTTCAAACCCATGGCTGCAATTTTGGTTTCGTCACCTGAATCATCACCTAAATCTTGTGGTGTAGTTGTAGTAGCTACAGTTTTCTTCTTTCCTTTTTTTGTTGTTAAATTGAGTTCTTTTTTCAGGATGTAATTTCCAACAGTTTTTTTCTTCATGGCCCTCTCTTGAAAAATGTTTACATATTACTTTTTCACCCTCTTTTTTGACAGATGCATTCTTTTTTCCTTTTCCCTTAAAGGTTTTATCTTTGTTCTTCCCTTTAAAAGGCTTATTTCTACCCTCATCAAAAGTGTTTTTCCCTCTAGCCTCTAAATGCGTAGCTTGTACACAAACTTCGTCTATATTAGTAGGATTGAACATAAGGATAGTATGTTTAAGGTAGTTGTGCAAACCACCTATATATTTCAGCAAAGTATCTTGACTTTGTAAGTCTACCCCTAATAAGAGTGCTCTTCTCATAACTCTTGGGTGTAGTCTTGTACATTTCGTCCCTTAAGCTGTCTAAAGTTTTTCCAATTCATGATAGCCTTTTGTAAATGAGCTAATGGATCGAATTGCTTTTTAATTACAGTAATAAATTCAGCCCATGATAAAGTGATCTTACTATGTTTTTTAATTTGATCCTTGGTCTTGGCTTCCCACCATACCAATGCTACTCCATCCATTCTCAACGAGGCTAACTGTATCTTGGTGTCGTCATCATGAAGGTTTTGTATCCTTAAGTAAACTTCCAACTGTCTGATCCAATTGTCAAGTTTCTCTACATTGACTTCATCGTTAAACATAGGCAATTCAAATTTGACATCAAGCTTTAAAAATGGACTTTTACCATTGGTTTTAGACTTGTGATATTGATTCACCGAAGTTGAGGATGACGACGTAGAGAAAGAGGATGAAGATGGGGATGGTGGATCACCATTTCCTCCATGTCCTTTCTTTGACTTGTCATCGCTTTTCTTTCCTCCTGAAGAACCCTCTCCTTCTTTCTGGCTTTTAGACCCTTCTCCAACAAGCCTATCATTCCTTTCTTGGTAGAGTATCCTCACCATCTCATTCATATCCAAGAAAGCTTTTTGGAATACCCGTTCTTCTTCCTCTCTTGAAGACATGCTTGAAGCTGCTTATATGGCTCTTGGAGGTGGCTCTGACCCTTCTTGGTTGTGGATTAGTTTGTGCACTAACCAAGTTTCCTTCACCTCTCTTGAGTTTAAGCCTAGTAAGCATCAAAACTTGCAAACAATCAACTATGTCTTTGCACAAAACAAATACTGAGTAAAACTCTAGCTTCTAAGGCTCTAATCCTAAGCTCTGATACCAACTGATCTGAAAATGAAAGTATTTGTACTGTTGTTCAAACTATTCATTTCCATTAAATTAAGTGTGCAAAGTGTTTGTAACGTCTTCCCAGTAAAACAAAGTGTTCTTGGTAACTGTTTCTGAGTTTAAGTGTGAGGGTATGCTGTTTAAATTTACTGTTTAACAACTTGAATCCGAATTACACAGCATAATCATTTCACCATAAACACACAGCAACATGATGAGGCAGTCCACCCCTCCTAGGCTACATCTGTCGGGTCCAAGGCTCCCAATGGGCATGTCCTTGATATATTATGATGCTCAAATTGGTAATACAATGAGATAAAGGCCTAAACAGACCAAACCAGCTGTGAAAATGAATTCAGAAGGCAGAAATAAGCTAAGAATGACTCTTATTTCACCTAAAACAGTGAAGTGTAGTCCAATGCATCTCCATTTCCCCCATGGCCTTGATGGCTCTCCAAGCTTCTATGAAGTAAAAATGGCTGAAAAACACCTCTGTTGGCTCTGCAACCTATCCCAATGGTTCCATAATGCTCATAATAGTCTAAATTGACCAAAATTTTGTCCAAAAAGGTTCAATAATGAAGAAGATATGCTCAAAACCAATTTTGCTATAAAAAACTCCTCCAAATTTGGGAGAGCTGCAGTTAACACCGCCATTTTGGCTAACTCCGCTGGTTTAGGGGGACCGCTCTCCAAATTAGGTGGAAAAATTAAACTTAACTATTAGTTTGGTGCACGTTCTCATGTGTGGTTTCCGGACAGTTAAAATTGTTGGCGGTTAATGCTTTAGCCCCCGCCCATGGTCATGGGTCGGAGGTCCCGTGGTAATGGTGCTAGCACCCAAGTGCTAAGCCAAAAAAATTTCGGTTCATTTGTTTAAGAGCCAGGTTATGAGGTTGGTCACTTACGATGGGGGCTTATCCCTGAGGGCTAACCCATTTTACTTTCCGCTCCACCTTTTGCACAGTCCCGTTTCTTTGTGACCCAAACACGTTTGGGTCGGGTCGTCCTCCGCCCGACTTACCCGACGCGTTTAGAAAATCCGTTCAGATGTGACCCACCGTTCAACCATGACCTGCGTTCAATCGGCCTTCACTCTTAACTTCATGTAGTCTCGTTCAATGGTGACCCGTGACCGTTCAAGTCAGGTCGTGCCCGACTGACCCGAACGCATTAAGCTCAGGTCAGGGCTGCCCACAAACCAAATTTCAAACAATCAATTAACCTTTGGCCTAAGGCCATGTGGCAACCTTCGGGCAAGCCATGTGGCACCCTTTGATAGGCCCTAAAATCTCCTTTAAAAATGAAATTTTCCATTAATAAATTTTTTCTGAAGGTGACAAACAGAGGAGTTCAAAGGTATTGTTTTGCAAGTCATTGTGTAACTTAAAACTTGATTATCTTTCACATCCGACATCATATTTGAGTTTTGTTCACGGCACCAGGATCGCAACGAAGAACACTATCTGGTCGATCAATTTGTTACCAATTCTGAGCAGATCCAATTTTGAGCATTTTTTCCCTCTTGGACATGATCCCCTGATCAAAAAGGGAGTAGCGGGAAGCAATCTCTACATGAATATAGACAAGGATAAATTTTTTGATCACTCTTGTATACGTTGATGATCTAATATTTTCCAACAATGATGATGGGATGAGCCATGAATTTTCTCTAAATATGTCCAAAAGATTCGAAATGTCAATGATTGGTGATTTATCTTATTTTCTTGGGCTACAAATATCTCAAACCACTACAGGCATGTTTATATCTCAAGAAAAATATCTTAAAGACATTCTCATTATATATGGGATGGAAGATTGTGCCCCTATGAGCACACCAATGACCACAGACTGTAAATTAAGAAAATATGATGATTCCCCTCTCATCAATGCAACTCTTTATAGGTCAATTATTGGATCTCTTCTATACCTAACTGCCACAAGACTATAAATTATGCAAGCAGTTGGAATGGTGACAAGATTTCAATCAAGTCCTAAACACTCTCATCTAGAAGCTGTGAAGAGAATACTTAGATATTTGAAAGGAACTACTGATTTTGGTCTCTAGTATCCCAAGAGCTCAACTCTTATAGTAACAGCTCACTCTGACGTTGATTGGGCTGGAAGAATGGATGATAGAAAAAGTACCAGTGGAAATGCACTCTTCATGGGAGATTGTATTTTATCTTGGCTTAGAAAAAAGAAATCATCTATATCTCTTTCTACAGCTGAAGCTGAATACATAGTTGTTGTTGATTGTTGTACACAAATACTATGGATGAAGGAAGCCTTGAAGGATGTCAACATAGAAACTAAGCAACCAATCACTATTTTTTTGCGACAACATTAGTGCCATCAGTCTTTTAAAGAATCTAGTGATGCACTCAAAGACCAAACATATTCCAATCAAATATCATTTTCTCCTTGAACAAGTTTCTGAACAATATATCATGTTAGAATACGTCAATACAAAGGAGAAGATTGCAGATATATTTACAAAACCCCTTCCTCGAGAAGCATTTGACTATCTTCATCAAAATATGGGAGTCATTGTTCTTGCATCACATTAAAACAAGCAGCATGTCAGGGGGAGAAACATGATAGGGGGAGAATATTGGCACCTCATTTGCCATTGATGTCAAAGGGGGAGAGAAGAAAAATATTGTCATCCAATAACAATGGGTGATATTGTTAGTCTAATTGTCATTGAAGTCAATATCCATGAGATGATGACCAGCAAGCATAATGAAGGCAAGCATAACGAAGAAAAATCAAAGGAATCAATGAATAGGTCCTTCATTTTATTTTTTCACTCACAAAGGATAAATCACATTAAAAATAATTTTCTGATAACATTGAGGCAAAATTATTTTATAAGACCTCCACCATCCGAAAGAGCATAATTTTAGCTTTCCAACGAGCTATTCTCAACCCAAAACTCCAAGCAGTTTGGGAGTTATTAAATTTTTAAATTAATACATAATCTCTGGTCTTAGAGCCGACCTGTTCAAGCCTACCTAAGTCGGCATGCATGTTCAACACTTTAACTACTATATATAAGTGATCTGGTTTCATTTCTTTATCATCAGTTCGATCACACCAAAAAACAACGAGCTATGTGTTCACTTCTCGTGAAATTTCAGGAAGAAGATATAGAATTCAGTCAACAATTTCAGAGATACCTACAAAAGACCGAGGAGCAAGAAAAAGTCTCTTTGGGAAAATTCTTTTGAGACAGTCTTGTGTCAAGGGTTGTATTTCTTGTAGGTTGCCATCATTACAGTGGATACCTTGTTGTGAATACCCTCAAATATGGTGCTCTTGTGGCTCGAACCTTAAACACTACACCTCGGATACACTGTAATAGGTTCAGACTTGCCTCGTACTTGAATCTGTTTATGGCTCGGTGCAACCTAGAACAGACTTCCTGTGGAACGGATTACATTCAGACCAGAGCTATATTTCTCTAGGCTTAGACTGTGGTGTGTTCTCTAGGCTCGGACTGTGGTGTAGAAATTTAGATTCTTGACTATGATGAACTGTGATCGTACTGTGGTAAAGGTTGCTTAGACTATGGATTAAAAGGCTCAAACTACTGTCTCCTATTCTCGGACTGTGGCAGCATCACATTGTTAAACTTGTGAAGGACTCCTTTGTGAATTCGTTCCTTGAATAGTGCCATTGTTGGACAACAATATTTACTCTTGGAAAGTGACATAGTTGGATTAAAAAATCTCCTTGTGAATTAATATTGCAGCATTGAAGTCAAATGGTGGACAAGGTACAGTGAAGATATAGTGTAGTCAAAACAAGAAGTTTTAGAGTTGATTGTACAGTGAAGAATATGTCAAGGACATTCAAGTAAGTATTATTCTCATTCTCTACCAAAAGAATATAAGAGTGATTGGTGTCCTTGGGGTAGGAGCCCCTAAAAACAAGGTTGGTGCCTTGGAGAAGATAAGGTCGAAGCCCTAGAGGTTAGAGCCTCAATAAGTCCAAGTTGGTGCTTAGCAATCATTGTACTCGTTCATATGTAAATGGATCATTATCCTTCCTTCTATAATAAATTATTTATTTCTCTGTTTTTGTGTAGAATCTAACTGGTTATAATAAAAATTGAAAATAAATACTAATTCACCCCCCTCTCAGTATTTTCAACAAAAGGCCCTCCCTGGATTTGAAGTGTTGAGATTCAACAAGATGATGAGCTTAGTGAAAAGAGTCGCCTTCACTAAGTGGGCCCGCACGCTATTTTTGGCGCAAGTCTATTTTTAGACATGATGATCATATATTAGAAGTTGCAGGATGCTATTTTTGGATGGTTGATCAAGTTGGAAAAATCGATGAAATTCTATTTTTAGAATATTGGGCGAAGTCTATTTATAGATCGCTGATCTAAAAATAGATGCATGTCGATTATTATTAACTCTTAATAATAATCAAACACTAAACAGCAACTTATTCTCTTGGAGCACTTTGTTTCAGTGCACACATGTGGCACGTCAGTGGACTGAGGGAATTACGCAATTCCCAAGGGTTTACTAGAGCTAATGCATGGAGGACTCAGTTAGAACTCAAGTGGCAGAGTTATGACACAGTTGAAACAAGTAGTTATGCAGTTGTATTTAGTTTAACTCAGTTAGACTCAGTTGAGCTAGTTGTATCTAGTCTAACTGAATGATACACTAGTGAGAATGGAGTGAATTAATTAGTTAATTAATTCACAAATAATAACTAATTAATCAACTGAAAAATACAGCAGTTAACTACAGTGCATGGCAGTTTCAGTGGAGACCCAGTGGAGAGATAGGTGAAAGGGCAAGATGGACTATCTGTTGTGACTATAGTGATGCATTGATTGCATCACACACACATTGGAGTTTCCAATGTGGAATTCACAGTCAAGGAAAGAGTAATTCGAATTCATTCAGAGATATTCTTCAGCAGGGATTGCGTAGTGGAGGCAGGCTAGCAGGGGGAAGAGATCGGTGCATGGATTTGCAAGATTGCTCCTGATTAGTGTATGACGATTGTACTGTACTGAGAGCTTGATAAGCTTTGTATGATGATTTTCATATGATTCCATGATACATAATATATAGTTGGGGTTTTCAGCTTCAGGCTTTCCCGATTAAAAACTGTGTTATGTGCAATTATTTTATTTTATGCTTTACATGTGTGTGCAATTTAATTTTCCGCAAAAGATTAACAAGTGGAATTGATTCAGTATCTTGCAAGAAGTTAAATATTGTGAGATCAGGTGAATCTAGGACATATGCAAGCATAGTGCATATAATTTCTACATGGTATCAAAGCATTGTTAATTTAGGATTGCAATTGTAAAGTGAGTTTGTGCTGGTGGACAATTCAAATTTGCTACAAAATATTCTTGGTGCAGAAGTTGAGTATACATTTAAATGGCATTCAATGGGTTGTGATTGGAGTATGACCTTGATGGGAGCTCGAATTACATAGCCTGGAAGGGCAGGATGGAGGCAGTGCTAGAGGATAATGGACTAAAGGAGTTCATCGATATTGATGTTCCTAAGCCGGGATCTAGCGATGTTGCATTACTTGACACATGGCAAAAGAAGATAGCAAAGACGAGGAGAATTCTATTGGAAGGTGTGAAGGACCATATTGTGTCCAACCTTCATGGGAAAGCCACTCCATTCTTAATGTGGAAGGCTTTGATAGACTTGTTCCAAAGCAGAAGTGACCAGAGGAATTTGGTGTTTAAAGACAAGCTCAGAAAATTAAAAATAGAGAAGGGCGACAATATTCCAAAATACCTCACGAAGTTTTTCCACTGCAAGGATGAACTGGGAAGTGTGGGGGTTACTATTGATGAAAAAGACTTGGTGAGCTTGTCTCTCCTTGGGCTTTCGAAGAGTTGGCATAGCTACGAAGACTCTGTCAATGGATGGGAGAAACTGTCAGGATGGGAGCGACTTTGGTCGGATCTTGTGCAGGAGGAGATAAGGCGGGGTACCAGGGATGGATCTTCATCGAAGAATGAAGATGAAGAGAATTTCGCTTTAGCTGCCAAAGCAAAGAAAGGGAAGGAGAAGAAACATCCTTCAAAATCCGATGCTAAAGGAAAGAAGCAGGATTTGTCCAAAGTGAAGTGTTTTCACTGTCACGAACATGGACATGTCGCCACTAACTGTCCACAGAAGAATAAGAACAAGAAGGTTGCTGGATCTGCAGCTGGAGAGGCCTTAGCCTCACAATTTGAGCTTGATTTCTCCTTGATCGCATGCTTGGTTTCAAGCTGCATGGGATCGGTCTGGTATGTTGATAGCGGTGTGTATTTCCATATGACGGGAGACAAGGAGTTGTTTAGTGACTTGGAGGAGAAGGACCTCCAGATGCATATAGAGATGGGCGACGATGTTCGGTACAGTGCGACTGGCATTGGGACCATTACCTTTGAGAGGGATTATGGTAATCCATTCTTGTTGAAGAATGTCATGCATGTTCCAGGTCTGAAGAAGAACTTGGTCTCGGTCGAAATGTTGGAAGACAAAGGTTATGATGTTGTTTTCAGTGAGGGAAAGGCCTTCCTTCAACACAAAACAACGGGTCAAACCAAGAAGATATGGGTTTGAATTAAGAATCTCTACAAGCTAGAGGTAGATGGCTGCGCTGCAATGGTGGGAAAAGCAGAAGAAGTGGTGAGCCAAGATGAGGGCAAATTATGGCACAGGAGATTGGGCCATCTTTACCATGGCGCTTTGAAGATTTTGCAGCAGATTTCTACTGGACTTCCCAAGGGTACTCTTGCGCAGTCAGATCAGTGCAAGGGATGTACTATGGGTAAGTTTGTGAAGACCACCTTTCATGAGAAGGAGAACCGTGCTTCGGTGATCCTAGAGAGAATTCACACAGACGTGTGTGGACCTTTCTCGGTTGCTTCAACAAAAAAACACAGGTATTATGTTATATTTGTTGATGATTATTCTCGTAGATACTAGATCTTCTTCATGCAGAAGAAGAGTGAAACGTTCTCAAAGTTCTGCGAGTTCAAGGCATTGGTGGAGAAGGAGACGGGGAAGCAATTGAAATCTCTACAGAGCGATAATGGTGGTGAATACATCTCGAGCGAATTCAAAGACTTTTGTAGCAAAGAAGGAATTCGAAGAGAACTCATAGCGCCTCATAACCCACAGCAGAATGGGGTCGCAGAGAGGAAGAACAGAACGATCGTGGGTGCTGCATGAGCGATGCTGCATGACCAAGGCCTACTGATGCACTTGTGGGAGGAAGCATGCAACACTGAGGTTTATGTGCAAAACCATTGTCCTCATAGAGTACTTGGCATGAGTACACCCGAAGAATCTTTTACTGGTAAGAAGCCTGATATTTCTCATTTGAAGATTTTTGGCTCACCTGTTTACATTCATGTGACAAAGGACGCCAGGAAGAAGGCGGAGCCGGCTATGAAGTTGGGATATTTTTGGGTACATAAAGCTTGCACCCATAATTATCGTGTGTATTTTCCGGACGGTCAGACGGTCGGATGATTGTTGTGCGACGGGATATAAAATTCGTAGAGGTGAAAGCCATGAAGTTGTCGCTTGAGAGGGAGCTACACTTGCATGCAGAGGAGAACTTCTTGTTCCACGAAGATGAGCCTCTAGATGTGGATCGGCCATAGGAGGAGATTCATGGAGTGGAGGTCCACTCATGCGGAGACCAAACATCGGACAAGGCGGGGAAGCATACCGCGAGGGCGGGCGAGTTGATGCGGCACAAAATGTAGGAGTCCCTACATCACAGCGCAGACAGAGACAGTCACCTGACCGATATACTAGATACATGTCTCTTATGAGAAAGTGTATCGTGACAGAGTCATATTATTTTGAAGAAGCAGTGCAGGATCCCACATGGGTAGATGCCATGGTAGAGTAGTATGACTCCATTGTCAGAAATAGTGCTTGGGAGATTGTTCCAAGGCCGGTGGGAAAATCAGTTGTAGGATCAAGATGGATCTACAAGGTAAAGCAAGTTGTTGATGGGAGCATCGAGAATTATAAGGCAAGATTTGTTGCCCGGGGCTTCTCACAGATCGAGGGGATTGATTATGAAGAAACCTTTGCACCTGTCGCACGGTATTCTTCCATAAGGACCATCCTTGCTCTCTCAGCATAGATGGGTTGGCACATTCATCATATGGATGTGAAGACTATGTTCCTTAATGGGATCATTGGGGAAGAGGTGTACATTGAGCATCCTGAAGGATTTGATATCTTCAACAGCGAGTCGCATGTGTGCAGGCTCAAAAGAGCATTGTATCAGCTGAAGCAAGCACCACGTGCTTGGTACACATGGATTGACAGCTATTTCACTGCACTTGGCTTCACCAAGAGTGAGGCGGATGCAAACCTGTACCAAATTGTGGTGAAGGGTAATCTTTTAGTCATTGTCCTTTATGTTGATTATTTAATACTAACGGGTGATGAGCGATTGATATACTCATATAAGCAGATCATAGGAGTTTACAGATGAGGATTTGGGCCTCCTTCATTATTTCCTTGGATTGGAAATATGGCGGTGGGAAGGTGAATTGTTTGTGTCTCAAGGAAAGTATGCCCGAGAGATACTGAAGAAGTTTCACATGCAAGGCTGCAAGCCTATCGACACTCCTCTTCCAAGAAATTGGAAGAAAGAGGATGCTACATCAGCAGAGGTAGTGGATGCCACTACTTATCCACAGTTGGTGGGTTCACTCATGTATTTACTCAATACAAGACCAGACATATGCTATGCGATGAACCAGATTTCACAAGTGATGGTTAAGCCTACCAAGCTCTTTTGGAAGGCAGGAAAGCATGTTTTGAGATATCTCAGGGGCACATCTAAGTATGGTTTATGGTACAAATAGACGGATGAGGTGAAGCTACATGGCTTCACGGATGTAGATTGGGCAAGAAGCCCAACAGACAGAAAGAGCACATCAGGAGGGATTTTCGGTCTCGGATCTACAGCCGGTTTCTTGGTACGACGGAAACAGATCGTGTGCCAGATTCGGCAGAGCCGCCACCTAGGCGACGGAAGTCATTTTTTTTTCGATATCTAGATGAGGAAAATCTGGTTGGACGTTGTTCGGTTCACATTTAGATCCCACGGTGATACATTGTGATAATCGAGTTGCATTAAACTCTCGGTTAATCCTGTGTTTCATGATAGATATAAACATATTGATATTCGATATCATCATATCAGAGATTGTGTGCAGCAGAAGATCATGTTGCTTCAGTACATTCCTACAGAGGATCAGGTTGCATATATTCTGACGAAGGCACTCACCAGGAGCAAATTCGAATACCATAGAGGCAGGATCGGGGTGAAGGATAATCCCTATCTTGTTGAGAGGGAGTGTTGAGATTCAACAAGATGATGAGCTTAGTGAAAAGAGTCACCTTCATTAAGTGGGCCCGCAGGCTATTTTTGGTGCAAGTCTATTTTTAGACTATGTCTATTTTTAGACATGATGATCATATTTCAGAAGTTGCATGATGCTATTTGTGGATGGTTGATCAAGTTGGAAAATAGATGAAATTATATTTTTAGAATGTTGGGCGAAGTCTATTTATAGATCGTCGCTCTAAAAATAGATGCATGTCGATTATTATTAGCTCTTAATAATAATAAGACACTAAACAACAACTTATTCTCTTGGAGCACTTTGTTTCAGTGCACAGATGGGGTATATTAGTGGACTGAGGGAATTACGCAATTCCCAAGGGTTTACTGGAGTTCATGCATGGAGGATTTAGTTAGAACTCAAGTGGCAGAGTTATGACAGAGTTGGAAAAGTAGTTATGGAGTTGTATTCAGTTTAACTCAGTCAGACTCAGTTGAGCTAGTTGTATCTAGTCTAAGCTGAATGATATCTTAGTGAGTGGAGTGAATTAATTAGTTAATTAATTCACAAATAATAACTCATTAATCAACTAAACAATACAACAGTTAACTACAGTGCATGGCAGTTTCAGTGGAGACCCAGTGGAGAGATAGGTGAAAGGGCAAGATGGACTATCTGTTGTGACTATAGTGATGCATTGATTGCATCACAAACACATTGGAGTTGCCAATTAGGATTGCGCAGTCAAGGGAAGAGTAATTTGAATTCATTCAGAGCTATTCTTTAGCAGGGATTGCGCAGTGGAGGCAGGCTAGCAGGGGGCAAAGATCGGTGCATGGATTTGCAAGATTGTTCCTGATTAGTGTATGATGATTGTACTGTACTGAGAGCTTGATAAGATTTGTATGAGGATTGTCATATGATTTCATGATACATAATATATAGTTGGGGTTTTCAGCTTCAGGCTTTCCCGGTTAAAAACTATTTTATGTGCGATTATTTTATTTTATGCTTTACATGTGTGCAATTTAATTTTCCGCAAAAGATTAACAAGTGGAATTGATTCAGTATCTTGCAAGAAGTTAAATATTGTGAGATCAGGTGAATCTAGGACATATGCATGCATAGTGCATATAATTTCTACATGAAGGCAGTCAATCTTGGTGAAATATTTGACCCCCTTGAGTTGGTCCAGAAGAGCATCAATCTGTAAGATTGGATACCTATTCCAGACAGTGATCTTATTCAGCGCCTGATAGTCAATACAGAGTCTCCAAGTCCCATCCTTCTTCTGCACCAACATGATCGAGCTCCCACAGGGCGATGAACTCAGTTGGATGTGACCTTTTTATAGCAATTCCTGAATTTTCCTGTTGATTTCGTCGTTCTCTAGAACGAAGTGCTGATAGATCGTTCCATTGGGTAGCGGCGTGCCTCGGGTCAAATCAATGAAGTGCTTGACCTGCAATGTAGAGGTACCCCTGCGGGTGAGGTGGAGATGTCCCCGTACTCCTCCATGACCTTGTCCATTTTTTTTTGTCGTGCGGAGGAGCCCTACCTAGAGGTCGTGGCCATGGTCTTCTTCTTTCCTTGAGGGTAGATCATCAGAAAACAAATTTCCCGGTTTTGGAAATGACTTTACTGCATTTTTTTGTAGTGATCAAAGAGATGGCAGTAGGCGGCGCTACCTCTAGTATCATGTACAACTAATTTCCCAAATTAACAATAACAGCACGAGGCCTAGACTTATACAAAACATGTCACTTCCATGAGTATTGTTGGCCTAATAATACATCATAAACATCAAGAGGAGAAATGTCACATAATACCTCATCCGTGAAGGGATTGATGTTGTAGGGAAGGAGGCATTGATGGCTGACGCGGAGATCCCGTCCTTATTGCAAGTTAAGAAACTAGTCTAGGATGAAATAATAGCAGAGATGAAAAACAACTAGGAGCACATAACTCTGATGGATGAGAAAAGAATTGTGATCAAGGACTATGAGTTCTTCATCTTAAATGTTAAGGAATAAGGTAAAAATAATTCACATATTTCCAAGAAACTCATCCAGTATGTAAATGAGAAGCCACTCAGTGAATTGAGGGTTATAGACGTGGTGGATATGGTTTATGTTATCATGGAGATCTCCAAAGTAGTTCAGAAGGAGGATGTTGGAGCCAAAGTTGAAGAATGTCTAGATGTGGTGCTGAAAGATGTGGCTACCTTCAACTCAGAGTTCAAGGAAGAGTCAAAGAAGGGTTGCCCAACTGTTGGGATTTTGTAGGAGTGTTGGTCCCGTGGGAACAATACAATCAGATGTTAGTATTGGCCAAGAGAAAGGTGGATTCCTCTCATGAGAATACTTCCACCATGAAAGGTAAAACTATGGTTAATAATCTAAGAAGAGATTTTTAGTTGTTAGGATTGGCGAATACCTTCTTCCCTCCCAAATTGAAGTATGTAGGGCTCACAAATCTCAAGATCACATATCAGCAGTTCTTTCACGCTCCTCTACCAACTCCAACGTTGTGGCATAGATGTGAACAGTTCATCAATCCTCCATTGCTCTAGATCGTTGACCCAGCAACGTTGCCTCCTGAACCGGTCTATCATGATTAAAGATATTGTTAATTGTGTCAATCATGAAACTTTGATATTTTATGTTTCATGTGAATATTTTTATTTTCAAATACTCAATGCCAATTAGTTAGGATCCGGCTAGTACATTTTTGCCACTAACACATACTAATATTTTCGTTATAATGATTCACTACCAAATCAAGAAAGAATATTTTGTAAGGGTTCTCTTCCTAAGGCCCTATAAAAACAGTTTATGATACAAAACCAAGGGTTCTGAATTTTGTTTCAAGAGGGAAGCTCTACAAATTGTGAATGAAATGTATACCCTGTTGAAGATTAATGAAATATTTTGGTGATTTTGGTTCATATGAGGTTGTAGTATGTATTTTCTCCTTGTTTGTTTCATATATCTTCATTTTATTCCCAGATTACATGTAATATTAGTTTTTGGATATGTTTTTTATGAATTCATGGATTCATCTATGTCTAATGTTGATCTAAGATGTGTGTGACTGATTAAAAAATAATATCCTTAATATGCGCTCCATGTAACTTAGCATTTCATCGGAATGTTTCTCTCATCTGTTTCCTGTTGAAATTTGATTTACAGGATTCTTTACTAAGCCCTGTGTTTTTTATTTCACTCCTTCATAATTATTCTCTCGCGTATACTGCAATGACTGATAAAACTACATACTCATGTAATGTTGGCCACTGGAGCTAGACCTTAATGCTTCTATCGGTATTATTTTATATTTGGAGTTTGTCTTCTCTTCTTAAAGAAGATTTTGAACCAAGTATTTCTAAAATCAAGTTAAATATTGAGTTTAAGTGAACAATTCAAGCATATCATGCAAGCACTCATCAAAATGTCATAGGCACCGGTCTCTCTTCAACCCAGGGGTTGTCTCTAGGAGCTACAATAGGATCAAAGGGAAAAATGGCTTTTAGACTACGTTTAAAAAAAAAATCGCATGTTGTCAATATCTTAATTAAATATTAAACCCTTGGCAAGAAGAAATTTAGGATTGCTCATTTCTCAAAAGAGAAAAATGGCTTTAGAATACGTTTTAAAAAAATCACAGGTTTTCGATACCTTAATTAAACCCTTCTCAAACGGAAGTTTGAGATGTTCAAAAGCACACTTGGTTTCGTAGAAACACTTTCTTGCTTAACTTATTTAGCGTAAATATTATTCTCCACTAGGGACACACTAGTTACAAGGCATAAGACTAGTTCACAACAATGGAAGGAAATTCATACAACAATTGATGGCAATATTTTGGCTTCATCCCTATGCGTAGTAGAGTGTGGAGGAGCAGTTATGTAAAATAGTAAATGTGCACGCATGCCTTAGTGTAAAACCCTAATATTTGCTTATTTCCATATTTATCCATACATGCACACCTTCAGTATGCATGTACCAATCTTCATTATTTCCATATTTATCCATTTTCCAAAATTGTAAATGTGTTGTAATATAATGTATTTATCTGCTAAACCAACATTAGACAAGGCACACAGGAGTGGAGTGTTCCATATTTAGATGAGGTGTGCACTATTATAGGTAATATCACGCATGTTGTGCACATTCCAGTACTTATCCTAATCAAAGTAATACAATTTCAACAACAACTTGATCATTTGATTAGCAATGAGGGATATTAATACAAAGAGAAGAAGTTTTTGGATCGCTTAGATTATCGGCGATGATGGCTTCTTCAAGAAGCTAGAGGAAATATCTAGAAGGTGTGGGACTCACATTTAATGTAGTTGGTGAAAGGTGGTTGGAATTATTAGAGTGTTCCAACACTCCCCATTAATTCCAACCATATGAAAAACACACAAAATACTTTATAGTACAATACATAAGACACAGACATACTCTTAATTAACATGCATGTTGGTCTAAGTTTCAACTAGGCTTAAAACATAATTTGGATTTTATATAACATATAACTTACTTCTACAAATCTCAAATTTAGCCTTCCCAAGAGGCTTAGTGAAATGACAACCACAATCTCATTTGTATTACAATATATTAAGTCAATTTCCTTTGATTGTGACTTTTTCCCTTACAAAATGTTGTTGTGTGTCTATATGCTTTGACCTTGCATGACGTATAGGATTGTTCACCAATTTTATGGTGATTTTATTATCACATCTGATCATTGTAGGTTCTTGTTGAGCTTCACTAACATCTTCAAGTATCCTTCTGAGCCATATAGCTTCGTAGGTGACACTACATAATGCTTTATACTTTGCCTCAATTGATTATAATGAAACAATTGGTTGATTCTTACTCCTCCATGATATAGTTCCCGATCCTATATTGAACACGTATCCAGTGGTGGATTTCTTGTCATCTGGATTTTCATCCCAGTGAAAATCATAATGACATGTTAATTCAACATTACAATCATTAGTATATTCAATGCCAAAATTGATAGTTCCCTTTAAATATCGAAGGACCATTTTTGCAGCTATCCAATGGCTTTCACGAGGCTTAGCCATGAATTAACTAAATATGCTTAATGCATAAGCAATGTTTGATCTAGTGGTAGTGAGATAATTCAGGCTTCCCACTAATTGTCGATACAATGTTCCATTCACCTCTTTTGTTCCATCATCATTTCTCAATTTGATATTTTATTCCAATGGAGTACTCACTTCTTTACATCCATTCATATGAAATATCTTTAGTACCTCGTTTGTATATTTGTTTTGTATGATTAAATCCATTCCATTATCTCTCCATACTTCAAGACGTAGACAATAGTGCATATGTCCAAGATCCTTCATCTCAAATTCTTGTGATAACCTCATTTTTATATCTTTAATCAATTTAGCAGCACTCCATGTTATTAGTATATCATCAACATATATAGATATTAATACTACAGCTTCATTTCTATTTGACTTGGTATACAAATTAGGATCATTTTTACTTTTGTTAAATCCTTGTTGAAAGAAGAATTTATCGATTTTCTCATACCATGATCTGGGTGCCTGTTTTAGTCCATATAAGCCATTTTTTAACTTGAATGCAAGATATTCTTGCCCCTTATTTACAAATCCTTCTGGTTGAACAAGATAAATCTCCTCTTTTAAGTCCCATTTTAGAAAAGCTAATTTCACATCTAATTGGTGTAGCTCCCAATCATACTTCATTATTCTAATTATATTCATTTTTGCAACTGGTGCAAAAGTGTCTTCATAATCTATACCTTCTTTTTTAGAATAACCTTTTGCACCAATCTTGTATTATATTTTTCTATGTTACCATCTGCAATTATACAACTATTTTTATCCTATAGGGATTTTATTTTCAGGTAATTTTGTTAATTCCCAAAGTTTCATTTTCCATTATAGAGTCATATTTTTCTTTCAAAGCTTCCATCCATTCTTTATGATTTTTAGCTTGTTCATAATTTTAAGGCTCAACAAAAGTCATCACTTGAGACATTAAAGCATAATATTTATACCTAATAGGGTTTTGCATCTGTTATGTTGGCCTTCTTAGAGGTTCATTACACTGTGGAGTACCTTCTCCTCTTCTTCTCTGTGGAATGCCTTCATCACTTCTTTTTGGACTTCGAATTCTTAAAATATATTTTGGAATGTCCATGTTTTCTTGACATACATTATGTTCATCATATTTTATTTTTAATCTGATGTCATACATCATGTTCATCTTCTTTTATTTTTTAATCTGCTTTCTCATGAAATATAACATCTCTACTTGCAAAGACCTTGTGAGTACTTGGATCATACATTTTATATGTTTTTTTATCAGTACAATATCCAATAAAAATGCATTTAACATCTTTGGCATCTAATTTTCTCCTATCCTCGTTAGGAATATGAGCAAAGGCCTTACATCCAAATACCCTTAAATGACTAACTCTAGGTTTAAAACCATAAAGTGCTTCAAATAGTTTTTTGTGCTCAAGATATTTTCTAGGGCTTCTATTTTTTAGGTACACAACTGTATTAATGGCTTCAGCCCAAAAACTATTAGAAATTCCTTTAATTTTTAACATACTAAGAACACCCCCGGATGCGGGTGGTGAGGCAGAGGTTTATGATGATGGGATGGGGGCGGGGCATTCAGGAGAGCCACCTGCCTTCCCGCGAGCTGAAGGACGCAGGGTCTTTAATACCTGCTAAGTGGTTAACTGTTGCATTAATTTTCGGCACTGGTTACAATCCTCTGCTCAACTCTCGAACCGATTTCACGTATTGCAAAATGATTCAGTCCTCCGGTCCATTTATTACAGGTCCTTGGCTCTGGATTCTTCGGTTCATAGGAGTTATCAGGGTAAGCTTCCTTGCAATGGATGAATTACCCAAGCCTGTCTCGCAGAGCTGTTCACCGAAGGCTGGCCTCTCCTGCCATAGGACTTCTACTGGGAAGAGGAGTAGCTTGAACTGCTGTCTTGATTTTGATAACAATTTTCACTTCTCGCTTGCTGGCAATTGCTTGTTCGCGTCTTTCTCCTTGCGCCCTCAGCCGGTGGTCTCCTCTCCTCTTTTTGGTCTCCCCCTTGTGTCTGTCAGCATGCCCCGCCTCAAGCATAGGATGCGATGTCGCAGAGGTTCTTCCCGTGGCCGTCTCCGACGTCCTTCCCCCTCTCCTAGCACCACCTCCTCCTCTTCTTCACATGAAGGCAGTTCGTCTCTTTCCCGTGGTCGAAGGACTCGCTCTGGACGCTGCATGAGCTCCCCCTTAGCTTCTCACCCTCCTGCTCAGACGCACACTACCCAATTCTCCTTCAATTGTGCTCTTTCCAGGCCTCGGGTTACTGCCACAATCACTGTGGCCTTTCGTGAAGATCGTCAGCATGTGGATCCCAATTCCTCTGGTGTCCGGGATGTGCCTCTGCTCTCAGAAATCCCGCCCTTGCAGGGTCCTGGAAACCTGGCCCAGCAGGGGCATGTTTCGACTATTTCCATGCAGGCTGGTCAAGCGAGCGTGCAGCTGAGCGCGGGTCAAGCAAGCGAGGTTAAGACTGACAATGGTCTCCAGAGTTCGAAGCAAAATGACAATGGTCGCGATCTTGGTGGGAAGGCTCCTTCTTCTCCTGGGAAGGTGATTCATTCCATTGCAGACTTGTTTGATGCCGATGGCAATCCTGATGCTCTCTGGTGCAGGGTCATCGAAGAGGCTCCTGATGAGTAGTCTCACCCTCTACTGTTGTTTTTTGCTCAATGACGAGGCCCTCTATTTTAGGCATGTTCTTGTCTGTTTTTATGTTTATGTTCAATGTCTATTCTGTGTATGTTTTGTCAAACTTTCAATTTGTTTTCAGCTTAGTGATCCAAAAGCTGAAATTCACATCTCCCCTGCGAGGGATTTTCTTCTCAAACACTGTACAACACTGGTTTCCTTGCTGCGGGGCAGTGCTCTTTGGAAATTCTCTGTTCAAATGTCACTGGAAAGGGCAATGTATAGGCTTAGGCCTGCTGTAAATATTTTTATCTGTTAATAGAATAGTCTTACTTAGAAAAAAAAAACATACTAAGAACACATTCAACTAATGTTATATTCTTTCTCTCGGCTACTCTGTTTTGTTGAGGTGTACGTGGTACTGTAAATTGTTGCACAATTCCATTTTGCTTGCAGTGTTTGACAAAAGCTCCTTAAGTGTACCCACCTTTATCTGATCGAATAATTGTAATGTTCTTTCATGTTTGTTTTTCAACCATATTCTTGAATTCTTTAAAGTGTTCAAACGCATCACTTTTATTTATTATAAAATACACCGAGGTGTATCTAGTGGTATCATCAATAAATATAAGAAAGTAGTATTCTCCACCAAGTGACCTAGTCTACATAGGACCACATACATCGGTATGCACTAGTTCAAGTATTTCACGTTTTCTTCTATATTCATGTACATGAAATTGTTCCCCATGTTGTTTTCGTAGTGCACGACCTTCACATTCAAAGTTTTCACCCTTAATATTTAGAAGGCCTTCTACCATCATTTTCTTTTGTAGTAACATTAGGTCATTATGATTTAAGTGTCCATACCTTTGATGCCAAAGTTCTATATTTTATATGCTTGATAATGTCAAAGCGTGATGCCCATTCTTCATTAAAACCAACTTGTATAATCATCTAACTCTTATTGCTTTTGCAACAAATATGTAGTTGTCCTGCGTATCCTTTACCAAACAATGTGCTTTCACAAATTCAACTTTCAAATGTTAATCTGTAATAGTAGAGACTGAATTAAGTACTTTAATCCTGGAACATACACCACATTTTGAATTTTTTTTTCTTGCCCATTTAGCATACCACCATATCCTTTAATTTAATGTGATCTATTATCTCATAAATAGATATATGCACCATTATTGACTTCATGATATTTATCAAACAAATCTCCTTTGCATGAGATGTGGATTGATGCACCAAAATCTATGAACCAAACATTATCATCATTATTTCCTGTTGATAAAGTAGCATTCAACACAAATAATTTAAGATTGCTAAAATCATGATTGATTGCCTCATTTCTATCAACATAATTTCTTGTATGCCTTCTTTGTTTAAATTGATTAGACCTTTTCATGCAATTCTTAGCAAAATGATCAGGTTTTCCACAATAATAATATCCATCATCTCTATTTGATTTGACATTTGACCTTGGTGAAGGTGTACCTTGAAATGATTTTACCTGTGGATTTTTAACATCCTCCCATTGTTTTCATTTGAAGGACTTGCTTCCCTTTAGCCATCAATGTTAAATCTGAGTTGGGAGATTTTTTATTAAGGCTTCTTCTCTCTTCTTCCTGCGTAAGTATACCTGCCAACTCATCAAACGTAGGAGCCTACTCTCTAGATGCAAGACCAGTGATAAACATATGATATTCATCAAGCATTCCATTTAATATCACAGTAACCAAATATGTATTAGATATGTTTCACCAATGTCACCCATCTTGTCTTTTAGATCCTTAATTTTGGAAATAAAATTACTGATAGTTTAATTTTCTTCCATCTTAATCGAAAGAAGCTTACTTTTTAAATACAATGTTCGGCTTATAGTCTTTGTCTCATACAAACCTTTGAGGGTGTCCCATGTTTCCTTAGATGTGTTGCACTCGCTATTGTGTGGAATAATGTTGTCCTCAACAGAGATCCGTAAAATCACCTTTGCTTTGTTTTCTCGTCGCTCCTAATCTTGAATTGCAACAATTGTGGCTTGAGGGGGCTCTAGCTTGACTTCAAATCCAAACACTATCATCCATATATTGTAGCCTTCCATCAAAATCTACAGCTTAAACTTCCAATTTGCATAGTTTTCACAATCTAGCTTGTTATATTCAAACAAAAAATATTCTGCCAATATCTTAGCCATGGCCCTAAAATTTTGACTCCTCAAGTACCAATCACCAAAATGTTAATTTTCACAACTTCAGTAACTAATTTCCTTATACCTTAATCACACATATAAACCCTCGAGCACAAGTCATACAATTTTATCAAATACCATTGGATAATATGGTTCTTTAAAGAAAAAAAACCCTTTTTTTCTTTTAATTCTCCTTTTTTTTTTACTTTTTATCAAAACCCTTAAAATGACTTTATAACAAAACCCCTTTAAAACTCCATTAATTCAAGTTGAAAAAAGTTTTCATAAACTTTGCACAGTGTTGTTTTTACAAACAAAAAAATCGGCCTAATGGATGTCATTAAACCAAATTTTAATATGCCAACAACATATCCAATAACTAAATTTTAATATGCCAACAACGACAAAACCTTGAATTCCCAGCCTAGGTTGCTCACGCTTCGATTTAAAAATCTACATGCGGATTTCTTTATCACATATTGTGCAAAATCTTGTTGGAGCAAAGTCAATCAAACACTGCAGCATTCCAAGCACTACACATTGAGGATTTACATGGTTTCTTCGGCCCTCTCTTACCAACACACAAGAAAACTTCTCCACGCAGCTCCTTCAGTTATTTAACCCTTCACTAGAGCCTTTACTAATTGCAAACAAAGTTTTCAACGCTCAACCTCCAAATCATAGTTTCACACTTTATTCTTCAGCTCTGTCGCGTAACGCTCCAGGTCTCACGCCTTAAGCTCCAACTCCTATCCCCGATCTTCCTCCTTAGGTTCCTTGTTCGACTTCTTGACCCGCTCTCATACGTAGGCTCTCACGTGACTTCTCAATAGCACACCCTCTTTGCAACACAGCGATTTCTCAAACTCACACACAGTGGCCTCATGCTCGACTTGGCTCCGATACCAAATCAAAGTAACACAAATTGAACAACAACTTGATCATTTGATTACCAATGAGGGATATTTATACAAAGAGAAGCAGCTTTTGGATCGCCTAGATTGTTAGTGGAAATGGCTTCTTCAAGAAGCTAGAGGAAATATCCAGAAGTTGCGAGACTCACATTTAATGTAGTTGGTGAAAAGTAGTTGGAATTATTACAGTGTTCCAACAATCCTGACATAGGTGTATCAAAAGGATAGAATTTATTGACTATAAACTTACTCTTATTTGCGTCGAGAGGCACCCTATAGCTCAATCTGGGGAGATGTCAAAGCATAATGTATGTCAACATTTTTTAAATGTTGATAAAAATATATATAGAAAAAAATAAATAAATAATGTTGACTTCATATGTTTTAATTAATATTCAAATTGAAGCCTATATAAAATTTAAATGTAATTGTACAAAGAGATGTTCTACAATCCAATGTGGGGGGAATGTTGAGGTGTAATGTAAGTATATCAACATTTTTTAAATTACACATTAGATGTGACAGAGATACACATAGAAAAATATATATAGAGAAAATAATAACTAAACACAATTAAATGTTGGTTTCAACAAATCAAAAGTAAATGTATAAATCTATCAATCAATCACTCGTTCACTCGTTGCGATAATTTGTTCGTTGATTTGTCCGTGGACACAAGTAGGTGGAAGCAGGTGGAGGTGAAAGGTGGTAGTAGGACAAGGTGAGCTTGATTGGCCTCCCAACTACCTTACCGTGATTCGAACTCACAACAACAAATCATTTAAACTTTAATATATATGGTTAGGATTGACCATCTCTCGAGATAATATAGATATAGATGGTGAGAGGTGTGAAATCATAGGCGACCATAGATCGATTGCAATGGAGATCTCTAAGATAACAGAAGAAGCTAATAGTTTCAAGATCCCTGATGAAGAAATGAATGATTTAGAAGAGGCTGTAAAACCAATCCATGTGTATGAGGCAAATGTTGAGGCATTGAACAATGCAAAGACATTAGCTAAATATTTTCTAGAATGGTTGTCTAACGTATCTTGATTGTCTGACATATCTAGAAGTATTGTAGATACAACAAGCTCGCCTTTGATCAGCAATAGCTGCAAAAACAATAACAAACCCCCAACGATGATAACTATTTCTTTAGCAATATCATTGCACAGTCAAAGCCCCACAACTCTAGTTTTGGAAAATAGGAAGTGTTGAGATAATTAGTAGAGACAAAGTTGGTGCTCGGATACTTTTTAATGGTGAAGGCCATAGGATAAATGAACTTAGGCAATGTGTCCCTAACTCATCTAGCAAATACCTTTACTTATTTTGCAATGAAGGTGATAAACATAAATCATCTGGAAAACCTAAACAAAATGAAATGCCTTAACAACGAATTAGGAATACTGCGAATGTTGGATCATCTATTTCCGCCTACATTGTACCACTATTTTGAGGTGGAAAACCTATCAGATTTGGTTATGGAATATTTCCCTGGAATGGTTTAGGCTTCGACAAAAAAACTCTGGCAAGCAAACATAGGCAATGTATTCCTAACTCCTCTAGCAAAATACACCTACTTATTTGCAATGAATGTGATTAACAGAAATCATCTAGAAATGCCTTTACAACGAATTAGAAACACTGCAAATGTTGGATAATATGTTTCTGCCTACGTTATACCATTATTGAGGTGGAAACCTATTAGCTTTGGTTATAGAGTATTTCCCTGGGGGTGACATGTTTAGCCTTCAGTAAAAGAAGTTTGGCAATCATTTCTCTAAAATAGACACAAGGATTGGTTCTTTCTTACTAATTAGGTTTTATGTTAAGTTAAAATTAACTTCATTGTAGATTTTTGAAATATTCTAGAATAAGTGAAGTCAATTTTCATATCATTCATGTCCATCACATTTAGGATGGATATGAATGATGTGACCTCACTCCCATTTGTCAAATGAAATTTTAGATGTTTATACTTAGGAAATAGCAAAGATATTTGAGATGTACTATCTAATTTTACAAATTGTAACATCGGAAGTTTTACACATTAAAACAAATAAAATTATTATTTCAAATAGAGATTTCATGTATGGTAAGGTTTAAGGATTTATATTTATATTTAAAATTAGAATTAATTATAATTAATAATTAAACCAACCTAGATCCATCTTGATCTACCAAGTGTTGAAAGGGATCAAATCTTTTTTCACTCCAAGTAGTGATAAGATCTTCCACTAAAATTGTTAGTGAGTATGTTTTTAAGTGCATTTTGATAAAAACTGCTTTCTATTAATCAAAACTAAATGGCTCTCCAGGGGAGATAGTTGGAGAGTGTACACACACTCATACAAGCACTGATTATTGAGTCAGATGAACCTCAAATATATAGGGTTTCACACTAACAAGATGGTTTCAACCACTCCCTAGATATTAGGATGTGAGGTCTAAGATTAGATTCTCACACCTATCCTCATCATAACAATCATCTAAGTATAGCTTTCTCCATTACTTCCAACACTCCCCCCTAATGGAGAAAGGGTACTGAAAAATTAATACACCTGTTGGTCTAGTCTCAACTAGGCTTACAATTAAAACATGAAAAACTTGGTAACATAGGTTTTCATTTTGGTCTCTATGCTCGTGACTCCATACTTGTTCATTCCGTGGTAAAGCTTCATCTTCACTTTCCTCGCCGTGAGGTAGTGATGTATTTTCACCTCATTTCTTCCCCAGTGATGGAAAGCTTGAACTCTTATTCTCGCCCTTCTCAAAATTATAAAAGGCTGTATAGAAGAATTTTCCCTCTCACTATTTCTGGGGTCACGCAACTTTAGTTCCTCTTCAAACTTCGTTGTTTCTTCCTTCTTGTTGTTACTAATGTCTGCACACACAGAAATATTCATGAGATCATCATTATTTGAATTCTCTCGAGCTTTGTCTTCTTCTGCCATATCTTCGCAATTAACTTCATGTGGCTCGTCTGATTGATCTTCAACACTTTGTTCCTCTTTACATCCTTCGTGAAGATCAACTCGTGACTCTTCAATCTCAAGATCTTTCACAACAGATTGTGCCTCTTGATTCTCGTGGTCATCAACAGAACCACATTGTTTTTCTGAAATTTCTTCAGACTCAAAAATACTACCCATGATAACGCCTCCAAATGTCCACATGAGAAAATCATCATCATCAAAATAAAAAATATCTAAAAATATAGACATTTTAAAATCCAGTTTTTCTCGTTTTATCTTGTTTACAAATTTTCACTGCACTCGGTCGTCTAACGAGCTCCAACAACCTCGTTACCACGCAGGCAGGAAACTTCTCCCTTTGGCAGCTCAGCTCTTCAATTATAGAACCTTGTAGATTGTGGCTTCTATGCCACGCAGGTCTCAGTGCCCTTGGCTCTTGCAACACAACAAACGACCTCTCAATAAGCTGGAAACACTATGGATATCCAATTCTGATGCATGTAATTAGCAATTTCTGATATGACACATATTTTTGAAAGATGGGTTCAAATCAGCAAGAACTTTTGCATTTTCATTGTGGCATATAATAAACTAGAAGAAAATTTACCCAATTAACTTTGGGATCTCCACAACCTGCAACTTCTAGTTTCTCAACCAATAAAATTTCCAGAACAAATCTGCTAAATGACGCATGTAGCAACACCAGATTATTACTATCCAAATGCTCCTTCATACAGCGAACGTGAAAAATACCACAGACACAGCGCCGACCAACCAGCGGCTCATCCTAACTCTCAGCGCTGCGATTCCTTGCAAAATTCGATAAGACTACAGCCACCACGCTGCCGCGCGAACGCCACTTAACATATATAACCTCCTTCCACAGCGTCTTCAACTAGCGCAGCAAGCAAACTGAGGCACCCAGATCCGCAGCTTGGATTCGCGTACTGCCTCCTCCCAATCAGCGAAATTCCTGCAAGCAAGATCTCTGATCTGCTCGCCGATCAGATGAGATCCGATCCACACGCTGGATGCCACGATTCTCATATTGCAGCCGTGGCAAACCTGCACACATGGGATTTAAATTCTGCAGGGTCTTGCTTGGAAAGGTATGCAGCGTACGCAAGCTCAGGCGGATTCCTCAGATCACCCCCGGATTCCATCCATCTACGAGCAAATAACTCGACCACTCAAGATTCGGCGGCCTGCTTGCAACAAAACTACCAAAAAAAAAAAAGAGCACAAACGCAACAATCTCAAGGGCTCTGAAATCGACCACACAGCAAGGGTAGGCATGACATCCGATCGAGGTCGTTGATGGCTAAGACGAATTTACAAACGCATTTCCACAGTTGATCATTGATATCGTTGAAAAATCCTACTAGAGAAACCTAGCAGTGGTATTGTATCCCTTGCCCCACTGGTTACCGGCAGCGAACTAGACCCACGTGGTAGGGGTGAGGCCAGCGCTGAGGCGAACATAATCCGCAATAACTTCGATCAGCCCCACCGGCGTAGCACCATTGCTTTTCGAATTTTTGTACGTTGTCATACAACTACCGTGTGATCGAGCAGCGAAACTTCCAACTCTCATTCACGCAACAGCAACCAAGCATCCAACCTCCACGTATCCTCACGTCCTCAAATCGTAGACGCAGCATAGATCCACTTAACTTCGACCTGAAGCGCTTCGATACCATGATAAAAACTGCTTTCTATTAATCTAAACTAAATGGCTCTCCAAGTGAGATAACTGGAGAGTGTACAAACACTCATACAAGCACTGACTATTGGGTCAAATAAGCTTCAAATATATAGGCTTTCGCACTAACAGGATGGTTTCAACCACTCCCTAAATATTAAGATGTGAAGTCTAATATTAGAGTCTCAAACCTATCCTCATCATAACAATCATCTAAGTATAGCTTTCTCCATTACTTCCAACATTTGAGCTTCTTGTTTTTCAAATTTACAAAATGATGTCATTTTTTAAGTTCAATTTTTCTATATATTTTTTGTTAGGTGTGTCCAACATGTGTTTGTAAATTCTAGTATTCAAAGAATGCAACTTTCATAGGGTTTCAATTTTTAGTTATCTAAAGTTCAAGGATTCTTCACGTGTTAAATCTACTTAACATGGTTTGGGAAAATTCAATAGCATCCCAATCCATGCACTCCAAACCATGGAAACATTAGCCTCTAAGAGTGACAAACAAGGCACTAATATTTTGACCATAAACGGATCATTTCATCATAGTCGTCACAATGATAATCTTCAATTGAAGCCCATAATTAATTAAAAACAAGGATGGGTGCAAAATAATAAAACACAACAAAAACATCAAATAACATGAATACATGGCAGCGAATGTCCATATTTAGAATTCAACATAATCTAACAAATACACACATGCATAGTATAGACTTTCCATTGCAAAAAATACAATTGAGCTAACAAATGTACAATCTAGCTATAGCACTTTTCTTTTTAACAAAACATAGTCCAATCATTGTGTACAAGCAATCAACCATAGGAATTCAATGCAAAGGATACATCCACTTGAGTTATGACACCACCCAAACAAAGGAATCCAAGAAAAACATGTTCCCAACTCACTCAAACCAAGCCAATGTTCTCATGGCTCAACAATTCAGCTTACTATGCTAGAAAACACTTTAAGCATCTCATCCATTGCTCAAATAGACATGCCACTCAGGACAACATGAGGAAGATCTTTCCCCTCTCAAACATTTAAAGGCCTACAATGGCCAATATGTGAAAGCTTCCTAACTTGCACAACACCCATGTTCATCTACAACATTTCTCTCCCACTAAGTCTACAATTTCCTCTTCATAGTGTTTGATGTGTTCACTTTCAAATTTGATAAACAGGTATTAATGGAGAGAACACCATATCAGAACTCAAGAGAATAAACATAAGAATAAAAATAATGGAATAACTTTCAACAAGAAAGTAGAATAATGAAATACTCTTACAATCCCCCATAATAATTGTATTGGGCCCATGTTTCCACAACTACATGAATGCACCGCCTCACCAACATCTACATGCATCCACTAATTAGATCATGCTTTTATGACTACTTGAATATATGCATTCACTTATTGGGTTAACAAGTCAATTGAAGTGGGACAAGACTTATTTGAAGGCACGTGATGGAAAAGAGATGAGATCTTGGTCCAACACTTGGTAATAGAGGAACCAATCTCATATTCTTTAAAACCATTTTGAATCATTATATAGGTAATTACTTTTTGACTGGGAGGGACTTTTCGTCACTTACCTTACGTTAGAACGCCAAGATAGCGTTTAATGTCTTTGTCACAAATCTCAAAGTTTTTAATGTCCACTTGTTTTTTGATGTCGTGTGATGGCCTTACTCAAGTTGGAGAAGCTTGCTAGTCCCCTCTTTTGTTATTTCCTTCGCTTTCATGATTGAATGGACATCCCTAGTATGCAATCACAAGTCAAAGATACCTCCCAACTTAAGGGATTGTCAACATATAGTCTTGATAATTTTCCAAACAATTTATGGGCACAAAAGATTTAAAATAATGGGGAAAATGTAACATTGGGTCCTAGACCTCTAATGGCTCTAGAAAAGATGCTCGTGATCAATTGAAACTAAAGAGCCAAGGAGCATCGATGTAAGCCCTTCTCTAAAATATGAAAGTAGCAAGACATAGGCATGATTAAGCCCTTCTCTAAATTTGTATATAAAACATGATTAACTCCGTCATGGGTTGTGTCCAAATGCTTTGGTTATTTCTTCTTGTTGCTACCCGTACTGACTCGTGAAAAACGGCAGGAATGGAAAAGAAGATGGGGTGGGTTTTGCCCCATATATATATATAGTGTCCTTAAAAGAGTTTTGAACCATGGAGTCACAGAAACCGAGGAGAAATGTTGACTTTGACTGATATTGACCATAGGTATGACTGTTGATTTTACCAGACTTTGACCAGTGCGTTGACTGAATTTCAAGACTGTTTTGGGCTGAATTTGACTGTGATTAGAGGCTGAGTTTGACTGTGTTTGACCAACCTTCATTGGAGATTAATTTACTGGTTTGACCAGCATTGACTTTGCTAGCTAAGGCATCTTGTTGACCGCTGTAAATTGTACTTTCTCTCTCTGCTAAATTTGAAGAAAAATAAGAAGATTTGATCAAAGGATTTTCCCCGCATTGGGGTTTTTCCCGCATCTCTTGTCTTGACTAGTCTTCTGTCGATTTATTTATGTTCTATGAGCATTTACTTTCAATGTTTATGTGATTGCATAACTGGAAATTGAATTGAGCTTATTTATGTTCTATGAGCATTTACTTTCAACGTTTCTGTGATTGCATAACTGGAAATTGAATTGAGCTAATAAGAAAGATTGAAGTAAATTACTCTAAGCATAAAACATACCATAGTTAACTAAAATTAACATTATCTCATTGACTTCACCACAGCGTTGTGACAAGGTTAAAGTTATATCATGGCAACCGACTTATGCAATGAAATCCTTGGGTCCCTACCACTTTCCCAAGGATATAGGGCCATAATCGTAGGCCTCGAAGAGAAACATGAATAACACGTGCATTGTTACGGAGATTTGGACTTTTAACTGGGGATTTAGCTACATTACCATAAGCTGACTTCCCTACCTTGACTAGATGATCCCATGGCTACGCACAAGCTCTCCGACTGGAATCTTGGCTCTTATTGCATAACACCATGCTCCCCATTATTTGCACATATTGTCTAACTCCATGCTCCATGCTCATATTGTTTCTCTTTATATTTTTCAATATTTCCTCTCCATGTCGAAAACTAATGAATGGCCCTTGTAATGAAATTTACTATCAATTGATGGTTCGTACCTTTAACCCTTTAATCAAGGTTATAAAAAAGAGATTCTCAATCATTCATAAGCATGCTATTGTTTGAACTATACGTAACCAACACACTCATATGCAAATTTTGAAGAGTTCAAAAACAGGAAGGTCATGCTATAGAAAATAGTAGCCTTTCAAACTGCGGAAATTTCGAAATCTATTTTAGAACAAAGCTTCCTAAATGAGCTCTAGTTGCATATGTAATGCTTATTCAATTTGCATGCAATGATATAGGGATAAAACAAGCAAGTAGTAGTGAACTCAATGCAGATGCAACATCATTCAGCAGTAGTGAATTCAATGCAGATGCAACATCACAGCTCAATCCGAATTAAATGACCAACACAACATAGAAAAATAGGAAGATTGGAAATAAGTTTAGAAGATTAGAAGCTCTATCTAACCCTGTCAAGTTATTAAAACTACTTAGTATCTACTGATGCTATTAAATAATGCATCTAAATGAAACTTTCGTGAAAAGGCCTTGTTAGGAATGGAAAGAGAAACGCGCTGTTTCTAGGAGCCTCTATCCAACAAATATCCAAGAAAACACTTATATGCAACACCAAAAAACTATCATATGTACAACATCAAAAAACTACCTTAGAAATCACATATAAAAGATACTTTATTAGCTAGATGTTAAACATGAAAGTGATATGTAGTAAGTATACCACCCACTGAAATTTATAACTAAGTCTTCGAGTTTATAAGAAACACATTATAAAAATAGCATTTATAATACTGCAGTGGATTTCCGGCGCTAGAAGGAAATCTTATTAGAGTATGCACAACAATGCCCCATGGTTAAGTTTTACTCGTGCGTAAAACATTAGCTGTTCACATCATTCATCAGAATATTTGCGGTGATGTTGCTTATGGTGTCCATGCTTGGGTTCTTCATAGTCATTGCCCTGTTATGTTTGCAGCAAAAAAGAAAACTTAGCCTCTTCAAATATTACGAGAAATAACCTGTGATCAAAAAACAATTGCAAGCTTTGTCTACCCACTATGTTGAATATGTTACAAAAAGAACAAAAATTATTTCTTCTTTTTCCCCATCATGCAACTTAAACACTTGTGATTGTGAATCCTTTCATTTTCATTTTGACATGAAAGATATCAGATGCGATCTACATTAACAAAGTCTTACATAAAAATGAATCATGATTTAAAGATTGGCAGCATGTTCCATATGTCAATTTACCTGTTTCTCAGGCAACAAAGTGAAACGGATATTTTTGCAAGTTCTGTAAATTATAATTTCTACCCATACAAGTTCTGTAAATTGTAGAACATGAGGACTTATAGATTCATGCTTCATAGAAAAAACAAATTATAGTTCAGTTAGAGTAAAAAGTTTACACAAATTTTGGAGGCAGCCTGATAATCAGTAAGTTTCTTACTTCAAAGCAACTAATCAACAAATCTTATATAAAAATGAATCATGATTTAAAGATTGGCAGCATGTTGTTCCATATGTCAATTTACCTTTTTCTCACGCAACAAACAAAGTGAAACGGATGTTTTTGCAAGTATGATAATTTCTACCCATACAAGTTCTGTAACTTGTAAAACATGAGGACTTACAGATTCGTGCTTCATAGAAAAAACAAATTATAGTTCAGTTAGGGTAAAAAGTTTACACAAATATTGGAGGCAGCATGATAATCAGTAAGTTCCATTTGACTAAAGGTCTAGAAGAGAGAAGCTTGTGATAACTTCTTTGAAACATGGAGAATGTATAGAAAGGAGGTGCTACAGGGAATCAAATCGTTCACAAAGCCACTTCACCTCCCATGCTGCTGGGAGGTCAGTCCCCTGTATTCCCAAGGGTCATCCCCAAGCAGAAGTCCCCAACATCAGAGGACTTCCATTTCATAAGGATCTCCCCACCGAAAATGTGAAAACAAAACCAGAAAAACAATAAGAGTCATTTTTTGGGAAAAAAGATGGGCCTGACCAAAATGCCTAGAGAATCTATTGGGCTGATTATGTCTGCAAACAAGCCCTAATATTTGCTTGTTATCCACTTTTTGGCTTGCCAACAACAGAAGAGCAAGGTGACATTGTGGGGGTTTTTTGAGTTGATTTTTTTTGCAGAAGTTCATTTGCGGTCAACAACACCTCCATCCAAGGGTTCTTTATTCATTCGACCTCAAAGTTCTGACCATGGCAGCAGCAACAAGAATTAAAACCATTGTTCTTCAGTTGGTCAAGGGCAAAAACGAATTCACAGGTTTAGACATGATTTTTTGGAGAAATGCATCATATATAACTTTACAGGACAAATAATTACATCATGAAATAGAAAGACTTACAGCAATCTGGAAACAGGGTTACAAGAGAACTCCTGTCCTAGAAAAGCTAAATATACAATCTTATGAACCTACACCCCAATAGGAAGGGATTCAACATTTTTGCAGAAATAACAGAGTTTCACTATAACAAGCAAATCCAATATCTACTTAAAGAGCTTCAATTCCCCTAAGCTAAGATGGGATGGTTCCTCATAAAATAGTGTTACACTGATATTCTTAGAGAGATAACAGCCGAACTGTGTGCCATCAAGATTTGCAGTTATCCCTTATCACTCGAGAGGAAATTTCCAAGAAAGCAGAGCAGTAAAAATAAAAGTTAAATCTCCCCTGAAACCATGCCCAAATATTCTTGGCAGAGGGCGTCTCCAGAATATATGCTCAATTTTCTCTTCCCTACCACAAAGCACATATGTAACGTTCATAATACCAACTTTATGGAGCTCTAATCTTGAGAGCCAAGCCTTGTTGATAGTGAAACATAAGCCACAAGAATAGTGAGATTTCCAAATGGATGTGTACCTCCTCAGCTAATGTGCTTCAGGATCCCTCACACCCCACCATTTGTTCACATATGATAAAATGCCAAAGGTATTGAGACCATAAAGGTCCTTTGCCACATAGATGTATAAGGGTTCCCACTATTGCCATCTCCAATCCCTCCAAAACTGCCCTAACCCATGTGCATCTTAAAAAGACTAGTCTCATAAATCATAAGACAAATAATCTCATACACAGTTTTGTCTAAATGAATGTGCTCAGTTAAGATCATGCCAAGAATGCAAATTGTTGGTGCTCGGGTGTAAATTTTTGTAGATGTTCTATGCTTGATGCAACTTTATTTTTTCTTCAATATCAGACAGCAATCACATAAACAATAAAGTAAAATGCTAATAGAACATACCAGTAGATCAAAAGAAGACAAGCCAGAAATATATAAGTGTGTTGGTGCGTTACGACGGTCAACAGGATGCTTCAACCAACAAAGTCTCAATATGTTCAGCCAACCAGCAATGTCACACAACCCTCTAGGACAGCCAAACGGTCAACTCAAAAGTCAAAGTCAACGTCTTGTCTCGAGAATAGTGCCAGAAAATGCAGATTAGGAAAATCAAACTTTTGGGAGAGTTTTAGGTCCTTTTGACCTTGCATTGACCAAAGTCAACTCTGGTCAAAGTTTGTTGTAGAAACCCTAGACCAAAATCAGAAATGTGCTGCTGCTGGAATTTTCCCACGTGTGGAGAGAAGAGCCACCAAGGTCATCGAACCAATCAGATGAGGAGAGAGAAATGTGTGAGGATGAGATGAGTGAAAATGTCCTTCCAACGTTGACCAATATATATCCATCAATGAGGGTGTGTGACACAACTGCTGGGCACAAAACCTTAAGGCCGACCTGCACATATTTTGAGTAAATGCAAAATAATTGTTCTGCTCATCAAATTTAAGATGATCTTTAGATCGAAAGAGGAGTCCAATAAAAATATTGGTATCTTCATCTGAGCACCAAAACATGGAGTTTGGACCTAGTTGTCCAAAATTAACACTCCCTCTCAACTAGGGAGAACTCCATCCACCTGTGCAATCCAAACATTGTGCGTCATCCCGCCGTAACTTGCTTTGTTGGCTTCTTTATTTCAGAACAAAAGTGGGTCAGTCACAAAGACATCATTCCCGGCTGACAGATTCAGCCCAGAGGTACGAAACCTCTATAGGACTCACAAAGAGTCTCATACAAACTCGAAGTTGGTTTACCTGACCCAAAATTAGTTAGAGGTCTGAAACCTCACTATACTCGATCCCAGATCAAGTGGTTGGACCGTGCCATCCTAGATAGAGAGTACGGCAATCTCTGATGCGTCCATCAATCTTTGCTACTAGTCTCTAGCTTTTCCCACCTCACTGGCCAAATGAGAGGTACTTCCCATGAGCCCTGAACTCATGGGTAGGATGCATACGAGGCACAGATAATGAGAGGTGAACCAACTCAATCATCACAACAGGGGGGCAGAAGCACACCAACAAGGTTCAGCAAGCCTAGCCCTGTGGTTGCTTATAGCTCCGAGAAGCTATCCCTAAAGCCCCCCAGAGCTCCCAGAGCTCATCGTCCAACAGGACCTTCAGCATAGGGTCGTTCCACAATACCAAGACTCTCACAGAAGGTTAGGAACTTGGCCTTCCCCAGGGGCTTCGTGAGAATATTCGTGACCTGCTCATTAGTTCCTATATGATCGAGCATTACAACACCTCACTATACCATATCCTAGATAAAGTGGTACCTGATATCAATATGCTTGGATCGATCGTGGAACACGAGATTCTCGAACAACCAAATCCCACTCTGGTTATCACAGAGTATCACGGTGGTATCTAGCACATGCCCGAACAGCTCACTGAAGAGCTTTCACAACCAAACTGCTTCACAACAGGCCATACTCGCTGCAATGTATTCGGCCTCCGCAATGCTCAAAGCCACCAACTTCTGCGTCCTGCTCATCCATGATATCGAAGCAGATCCAAGTGTGAAGCAACATCCTAATGTGCTTTTACAATCCACCACACTGACAGCCTAATCAGCATCAATATATCCAAGTGTCACACTCCCGACAGTGTATCTCAGCGCATGGTTTATGGTGCCCCGAAGATATCTCAACAAATTCTTGGCACCAACCCAGTGAGTGTGATGAGGCTCAACCTTATGTTGACTCAAAGTGTTCACTGCAAAACATACGTCCAGACGGGTGTTCACTAAGAACATCAAGGCCCCTACGAGTTGACAATACTCAGTAGGATTTGCTAACACGAGCCCAGCAGCGCTGCCATTCAACTTCTTAAAGTTGAGCTCCATCGGTGTCGACACAGACTTACAGTCCACCATACCCAATCTTTCCAGAAGCTTCACAGTATATTTTCCTTGAGAAAGGAAAATCTCGCCGGGTCTCTGCCAGACCTCCAGGCCTAGGAAGTAATGCATCAATCCTAGGTCCTTCATCTCGAACTCAGCAGCGAGCTTCCTCTTGCAATGATGAATGAGAGGGTCAGCACCTGTCAAGAAGAGGTCGTCCACATACAGCACTAAAATGAGAGGCTTCTCTCTATCAACCTTGAAGTAAAGGTTCGGATCAGCATTACTATGAGTGAAGCCCAGCTTCGTCAAGTAGCTATCTATCCTCTCGTACCAAGTTCTGGGTGCTTGCTTCAAGCTATAGAGGGCTTTCTTCAACCTACAAACATGGGTGTCCCGATCCTAGACTTCGAACCCCAAAGGTTGTTCCACATACACCTCTTCCTTTATAGCACCATGCAAAAATGAGGTCTTCACATCCATCTGATGAAGACTGCATCCTTGCGTAGCAGCAAGGGCTATGATGGATTGGATGGTGGTATATCAGGCCACAGGTGCAAATATGTCATCATAGTCTATGCCTTCTTTTTGAGAGAAGCCACGGACAACGAATCTTGCCTTGAACTTTTCAGCACTTCCATCAGATCCACTCTTGATCTTGTAGAGCCATTTCGAGGTGACAACTACTTTGTCCTCCAGTCTTGGAACCAAATCCCAGACATCATTCTTCATTATGGACTCATACTCTTCGTGCATAGCATCCTTCCAGACTTGATGCGTTACGGCTTCCTCAAAAGATCTAGGCTCAAATTGTACAATAGTACTCATGGCTACTAGATACCCTTGGTTTCTATTCGGCTTCTTGCTTTCATGGAATGTCCCCCTTGGGGCCATATGTCTCTCGACATCTTCGAGTGTGTCCCTAAGCCATGATGGTCTCTTCCCTATCGAAGGAGGTGGATCAATCGGGTCCATCGATCCTTTAGCATCATGCATCGTCTCATCCTTCGGTTCTTCTTGATTTCCAGGCCTTGCTTCATGATCTTCCTCAGATCTCGGAAGATTGACTATTTTCCTCGGGGAAGCATCTTCGTCAAAGGTGACATCGTGGCATATCTCCACTTCCCTTTGACCAGGCACATAGACTCTATAGGCCTTCGAAGTTTCGTTGTAGCCCACAAACGTTCCCTTCTTCCCAGAAGCATCCAGCTTGCTCCTCTTCTCTTTCAGCACATGAAAATAAACAGGACATCCAAAAACTCTAAAATGTGAGACGTCATGTTTCTTACCAGAGAAAACCTCTTCGAGAGTTTTGGAGTCCAGAGCAGAATGCAGGCATTGGTTTTGTATGTACACAGCAGTGTTCGCAACTTCTCCCCACAGAAACTTCGGTAGACCCTGGTCCTCTTGATGCCAACTTCTCTGCAAAAGTTCTTGAACTCGTCCGTCTCATATTCAGTGCCATTATCGATCCTCAATATCTTGATCTTCTTCCCTGTTAGATTTTCCACCAAGGCTTTGAAGGTGGAACCACATGAAAGCCTCATCCTTCTTTTTCAAGAAGTATATCCAGGTTTTGCGAGAGAAGTCATCTATGAATGTCATATAATAAGAACAACCTCCCAAAGGATGTCACGAGCAGCATCCCAAATAGATCAGAATGTATCAATTACAGATGAGGAGAGAGAAATGTGTGAGGATGAGATGAGTGAAAATGTCCTCCAACGTTGACCAATATGTATCCATCAATGAGGGTGTGTGACACAACTGCTGGGGCACAAAACCTTAAGGCCAACCTGCGCATATTTTGAATAAATGCAAAATAAATGTTCTACTCATCGGATTAAGATGATCTTTAGATCGATCTTGCACCTCTCCGAAAAAGGAGTCCAATAAAAATATTGGTATCTTCATCTGAGCATCACAACATGGAGTTTGGACCTAGTTGTCCAAAATTAACATAGGGGTTCCACAAACCTTTCCAATATAAATACCTTCCATAGATATCCCTTCCCCACAAGTCAGCGATGGTAATAATTGTTTAGTATAATGTAATTTCAACAAACCCATTGCATTTTGCTTACTAATATCATTGATGTACTAATGTTTAATATTTTTGAAATTAGAAGTCTAGTGATGATGAGAAACCCACCTGCCATCTTCCAGTGCACTCCACTACAATGTCAAATCGAGGAAAGGCTTTTTGAAATTAGAAGTCTAGTGATGATGAGAAACCCACCTGCCATCTTCCAGTGCACTCCACTACAATGTCAAATCGAGGAAAGGCTGCATTAAGAGCAAAACTCAGAGAGGAAGCATACCAAGAATGGTTGAATCAACCACCTAATTAATTCTCACACCAATTAGTAATGACTACAACAATAGTAGTTATTCATCACAAGTTGGCAATAGAGGCAACCAAATAGAGGTTGATATGGATGATTACCTACGGAATACAACTGCAAGGGACAATATTGTTATATACATTCCAAAACGATGAGCTAGGCGATGATGCTCATATCACTGATACCTTTTACGAAAGCATGAAATCTGCTTCCACCACCCCTCTCGTTGGACTTGGCAGCCAGTCAAAGTCTACCTAGCTGGGGACAACGATGTTATTGTACAACTTAAAAGCAAAGTTTGACATGTCGAATGCATGTTTCTCAGCAATATTGAGGTAATTGACCATGATCAAGTCCCTTATATTTTGAGAAATCTTGTCAGACAATCAACATTAAAAATGATTGATTTTATGAACGTTAAGTATTGACATTGTACATTTATATTTCCCACCAACTGCAAAATATTCAAAGATAAGGTTCTTCGGAGTGATAATGTCTTGACCGGTAGTTGTGAAGAGGCAAAGCAATTGTTGAAAATGTTGGGTGTTGAGTACATATCATATCATGCATGTCTAAATGATTGTATTCTATATAGAGGACAATATGCAAACAGAGATATTTCTAAAATGTGGACATGATAGGTAACATAAATAAAATATAAAAAAATGGAGTAAATCACATGGTCCTCCTCATAAGATATTAAGGCACATGCCTATAATCCCAAGGATTCAAAGGCCCTTTCATTGCAAAGAATTAGCTATGTTGCAGGGATAGCATGCCTTACACGAAAGTGAGTCGGGAGTTATGTGAATCCCAATAGATTCAATAGCCATGAAGCATACAGAGGATACGTTGCCCGAAAAATTCAAAGATGAAGTACAAAGCCTACGACTCAGAATAGCCATGGATGGCGTCAGCCCATATTCCTTCCTATTATTCTTTAATTCCTAAAGTGTCCACCAAGGCAGAAACATCCAAATCAACCATGACACCAAATCCCAAGCATTTCAGAGGCCTCTCAATTTGCCATCCAAGAAAACCAAAAATTGTTTGCCACATAACATGCACCCTTTTCAACAAAATCGAACTTGAAAGCATAGAGGACTTGGTAGTACGAATTATGTTACACAGCTGAAAGGGACCTTTAATACCCTGAATGTGATGAGCTTGTCAAATCCACCATCAAAATAAATGTTGTAAAGTCTACCCATTTGCAAGAAAGAACAGATTTGAGCACAAGACTAGAAGCCTCACTCAATCAAGTTGGAACTTCTCACTTGATAGAATAATGGGATTAGATAGCTGCCATCAATTCCATTTGATTCAGAATTTTGCTGAGTTACATTTGATTTTTCTTTCCAAAAGCAAGGACAATATTGTCAAGCACATATCAAGCATTATGTCCACCTACAATTCCACTTGATAGAATAATGGGATTAGATAGCTGCCATCAATTCCATTTGATTCAGAATTTTGCTGAGTTACATTTGATTTTTCTTTCCAAAAGCAAGGACAATATTGTCAAGCACATATCAAGCATTATGTCCACCTACAGGCCACAACCCATCATATTCAATCTGATATGCTTGGTGCATTTCTTGGAAGTAACCTCAAAAGAAAAATCTCAATAAAACATCAGATTTGTACTAATCACCAACAAGTATCCCTGGTGCAATTGATTTTGCCAGCACCACGAGTGCACAATACATTCTCATGATCCCAAAAGACTTTTTATCATTGGTATAACAACATCCGTTTCCTTGCAATTCTAGACCCTGCACTTGAGCTAACATCACTTCTGGCAATCATCACAGATCATAAAGCAACCAATCAAATTTCATCCTCTTAAACGAAGCATATTATTTCCTGTTGCAAAATGAAATCCCAAAAATGACCTCATGAGCTAATATGTCATTTTATATGGTAAAAGAAGCCAAGTTTAAATCCTTGGCAGGAAAGTAAAACTCTCCATGGCAGTGTCAAAATCAAGGTTACTTGGAAGCGGGAGCGCGGAGCGGGAGCGAAGCGCGGAGCACCATTTTTAAAAGTTTCCGGGTCCGGAGCGTTTTCGGGAGCGTTTTTATATATATATATATATATATATTTTAATATTTTTTATATTTTTTATATTTTGATGCATATATGTCAACAAAAACATGTAGAATGATGAATTAGACATAAAAAACATAAAAACATAGATTGAATCATATAACATCAATCATATAGAAGTTATAATCTTCATCAACCACGCCCACGAGTTGGAAGCAGAGAACATATTGACTCTTGAGTCTCGCAAATCATCAATCTGAAGGTTTCAAGCTTTCAAAATTCAATATATAACATTTATCATCATTGATATATAACATTTATCATCATTGATTCATTGATTTCAAAATGCAATATACATTTATCATCATTGATATATATATTATAACATTTATCATCATTGATTCATTGATTTCAAAATTCAATATACATTTATCATCATTGATATATAACATTTATCATCATTGATTCATTGATTTCAAAATTCAATATACAACATTTATCATCATTGATATTATATAACATTTATCATCATTGATTCATTGATCACCATATAACTTTCATGAAGCATCATATTCATAATTCATAATGACTTGTAAACAGTAAACTTATAAATGCCAACTTCATTAAAAATTTAAATATATGAAATCAGTAGCAAGTCAAGTTTCAACTGTTCAATTGTCAACAACAAATAGAAAATAGTAAACAACAAATATATTTTATCTCGCTGGCCCCTTGCCACGCCCACGAGAAATGTCTAATTTCTGTGAGCCACGAGGAAATGTTGGTCTTCTAGTACTCTCAGGAGTACCATGACCACGACCAGAAGGTGGAGGCTGGATCTGCAAAGGAACAATAGTGTGATATCGAGGAGTGGCACTGGCACTGGCACTGGCACCCGCACTGCTACCAGTAGATGGTGGGACTGGCCCTGTGTGTGGCGGTGCTGCTGATGCTTCATCATCATCCCTAAAAAGTTCTGCTTCCAATTCTTCCATATGTACCGTGCCGTCCTCCAAATTATCATCCTTTGGGTTGTTGTCCCAGACTCTGTATGATTGATCCTCATTTGCCCGATCACAGTAATGGCTCAACAACCTCAAGTTGTAATGCACATAAACCAAGCTTTTAGCTCGGTTTTCATTCAGCCTGTTTCTTCTCACATTGTGTATAAAGTTGTAGGTGCTCCAACACCTCTCTGCAGAAGAAGTGTTCACAACTTGTGAGAGAACTTTTTTAGCCAACTTGGGCAAAAGTCCCATGCCGCCATATGCTTCCCACCATGTGAGAGCATCGAATCTGTCCCTGTCTTCCATTGCATGGAATGAACCAAAGTTAGCAGTGCAACTGAAGTATTTGCCTAATTCAAGGCGCAATTTAGCACACTCTTCCCTGTCAGGTACCAATTTGTCTAATGCCTTCATGTACCCTTCTTGTACCTCTGGATCTGTGTGAGGTTTCACCCTAACCCCACCTCCAGGTGCAGGTTGGCCCAACCAAGATGGAGAGTAATATTTTGGCGTAAGGATATATGCCAAAGCATGCAATGGAACATTGAGTTTATTCCACCGTGCACACACACAGTCATGAATCATAGCATACAAAATGGGATCATTATCCTTAACAATATCTTTTATTTGCCCCAACATGCTATCCATCTGCTCATAAACCTCTCCAATCACTGGTTTATTAGTATCTGCAAAACGAATCATGTTATAAATGGGCTTGGTAAAACTCACAATTTCCCTCATACGTGCCCAAAACTGAGGGTCAAGGGCGGTCTCCTCCACATGTTCAAAACTTTGCCTGTCAACTACTATTGCCGCCCTGTCCTTTAATAACTGCCAGTGTGGGCTTGATACCATTGCAGCCAATGACTCTCTTACCTTCAAAAGGCGCCTGAAGGTGAGGTAATAACTAGCAAATCTAGTTTTTCCTATTTTCAACAACTCCAATTTGGAGTGAGTACGGAAAAGCCCATGGGTATTGCTATGATTTGTAATAAATTTGATCATTTTCTTACCTCTCTTGTACAAATCACTAAGCCATTTGAACTGAGGTTGTTTGTTTTTTATGATATCATGCATCAAAAGGTTCATTGTGTGAACCAAACACCCAGACCAAAAAATGTTGGGGTATTTATCCTCAACAATTGCTCCTGTTGCCTTACAGTTAGCAGCATTATCAGTGATGACCTGTATCACATTGTATGGCCCAGTCTTTTCAATTATTTCAAGTAATGGTTCTGCAATGTTAATGCCGGTTTTGAATTTATCTGAATAATCATAAGCTGCCAGGAACACTGCACCACTAACCGACACAGCCAAAACATTTATCAATAGTTTTCCTTTTACATTGGTCCATCCATCAGAGACAATGGACAACCCATGCTCATTCCACGAACCTGTCATTCTAGCCAAAGAATGATTTATTTTAGCTCTTTCATGATCAAGACCCACGGTTCTGGCCTTGTCATACCCAGGGCTTTTGTATCCTTTGGGGGCATCATTAATGGCAGAAACCATTTCATGCCAATAAGGTAAGCGAAGAACATTGAATGGCACCCCACATGCATATAGAAATCGGTAAACTTTTGAATCCACATCATTCCTACACCCTTCGTCTAGGAAATCGGATATGGTTCTATGCCTTAATCCAGTGCCACTGCTTCCGAAACCACTGGCATGGGTGGAAGTTGAATGTGTTGGGCCTGAATCAGCGATACCCTTAGATCTTTTAGATGATCTTTGTATGGCAACCCCCTCTTCCTTCCTATATATCTCTCTCTGTGGTGCTGCCATAGAAGTACAAACTTTGATTCCAAAATTTTTAGTTCCATCTCCTGGCATTATCCCACAAAGGTGCCTTCTCAGACGGGTGTATGAACCATGGTATTGTTTATTGCAATGGGGGCAAATAAATTTAGTGGTTCCACCACCTTTCCCTCCTCCTTGTTTTTGAACATATTTCCACAAAGGATATTGGTCTTGTTTAGTTGGGGATTCTAGGTTCTCAGGGTCTCCACTCCCCACTTCCTCCTCAACATAATCCTCCTCTTCAGGATTTTCTTCAGATCCACCATAACCCTCCTCTTCATCCTCCTCTTCTCTGATTTGTCTCTTTCTTCTAGCACTCTCCAACACCATTATCACAAAGAAAGGAACCAACATGAGGAAAATTCCTAGCCATATAGCCATGATGGAAGCAAGTTTCAAGTTTCTAGAATCTAGCCTGCAAAACAAATAGAAAAATGCCAAATGGGAATAGGAAATGCAACATAGGAAAAAAACAACTCATTTTAAAAGTTTTAAATCCAATAAAATGCAACATTCAAGCAAAATTCAAGTTTTCATTTTCAAACCATTTAACAATCTACAAATTCATCTTAGAAAATACAAAATTGGATTAGAAGGCCGACCTCTTTCTTGCAATCCTCCTGTCAGCCTTGCTCCTTGCTCTCCTGTCAGCTTTGCTCCTTGCTCTCCTGATTGCTGTCAACCAAACCTTGCGCTCTCGGCTCTCCTTCTCACTCAATTTCACTTCTCAACTAACAAACAATAACTGAAAATGAAACCCCCCCCCCCTTTTTATAAAAATCGGAAATTTTTCATAAAAAAATTTCCGCGCGGCGGGGAGCGACTGACAATCGAAAATTTTTCATAAAAAAAATTCCGCGCGGCGGGGAGCGTCCCGTTTAAAAAACGCTCCCGAAGCGTTTTTTTAACGTCGGAAGCGTTTCGGGAGCGTTCGCTTCCGAACGCTCCCTGAAACGCTCCCGAAAAAACAGGGAGCGTTTTTTCAGGTCGGAAACGCGCTCCCGAAAAATGCTCCCGACAGGAAGCGTTTTCGGAAGCGCGTTTCCTAGCGCTTCCGAAACGCTCCCGCACGGAGCGAGTTTCCGGAGCGGGAGCGAAGGGGGTACGAAGCTTCCCCGCAACCCTGGTCAAAATTGCTAGCCATATGTCAGACCCATGAGTTCTAGCAGATCAGACCTTGGCCAGCAACTAGCTCACAGGTTTTACTCTTGCAGGCAAGTCAGATCCAAGAATGCTAATAACTCACCCTAGCAACTCAGCCCCTCACCTGCAAATAACTCACAGGTGAATGTGAAAACTACCCGGCATCAAATATAAATGCTCAAGAGGAAAATAACAACTTTTATTTTGAACGAACTTTTGTAAAGTTTTTGCTGAGTCAAAATCAAACCCGACCCACCCTTACAGAGGCATTCATCGAGCATTAAAGTCCCTCATATTACGCAAATGCAAATGATGACCCCCAGAAAACTGGCTTCATAATTTATAAAATCACAATTGCTGCTGTTTAAACCTACTCTTTCCAATATGAAGAAAACTATGCATTCATTCAAATTCATAACCTTCAATATAAGTCTTAAGACCATTAAAATTAATATCCAGTGTGCTTCTGCATCCTGAACTCTGAGTTTTTCTGTTGATCTGCGATGACCACCACAGCTAAATGTTTTCACCCTATGTATAGCATAATACCCCATCATGAGGCCTATGCACACATAACAAATAAAGCCAACCACCATGTCCTTCAAATTGAAAGCCTGATGGTGGGCTGGCTGCCTCTGTTGAGTGCCTCACTGAATGTTCCTACCAGGTCAGGCACCGTAATCAGGACTGACAGGCTTCCACTAGTACTATCAACAAAATCTTCTGCCTGGCAGCTTTCCAGAGAGGTTTTCCTTGAAAAAAATTATAACCACTCATAACAGATATGAAAGCTTTACTATGTGGACTTCAGAGACCCTAATATGCGGATCAATACTGCTAACAAACTAATCTACTAGGGTCTGACAGAACAGGATGGACAACAAAAGTAGGCAAAAACCAATATGAACCAATATCAAAAATAAAGACAATTAGCCTGGTTCACCCTACATCGTCAAATTAAACTCTCGTTAAATAAATATCCATCGGTGCATCAGAATCTCAATCTCTGATTTTTCAATAGAAATCTTCAAGACCGTTGAATAAATATCCATCGGTGCATCAGCATCTCAATCTCTGATTTTTCTGTCGATCTGCCGTGACTACTACATCTAAATGTTTTCATCCTAGACATGGTATAATCCATCATACAGATATGAATGCTCTGCAATGTGGACTTAAGAAATTTGAGATCACAGACCAATGCTGCTAACAAGCTAATTTAATAGGGCCTGACAGCAAAATGGACAACAAAAAGGGAAAAATCAATATACACAAATATCAAAAATAAAGAAAATAAGCATCACCCTATATAATGAAACCAAAACTCCCATTCATTTAAAACTATAAGCTTCAAGTCTTAAGACCATTAAAATTAATATCTAGTGGTGATTCTGCATCTTGATCTGTTATTTTTATGTCGATCTATCATGGCTATCACAGCTATCTTGTGTATAGTATAACCTATCACACAAATATGAAAGCTTTACAAGCAGGGATTAGAAGATTGTAGATCAGGTGTTTGTGTTGGTAACAAGCTAACTTACTAAAGTCTGCGGAGCGGAATGAACAACAAAAACGGGGGAAACAACATACAACAATATCAAATATAAAAACAGATATTTACATTCCATTACAGACCATCAAATGCCAGACAAAGGGGGATCCTTGTTACTTCATATGTGGACATTAAAACTTAGTAAATTAAAAATATTAGCAGAGACACATCTCATGATTTTGGACTCTTCTAGGCACTTCGTAGATCCGGCTTTGAAATGGACCTGTGCTACTATAAATCATGTAACAAGCCTTATCCGGAAAGAGTAAAAGAACTAGCGTCCAACTTACATATTGAGGGCGCTGATATCCTCCTCCTTCCTGGTCAGGTTGGTCATAACTGGGCCTCTCAAACTTGGGAGGCTCTTCCTCCTGCTGATGGTAACTGTGGGGTCTCTCGAACTTGGGAGGCTCCTCCTCCTCCTGATAGTAACTGGAGGGTCTCACAAACTTGGGAGGCTCTTCCTCCTGCTGATAGTAACTTGGGGGTCTCTCGAACCTGGGAGGCTCCTCCTCCTGCTGGTGGTAACTGTGGGGCCTCTGAAACCTAGAGGGTTCTTCCTCCTGCTGTTCATAATTACTGGGGGGCCTCCCAAACCTGGGTGGATCTATTTCCTCCTCCTCCTGACCATGGCTAGGCCTCCTTCCATAACCCGGCTTAATCTCCTCTCCATATTTATCGTCAGAATATCCAGACTGAAAATCCTGGGGTGGAATGTTCCAGCTAGGCTTTTCCTCATACTGATCTCCATATGGATTGGGCTTCGATCCGTACGCAGGCTGAGGCTTGGGCTTCGATCCATACGCAGGCTGAGGCTTGGGCTTCGATCCATACGCAGGCTGAGGCTTGGGCTCATCCCCATACCCATATGCAGGCTGAGGCTTGGGCTCATCCCCATACCCATATGCAGGCTGAGACTGAGGCTTGGGCCTCCCATAATCAGATCCTCCACCGCCACCACCATAAGTGGATTCCTCTGCCTTATAGGAAGGGGTGGATCCGGATCCATACGTGGGTCTCTGATCATCTATATCATGGGCTCCTCCTGCTCCTCCGTAAGGGCATGACTCCGATCCATATGAAAAGTCATGGGACGACTCGTCCCCTGCTTGACTGGGAGGATAACAAGTGTCTTCAGAGGGAGGTATGGGTTTGCCATAGGTGACTACCTGATCATATCCACCGCCAAAAGGAGTGGGATCGTAGTCATCAAAGTCGTCAACTGCATCACGAGCATGTCCAGCCATTACTCCGAGCTTAGTTTGTTTCTCCCAATTTCTTGAACTTCCTGCAAAGCTGCTTCGATTGAAATCTCCACACCTTATGTTCTCGCAACAACTTAAATCTCGACTGCAATAACCATTCAATATTTAAATCTAATAAGTCGGTGCTGCGCGTTCTCCTCTTTTGATGATGTCGATTGCTTGTCATAAAAACCGCGGTTTCATTCCCTCCGTTCAAATCCATATCCACGTGGAAGCAGCACACTTTGCCATCGAATGATCTCAATTTATGTTGTTAATTGGGAAAATCCACCATGGTTAAATTAGCTTAACGATATAATTAAATATTTTTAATAAGTATTAAAAAAATGTTTTAGGATATATATTTTTTAAAAAAATTATGAAAAAATAATTAAATTGGTTTAAGATTTATCTCAATGTTAGAATTGATTTATTATTTGTGAGATCAGATTTATTTTTACTTGGTTTGTATCTCAAGAAATTTGATTCCTCTAAATATTTGATAAATTAAAAGTTAAGATGAATTTACACTAATTTATTTTATTTTATTTTTTATATTTTTTTTGTAATTTGATTATCAAAATGTTTTATTAATAATAATTATTATTATTTTTTTATTTTGTTTTATTTTTATATAATTTGACCTAGTAAAAATGTTAAACAAGACATTACATTACAACATCTCTCCACCATATTCTAGGCGCCTCTCACCCCAATTATAATTTTATTTGGAATGAGATTTTTAACCTTGGAGATTTATCTCTACTTTACTATGAAGATTTTTATTTTGTAAATAAGCTTTGATACAATCTGTCCCAGGCTATTTTAGCGTCACTTTCTTTCTTTCTTTCTTTCTTTCTAAAATACCATGACTTATCAATACTAGATGCCCTAAAAAATCAATACCATGACTTATCAATAACGATTTCCAAAAAAATCATAACTCACTTCATAGGACAATTTTTTAATTAACCAATTTAATTACAATGGCAAAAAGGTCATATAACTACTTTGAACCTAAATCTTAACCTTTGATTTGTGTATACTACCACCATAGATACATCTTAAGTACAAATCTACCATGAGTAGAGAGAGATCAAATTTCTTTACATGCAAACTTCTTTACAGTGAAAAATACAAAGTGCAATTTTTCATTGTTTAAATTGTCTTTTATTATCAATATATTTCTAAGTATTGTCAATATTAATTTGTATTAAAATATTTTATTGATAACCCATATTGAATATTTTTATATACAACATCAAAATATTTTATTTTAACAATTTGTTTTCTATATATAGGTATATATGAAGTTGATATAGACATAAATTAGTTAACATAGATCTTCAAATAGTTTATTTAAATCTCTTGTTGAAATATTTTTTTAAAGTATAAGGTACTTACATATTTTTTCTACTTCTAATTACTTTACAACATATTCATTTTTTTTATTATAACCAACATTAGAATAAGAAGAAGAAGTTATTTTAACGTCCACTAGGCTAAAGATAGCCTATGGGACAAATTGCTTCTCTATCTGGCTCTAGTTGGCTCTTGTCAACTCGAGGGACAGACAGACAGACTTACACATCCCCTCATACTGGGCTATAGAATGAGCCTCTCAGCTCAATAAAAAATATTTTAGAATATTCCATGGAGGTTAAATCGTTTGCGCCAAGAGGCGTTCTCCAGCCCAGTATCGTAGAGATGTTGTAATGTTATTATAACATTTTAACTAAGTCAAATTACATAAAAATACAAATAAAAAAAAAAATTTAAATAAAATTAATAAAAAATTAATGTAATGTAAACTAAATATTTTAACTCGGCCAAAATAAACATAAAATTAAAAATTCCTCAATGGGGGTGAGAATCTCTTAGCACATGGCAACCAAGTCCCATGATCGTTAACAGTTGGCATGCTGGTGGAGGACTGGCCTCACAGTCCTTTCATCTGAACCAGTGTAATGAGAGGTGTAATTGTAATCGTGTGAAACCTTGTATTATCTTGGTGAATGTGGTTGGCGAAAGTTTAACGAGCGGGATGGCTCATCAAGGCAGCATTTGTTTTTGCATTTCATTCCTGTGTTGGGCTCTTGGTTGGTATTCTGCAAGCAAGTGCAAGAGACGAAGGCAGGCTTACAGCATCGGGTGGCAGCATTCAACCTTCCCCTGTGACTCTAAGCTATGTGAATTCACTATTTCTTTTCTCTAAAGGCACCCCATGTTTTATTGTGCTTGCATAGTGCGACTACTGGTAATTGGGGGAACTTGGTATTTCTGGCTTCGATGGATTTTAGAAGGTGTGAGTAGTTGACCTACTCAAGGCTTCCGGAAGTGGTATAGATTGTGACGTTGTTGGGGGCGGCGATGGTTGTGTGTGGGATTCTCCATTTTTGGTGCTTGGTCTGAAAATTGGCGCGCCTTGTGGTTTTGTGGGTGTTTCTCTATTTGCAGTGGAGAGAGAGGAGTCACCCTCCTGAAGTTTTCGGTGTCGGAATTTTGGTGTGGGTTGCGCGAGGCCTCTAGGAGCACATCGGCCTCAGGTGAGTTTCTCTTGCCTCCTTCTCAAGTTGCTCGTGTTCTCATCGGGGTGCTCAATTGGTGGTGAGGTTGTAGTCGGGTCATTGCGTGTGGCTATTTGTGGAGAATTCTGGGTGAAGGGAGGTTTGGGCTTTGGGTGCGGAGGTTTGGGCGAGTTTCAGTGGGTCGGACCCTGAATGCTATTGGTGGCTTCGGCTCTCCTGGACTATTTAATATGAGGCCTTCCCCTCATCGTGGACTCAGTGGGTCGTGGGGACTAGTCAGCCGTGGGGACGAGGCGAGGTTGGCTCCTTTAGAAGAATTGGGAATGGTGGCAGTTAAGACATGCGGGGGTGGCAAGATTATTGGTCGCTCCCGGCAGCCGGGGGTTGGAATGTGTGGCGGTCGAGGCGGCATCAAGCAGGCTTCCCGTAGGGGTGGGAGGTCTCAGCAACCTCAGCGTGGTGGTGGTGTGCGACGAGGAGGAATGGTTAGTTAGGGGCTGGGTAGGTGTTCAACTCCCAGCCCACAGGTAATTCAACATTGTTGTCTGGAGAATTGTCATGAACTAATTCAATCTTTGTTGAATCGGGTGGAGTCGGTTGAACGGGTTAGAAGGGAGGAGCATGTTGAGTTGGTGGGCACCCTGGACAGGATGCACTATTTTCAGTGCCAAGTCAGAGAGCGAGTGGTGGTGGTCTGGCGAGGCCAAAACCACCTTGTAGAAAAAGTGGAAAAGCTGGAGACTTGGTTGGCGCACTTTGAAGGGCACGTCTAGTATAACTTTCGTCCTCCACCTCCTCCAAGAACTGCCCTGGATAACCCAACTTCCATCACGTCAGATGACTAGTATGATATCATGTGTTTTTTTATGTATTCTATGTCTTTTGGTGTCTTTGGCCTTCTTGTTTATGGACGTTGTCCTTAACCTCCTTTTTGTATTTTTGTCACTTATTGCAAACATTGGTTAACAAACTTGGTCGGGGTGAGACTGCCTGCTTTTTGTTCCATTGGATGTACATCTTTTTTACCATATGAATAGAATATCAACTTACAAAAAAACATAAAATTAAAAATAACCCTATAAAAATAAAATAATAGTTAAAATAAAAATGGCCCATGGTATTGACCTATAGTACTTGTGTGGAATGTAACCTATTTAAAGGGGGGAATTAAACCAGCCTAGATCCATCTTAACTCCAATCTACCAAGCATCGATAGGGATCAAAACTCTTGATATGCAAACCTCTTTTAGAGCGAAAAGAAATTTGATCCCTCTCGGCCACCGTTAAGATGGATCTAGGCTCGTTTATTGATAATTGTTTGGATAGGAGCTCTCTTGTAAACATTTTGACTAGGCCCAAATAAAATAAGATAAAAATAAAAATAACCCTATATTAATCTAAAAATTCGATTTTATTATTTTTTTTAATCAATTTTTGTTGGGTACTTAAGATAAATTTGAAAAAAAAAAAAAAAACCAATGTTAAAATAAAAATTCTATGTTATTATTATTTTTATTAATTTTTGTTAGATAATTAAGGTAAACTTCACTTGGTCAAGTTACCTGTGGTTTTTGAGTTCCAAGTTTATGAGAACTCATGGTATTTATGTGGAATATAGTTTATTTAAAGGGTGGAGTTAAACCAACCTAGATTCATCTTAACTTAAGATCTACCAAGCTCATTCCTCTAGATCAAGAGTTAAGATGAATCTAGGTTGGTTAAATTTATTATTTGTAATTTGTTTTTTCTTATAAATAGTTAAGGCTAGCCTATGTCTAAAGCTTGGTCAAACTTAGACACCCCTCGGAATAGTTTAATTCCCCAAAAGTAATTTCCATCTTCAACCTCTCCCCATAAAGTTCTTGATGAGATCCAAACCCACTCAAACCAACTAGCATACATCTCACATATTGTTATTTATAGTTTGTTATTTTATAATAATATCATTTATTATTTGATAAATATTATAGTAATTTTATAATTATATTAAGTAAACGTGAAAATCTAAACCTAAATTTAAAATTACAAAATAATTAATATTTAAATTTCTATGTATCAAAGAAAACAACAAAAATATTCCAATATCTTTCATTTACCATTACAAAAAAAAATGAATTAAAAAATATAATTTACCAATTTTCAAGAGAAAATATCTATTATAATGTACCAAATTAAAAAATAAAAAATTAAATTAAAAAATATAATGTACCAATTTTCAAGAGGAACCATCTGTAAACATGATTGGGCACACTTTAATGTATAAATATGAATTATATAGATCTCCTGAAAAAGAATAATTAATTTTTTTAATAATTTTTTATTATATCCCTATTCTATTGTAAACATAATTTAATATTTTAAAAACGGTTTATTTATTAGTTTATCTTCAAAACACTGTATAAATATTGTTCAAACAATCAATTACTAGTGAAAAAACTGTTAAGTCAAAGGGCTTTCATTCGTTTCTATCTACAGTGACCGTTATGTTACAGCCAAAATGAATTGATAGACTGTTTGACCGTTTGAAAAGGACAAATGGTCGTGTAAGTCTAAAATAGGAAATCCTAGGCGTGTATGGCTGAATCCCTCCCTGAAATTCGTATGTACTTGCACATTATAATTGATATTTTTTTCATAAGCATCTAAGGCTCTGTGTCGTACGTGCAACATTTGAGTAGCCGACCACAACAATGAGAAAAGGCCAGATATTTTACAAGACTACAAAATAAGATTTAAAGAGTCGGTTGATCTCGTGAGTGTTTTGGAGAGTTGTCATCACTATTAAAAGTTTAATTTATAAATACACATATATTAGAAAAAATAATTAAATTAAATAACGGTATATTTCAAAACTGTGATTAAAATTTTATTTTTTAATATTGATTTTTGATGATTTATAATTTTAATTTATAATAAGGTAATTGAAGTTATATTGAGTGGTTGTGTGTATTTTCCTACCTAGATTCAAATCTAGGTTAACTAGCTTTAAGTTTGAGGGAGACTAACTAGCTTTAAGTTTGAGGGAGACTGATTTCTTTTCCAGAAAATTAACAACAATAATAATAATTTAATTAAAATATGAATTTTTTATAATATTTTTTTCATGAACTAAAATAAATATGTATTTGAATTATAGACAATGTGAAGAGAATATCGTAATGCCTTTAAGTCTTATAATTAATCATAAATAAGTCAAATCTTTATTCTAAAACATAGAGTCTTTTCCAAGGTTGGTGGCTCAACTTATCAAATTGTCTATAGGAAATACTCGAAACTTAAATTATGGAACTCATCATTATTTTGGGTTACCTTGATGGTGCATGTTAAGGATTCCTACATATGTGTGGTTTTGGGTTGTCTATTGTTTTTAAATGGTTCTTGTTAGTTCATTTTCAAATTTGGAGCAAAGCAAGACATCAAAATAGAACAAAGATTTATGTTGTGCGAATTTTATTCAAAGTAGGGGATGATTAAGTATTAAGAGACTTAAGTCTTTATTGATTGGGAAAATGGTCTCGATAGACTTGTTGGCATTATGGCTAATGTGTTGTCCTTGATGGAAACCTACTTGATACAAATGTACTTGACATCAACAATGATAATATGATGATTGTGGAGCTCATGCAGATTGGTATAAATGTTATAGATGATAGTCACAGAGGAATGAAAATTTAGTGACAATTGGATGAAAAAAGTAAAAGTTCAAGAAAGTATACGCGGTTCCTGTGAAGGAGGGTTGCACACATGCGGAGATCTTGTGAGCAAAAGTCGTGTACATAATCTGACCCATGGAAATATGGCTACCAGGGGTCATTACCATGGTATTGGCCCATAGTAGTTAGAGTGGCAACAGTTATTTGATCCCGTAAAAAAATACTAACGACATTACTAAGGGATTTACCTAAGGTATTGGTTAAGGCAAAGGTTATATAAGGAGATGGAGATCAAGGTGTTAGGTGTGCAAGTAATGGATTGTTTATGAATGTTTTGATCTGAAACAGGTGTGCACCAGGGAGCAAGGAGAAGACTCAGATCTAAAAGATCTAAAATGAACGTTGCGGAGAGTGAAGTTGTGTATGCATCGAAAGTTTTCATACTTGTATGCAAGTGTAATACAAAGGAATCACGTACATACACATGTATGCTTCAGAAAAATATCATATATATTCTAAAGTATATTTGAACAGGGTTTGCCATTATAACACTTGGTTTTCATGATGACTAACAATATATTGATGAGTGGTTGTGTAGTTATATGATATGTCTATGTTGATTCAACCTTGATTCAGTATTCTATAATTCAATAAGGTGTATTGGTTTGATTTGGTTGCATTAATTGATTGAGATTTAGTTCAGTGATTGGCTTGTTTCAATGATTATATGATTTGATACAATATTTGGTTTCAGAGTTGTTACTTGGCATTGGGCTTAATGTTGGAAGTGGGTCCAGTTTGAAAATAGATGAAAGGTGGCCTACAGTTTTTTATGTTTTGAGTCAAGTGGATCTAGTCTAAAATATTATGAAACATGATCCACGAAGGGTGTTAAGGGCTGGAGCCTTCAGCGAGGGAGTCGAAGCTTCCTTCTAGCGGTAGCTAGTAAATTTGTTCAGGGGGTAAGTGCTCCCTTCTGGTAGGAGTCGGTAAACGAGATCAGAGGGTTGGAGCTCCCTTCCAGTGGGTGCTAGAGAACGAGTGGAGGTTGTAGCTTCCTGCAGGTGGGTTCATGCGTGCTGGTAAGAGTCTGTGCCAGTACATGATGTAATGAATTTTTCCTAATAATAAAATAAGAAGACAAAGACTGATCCCGAGATTAAAAATAGGCTCAAAAAGGAAAGTGCTCGGAATCTCTCGAAACCGACGCAAGTCATAGTGTTCTTCGTTTTGATTCCAATGACACTTGAAGTGCCTCAATCCGATGTTGTATGAAGAAGTTATGGCATTATGAAGCTTTTGACTAATAACTAAAAAGTCAACAACAGGGTTGACTGGGAAATCTGTAAAGTTGAGATCATCAGCTAATTGTGCAGGGTACAGTTGATGGTGGACCAATCTGTTCTCGACATGTGGCATCACCATACAAGTTTCACGTGGCTCATTTTTATTGGTGGTTTGTTTTGAGGTGGCCCAACAAGAGGTTGCCACATGGACCAATCAGAGGGTGCCATGTGGCCCTCTATGGTTGGTTAATTTTTTTATATCAGGCCCAAGGGCCTAAGTGGGATTTGACCCCTAGACCTTCGATAGACCAACCTTCGACTTTATCGTTACACCAACGCTCAATTCTTAAATATAATGTGAAGTCTGCGAAATTTAAGTTTGAATGGTTGACAGTTTGGGAGGAGGGGTCAGGGGGTGAGTCTTGGCCCCTGGTCACAATGACCACCATACAACCACAAGCGGAGTGGATAGGGGTAAGCAATAATCTCCAACCCCTAGTCTCAGTGTTTACCACAAGACCAAGCAAAGGCACGTTGGTGGAGAGGGTGGGGACTGAGCTGCAGGCCCTAGTCACACGCACTCACCACAGGACCGTGCAGAGGGTTAGGCATAGGAAACTGGCGGATAATCCCAGCCCCCAGTTCTTGTTATGCCATATTTCCATAGCCAGCGGTGGAGGGGATGGACCGGGTGACACCTGGCCCACGCGAGCCCTCAGTCCCGTGATCGTTATATGACCAACAACGGAGCCAAAGCCAATGTGGGTGAGCAGTTGGCCTTGAACCCCAGCCATATTGATGCCACATGACCACATGTCGACAGAACAAGATCTAAGTCAGCGGGGGAAGGTGGTTAGCCTCAACCCCCAGCGACATGGGCACCACATGACCCTAATTTGGCATTTAAAGGCGTTATGGCGCAATTTAACGAAGCAACAAAAAGCACCTTTTTCGGTAAGAATTGCAGCGGCCCCAGGCGAAATTGTGCTCGACGGACTGTGTAAGGGAAAAATCGTCACACAATTAGCATGTTTTTCCAATTTGCAGGACAGATAGAAGAGCTTGGCTTGGAGAAGCATAACTTGCTCAATTTTTAACTTTTTTGAGCTCAAGAGCCTAGATATGGTTTTTGGGTGACCTGAACTCATTGGAAGCCTCAGATTTCTTCTTAGAGCACTTTATGATGGAATTTGTGTGTATCAATTCTTTTAGTGATAGAGGCAGAGAAAGTTTTGAAGCAGTATTGAGGCATATTTGATCATGGAGAGAACCTAGTTAGAGGTTTTCCAGTCTTCCAGTTTCAGTTGCAACAATTGTTACTTTAGTAGAGCAGCTCTTTTCAATATTTTCTCAATGTGTTTAGGAGAGAATCCCTTTTCAACTCCTCAAGGTGAAGGATTTACATGTTTATGCTTTTGATTTTAGGTGGAGTACAAGTATCTATTGTGAACGAACCTTTTTTATGTTGACATTTTCATGACTTGTTGTAGGGAGTCATCTTTCTAATTGAGAATTCTTTGTAGGAGAAATAAGCCACTCTAAATTCAACAAGTTGCAATTTGCCCATATGCTGTTGAAATCAATATAGCAGGTCTAGCCATTGGAGCAGGCCCGAAGACGTAGCCCGGGAGGGTTGAACTCCATTATCAAATGCTAGTTTCTTCTCTTCATGTTTATCATCTCGAGTTGCATATGAATGTGTTTCACTTTTAAGTTCATGTGAAAACTAAATTCATCATCTTTGAAGAGGTTGTGAAATTAATTTCACCTTTGAGGACCCATTTTGTTTAGCTTGCAAAGTCTCAAAGGATGATCAAAATTTTCCTCCAATTTCATATCATTTGGTATTAGAGTAGGTTCTGACCATATTGCAAGTATGGGCAAGAAGCTTAAGCGTGAAAGACTCTAAGAGTTAAGGAGATAAATATATATCTTCCAATGGAGAATGTTGAGCTAAGGAGAATGCTTGAAGCTGCAGACGAGGAGAAGAGGTAAATGTGTCTGCAGTTGCAGAATATTGTGGAGGAACATATTGGTGAATGTTTCATCATGGAAGCAACAAAGAATCCCTCCAAGATGAAGACAATTTGTGGGCATGGTCAGCACACAAGATATTGACCTTATATTGAGAATGTTGCTTATGATTTTTGTCACCATCTGAAGGAATTACCCTATGTGTCAGTTGATAAAAGTGGTTGTCTAGAGTCATCATCTACTTCTTCATCAACATTTGAATCGAAAATTATGGGTGGTTGGACAAAGGAGGTAATTAGCATTTCTAGTTCTACTCCTTCATCTAATGTCAATACCACAGATTTTGTAGCTTTTTAAAAACATACCAAGGGTATCAATATGAACTTTTAAACTCAGATGGGTTATGATGGAAGAGGCCTCAAATTTAATGGTCAATGTATCACTAATCCTACCTGCTGAAAAGTGTAACTAGGATCGGTCTTCAGATTGACTATGTAATTATGTATTTATGTAAAGAAGAAGACAAAGATAATAAAATGTATTTTTGTTGTACTTGCTTCATGGGTTTCATGAGCAAGAATTTTATTATAGGTCAATAGAATTCTTCTTGATGTCTATTAGGGATTTTTCTTTTGGTCATAAATGTACAAATTAAAGAGTCATGTTTATGAAGATTCAAGTCACACTTGTATGCCTCAAGACCTTGCCAAATGAAGCTTGAAGACATGGCATAAATAATGCTCCAGATCAATGTTGAAATATCTCCTCAAGATAGCCTATGAACAGTGGACAAGTCGGCTCATAAACCCCTGATCAAGTCGGCTTCATAACCTGTGGACAAGTCAGCTAATTTACAGGTTGGAACAACTACATATACCCATGTGTACTATGCAAAAAATATAGAGAAACAACTTCAAATCCTTTGTGATTTTCGGTCTAGATTCCAATGATGAGCATGCGGTGAATTCAGGACATAATTCTGTGGTTTAATGCGGAGTTCAAGGACTAATATTTTTTTTTTCTAAGTTAGAGTATTCTATTAACAGTGAAAAATATAGTACATCAGCCTAAGGCCATAACAGTGCCTTCGTGGAGGCAATTTGAACTGACAGAGACTAGTTTTTGGCTGCCCTGCTAGAGGGAAACCAGCCTGAAGAACCACCAACTGAAAAAATCCCACACAGGGGATCGCACCGGAATGTCTTTGACTAAAAACTAGGAACATAGAAATTATATAGCAGTTATACTGGACCATAACAAAACTGGACCGCTGTAAAAACTGAGACTGGTCACTGACAAAAATTGGACCATAGCTAAAGGAAACATTAAAACAACAAAACACTCCCTCAGAGAGGGCAGAGTAAAAGCATGAGAAACAAGAAAATAGGGCCGAATTACTCATCAGGAGCAACCTCCTCGATCCTGCATCCGTAATCTGCTGGTTCGCCATGATCATGGGAGAGTTCTGCGTTGGAGTGGACCGCTGAAGTAGTTTCCATCAAATTTGCCTAAGCGCGTCCCGAGTCCTCCTGCATAGTCTCCCTGCTTTCGCTAGGCTGTCCCCGCGAGTCATGCTGCACTGCTTCCATGTTTGCGCCTTCGACAGGAACCTGCTCTTCCGGCATATTCTCAAGCAGGGGCTCCTCCAGGAAAACAACAGAGATGGCCACAGTTACTCTTGGTCTGTTGAGTGCACAATCGAACGAAAAGAGAGCTGTATGGGACTGTGCAGGCAGCGCATCACCGGAGGGCGAGTCAAGCCTGCGGCCTGAGCGGAACAGGCGTCCATGGAAGAGGCGAGGGAGGCTATCAGAGGGAAATGAGATTTCTGAAGGAGAAGTGGAAGTGGAGGGCGAACGCCTCCTGGCAGTGCGAGAGGACCCCCGCCTACAACGCATCCTCTGCCTTAGCCGGGGCATGTTTGCAGCTGAATTGGAGCTGGAGCTCTGGAGCGACAGAGAATTGGCAGGGTTCGGCGCAGGAGGAATGCCCAGAACCACCGAAGCAAACATGCAAGAACCTGCAATGGAAATGTGAAGACTGTCGACGGGCTCCAAGCAACAAGTATGGCGACTGCGCTTCCCAGTGGTGGTGCGCTTGTTGGCTTTGTCCTCAACAGAATTGCACCACGAATTCATCGGCGCAGGGGAGAGCGGATCCATAGCATATAACAACCTGTTCCTGCAACAATCAATCCTCAGCATTGAATGACCAGACCTATTAACCCGATGCGAAACGCTGTTGCGGCAGTCGAGACTGCCTCGAACATCAACATTCTTATTGAGAAACGCCTCCATAGCAAATGCCATTAAGAGCAGGCAGGGGGTAATAACTGCGGTCAGGTGGGCTCGATGGTCCCATATGGGATGGCATGTGGCCTCCCGTCCTATTGACCTCCGTCCCATCGCCCACATTAACTCTGCTTGCACCCGCATCCGAGGAGTTCAAGGACTAATATAAAGTGTGAGAAAAGGAGAAATTTTTTTGTAAGTTTATGCGTAGAGGGATAAGGTCAAACAATCTGTAATATAAGTAAAGTTACAGGTCAATAAATCTGTGATATAAGTGAAGCTACAAAACTATAAAAAGTGTATGTTAAGGGTTGTGTTTTGATGAGTAAAAAGGAGACTGATAAGCGAAGGAAGAGGGATGTCTCACATACATGGTTTGGGAGAGATAGGACGTGAGTAATTTGAAGATCAGTTAGCCAGATCAAGTGGAGATGCATGGTGTGCATAGGACTGTCCCTAACAAGGTAATATCCCAGTAAGGATTATACTCATTTGGAAAAGGGAAATACAATGATAGAGACTGAGCTCTCTTGTATGGTGTAGAAAGGTGTAGGACGGTGCCAAAAGGAACGATCAACTCAAGGAGTCAATGAAGAAGCAATGACGAGGCCTTGGAGGCATACAGGGGTCAAGGGTTTGTGTTATGGTCATGGTACTTGTCATATGAAAGTCTATAAGAAGAATTTATTGTGGGTTTTCCTCTCCAAGAGGGAGAGGTTTTGGCCTTGGCTCGAAGAGCCTAAATTTGTGTCTCTTGTGTTTTGGTAATTGACTTGATGAAATACATAATAATCTAAGAAGAGAAAACATAAGTAAAGGAATTAAGCTCACAAGTAATTATCAATAATAGAATTTGATATAATCTATGGCCCTCCAAATTCTCAACACTACCGAGGTGAAGGAATGACCACAATATGAAGGAGTAGGTTATGGCCATGGAGAATTTGGGGGGTGCTCCAAAATTATAGAGGCAAAGAAATCATCAAGTGATGATATGTCACACCATGATGGTAGTGATAATGAAAATTTGTCTCCGAAAAAATATGAACATTTTAAGGGACATGCCAAGTCCATTTCTTCTCATGAAAGTCACAACCAAAGGATAGGTATAAGTTTCGTGGAATTCCAGAAATGGTTGTGATTTTGATTATTAATGGGAAATGTTTCTTGCACATTTTTTTATGCATCTAACCATTGTATGGTTGAGTGTGAGCAACATAAGGAGATAGTCAAGAAAATGGATCAATCCTTGGAACAAAATATGAGGAACCTCTCCCAAGTTTGAATACTTCTTTGTCGATGGGAAAGCATAAGCATTTTTGTACCCATTGTAGCATGAACGGGAACTAGATTGAAAAGTGTTTTAAAATCCATTTGGAACTTCGTCCTAAGAAGGAAAAAGAGGTCATGTGGTCCCTTGCAAGGAAAGAAACAGGTGGAAAAGTGGAAACTAATGTAGTTCCTGAAGCAACCTTTGAAGCAGAGCGGGTGCAAAAAGAGAACCCATAAACTTGGTTAAGCAAATAATGTGTAGTCTATTTTGTGTAGTTTGCTTGCTTTGTAAAATTGTAATTACTTGTTGTATATTCCCATTTGGATACTTTGCAAAGTGAAGTCATGTACAATCAATTATCTACAACAAGTGTGTTTTCTTTGGCATGTTATGTTGTCTTGGCTTGAAGATAAGTCAACTTGAATGAGACTTTTGGGATGAGCATTTTTATTTCATCCAGTATGTTTACAGATGTGTCAAGAACTCACTTATACAAGTATTTCAATGTGAAGCTTGATTTTGAAATTTATCTTTGGTAAAAATTGTGTAGAAGATGACCATAGTAATGTGGGCCAAGTCAAGAATGTCATTGAACAAATGAAGCCAGTATATAACCACTTCCTCCCACATTTACCCAAGTTAATCAGTCCACCTGGGTAAACATGTGACGAAGGGTTACTATGATGTGATTCAACTCCCCAAGAAAAGTTAAGGAACTGGAACCGACAAGACAAGATCAATCTAACCGTCCACAGATGCTATAAAACCTTTGAGATCCAACCAACCCTTCCAAGTGACCAAACCCTAATGAAACTTGTTGTTTTACTGAACTAGATCCCCAGTCGCAATAATGACAAGCCATCCATGCGAATGAAACCCTCTAGTCGCATGCACAACAAGTAATCCATGCGGCTGTAACCTTTTTCAGGCAGTTCTATGCCAACGACCCTGAATTCTGAGCCACTTTTTAAGAGCCAGAACTCATGCCTCTGCCTAGAAATTTATGAAAGTCTTAGAAAGGATAAATAACAAGATGGCAAGGCCTCTAATGCAAAACTTGATAAAGGACCTGATCTGAAAAGGCCTAACCATGACAAACATTTCATCAAATACATTACGAGAATGTAATCTACAAGTCATATAAACACATTTGAACTTAGGGAATTCATACTTATCAGCGATTTATCAAGAAGGACTAATGCCTCATCATAATAACTGTAAGATAATCTATTAGGTCATGCATTCATTAAAATTTCATCTACTAATCAAAACATGATGAGAACCACAGCTCAAGTTTGTCATAAACCATGCTTATAACCAACATATAACCAGTATAATAACAATGATAAACAACCATCAAGATCGTATAATAATAAATATAGTTTCCCATAAATACAAGAGGAAAAGAGATCTTATTGACATGTGCAAAATGCAACCAGTTCTAGGACTTCCCTGTACCACCCAAGCATAAATTGAGCTGGACAAAATATTTCTATCAGCCAAGCACCCCCGTGACATATTCCAAGCACGAATGTGGGATCTCATGGAATAAACCAAACAAAACCAAACAAGGGCTTTCGAAGGCCAACCTACCTCAACCCTTAGCCAGTGATTCCATATCATGGTTAGACATCACTAACCATCACTAGATCAGTCTCTACCCAACCAGGGCTTCTAAGACTAGTAACTCAACCCACAGGTCTCATCGGGTTTCCAAAGTGTTTATCCAACCAGGGCTTCCAGGACTAGTAACTCAACCCACCAAGTGCTTCTAGAGAATTTTTCCAACCAAGGCTTCCAAGACTAGTAACTCAACCCAAGTTGTTATAGGGCTTCCAGAGCATTTTTCCAAAGAAGGCTTCCAGGAACTAGTAACTCAACCCACAACCATAAGGAACATGAGCACCAATCAGAAAACAAAGGTAAACCCACAACACCATGGCTATCCAGGAAATGGAAAGGCTATGAAAAACCATTTTCAATCCAGGAAATCCTACATGCCAATGACAAATCACAACCAATAAACCACATGCATGTGCCATGCATTCCAAAACTAGCAAGGAAATCATGCTTGCAACTCGGTACTTGCAAAGCAAAACTCATTGTAGTTGCTGCTCCCATTTTCCTCTTATGATTTCATGCTTTTCCTTTGCCTTCTTTCTCCAAATCCCAAGTATGCCACACTCCTCCAAGAGTGCTCCAAGACAACTCCAAGTGTCCAAGAGTATGAGAGAGAGAGAGAGATCCAAGCTAAAAATGACATAAAGCTGTGAACTGATCCTCATAAGCCTTTTTATTGATGAGGCCTTTATTTTCTTCATTTTCCATTATTTTCCTTAATTTTCCTCCTCACATGCAACTTGTGACCTTTCATGATCTGAAATGGGTGGATAACTTGTTATGCTTTTCAAGCACCTCCCAGTCAATTAAACAAATTAAGATCTAGCTTATACTTGACTGTGCAGAATAGAATTCTTGATTCAGGTGTATGTTTGTTAAATTGTTTTAATGCTTTAAGTGTGAGGAATTACACATTTTTTTTCCCGATATTAAGCATGTACAACAACCATAAAGTTCAACAAATATGAATCAACGCATAACAACAAATTTAATAAATGAGTTCACACGAATATCGTGGGCTACGTCTCCTTGAGCCCTTGTCAAATTGACTTGGCTCTTTGGGATTAGGATGGAAAATTTCTTTTACAAGTTACCAACTCAACTCCAATGGTTATTTGGACTATAACATTGAGTTTATACTACCATCCTACCCCTAGAATGGTTGTTATCTCTCTGAAGATGGACCTCGGCTCCCTTAGACTTGACTTCTTCTGTCAGTGCCCTTAAGCTTCCCTGAGCTTCTCTGTGGCACTAAATCCTTAAGAAATCCTTTTATGTCCCTAAAACCTTTTCTACTGCCTCCATCATACACCAGACATCCAAAATATACTAATCATTTTCTCAAAATGAGCTCTGGCTCCCCAATCTAGGCCTCCATCCATTGTTGGCCCTGGGCTACCTGAAACTTCCATGTGGCTTCTTTGGCTCTATAAGTCTCCAAATGGCTCTAAAAATCCCTTCAATGGATTCATAATTTCCAAAATAGTTAGAATAGACTATTCACTTGCTGAAAAATTCCTCTGGCTGCTCTGGTTACGCCTCCAACACCTGGTGGCACCCCCTGGCTCTAGGCTCACTGAAATATTCCCTGAAGCATCTCGGCCTTCAGAAGTATTCAAAATATTTTTCAAATACTTCCATTGGATTTAGAATGTTCAATATAGTCAAAATAGACTATTGGTTTGCTAAGAATGGTTATTGGTTGCTCTAGATAGGCCTCATTCTCCTATTGGCCCCTGGTGGCCCTAGTGGCCCTTGGAACTTCTCTAAAGAAAATCGACCTTCAGAAGACCTCTAATGGCTCTGAAAAACTCACCATTATATCTAGAATGTCTGAAACATGCAAAAATGACTATTGGTTTCCTGAGTAAGGCCTCTAGTTGCCTTAGCTAGGCCTCATTCTACTGTTGGCTCCTTGTGGCCCCTAGAACTTCTCTGAAGAAAAATCACACTCATAAGTCCTCTGATGGCTCTGAAACCCTCACCAATGAGTATGTAATGTCCAATAAAATGGAAATTGAGTATTCACACTCCAATAATGGTCGAATAATGCTCAATATAGAGCATAAACAATTTTTGTCCAGTTTCACCTAAAACAACTCCACTAAATGTGGAGGAACTGCAATTAGACCAACCAAATTTGGCCCGAGTGCCAATTTTGGCATGCCTCCAAGATTCCCTCTATTCTGACCATTACAATAAACCGTTATGATAAATGTCGGGCTGATGGTTGGGCACATGCCCCTAAACCCCGCGGTCACGTTGGAGGTTAGCAGAACCATAGGCTTGAACTGTTGTTGAACTCATTTAAACTCTGGTTGAACGTGTTGTTAACGTAACCATTGGGGCAAACCACACAGAGATCGGGCCATGTGACAATCGTCAAAGCCATGGTAGTTAGCTGTTGGGGTTAAGTCTTATCGCGCGGAGAGTGTTTAAAACGTTGCATTTAACTTTAATCATGGCCATATAAACGCATAACACTGAGTTGTAATAACTGTTGCGGTTGGTGTTAAGCCCTTAGATCAAAGGCGATGGTCATATGCGGAGGGGTTGGCCCCTCCGCTCCCTCGCATACAAACCATTTGAACTTCAAATATGTCGTTAATCCCATAGATGGTAAGAACCGTTGTGTGGCGTGTTGGCACGCGGGTGCGCTAGCCGGGGTGTGGTCTCACGTTTGATTCCTGTGGGGACCCAAACCATAATTTTAATGCACCGTTCAAGCGCTACGTGGCGGCCTCAGGGATGGACACGTGGTGGATTATCATTGGCTCAACAAACCATTCAACCAATAATAAGCCAACACTTGTCCTTAAGAGTGGCACGGAGGAGTATACTTATATATATATATATATATATATATATATATATATATATATATATATATATATATATATATATATATATATATATATATATATATATTTAACTTTTCAAAAACCCAGTCAACCCTGATCAAATGTCAAAAATTGCAGTTTACTGGACTTTTCAAAACGCGATAACTTCTTTATACGGTGTCGGTTTTTCGAACCATTCACGACGCCGTAATCAGGAAAAAGAGATCTATCCATTCGCTCAGTTTCGACACAATTTTGAACACTTTGAAATTTTAGCTATCACTTAGGTCCTTGATCCAAATATGATCACTCCTCCCCATTAGGAATATTTTGGACCCCAAAAGACTGATTACCTATTCAATAGATGAGAGTACAACACCCTCACTTTTCCAGCCTCCATACACTTTGCCTTGCTTAGTGATCCAGGTGGATATCAGTGGCCACCCACCTATTCCATTTGGACTAGCACCATCAATTCTTGCAACTCTTCACATTCAGCACAACTTACTATTTTTAGCAGGTTTTCGGGTCCTCCACTCCCGGAGCCGTTTTGGGGCCTTAATGATCCAGGTGGATATTGGTGGCCACCCACCTATTCCATTTGAACCCCCACCATCAGTTCTTTCAATTTTCAAGTTGCAACAAAAATTACTATTTTTAGCAATTTTTTGGGTCCTGAACTTCCGGAGCCGTTTTGAGGCCCTAAACGACATTTTTTTGGAAAATGGAGAGCAACATTGGTGGTCCATGGACCAATGTTTCTCATTCAAAAGTTTTACTCCTTGGATAGATCTTTCTAACGAGCTATTGAGCGCGTCAAACGGAGATCGGGTGCCAAAGTTATGCCCCCGGGAAGTTGAACCACCAATTTACCCAAACGGGCGCCCACAGGTTTGGCGCCTCATCTCCTACGGTTAGGTTTTTGGACGTTTCAGATTCTACATTGTTTCTCAACAATAAATAGGCCCTCGAGCCTCATTGTAACACGGTTCAGAGGTCTGTAGCCACCACATCTCTTCTCAGAGATTCGCTACCAGCACCCTAGCTATTTTATTTCCATTATGCCTGTAAGCATATTTCTGTTATTTGATATTAATGAAATGAAGCATTATTTCCACTGCATCTCTATGTTCATGGTTATTTCTATATTCTGTTGTGTTCCTGCATAAATCCGGATCACTTAGCTTAGTGCCTTTGAGCCCCAACTCGAAGGTAGTCAACACTTCCCTACTTGGATGCTCTTGTCCTTCTGTCAAGAATTGTGTCTTCCTTGAGCTCACCCATAAATTTCTTGTGAGAAGTATTCAATAGAAGGTAGCTGAACATCATGTCATTGATCATCGATCAAAGGTGGCTCAAACAAATGTAAGTTTTCAACAGAAATACGTGCATACATGACTGAAATTTGCATATGTACAAATGAATGTATGTCTTACTAAGTTAAGAAGTCAAACCACTTCTTACCAAGCCACTTACATGGCGATTTTTGCTACTGAAAATCTTCTTCATGTGAAACATTTATTCTCACATCAATGATGGAATCTTTGGTTCTAGTTTCGCCAGTATTTTTATCCTCTTGCTTCAAATGCTTGGGATGATTGGTTGGATGCAATGTCCAACATTGGGCAATGAAATGTCCCTTTTCTGGCAATGTGTGCAAGTCTTTTGCATCTTCTGTGCAAGTTCCCTTCGCTTTAGCTGTTTCCTATATGCCTTCAATCTCTTCCAACATCTTGAAACTTCATGGTTACACAAACCACAATAGGAACAACAACTCTTTCTTCCATTCATGCATGCATATTTTTCATGCTTAACATAAACATAATCAAATTGACCATGGGAAGAATTATACCTCAAATGTTGCCTTGCATGTCCATATTTTTTACCTTCTTGAGGAGATGAACTTGTAGAGGTTCTAGCTTTCTTTTGAAGACTAACATCAATGTTCATGTCTTGATAGCTGTCAGAACTCACTTGTTCACCATAAGTTGCATGTTTACAAACATCTTGCTGCAACATAGGTGTTACACCATTTTTTGGTCATCTAACCTACTATCATTAGATGAACCCAAGTACACCATGTAAGACCAATTTTACCCTAAGTAAAATTGCTTTCACTATGTGAAATAACCTAGTAAAACACCTTTATTAAGTTGTTTATGGTCTAAACAAGAAACCCCAAAAGGAAATAATAAGCAAATCTATATTTGCTTATATTTCCTGGTCATATTTAACCCAAAACAAGGAAATCAATTAAATAAATCCTTATTTATTTGATTATTTCCTAGGAATAAGTTATTTAAATCCTATTTAAATAATATTCCTAGTTAAATTTGACTAAAGCATTTATAAATAATTAAATAAATAATTATTTATTTAATTACATTCCCACCATTTCCTTAAAATAGTAAATAAATCATTTATTTATTTATTATTTATAAACAAAGGAATTGACTCAAGTCAAAAATCCTTTTCCCTCCAACAAATATAATAAAATATTCCTAAAGGGTGGTTCTAGAATTTGATTAATAATATTTTATTCATGCACCAAGTTCTAGACCGCCATAATATTTTGTTATAAATAGAAGGGTTTTCCCCATTCATTAGTCACCTTTCATTGCATTAGATGACTCTGGATCTATACTCTTGGTCACATTTTCTCCATTTTTTCCTTGTGAGCTCCCATTGAGTTCTATGTTTTTCTGGGTTTTCTACACCAACAAGAGAGAGAGAAATTTTAAAAATTTGAAATGCTGAGGACTTTCAAGAACCCATCCCATTGAGGAGAACCGGAAAACACCTTTCTTGTTTTCCTCTCAGGTGCCCCCTTTTAATATAAAAAATTGTTTTAAAAACATTGTTCTTGTCTTGTCTATTGGATGCATGGAGCCATATTTTATTTTTACTACTTAATGTCTTTTATGCTTAGATTTGGATTTGTGCAGCATTATTTGGATCAACTAACTGCAGACTTAAAGATATTGGCAGCCATACTTGATGTTAGGGCTATTTGTTATGCGTAGCTAAAGTGATCTTTTCTGATGAAAGATTCATACTAACAATAGGCTTCAAACAACGAAATTCAACTTGAAAAAAAACTTGACATGTTTGTGGTTTTGAACTTGCAACAAAAGTTCTTCTTGGAGTTGTCTCAAATGCCTTCATGGTTGTAGAGTTTTCGCCATAAGATTGAACATAGCCTAGACCAAACTTCTTAGGCCTTTCCTCAACCAAAATAGGATCGAGCATGCCTTGTGCATGTTTGCCTAAACCCTTGCCTTCATAGCCCATTTTTAACATCAACTTGGACCCTATACTTCTAGTGTGATTTTCAAATGAACCTACACATCTATCTGAAGAGGAATTTGAAGACAAATTTGAGTGATTTACCTATGCTTCAAGCATGTGTTTGGTTAAGGCCTCTTGTGCATGATGGAGCTGCATATCCATTTCATTCATTCTTTGAAGAAGTCATTCTTTCTCTTGCTTCATAGCAACCAATTTCTCATGAAGTCTAGTGCTTTCCTTTCCATCTTCATACAAAATTTGCATCATATCCTTTAGGATGTAGAAGTCCTACTTCATCTCTTTATCGAAGAGTCTTGTAAAGGAGGATTTAGAAACCTCACTTAATAAATTTGTTATCTCTATGTAAATTAACTAAGTAACTTCAATCAAAAATTCCAAAGCTTCAAAAATAATTGACAAAGCTTCTAAACAATATCATTGTAAATTGAAGCTCTTTTCTGCAGCTTGTATCTCTTCTTCAAGCAGCCTTTTGCAAACATTCCCTCTTATGCTTCAAGGGTTTCCTTGAGGTCCTTTGGGTAAGGAGAATGATTTCAACCTTATTCCTTCTTGTCCTCTTATGGAATTAGCTAACAGTAGCTCCACTTCACCTCTAGCAAACTCAAACTTGTAAGCATCAGTCAATTTTCAAACAGTTAAATTCTTTACACTGTTAAACACCTTTCAAGTCAAATAAGCAAGCAAGTGCTCTGTCAAGCAAGAAACCTAGTGCTTTGATACCACCCTGAAATGGGTGGATAACTTGTTATGCTTTGAAAGCACCTCCCACTCAGTTAAACAAATTAAGATCTATATTATACTTGACTGTGCAAAATAGAATTCTTGATTCAAGTGTATATTTGTTAAACTGTTTTAATGATTTAAGTGTGAGGAATTACACATTTTTTTTGTTGATATTAAGCATGTACAACAACCATAAATTTTAGCAAATAAGCATCAACACATAACAACAAATTTAATAAAGGTGTTCACCTGAATATCGTGGGCTACGTCTCCTTGAGCCCCTGTCAAATTGACTTGGCTCTTTGGGATTAGGATGGAAATTTTATTTTAAAACTTACCAACACAACTCCAATGGTTATTTTGACTGTACCATCAATTTTAGAATACCATCCTACCCCTGGAATGGCTGCTAAATCTCTGAAGATGGACCTCGGCTCCCTTAGAATTGACTTCTTCTATCAGTGCTCTTAAGCTTCCCTAAGCTTCTCTGTGGCACTAACTCCTTAATAAATCCTTTTATATCCCTGAAACCTTTTCTTCTGTCTCTGTCACACATCATACATCCAAAATAGACTGATCATTTTCTCAAAATGAGCTCAAGCTCCCCAATGTAGGCCTCCATCCACTGTTGGCCCTAGGCTGCCCAAAACTTCCCTGTGGCTTCTTCAGCTCTATAAGTCTCAAAATGGCTCTAAAAATTACTTCAATGGATTCATAATTTCCAAAATAGTCAGAATAGACTATTCACTTGCTGAAAAAGGCCTTTGGTTGCTCTGGTTACGCCTCCAACACCTGGTGGCACCCCCTGGCTCTAGGCTCACTGAAAACTTCCATGAAGCATATCAACCTTCAGAAGTCTTCAAAAGCTTCTGAAAAAAATTCCATTGGATTCATAAGGTTCAAGATAGTCAAAATAGACTATTTTTTTGCTGAGAATGGTTACTCGTTGCTCTGGATAGGCCTCATTCTCCTGGTGGCCCCTGGTGGCCCTAGTGGCCCTTACTTCTCTAAAGAAACTCGGCCTTCAAAATTCCTCTACTGGCTCTGAAAACCTCACCATTAGATCCATAATTTTTGAAACATCCAAAAATGACTATTGGTTTCCTGAGTAAGGCCTCTATTTGCCCTGGCTAGGCCTCATTCTACTGCTGGCTCCTGGTGGCCTTAGTGGCCCCTAGAACTTCTTTGAAGAAAAATCACTCTAATAAGTCCTCTGATGGCTCTGAAACCCTCACCAATGAGTCTGGAATGTCCAATAAAGTCAAAATTGACTATTCACACTCCAAGAATGATTGAATAATGCTCAAGATAGAGCATAAACAATTTTTGTCCAGTTTCACCTAAAATAGCTCCACTAAATGTGGAGGAACTACAGTTAGACCAACCAAATTTGGCCTGAGCGCCAATTTTAGCCCACCTCCAAGATTCCCTCCAGTCTGACCGTTACAATAAACCGTTATGATAAATGTCGGGTTGGTGGTTGGGCACATGCCCCTAAACCCTGCGGTCACGTTGGAGGTTAGTAGAACCATAGGCTTGAACTCATTTAAACTCCGGTTGAACGTGTTGTTAACATAACCATCAGAGAAAACCGCACAGAGATCGGCCCATGTGACAACTGTTAGAGCAGTGGCAGTTAGATGTTGGGGTTAAGTCTTACCACGCATAGAGTGTTTAAACCGTTGCATTTAACTTTAATCATGGCCATGTGAACGCATAACACAGAGCTGTAATAACTATTGCGGTTGGTGTTAAGCCCTTGGATCAGAGGAAATGACCATATGGGGAGGGTCTGGCCCCTCCGCTCCCCCTCATACAAACAATTTGAACTTCAAATATGCTGTCAATCCCATAGATGGTAAGAACCGTTGTGTGGCGCGTTGGCAAGCGAGTGCGCTAGCCGGGGTGTGGTCTCACGTTCGATTCCTGCGGGAACCCAAACCATAATTTTAATGCATCGTTCAAGGGCCACGTGGCAGCCTTAGGGTTGGTCACGTGGCACCTTATCATTGGCCCATCAAACCATTCGACCAGTAATAATCCAACACTTGTTCTTTTGAAATTGGCCCGAAGGGAATATTCTTCCTTTTTTTTTTTACTTTTCAAAAACCCAGTCAACCCTGGTCAAATGTCAAAAATTGCAGTTTACTGGACTTTTCAAAACGCAATAACTTCTTCATACGGTGTCAGTTTTTTGAACCGTTTGTGGCACTGGAATTAGGAAGACGAGATCTATCCGATCACTCAAGTTCAACACACTTTTGAATGCTTTGAAATTTGAGTTATCACTTAGGTCCTTGATTCAAATCTAATCATTTCACCTTCCTTTTCTCCTATTTTCAATTATTTTCATAAATAAATGCGAGTAAATGCCACTTTTCCTTTCCAAATCCTTTTCTATTGCCTTTTCCATATTCCAAGCATGAATGTGGATCTCATGGGATAAACCAAACAAAACCAAACTAGGGCTTCTAGAGGCCAACCCATCTCAACCCTCAACCATTGATTCCACCTCGCAGTTGGACATCATTAACCATCACTAGATCGGTCTTCACCCAAGTTATCTAAGGCTCTAGAGTGTTTATTCCAATAAGGGCTTCCAAGACTAGTAACTCAACCCACATGTTTCGTTGGGCTTCTAGAGCATTATTCCAACTATGGCTTCCAAGACTAGTAACTCAACCCACTAAGGGGTTCCCTAAGGGCTTCCAGAGTATTTTTCCTACCAAGGATTCCAGGACTAGTAACTCAACCCAAGGTGTTACAGGGCTTCTAGAGCATTTTTCCATCCAAGGCTTTCAGGAACTAGTAACTCAAACCACAACCATAAGGAACATGAGCACCAATAAAAAAACAAAGGTAAACCCACAACACCATGGCTATCCAGGAAATGGAAAGGCTAGGAATGACTGTCAATCTAGGAAATCCTCCATTCCAATGACATATCACAACCATGAAACCACATGCATGTGCCATGCATGCCAAAAATAGCAAGGAAATCATGCATGCCACTCGGTACTTGCAAGAAAAACTCGTTGTAGTTGTTCATCCTGTTGTCCTCTTGCACTTTCTTGTTTCTCCTTTTCCTTCTTTCTCCAAATCCGAAGTATGCCACAATCCTCCAAGAGTGCTCCAAGACAACTCCAAGTGTCCAAGAGTATGAAAGAGAGAAATGGAGAGAGAGATCCAAGTTAAAACTGACAAAAAGCTATGAACTAATCCTCATAAGCCCTTTTATTAATGAGGCCTCTATATTCTTCATTTTCCATGATTTTCCTTCATTTTCCTCCTCACATGAAACTTGTGACCTTTCTCCTATTTTCCATTATTTTCATAAATAAATGCCAATAGATGCCACTTTTCCTTTCCAAAGCCTTTTCCATTGCCTTTTCCAATTTCCATAGCCATTTATTAATCACAAGTGATCCCCGTCACTATGTTTTTCCCAACATTCATCTTGGAATATGTGTCCCATGACCATGGTCTTATTTTTCCTTTATTAACTTTATTACATGAAGTTTTAACTTGGGGCTATTACAAACCCTTCCCCCTTAGGGGGGACACTGTCCTCGATTCTCAATGACACCTACCACCAACAAAACTGTTGAAAAACAAAATATGCTGCTTATGGAGCTTTATAACTTAGCTCGATGTAGTGTTTACTATGAACAACCTACTAGAAACATAACCATCATGATAATCATAAAAACATGACACCTATACCACTTATTGGAGCTTTATAACACAACTCATTGCAGTATTTACAATAAAAACCATACATAAATATGTACATATACCAAAACTACTTTGCCTCAACCATAAAAAAAGGAAGGATACATAGCCTACATCTGATCAACCATCTCCCATGTAGCTTCATTGGGCCCAAAGTGCTTCCATTGCACTTTAACCCGCTTTTCTCTACAAAATGCATTAAGGTTTCGACTGGAATTATCCTTCTAGCTCCACCTATAATAAAGTCTAGTAAATCACATGATCAACATATTTAACATAATTCTTAAGCAATGACACATGGAAAATATCATGGACATTCACTATCGGAGGTAGTTCAAGTCGATAGGCCACTGGTTCAATCCTCTCAAGGATATCTAAAGGCCCACAATTCTGAGGTGCTAACTTCGCACATGTCCCAATCCTCAAGGATATTTTCTTGGGCTTGATGCGCAAATACACATGTTAACCTGAAACTCCTTAAAAAAACTGTGTTGATATGCATAAATTTTCTTCCTATCCCATGTTGCATTCAAATTATGCTTGATAACCTACATTTCTTGTTCCATATCTACCAACATGTCTTGTCTAATCAATACCCTGTTAACTAGATCATTCCAACTGGTAGGAGTATTACAACTCTGCCCATAAATTTCCTAAAAGGGACACATCGTCAAAGACTCTTGATACCTGTTGTTGTAAGAAAACTCAACTAGAGGTAGATACTCTTCCTACTTCCATTGTTGATGCATCACATACATCCTCAATATGTCTTCCAAAATCCTGTTGACCGTATCTGTCTTTCCATTTGCCTGCGGATGATAAGTTGTATTGAAGGCTAACTTTGTACCCAACCCCGCAAATAAATCTTTCCAGAACCTATAAGTGAACTTGACATCCCTGTCTAACACAATATTCTTTGGAACACCATGCATCCTCACTATATCTTCGATGAATACATGTGCCACATCACTAGCTAAATACGTAGACTTCACCAGGATGAAGTGCGCTACCTTTGTCAACCTGTTGTTGGAGGAATTAATTGCTTGATGAAAACAACTAATCACCTAGACATTGCTTATCAACCCAAGGTTTCGTCTATTTATTTCTAGGTTTTCCAGATAGGTTGTGCAATAAATGATGCTAATGTATTTTAACTTTTGTGAATCTAAGAGAAAGCAAAGGCATGTAAATGAAAAGAACAATTCACACTTGTAGGAAGAAATAAATCATTCTTAACTCATATACTTCAAATATAAAAGAACAGAACGACTAAGGAAATCAAAATCGTTAAGTCTCCTACTAAAGTAGTAAAAGAATCCAATCAATTATAAATTTGTTTCCTAGGGAACAACATCTACAAGAAGGAAACAACACTTTATGTAGAAATGAATTCAACAGAAATGATATCAAATCCTAAGAATGAAAAAGTCTACTTTAACCAACAAGAATTAACAAAGGGAAATAACATTCTAAGAAGCCAATAGAAATGTGTCTAACTCTTTGATAATAAACACAACTAACATCAATTACATCTAGAGAACAATCAAATAATTAAATGACAAAAACGAAAAATGAAATACAAACTTATTGATACAGAGAAGGACAGTAGCAGTTCCAGGACCAGGCCTAAAATCACTGGAATTTATTGCCTTGTAATTAACTCAGTGCGATGCGTTAAATTGAACAACAAAAGCTTTCACTTAATCATAGCGAAAAAGTCATAGGAAATGTCTGTAAAGATTACAATATAACTCAAAATAGTTACAACTTTACTCCAAATTATTCAACCTAAACTATTGATGTTAGATCCCTCTTTTATATTACAAAAACAATTCTATTTCAAATATAGAGAGGTCCTGAGAATCTATGGATTCTCTGGATGCTTAATTCAAATCACGAAAATCTCCAATGTTTCCTGGAATGGTTGAGCCTATATCTCTTCTCCAACTAATTTTCTCCATGATAGAAGTCAATTTTGTTTGGCAGGCTAAAATTGATTCGAACAACTCTGCGTAGTCTGCTTCTCCTTTACTATTCCAAGGAACATCAACTAATATTAAATATTATTGTTCAAATAACAACCTAGACCATAAGTAAAACAACGTATTTCGTGATCTAAATCGATTCATCAAAGAGATAAATCAACATAAAAATATTGACCCTTTTTTCTAGAATCTATATCACACGAATTATCATATTATATACACAAAAATCTTAAAAAATGATATAAAGATAAAAGAATAAGGTAGGAAAATGAATCAATTACGAAGGCCAACATCAAACCACAACTTACCTATTTGCATGACCTCGTGCAAACAAGTGATTAACATGAAGATCATTTAGGGAATATGTTGGGTAAGGGTATTCTCGATAATGTCGAAATCTATTTATACTCCGGATTTCTTGGAAACCAAAATACTTACCTGCCTTGGTCAGATCATATTCAGATTGAGGACACCAGATCATAAGGCACCTGTATCTGCACCCTATTTAGTTAGGGCATTCCTCTAATACCAGATGAGCATAATCTCGTGCCCTAATCATTATAGCCTGAAAATTTTGATAACTAAAAGGTTCTTTGTTTTTTGTTTATCCGGATGATACCTTGCACATTTTCTTAGCCCCTCGAAGGGCTTCAACCCTAATTTACCCTAGCTACTCCAGTCTTGACTATAGAACATCATTATGGATAGGTGCCAAAGTATTAACAACACTGGATTGTTCCATGAACCTTTTATGGTGAATGAGTGTACGTAAAGGGCTTCTTGGGTCTCCTCTAACCCAGAGGTCGAGGCCAAGCTCTCTTCTTTTAAACACAGTACAAGCCTTGGCCCATTTTATCTGATTTTTAGAGAATGATATAAAAGATTGAAATTGCACATCCCCTATAAAGGGAACATGGTTCTCATTTACCTGTTCTTCCAAGAAGAAATTGTGCATGTACAGTACACATAAAAAGTATTAGGTATTATCATCCTTCTTATGAAAAAAATTAACAAAATCCGAAACATTTCCAAATTCATAGGGTTGCCCTGACTGAATGGCGTTTACTTTTAGCAATAAATATTGTTCCAATAGAAATAAAACATAATTTATGGCTAGGGATCTACACGATAGAGCATCAGAATATATGTAACAAACTTCTTTCATTTGTTTTGTGGCCTTTTCAAGCTGTCCTTTCAGAGATTGGATTTTTTTCTTAGCTTCTCTCAACTCTGCATAAGTTTCATCTTCTATAACCATCAATGCCTTAAATTTTTGGAGAAACTCTTGATGCTCTGTCACGGGTACTATCTCTCTCTAATATTGTGATATAACTTCTCGTTGTTCCTCTATCTTCTTATTCAAAGCTTGAATAGTTGCTTCCACAATTAAAGGGGTGTATGGAGGGACCCATTCTGTCTGTGCACTTATTGTAATAAGGATTGGTGGATCCATTTGGATCCCTTAGTAGTCAAAACACTAGTAATTAATATTTCCAACTCAGTTTGAGTTCCTACGGTAAAGGAAACAATAGATTTAAATTTAGTTTGAGTTTCATTTTCCCAAACTTCCTTTTTCTCAACATTTCTCTTCTCATGATGACTTTGGGCTTTGTTGTCTCACAACCATCCCTTCAATTTACATACTTTGCTTCGTATATTTCCACAATTTCTTTATCAAACTGGAGTTCAATTAGAGATTCAACATTGAATTGTTGTTCCATGTTCTTCGAAGGAGATCGTAAAGCTACTTCCCCAGGGGAGGAGTGTTCTAGTACGGTTGCGACAAAATCTACAGAATGTTCTCGAAGAAAAGTATTCTCAGGTTCACCTAAGTGTTATAAAATGATAGTGGCTATGGAATTATGAGAAGAATTGGATGTTTTGTTTTGTTCAGAAGGAATTTCTGAGCAGCTTGTAGCTTCTCTGAAATTTGCAGAGTTCATGTTATGCAACCAACTCACAAAACAATAGAAATAGTAGATCAACGACTTATAAAATATACTCTTCGAGGGGGAAACCTCCTTTACATTACATAAATGAAATTTTTTTGGATGATTCAAATGAAAATACCTCCTTTCTATATATAGGATTATAAGGGGTCACAATATAATTAGAGCAGATATAACAATAATAATGTAAGGGCACACCAATAACAATAGTGGGCTTCTATGGGGCACAATAATAACAATATGGGGACTACATGGGCATAACAATAACAATAAGGGGGCTGAAATAAAGGAATATACCAGTATTATAGGGATTTAATATGCCCCTCTCCTTCAAAAAAGTGTTGTCCTCAATGCTTGAGTAGTTTTGTATGCTTCTGTATAAAATTCTCATCCTGCCATGTGGAATATTCTATAGGTAAGTTCTTCCACTTGATGAGATAATTTGAAATTGGTCAATTTCGTAGCTGTTGAATTCTTGTTTCCGTGGCTGATTCAGGTTCCAATCTGATTTTTCCTTACTCATCAAGTTTTGGTAATATTGTTTGACCTGGGAGCTTGTCACCTATAACCTTATTTAAGCATTAAACATGGAAAATTCGGTGCACTTGGGAAGATGCAGGAATCTCCAATTTGTATGCCATAGTACCAATATTTTGCAACACCTTGTAAGGACCATAATAATTTGGTAATAATTTATTATACTTCTTAGCTTACTTGAGGGAAATTTTTTTGTATGGTTGTAGCCGTAAAAATACCCAGTCGCCTACATCAAAACTTCTTTCAATGCGATGTTGATTTTTCTATTGTTTCATTTGATTTTGCGCCAAAGTTAGGTTATCCTTTAAGAGTTGGAGAACTTGTTGTTGATGCGTGATGTGATCTTTCAGTGCTTGAACCTTAGAATTTTCTCTTAACGATGATGTGATAGAAGATGGATGATATCCATAAAGTGCCATAAATGGGGTCATTTTTGTTGTAGTATGGAAGGAAGTGTTATACCACCATTGAACTAGAGGTAAACACTTAAACCCATTATGCATGTTTATCATAAACATAGCAACAAAGATATCTTCCAAACATGTGTTCATTATCTATGTTTTCCCATCAGATTGAGGATGATAAAATGAGTTATGAGTTAATTGAGTACCCAGACAATAAAATAATTCTGTCCAAAAATTTCCAGTGAAAATGGGATCTTTGTCGCTTACAATAATATTTGGGTTTCCATGTAGCTTTTGAATTGTTTCCATTAATGTAGTAGCAACTTTACTAGCTTTAAATGGACAATACAATGCAAAAAAGTGTGCATACTTGATAAGTATATCAACGACCACCATGATGACACTCTTTCCCTCAAACTTGGTGTTTTATGGAAATACAAACCTATGGATAAGTATGCTTTTCCTAAGTGGGTGGTTCACTTAGAACAACATAAAGAAAGATATATGACCTTTTCCTTAAAGTGAATAGATAAATGGAGAGAAACCTACTTGTAATTTGTTCGCTTTCCCTTGCCTCCCTTCATCGCTTTTGTCGCTCTCAATCCAAATTAACTCTCTTGATTGATACTTGCCATGGCAAACAGAAGACAAAAAACAACATAGAGGCAATACGATCTATTCAGGTTAAACAAATTGAATCGATTAAATTCATTAATACACATATAACATCATTGACACATGCATTAGGAAAGGAATAAATGTCTTTATTATGAAATATAAGGAAGAGTACAACGAGTTGATCGATTCGTTGTCACTCATCCAGCTTGAGTCCCATCCTCATCACATCCAGCATAAAAAATCCATCAACATCACAGTACATGTACAACACCTTCAAGAGTTGATATCTCACCAGCACAACTCTAATTAACACAAATTCTTTCTCTCATGTGGATTATTTTCAGTGCTCTATTTATAAGTAGATGAAGGTAGTTTGAAATAAATAAATCATTGAATGGATTTCCTAAAAATGGATGAAGAGGTTTCCTTTTTCATGGGAATAGGAGGATAAGAGGTTTAATGAATTCATGGGTTCCAAATTCAAGGCTATCAGATGAGGTGAATGCTGGAAAAAATTCTAGAAGTCACTAGAAGTAGGGAAGATTCCCAAAATCCATTGAAAAATTTGCTCCCAGTCGACCAACGCACTCCAAAGTGGGCTTAGATCCTTTGCAACATGGCCTTGCATGGGAGTAGATTCTATGTAAAGCAGTTACAACTTTCTAGCGGTGCGTTGATTGCTTAATGGGGCACTTCAACTAGAATCTAAGCAGTAGAACTTTCATGAAGGAAGACCATCAATGTGATGAATTGTTTAGGGCATGTAGCAACCAATTTAAAGTGTGATATACCCTAATGAATATCGATCTGTGTTTCGGTATGATGCCTAAATCGACCTGTAACAGTTGGCCCCTAAAGCATGAAGTAAAAAATGATAATGTTGAGTGATTTTATTTACGACGTGATGAGGAAGAACTTAAGCGGAAAATGACCTGCATCAATTACAATACATCACATCATAATATCTGTTCTTCTTGTACAATAATTACTGAGGGATGCATATCCCATACTCATCACATAAACTATCATAACATCAAAAAGTCATCTATAGATATATATTGTCTACAAATATAAACCCATGATAGGTTCACTATCTGAGTAATGACCATCGTACAAATGATTTGGTACTTCTCCTGAAATCGTAGCCCGGATTGATGAAACTAGATCCGGGGTCTTCTATCTCATTCACTTGTTCGCTTAAAGTACGAGTCTAACCATGCAAATATATGATCTGAAGTTGAATATGGGAAGACACTGTCTATTACCAGCCAATGATGTGAGTCGTTAACAAACGCGAGAGAAACCACCATTGATGATAATGGTTCTCAAGGTACTGCAGTACAATTTGCATGGTGTGAATAGATGATTTGATGTCGAACACCTTACAAATTCTTTCGGTCGAAGGCCTGTGATGTCAACTTGTCGTCAAACAGGGAGAAACCTGCCATTGATGTTAGCAAGCTCCAAGGTATTGAAAGGTTGTTTCTAAGTCAACTTGCTGGATGATGAGCTGATGTCGAGAGGAATTGGCTCATCGTAGGAGGGAATTGATGCTTCCCCTGTCAACGAAATGTAACAAGAGTAATGATTTTGGAGACAGAAAGTGACTGATGAAACAATGTTAGGGATGGCGGTCATGAAATGAAGGTTTATGAGTATTGCAAAGGATGAGGAATAACTGAGTGACTTCTCTTGAACATATCAGTGACACTAAATGAATTGGAAGCATTTGAACCAAAACTGAAGTGATGGATGGTATGATAGACTATCAAGAAGATTTCCCAACCCCAAAATCATGGAGATGAAGTGAATAAGTGCGATGTTCAAGAGCAACTTGCTACCATAAAGTGTTTTATCCCTTTCAAATTTTCCCCAGTCATTGCTGACCAGTACCTCTTTATTTTTTAACAAGGTTGAAGAGGATAACATATGCTTGATGTATATTTCCACCTTTCGGGTGAATCCATCATTATTTGATGCTTTAACGAGTCTAGTGAAGGTGAAACTCGATCTTGTCATGATGGAAAATTTTGTCACTATTTGATGCTTTAACGAGTCTAACGATAGTGAGAAATTGGTCATGTTTCATGTTTAGAGAGTTTGAAAAAGGGACTAAAAGAAAAATCCACAAGTTCTTTTTCGTATAATAGTACCTCAAATTCGAAAAAGCGTAAAATAATACCTGAGAGAACCTCCTAGCCATGTTCGACTAGGGTTTTCCTTTTTCGTAACCATAATCTATCTCACTTCGGAAAAGGGTTAAACTTATAATCAGTAGATGTTGTTTCAATTCCTATAACGAGCTCGAAAGGACAAGCACTCGACAATATTTTCATATTTTGAGACTGAAAAGCGTTGAAAGAGAACTCCAAGGGGGTTCCTTTTCCGCATTTAACAAAGCTAGAAAAAGAGATAAAAGTGCGCTTTAAATTCCTTTTTCATGTTTAATAAAGCTTGAAAAAAGAGGATAAAAGTATGCTTTGAATTCCTTTTTCATGTTTAACAAAGCTTGAAAAAAGAGATAAAATAGTGCTTTGTGGTCAATATCGCATTTCACGATCGTGCATGACTAACTCACTATAATCAGTTGTAAACTTGCTCAAAGAAACATCAAATGGATTAACAATACCTATTTAAAATAGTAAAAATGGGTAAAAACCATAGTCGTTTCATTAAATATGCGTAATTTAATAAAAAAATACTATTAAATTAAGAAATTTTTAAGTCATTTTTACCATTTCACCTTTACAATTTGAATTTTAGTGCTCTGAGCCTATTTTGCCCTCGAATTTCAACAACTAATTGCCACAGATTCCATGGATCATTTCTCATGCCTTCCAGACTAGGTAGAAGATCTTACCCTCCTATTTCTATTGAATGCATTCTTTTTTAGTTTCATGCACATATTTTAGGTTTTTGGGGCCCCTTGGGTAAATATACAATGCCCTAGGGCCAACGCACCCTTGAATGTCGAAAAGTGCATTGCAGAGAGGTTGGAAAGAGGCCCAGTTCCTTTGCAATGCTTTGTCTCTCACTCATGGGTACGTTGGGCGCAATTCAAAAAGTTGCATCTTTATTTCTGCCCAAAATTTCCCAATTTTTTGCATTGAATGGATCCTAACTAAGACTATGGTGTGATTTCAGACTTTGATCGGATCAAAATGTCGATTACATGGCGAGAAAGAGAACATGAAGAACATGATATGGTTTCCCTAAATGATCCTGGCACTGTGAGAGCCCTCAGAGACTATGGGTTTCTCAAGTACTTCAGATTGCCAGGAATGAGGCAACACATGGAACTATTGCAGTTCTTGATCCATTCATGGGAATCGACAATACATGAATTTCACATTGGGGACAAAGTTCTCCCAATATTGGTTGATGACATTTACTTTCTAACAAGTTTGTCGAGACGTGTTGCCCCCATTTCCCTTGTGGGCTCCCTGCGTGGAGGTGAAACAATGAAGGACTACATCTGATAGTTTTGTCGACCAGCAACTGAGCCTAGTAAATATGGAAAGGTAAATATCAAATATGTGCGTGATATGCCTTTGTGCACTCTCCTATTCACTATCGTAAAGCTAGCTAGCAGCATGACACTACATGTCGCGAATAGATCATACATGCAGTATGCGCTTGAGTGTCTCGAGCCAACCGTGTTCGACTGGGTTGAAGCAGTACTCCTTCAGATGAAAGAATAGATAACTAAGTTAAAAAGTGGTAAGACCAAAAATTTCAATTATGGGTCAATTTTGATCGCTTTTGTTTTGGAGCGGGTTCCATTCATGCAACCACAACATGTGACGCTGGGATTAGATGGTCCAAGAGATCCACAGATGCAATGATGGGTCGAGTTGATGGCTAGACATGCTGGTCAGTCATCAATCTCATTTTCCATTCTTCAGTTGGCTCCGAAGACATAATATCTTCATAGAGGAGCATCCATATGCAGGGATGGATTTCTGCAGAGATCCATATTTGATTTTACCAGTCGGTGCTCAATGGGGTGCTATAGGTAAAATGTTAACCATGTTTTTTTATTTTTATTTTTGGGGTTTTTACATATTTTTGTGTTTTTTGATGTTTCCAAGACTAAACTAAATATGTTTTATGGATGCAGATGTAGGTACCATTTGAAAAGTGGTTCATGCACAACAGGCGGGAGAACCAATAGAGAGGACTGTCGGAAGAGCAGTCCTACAGGATTTGGATTTAGCTGAGACCCTTGCTGAGTTGCAGGAGCATGTGGAGGGATTGAATCTTGGGATATCATATGTTTGGATCGAGGAGTTACCTATGAGCCGACAACGCCATACCATTGGTGTGCCTAATCGTTGGATGAGGCTGTTGCACATGATAGCCCAAGCAATGACTTGCTATCATGAACATCACTAGGTTTACTTAGATTGTGCTATGTTTGTATACATTTTGAGATCAGATGACCAATGTGTCTTAGACACAATTTTGTAAAATATCGATATAAATCTATTTTACTTTCAGTCTTTTTCTATGATTATGTGCAATCCTATTCAATTTTATGATGTGAATTAAAAATCTATCTTTACATATGATGCAAATGTCTATTTAACACATAATTCGCCAATGAATCAATTAAAGTGTTAAATTTTCTGGAAATATGTTGATATTGAATGTAATCAAAATGTCTTTCCAAAAGACAAACTCTAAGGAACATGAGATGAATTGCTGGATTTTGGACAGTATAGACGCGATTAAGCTGTAGTACGACAAGTTGTGAGTCCAACCTAATGATGGTGCGGCGAATGCCAAGTGAAATGGCATCAAAGAGTAGTTCAATCAACCCGCTATAATCAATGATATTGTTGGTCGATCGACTGATACAAATCCCTTGGAAGCTCACTAACTCGCTACTTGGAGCAAATATGGCTCATGCTACAGAGGATAAATTATGAGTACCACGACTAGCACCATCGACATATCTAACAAATGGTTGCAAATATTCTGACATTTGCAAAAAATTCAAAGCGAATTACTAACCACATGAAAAAATCTAAAAGGCACACTGCTACACACACACAATCAAAGCATATAATACAGTGTTTACTATGCAAAATCAGGCATAGTAACATTTAAGATACAACCCATTTTGAGGCTGCGACAATGGAATCGCATCATAATATACCAACTTGTAGGCACCCTTAGCCAGAATGCACTTGACAATGTAGGGTCCGTGCCATAATGGTTCAAATTTCCCTGTTCCTATCTTATTAGCTTCGTGATCATAAAGCAAGACCAAGTATCCTTTTGAGAAGGTGTGAGGCTTAACATTGCAGTCATATTGCACCTTAATTTGTCTCTTATGCGCTTAGTTGACCAATGCAGCTTCACGACGCATTTCATCTAGATGGATGGGATCTAAAAGACGCGCCTCTTCTTCAGAAGTGTCAGGTAGTAGGTCAATTGCGAGTTTCAACGATGGTATTTCACATTGTATCAGTAAGATAGCTTCCAGACCATAAACCGGCTGAAAAGGAGTGAATCCGATCGCATTTCGCACCGAGGTTCGATATGCCCAAAAAGCCAAGTACAAGAGCAAATTCCAGTTTCATTTATGAACCCCAATCATTCGTTGAAGCATACACTTAAGAACCTTGTTGATAGCTTCAACTTGTCCATTAGCTTGTGGATAATAGGGGGTAGAACTATCATGTGACATTCCTAACTTGGCAGTCAACTCATCCATAATGTGATTGAAAAAATGTTTTCCATGATCTCTGACTATGGATTGCGGTACACCAAACTATGAAACCACACGGTTAAAAAAGAACAATGCAACTGTTTGTCCCATGTTGTTGAATGTAGGCATCGCCTCGACCCACTTGGTAAAATAGTCAACGATGAGAATAATATACCCATGCCCCCCGGTCGAGCGGGGGTTACATGTCATGAAGTCAATGCCCTAGTTTGCAAATGGTCCAACAATGACGACATGATGCATTGATGCTGGTGGCAGGCTGGTTTTACGATAAAATATCTGGCAAGCATGACAACTTCTAACCGCAATAATGCAGTTGTGAAATATGGTAGGCTAGAAGAAATCATTTAGAACTTTTTAGGCTTCCTAATGCATGAGGTACCTACGTAAAATCGCATCGACACCATGACAATAAAGTGTATCGCTGACGATCAGATCTTGATATTGAATACGTCAATGGTGCGAGCAAGAGGTATTAGGCCGAAAAGTTTGGGTTTGGAGATATATGATGAAATCTCCATACCACGGGTCATATGACTCGATCATAAACAAAGACTCATCCGGAATTGATGGTTCTGTAGTAGGATTGGTACTACTCGAAAGAAGGTCACAAATAAGCTCAGCAAACACCAAAGACTTCTTTGACATGGATTTGATGAATTTCAGATCAAACTCTTACAAAACGAAGATCCATTTTGAATACTTTCCCCCCAACAATTGACGTGACAGATGTATGTCATAGGGTTGCAATATGAAATGATAATGGTCTTTCAGAGCAGGATATAATGGAGAAATATTTGTACAACTTGAACGGCTCCCAAAGCAAGCTTCTGAATGTATGTGTACTTAACTTTTGTATCATTGAGATTACGACTCAGATAATATATCGTGTGTTCAATCCCATGTTATTCTTAGACTAAATCCATAGCGATGGTTGTATCTACAATGACGAGATACAGGAAATAGTCACTCTAATAATTTGTGGGATAGATTAATGATGCTCGGATTAGGGAATATTTAAGAACACCAAAGGAAGCTTGCACAACCTCATCTCAATGGAAGGTTACCCCCTTTTTCAAGAGTCGAGTAAATCCTTTAGCCATTTCGGCGTAGTTAGGAATGAACCTCCTTAGAAAGTTATCCTTCCTTTGGAGTCTCTGTAATTGAAGCAAATTGGAAGGAGCGAGCAAATCAAGAATAGCTTGGACCTTCAATGAATCAAGCCGAATTCCGTCTGTAGACATGAAAAATCCAAAAAAATGACTAGAACCAACACCAAACACACATTTGTGTGGATTTAAGCATATTTTATAATGACGACATCGTAAAAATATCACTCTCAGATGTAGTGGGTGGTCATCCCGTTTTCGTGAATGTGCAGGTAAGTCATTCAGATACGGTTGAATTATGTGCTTGATGTCATGAAAATAATAATTCATTTCGCTCTGGAATGTGGCCCCAACATTCTTTAAACCAAGATGTAGTGGGTGGTCATCCCGTTTTCATGAATGTGCAGGTAAGTCATTCAGATACGATTGAAATATGTGCTTGATGTTATGAAAATAATAATTCATTTCCCTATGGAATGTATTTAAAATTCTTTAAACCAAAAGGGAGCTTACGATAAGAAAATGTGCCCTAAGGACAGATAAAATTCGTTTTATATTGGTCATGTAGACGAATATTAATCTGATTGTAACCGGAGAATGCATCCATGAAAGAAAATATTTCACATCTGACACATTCATCAATAATTTGGTCGATAAAGGGAGTTGGATAGTTGTATTTCGGACAAGCATGATTAGCATCCCGATATTTGACACACACACTAATTTTCCCCTGTTTATTCATGATAGGAACAATGTTAGATATCCAATCGGTAAGCAGAACAGGGTAAATGAATCCAGCACGCAAAAGATTTTCAACCTCTGCTTTAATGGAAACAAATTTATTTGGGCGAACAGGACGAAGGTGCCGTCGCACTGACTTAACATCAGGATACATTTCAATCTCATGTTACAAAATGCTGGAGTCGATACCTGCCATAGCCTCATATGATCAAGTGAATACATCTCAGAATTGACAAAAAAGAGCATGGTAAGTGTCAAGTTCATATGGAGAACAAGACTCACCAACATGAATGTTTTCTATAATATTGGGTTTGGTCGAAATATCGATAGAAATCGTTTCTTTGATATTCGATGGGTTTCGCTCAGAATCGACGGAGTGGATAGGAATATAGTTCGTCAAGAAATTAATGACAGTAGGGTGATATAGTTCAGATGGATTATCTTCACTGTAATATGGAAGATAGGATCGTTGATGTGATGATTCCCATGGTTCTTCTTCCAACATCATGGATTCCATAATGCTCTCAGAAGTCGAGAATATGAGAGAAAATGGATAAGAAGAAGTACCAAAATGTGAAGAACGATCAACCGAAACAGTCGGCAACAATGGATTTGGATTGGCCGCATAATCCAATAAAATTGATTGCTATGCTGGCTCAATTGGAATTAGTAGCATGATGTTGCCCAACCTAAATAATTCAAAACCATCGGGTATCTTCCTTAAGTCAGATGAAGTGGAAGATATCATGTTGCAGGTCTCTATATATGCGATTTCCGCCGATGTCACAGGTGACGGTAGAAAAAAGGTGCCCATTAGGGAAGGATCCTTAAAGAGTCCTACACCAATGTTCTGAAGAGAGGGTGGGGGTCCGTGAACTAACAGAACACTTCCAGTTTCCTGGGAACCAGAGGCGAAGAACGAGAGTTGATCAATGGCTGTGAAACTTTCTTTATAGGGGAAGATGATCATAAGAAAGTAGGTAGATACTACTACAACCATAGCGTAAAACCATGGTCTTCCAAGTAATATGTTGTAGTCGAGGGGTATGTCAACAACCTTAGCTTAAAAAACAACTAATTTTCCCCATAGTTCTACTTGTAGGTTACTAAGAATTCCACAAGGCTTATATGTACGACCGTAAAAAGCTTTCAACATTGTAGGTGATTGTGACAAACTCAACGAGCCAAGAGACTTCCAGCAACTCATTAATATGATACAAGTAGATGTGCCTTCATTAATGATAGTGTGATGAATGAGGCGATTAAGGACATGTACTTGAATCAAGAATACTAACTCTGCTGGTAATTTTGGCACGTAACCCGCATGATTAAAGACTACAAGATTTGAATCCGTCGGGTTAATTCCACCGATCGCGAACAACAAAGCCCGCTTCTGGGAGGTACAATTTTGAAGAACCTAAAGCATTGACAGAACAAAAGGTGACTGAGCCAGGTCTTCTACTACATTATAATTTTGAGCTGCACGAGCTTGAGTGCTGAATGTCGATTTGTAAATTACTTCCTTCGACGATTTTTTTGTTAACTCTAGAAGGATAGGCGATAGAGCCGAGTTAGATGATGTCAAATTCAAAGTGGTAGGTTGATCTGTAGCCTAACCATTGGAAGAAGACAATGGATTAATGTAATATTTACTTCGTGTTGACATCAAAACATCAGTTTTGGGGTTTGTAGCAGATAGCATAAGCACATGCGAACTAGAAGGAGGATCCATAGCAACCATATGTGTTTTTGGGTTCAGAAAAGGATTTGTCAACACTACAGATGTGACAAAATTCTTAAGAAGCTTTGGGACTTCTGAGCGGTGAGGACAATCTCGCGTAAAATTCTCCTCGTTACATATCATACAAGGGTAACAAGGTTTTCGAAAAGAACCGGATGAATAAAATGATTTGTCCCACGGGGGTGAATTTGATTTCTTATTGTCTTTCCCTTTCTTCCTATTTCTTGGTTTCTTATCACTTTTTCCTTTGTCAGATGAGACGACATGGATTTCGGAAGAAGATGCAGGATCATACGCATTAGGGTTTTGATTTTAAACAACAAGTGTGGGACCAGATAGTCGACTTGCTGCCGGAGCACTAGCATAACCAATCACACCATCGTCGACATGAATGTCCTGACCAGATGGAGCAGGAGGAATAGTAAAATTTGTTTACGGCGTGTTTGGAATAATTTTTTAGAGTTTGCCAGATTGAGTATAAATCAGATCCAGATACTAGGCACAAGCAATGACTTGCTCTTTAGTGGCAACACCTCCTTTGGCCACATCCTCGGTGATAGATGGCAAAAAGGACTTAATAAAACACTCAGCTAAAATCTGACCTAGAACAAATTTTTTAACCATTCAACAACGATGACACCACTCATGTATATGATCTGATATATGAGTAGCAGTGGTCTATTTAAAGCTAGTCAAAATTTCTATTCCAGTTTCATATCTGATGGGTTAAAAGGTAGTGGCTAAAGCTGTAAAGTTATCAAACGAAGCTCATGGTAATTCAATGTACCACTTTGAAACCAGACTAGTAAGCGTTCGTTGGAAAAGACACAATCTAACAGAATAATCATTTAACGATTTTGATGAACACCATAAATGATAAGTCATGACATGCGTAAAGAGGTTGTCTCTAGAATTTACATTGAATTTTGGAATGTTCGAGGGTAATTTATGTGGAATCACCAGCCACCAAGGTAAATAATGAATTGGATCATTGCTAAGTTGCTTTAAATCCGATAATTTTAATGTTGCAACAAATGGCAACTGTTAATTAAGGTCAGGTTGAGCATAACCAGGATAAGATGGAATCGCCTGAGCAATAGGCCTTTGAATACCAACAAATGGATTCTGTTGTTGGTAACCCAGATAGGGGTAGGCTTTCTAACCGGGTCTTGGATAAGCCTGATACTGTGGGAATGGTTTCTGTGGATGCCATGGTGTCTGATAAAATGGTTTCCCACCTGGACAATTTGGACCTGGTTGTGAATTGACAGGGCCAACAGAAGCCTGTGACAAAGGTACACTAGCCTGCGGTTGCAAAATTCCCGATACATATGGTTGTTGAATAACATGATGGGAATACTAAGTCTGTAGACCCAAAACTTGAGGTTTAGGAGTGGAAGGAGCCGCTTGTGCAAACTGAGAAACAACCATAGAAGAGATGACAGGAATAGTAGGCATAGATGCGATAGGTTGAACTAGTTGATATTGATACACAACTATTTGCAACTGAATAGGCAAAGTAGGCTTCCATTGGAAAAAATCATTCCAGCATATGATGGACCTAAATATGACAGATTACTACCATATGGACCGAACATCTATGGCCCCCCAACATTTATGGAGTACAGGGATATTGCGCATACTGACTTTCATATGATGGGTATCGAGCGAATATCGGATAATATGGATTGTAATTAGAAGGACCAACATGATATTGAGGGTCAGGACATTCAATACTCATAATAGATGAACCAGATATAATTCCAGATGATGACATGGGAGAATTCCATGGACTTCAGGAGACACCAGAGTAGGTTCCATTTAAAGCTTGGTAACTTAGTGGGACAGACAGACCACCATAAAGATGTTCCTTGGGTGTCGTCGAAAACATCGAAGAAAAAGCGACAGTAGATGATGCCGCATTCGTAACAGATGGTATATGTAATGTTCCAAATCTGGAACTTGCTGCTCCATCAGGAATATCTTTAGATATTCCAATTCCTTCTTTAGTGAGACATCACAAGTCCATTTCAGAGATTGACTGTTGGGAAATTTACAGGATATGTCTCCTTCCAAATAAGGGAGAGATCCTGAGGCTAGTTGGCCCTTCACAGACTCTGTATATGGATATGTAATATTCCACCTCGGGAATTTCTGCTACAGGGTCCTTGAGGAAGTTGTATAAGGAAGCTGCTGCATAAATAAGGAAAAACACTACTGGGATGCCCTAGAAAATCTCTAATACAACTCCCTTGCAGAAAATGAGCTCAAAGAAATAACTCTAGATGGGTTATTCAGATCTCCCCAATCTAGGTCTCTAAAACAATGCTCAATGAGAGATCTTACAACAATACATGAACATAATCAGAAACTCTGCAAATTTGAAATACACCATAAGAGGGAAAATGCTACAGCCATCATTATATTATGATATCAGCAGTAAAATATAGAAATATAATGAGAAATAAATGAGAATCCACCTCCAATGAATAAGCAACAAAGTACATGAGTTGCTACAACTCCACAAAATGCCGGAGAGTAGTGACTACGCTGTTTCTATGAAGGTATGAGCTGCTGAATATGGATGAAATACATATGTGGCTGAAGGAATACAAGAAATAGCCCAATAACAGAGAAATGGGCTGAAATACAAGATTTCTAGCCAATCTAGGAGAGATTGCTAGAAATGCCAGAGAATACAAAAATGTGACAAATGAGTTGTCACTGCAACTGAAAAAAAACAAGAATGAGGCTATGGCTGATCTAAAATATGATTGCCCTCCTCTGATAATGTCTCTAATACAAAGTGTTGATCACTTTGTCTCAGAAACACACTCCTGATGAGCTCATGAAACCCTTCTCTCACTGCCTCCTCCAAAATAATGCAGTTTCCTCCATGGACTGCGCAGTGGGAGATGATGGAAGTGTGGCCTCATGCCACTGATCTAAAATACAGCCTAGGAATCCTCCTTGCAACTCCTCCAATGAATATATCACTCCTCCACTGAAGAAACAACTCAAGAGAGACTCCATGAGTTCATCCTTTGTTGTACCCAGCAACACAATGTCCTCTCTGCTGCAGAGATAACACTGTAGAAGATGAATGTAGTTGTGACCAATGCCAGATTGAGGAAATGTAGCTCAATCCTCATCCTTCCTTGAGGAAGAGGAAATGATTCCCGACCGGGAACACCTTAGTGCCCGAGGGCACCATCACTCTGCTAAACAGCCCAGGGATGCAAGCCTTTGCAGACCCAAGTCTGAAACTCTAAATCATGTCCCCAAATGGGCTGCCATCTCCTCCTTATAAAAAAAGGAACTCTTCTCCACCAAGGTCCCACCAATTAGGGTTTCCACCCTCATGTGAATCTCTTCCCTCCAAAACTGCGCAGCTTCTCTAGGAAGCCTCTTCCTCCTTAGGCAGTGCTGTTGACTTTAGTCAAAGGTGACTAATCAAGCGAGCTGGGTTCCATTTACACCCTTGGTGTTTATTTCAGTTGATTTATTCTCCTCCTTTTCACATGAGGAGTGTCATTTCTTCATCTAAAAGGGGCTAAGGTGTCTCCTTGCCCATTTCATTAAAATAAAATAAAATGTGCAACTATAATGTTCCATTTTAGCTTGAGGCTAAAATTGGGAACATTACAGTATAGTCTGGGATGCTGTCTCTGCCATGGTTAAATAACCCGACAAATACTCTAACGAATCTACAGGAACTTGAGAGTCAAAAGGATCAACAGAAGCATAGTGGGTCAAACGAGGAAAATACTGATATAAATGAAGCCTCGACCAAAAATGAGTGCGATTCGAAGGGGTTGTCTCTTCCTGAAGTTCTTCCTCTATCAAAATCAAACTAGGTGGAAGAACTTCACTGTCAGACCCAAGATAAATTTCAGGCGGTAAACTCTACGGTAAAGAGGAAGACTCAATGATTATGGATGGTTGAGGATCAGACGGTTGCACCAAAAAAACTTCTTTTTGTTTGACTTTGGGATCAACTACTGGATCGAATTCCAGTTGAACAAGCTCGGGTTCAGGATTCACTGTTTCACTGGATTGACTTTCAGTGTCCTCAGGTAACTCTAAGATTTCCGTCTCGACAGTAGCAGATAAACCGGGATCAGTTGAAATGACTCGAGACTCGGTGCTCAAAGTATCAGATTTATCTGGTACATCAGATGATGTAGCACCAAGAGTTCCAGAGGTACTAGACTCAGTGGGGCGAGTGCACCTTCGTCTACTAGGAGTAGATTCTCGCAGTAACAGAGGTTTATTTGCTGTCCTACACGAACGACGAATAAGGGGTTGATCTTCTTCCACGATTGCTGATTGATTTTATACAAAAAGAAAAAAAAGAGAGAGGGTGATACTAGGTAAAAGGTTTACCAAGCAACTGTGAACTGCAATATACTGCCTCAGTAAACCAAGGACTTATTATACGTGTAGTAAATCTCCCCGAATGCTGTGTTTGGTGTACCACAGGTACAAGGCGGCCGACTCGGTTACCTATGGATGGTAAGCAGCCTAAAGTTGTCCTCCCAAATATACATGAAGGTACGTGGAGGCCCAATTTGTATTAGCGCTGTCCAATGTGAAACCGCATAGTGAGAGCATCCCCTTATACTTTTCGTACTAAAACACCGCTCGATATACCCGAAAGTATGTGGACGAGCCGCGATATACTTACGTACGTGGAATGAGGTATCACACTCATAATGTATCGCAGACAATTAACCACAACTAATATGTTTAATGACGCCGGAACACGTCTTCTAACCTAGACCTCTAAATGTTATCGTTAATGTCACAATGCTTCCTTAGATAAATTCAGATGAATTTTATGTTGATCTTGATTATCAGTTTGAATTTCAAGTACACCACAAGATGTATTGAACATTCCTAGAATGCAATTAGAATTATAAGCATTCATTTCGAATTGATTTTTGACAATGAAAAAAATAGCTAGTAGGGATAAAGCAATCAGATAATTTGAATGATCAGTTAACACATCTAAATGCAATTTTTCCCTAAACTATTGTTCAAGTAGCACATACAATCCCTAAATGAAAATGCATGTTTTTATTTTCGGTTTCCTTTAAGTTTAGATGAACGAAAAAAAAACAAATGCACAAACAATCACTCAAAACTTTCAAGAGAAATGAAGATATAAATGACAATTCCTCTTTTTTAAAATAATGAATTGGTTAATGTAAAATTTAACTTTGGAACTATTCACAATGATAAATAAAACACATATAAACATTGATCAAACAAATCCAAAGTGAGGCAAGAAGAGTAAAGGAAAACTGGTCTATGGATGTATTAAGTCACTCAAAACTTCAATAAGAAAACACTGACATGAATTGGAAAAAGACAACACAGATATATTTTTATTGGTCACAGGGGCAACGCACCCCTAAGTGGGAGATAGTGCGTTTCAGAGCACTATCCCTAAGCTAGCAGTGCTACGAAGAGCACTATGGCAAGACCAACAATGCATTTGTGCCAGAGGACTCTCTGAAAAAAAAGCAATCACACTACTTTTTCTAAGACAAATTCAAATGACTGAAAATAAGCAGATAAAGTATACTAGATGTTGATGGAAAAGGAAAAAACCACCAGGGACAATCCGTTGATCCCCATTATGTTCGCCAATTTGTTTTATGAAAATACAAACCTACAGATAAGTATGCTTTCCCTAAGTGGGTGGTTCACTTAGAACAACAGAAAGAAAGATATCTGACCTTTTCCTTAAAGTGAACAAATAAAGAGAGAGAAACCTACTTGTAATCTGCTCGCTTTCCCTCACCTCCTTTCGTCGCTTTCATCGCTCTCAATCCAACTTAACTCACTTGATTGATACTTGCGATGGCAAACATAAGACAAAAAACAACATAAAGGCAATAAAATCTATTCAAGTTAAACAAATTGAATCGATTAAATTCATTAATACACATATAACATCATTGACACGTGCATTAGGAAAGGAACAAATGTATTTATTATGAAGTAGAAGGAAGAGTGCAACCAGTTGATCGATTCGTTGTCACTCATCCAGCTTAAGTCCCATCCTCATCACATTCAAAATAAAAAATCCAGCAGCATCACAGTACATGCACGACACCTTCAAGAGTTGATATCTCACCAACATGACTCTACTTAATATAAATTCTTACTCTCCTGTGGACTATGTTCAGTTCTCTATTTATAAGTAGATGAAGGTAGTTTGACATAAATTAATCATTGAATGGCTTTCCTAAAAATGGGTGAAGAGGCTTCCTTTTTCATGGGAATAGGAGGATAAGCGGTTTAATGAATTCATGGGTTCCAAATTTGAGGCTATCAAATGAGGTGAAAGCTGGAACAACTTCTAGAAGTCACTAGAAGTAGGGAAGATTCCTGGAATCCAATGAAAAATTAGCTCCCAGTCAACCAACTCACTCCAAAGTGGGCCTAGATCCTCTACAATGCAACCTTGCATGGGAGTAGATGCTCTGAAAAGCAGTTACAGCTGTCTAGGGGTGCGTTGATGGCTCAATGGGGCACTTCAACTGGCATCTAAGTAGTGAAACTTTCATGAAGGAAGACCATCAATGTGATGACTTCTTTAGGGCATATAGCAACCAATTTAGAGTATGATAGACCCTAATGTGTACTGATCTGTGTTTTGGGATGATTCCAAAATCGACTCGTAACACTTGGGTAAACCTTTGATAAAATCCATTGAAACCTCCTTCCAAAGTTGACTTGGAATGGATAAGGGTTGTACCAAACACGTGGTATTAATTGTCTCAACTTTATTTTGTTGGCAAACCAAACATTTTGCCACAAAATTTTGAATATTATATTTAAGGCCATCCCAAAATAATTCCTTCTTAACCCCATGGCAAGTTTTTAAAAATCCTCAGTGCCCTCCTAAGGGAGAGGTGTGCAATTCTGGAAGAATATTTTGTTTGAGTTGGGAATTCTTACAAAGGTATAAGTGATATTTTTACCACAATGAATCATTTTTCCAGCTAAATGTATCATATGTACTGGGATATTGTTGCAACTTTTGAATGAGTGCCCACACTTCTTTTTCATTCTTCCATTCATCCCTTGCTTCGGTTATCAAATCTGGTTGGATAATAGAATGGCACAAAGCAATGCTTCCATATCCTCATCCTTTCTTGAAAGTGCATCTCCAACAACATTTTGCTTCCCTTTTTTGTAGATGATTTCAAAGTCAATACCCAACATATTTGTGACCCATTTTTGCTGCTCTTCTGAAGATAATATTTGTTCTTAAAAGTATTTAATACCATCATGATCCATTTTTACTTTTAAGTGTCTTCCCATTAGGTACGGTCCCCATTTCTTAAGTGCATGTAGTATTGCCAACAATTCCTTTTCATAAATAGGTTTGCGTAAATACTTTCTTTGATTGGACAAATTTCAAAAGAAATGGGTCTTCCTTCTTGCATTAAAGCTGTTATCACAAAATTGAGTCCTGTTGGGCTGCTTCAATGGTCAACTTGGAGTAACTCTTTCAAACCAATTGCAACTGGAAATTAGCCTCTCCAGTCCGAGAGGGATCTCTCAATTTATCTAATGATTTTCTCAATTAGGCCTTAAATCAGATGGCTAACTCTATGAGTATCTTAGTGTATGTGATTGCAGGTGAAAAATGAGTAAGATTCAGCTACCATTGGGCTCATGGAGTCAGTAAAAGGAAATCAATGATAAGTATTCCTACTTATGGAAGCTGAGGCTTTTTCTGTTTCAATGATAGAACAACACTAACACATGAGAATAACCAGTGACTCAATGCTAAAAGGAAGTCAGAGCATATATGATATGAATTCTAAGTAATTTAGCATCAATACTACTGGAAGCAAGATATAAAAGAGACACATAAACCCAATGAAACACATCAAGAATCTCAGGTAAAGCAAGAAAACTCACTGTTTGTCTATTACTGATATCAGAAATTACAATAGTAGTTGTATCAAAGCATTCTCCAACCCCTTGTAACTCTAAAAATCCCTCATTTATAGAGTTATGAATCATACAAATGATTTTCCACCTTGCTAGCTTCAAATTCCCACCTCAAAGACCTATTTCAAACATGATTTCATCACTTGGAGACTTCCATGGGATATTTCTGTTTTACAGAGTTTGAATACAAAAATGACTCTTCTTTCATTAATAGTTCAACAAATCCATTTAATAACCCTTATCAAATTCAACCAACTATTTTTATGAATGGACCGGAGTGTTGATGTGTTATTATGCCACGTGGATGTTGAGTTGGACCTCCTCCAAGTCGAATTTTTGCAATTTTTTCACAAATTTGGTTAGTGAAAATTATGAAAAATAGGTTTCAAAGATGAGTGTATAATTTCCAAACCCTGATGTATTTTCAGAAAATGAGAGACAATTTTGTAGATGGACCTGTTCTGAAGAAAAACCTCTCTTGGTTGTTCGAAAACCATCTCCAGTTGTCCAGAATCTATATAAAACATGAAAATTCTGCATTCTGAAAATAAAGCCAAAAGACATCTCTGAATCTACTAATTGGTAGTACCTTTGATAAAGTGAAAGAGGTTAATATTATATGATATTTTCTTGACAATAACCTCTCTCATTTTCTTAAAATATTTCTCTATTCGCCCAAAAAATGCCCTTGAAGTTGACTGCTCAAAAGTTAAAAAACAGAGAAATCCTCATATTCACTATGAAATTATCAAGTAGTTTCGTAGCGAAATCTGCCTATTTTGCACTGAATTCACTACGAAACTGTGTTTAACTGGAAATTGGCTCACTTTTGTAATTTGAAGGCATGGGTGTGAAACCAAAAAAGACATGGAGTGTAGTTGACTGACATGACATGACTCATGGTGGTTTTTTTGACATATGATAAACTTGATTTGGTAAATTCTTCATCAAAGAATTGACCCAACATGACATAACATGAAACTTATGGTGACCTTATCAAAACAAATTTTGAAAATTTTGAGTGTGATAAAAGTGGCTCCACTTGGGATGGTGTGGCTCTGTGGTACAACAAAGAACTTGTAGTTCCAGTGCCTTTCCCTTGATTTTTTTTTTTTTTTGAAATTGATGAAGACTTCGCCAAGCTCTTATGGCCTTCTCCTCGGGCTCAAGCTTGATGATTACTGCTGAAAAACCAAATATATACATACTGAAAATATTCTCAGTCTACTTGAGCTTATTCACACATGCTCCTACCTACTCTAACAACCACAATATTCATATTTGATTCAAGCAACATGAAACCTCCAATAAAGCCAGTCAATGAGCTAATATGATACTTGAACCCCTTGACTGCACTTGAACCAAAAGCAAACTGTATTCTGAAATGATAAAGGTAAGAGAAGATGGATTTGTTTTTCATAGTGAAAAAATAATTGAAAATTTGGAATGTAGAATTCTTCAATGTAATAAGCTATGGGATCATAGAAGATACAATCTATTGATATCCCTTTTAAGCTCTCAATGAAAAATTGATCCTGGATATCCTTTTCATTTTCTTCACCAAGGCTTAACCTTGATTCCAACTCTACAATATCAAGCTCATAACCATATTCTTCATCTATCTGCAAGTAAAATGGTATAACAATTTCCTCCTTTTTTGGAGAAGGAAGACCTTCCAAGAACTATTTAGGATCTTGGAAATCATATGATCCAATTTTAAGATCCAATAGTTCAATTTCATTCTCTAATATTTCAGCAGCTAAACCAACAAAACAAATCTTATTTTCAGGTTTGAGTCGACTAGATTTCAAACAATGAAATACTATTGTGGAGAAATGTTCATCTATATGAAATTCTGCTAACTCATCCCTTACACTTTGTAACATTTCATCATATAAAGAGTTTGCCACATACCTTGTCATCTTGGATCACCATGAATGTTCTGAAATATGGATTCTTCCTAGTGAAGTCGCTCTAAAATTCGAAGCTCGGGATCTTGAACAGTGGAGTCACTAGGTGAATGGTACAACCTTCGTGTGTTTAGCTTCTGTTCACCATCATAAGTAAAATCTGAACCTTGTCATTCTACCCGGAGAAAATTTACACCTTTTTCCCCAGAAACGATGCCAAAATGTTATCACCAAATTGAGTCCTGCTGGGCTGCTTCACTGGTCAAATTGGAGTAACTCTTTCAAACCACTTGCAACTGGAAATTAGCCTCTCTAGTCTGAGAGTGCTCTCTCAATTTATCTAATGATTTTCTCAATTAGGTCTTAAATCAAATGGCTAACTCTATGAGTATCTTAGTGTATGTTATTTCAGGTGAAAAATGAGGAATATTCAACTACCATTGGGCTCATGGAGTCAGGAAAAGGAAATAAATGATAAGCATTCCTACTAATGGAATCTGAGGTTTTTTCTGTTTCAATGATAGAAAAACACTAACACATGAGAATAATCAATGACTCAATGCTAAAAGGAAGTCAGAGCATATATGATATGAATTCTAAGTAATTTAGCATCATTACTACTGGAATCAAGATATAAAAGAGACACATAAACCCATTGAAATACATCAATAATCTCAGGTAAAGCAAGAAAACCCATTGTATGTCTATTACTTATATAAAAAATTACAATAGTAGTTGTATCAAAGCATTCTCCAACCCCTGCTAACTCTAAAAATCCCTCATTTATAGAGTGAGGACTCATACAAATGATTTCCCACCTTGCTAGCTTCGAATTCCCAACTCAGATACCTATTTCAAACATGATTCCATCACTTGGAGACTTCCTAGGGATATTTCTATTTTACAAAGTTTGAATACAAAAAGGACTCGTCTTTCATTAATAGTTCAACAAATCCATTTAATAACCCTTATCAAATTCAACCAAATAATTTTATGACTGTACTAGAGTGTTGATGTGTCATTATGCCACGTGGATGCTGAGCTGGACCTCCTCCAAGTCGAATTTTTGCAATTTTTTCACAAATATGGTTAGTGAAAATTTTGAAAAATAGGCTTCATAAATGAGTGTATAATTTCCAAACCCTGATGTCTTTGTAGAAACTGAGAGAGTTTTTGTAGATGGACCTTTTCGGAAGAAAAACCTCTTTCATATTACCAAAATCCTTTTGCTATAGATTAGTATATCATCGAAAAATACCAACGCAAATTTTCTTCTTCAATTTTCCTTTTTCGGAATGTCTTTCATCTTCATTATTCTTTGATGATATCCTTAATGAAGAGCCAACTTGGTGAAGTAAATTGCTCCATGTAATTCATCCAATAATTCATCAATGAAAAGAATGGGAAATTTATCTTTAATAGTGAGCTTGTTGAGCTCCATATAATTTGGACACATGCACCATGATCCATCCTTCTTGTGAACCAATACTACTGGAGAAGGGAAAGAACTTTGACTATTTTTAATTATACCAACCTCTAACATTTCTGCAACCATATGTTCAATCTCACTCTTTTAGGCATAATGATATCTGTAAGCGCTGATGTTTGGAGGAACACATCCTGGAATCAAATGAGTAGCCTGATCATGATCACGAATAGGTGGGAGGCCTTTGGGAGTCTCAAACGCCTTTGAATGATTGTGCAATTATGCCTCGGTGTTCTTTCTTCAAAAAATTTGTCATGACATTAGAGCTTATTATCTTTCATGGTTTCCTTGCGATACCCAGTAATTCAACTTCCTTTCCTTCACAAAAAATTTCAAGAAAAAATATTAAAAATTAAATGCTATCATTTCCCAAGATTGTAACCATTGGACTCCTAGTACAAAATCAGCACCACCCATTGGAATGGAAAGCATTGGACTATTCAATACATATTCTCCCATGGTTAGCTTGATATTATGGCACTTTCTAGAGCAATTTATAGTTCCTCAATTTGCAACCATTACTTGGCACTCTAGTGTTGGATTTGGGAAGTTATTCAATTCCCTGGCTATCTTACAATGGATAAATCCATGGGTACTACCCAAATAAATCAACACTATTACCTTTTCTTCTTAATATATCCTTCTATCTTGAGATTTTTAGGAGTGTTAATTCCTACCAATGCATTACAAGATATGGTCAGATTCATTTCTTTTGATGTTTCTTGTTCCTTTTCTTCCTCCTCTTCAAAATCTATGTAAAGTAATTTATTCTCAATGCACTTATGACCTTTAGTGTATTTTATATTACAACTTGCTCTTTTTTCCTCCAATTTTTGTGGTGTCAACCTTGTAGGTTGTGGAAGGCTAGGAGCAGCAACACTTCCATCTTTATAGTTTTGAGTGGTAGACTTCATTTTTGCCATAATTTTGCTTTCAACTTTTCTTGCCACCTTGAATGACTTCTCCAATGAATTAGGTTCCCAAAGGCGAACCTCATGTTTGATGTTATCCTTTAAAGTCCCTATGAAGACATGAATATTGTGCTCCTATGGAATAGTCCTCAATGTGCTCTACCATTGAACCATTTTGTTTGAGATTTATCAATTGGATAAAGAAGGTTTCTCTTTGTATCCTCATATTTTGCTATCATTTACTCCGTAAAAATTTACCAAATGACAAGTGTTTTACGAGAAAAAATCCATAGATACCATACAAACTGATTGGTTTCTAAATATAAAGTTGCAATGCATACTTTTTGTGAGTGTTGCACATCATGGAGATCAAAATATTGCTCCATTTCTAGTATCCATGTTATCGGATCCTTTCCATCAAAATTCCTCATATAGATATTTGGAATGTGGTGGTTCTTAAACCCAAAATTGGAGTTTCTAAAATCACAATTGGTATTCCTTTTTTCATCATCATGATTTTCATGGATTACCTTGTCACCATCGGGAAGCCTTTCTTGCAAAAACTTTGTCTAACCTTCCATGCTTGCTTTCAAACCATCCATATTAGCTTCCATGCCATCTTTCAAACCATCCATATTAGCTTCTATGTCTGATTTTAGACCATACATGTTGCCTTTTAAACAATCCATGTTACCTTTTAGTTCATCTTTGGTTGCTCTTTGTGAGAGTGAAATTTGTTGCACTTGGTCCCATAATTTTGATATATCATGCTGCAATTCTTCCTCTTCATGCGTTATAATGGAGCTTTCTCAGAGCTTAAAGGGTGTGGAATTAATTTTTTTGGGAGGAATTTTAGAACCCAATACTGATATATATGCTTCAATATTCCCTTAGAATCACTTCAAACTAATTTTTCAAACAAAAGTTAAAAAAATTTAAAAAAATACACACCTTTTTTCTTGCTTTGTAGGAGCTCAATCTTGAATCTATTGTATCTCTATAATTTCGAATCTCCAAGGTATGAAATTTCATCTTATGGTATCCGTTTGAGTCTTCTTTCCAACCCCGCAAGGAAAACCAAGATTGGATTTTTCAAGAAAGAGTTATGCCCAATCTCCCACGATGACCTGATTATAGACTGGTTCAGTAGAGCGAACTTGTACGGAGTGCCATGTGTTATTATTTCTAACTTCAGCTCTAAAATTGATATACAACAAACTAAAGTTCGTGCACTTTCATCCACATCTTTAAAAATTCAAATCTGATGCCTGAAACGAAAGTTATGTTGATTTTCCCTAGGTCACCTGTTTGAGACTGAATTTTGGATCCTTCAAAAACCCTAACTTCCCTCGATCATATCTCTGAAAAATATAGTGAACCAAGATTTGAAATTTTTACTCGAAGGTCACCACAATTTTGGTTCCAAGTGGTAAAAATTTCAGCTTATGAAGCTTCTTAGAAAAAAAATTTATAGCGAAAATTCAAAGATGACCTGTTTGAAGAAGCAAAACCCTAGAATCCCAAGCTCTGATACCAAATGTTATGCAACCAGCTCACAAAAAAATATAAATAGTAGATCAATGACATAAAATATCATTTTTGAGGGGGGAAACATCCTTTATATTACATAAATGAACAATTCTTGGATTATTCAAATGGAAAAACCTCCTTTCTATATATAGGATTCTAAGGGGTCACAATATAATTAGATTTGACATAACAATAATAATGCAAGGGCACAACAATAACAATAGTGGGCTTCTATGGGGCACAATAATAACAATATGGGGACTACATGGACACAACAATAAAAATAATGGGGTTACAATAAGGGAATACACTAGTATTATAGGACCTAACATGCCCCTCTCCAAAAAAGTGTTGTCCTCTATGCTTGAGTAGTTCTGGATACTTCTATATAAAATTATCATCCTCTCATGTGGAATAGTCAGCAGGTAAATTCTTTCACTTGGTGATATACTCTGAAATTGATTGATTTTTCAATCGTCGAATTCTTGTTTTCATGACTACTTCAGGTTACAATGTGATTTTTCCTTACTTGTCAAGTTCTAGCAATATTGTTTGAACTGGGAGTTTGTTACCTATAACCTTCTTTAAGTATGAAACATGGAAAAATGGGTGCACTCGGGAAGATGCGGGAAGCTCCAATTTTTATGCCATAGTACCAATATTTTTAAACGCCTTGTAAGGACCATAATACTTTTCACAATATTTTATTATCCTTCTTAGCTTGCTTGAGGGACATTTGTTTGTGTGGTTGTAGCCGAAAAAATACCCAGTCGCCTACATCAAAAATTATTTCGATGCGATGTTGATATTCCTCTGGTTTCATTCTATCAAAGTAAGGTTATCCTTTAAGAGGTGGAGAAATTATTGTTGATGCTCTATGTGATATTCCATTGCTTGAACCTTAGAATTTTCTCTTAAAGATGATTTGATGGACGGTGGATGATATCCATAAAGTGCCATAAATGGGGTCATTTTTGTTGTAGTATGGAAGGAATTGTTATACCACCATTCAGCCAGAGGTAACCACTTGACCCATTATGCATGTTTATAAGATACAAAGAAACGAAGATATCCTTATAAAAATTTCTTCAATATCTCAGTTTTCCCATCAGATTGAGGATGATAAGATGAGTTATGAGCTAATTGAGTACGCAGAAAAGAAAATAATTTCGTCCAAAAATTTCTAGTCAAAATGGGATCTCTGTCGCTTACAATAATCTTTGGGTTTCCATGTATCTTTTGAATTATTTCCATAAATGTAGTAGCAACTGTACTGGCTTTAAATGGATGAGATAATGCACAAAATTGTGCATACTTGGAAAGTATTTCAACTACCACCATGATGACACTCTTTCCCTCAGACTTGTGTAAACCTGTGATAAAATCCATTGAAACCTCCTCCCAACGTTGACTTAGAATGGATAAGGGTTGTAACAAAACCAAAGTCTTAATTGTCTCAACTTTATTTTGTTGGCACACCAAATATTCTGCCACAAACATTTGAATATCATATTTAAGGGCATCCCAAAAAAATTCCTTCTTAAACCTGTGGTAAATTTTAAAAGATCCTGAGTGCCCTCCTAAGGGATAGGTGTGAAATTCCAGAAAAATCTTTTGTTTGAGTTTGGAACTATTACAAATGTATAAGCAATCTTTGTACCATAATGAATCATTTTTCCAGCTAAATGTATCATATGTACTGGGATCTTGTTGCAACTTTTGAATGAGTACCCACACTTCTTTGTCATTCTTCCATTCATCCCTTGCTCCAGTTATCAAATCTATTTGGATAATAGAAATGGCACAAAGCAATGCTTCCATATCCTCATCCTTTCTTGAGAGTGCATCTCCAACATGTTTCTTCCCTTTTTTCTAGATGATTTGAAAGTAAAAACCCAACATCTTTGTGACCCATTTTTGCTGCTCTTCTGAAGATAATCTTTGTTCCAAAACGTATTTAAGACTAGCATGATCCATTTTTACATTCAAGTGCCTTCCCATTAGGTACGGTCATCGTTGCTTAACTGCATGTAGTATTTCCAACATTTCCTTATCATAAATAGGTTTGTGTAAATACTTTCCTTTGATTGGACAAATTTCAAAAGCAATGGGTCTTCCTTCTTGCATTAAAACAACACAAATTCCGTATCCTGAGGCATCAAATTCCACAATAAATGTTTTTGTGAAGTTTGGAGTAGCTAATACCAGTGCTTGGCACATTACCTCTTTAATATGTTGAAAGGCCTTAGGTGATTTTGTTAGAAAATTAAATATTACAGAGCAATGCAACACATAAAATATGCAGAAAATAAAAGCACACAAAACACATAAAACTAGAGAGACACAAATATACGTGGTTCACCCAGTTTGGGCTACGTCCACCCCGAATAGCCAGTCCTTCCTTTCTATTATCCAGCAAAAATGAAGAGACAAAACCTAAAGCAGATCCGCTGTAATATCCTCTGTTCTCTCTCATAGTCTCCCTCTCTGTTTCTCACTCCGAGAATACACATACAATGCACAGCCGCAATACAATGCCCTCATAAAAGCGAGGAGTTGCCTTATAGGGCAAAAAACCCTAATCTAAACATAACTTCTATCGTCAGATCATTTGCCTAATGAACGACCCAGATTGACTAGAAATTACTATACTTTTACAAGGCAATTTTACATCTGTTTTAAACGAAACTTCCCAAAACCACCGGGGGTGGCGACGATTAGTCACAGTGGGCGCCAGCCCTTTTAAAATTACCTTAAATTCAATATTTGGCAGTGCAAAGTAAACAAGATAATCGGGCTCCACACCCAACAATCTCCCACTTGGAGACTGATTGTAGCAACTCCACCGCTGCTTCATTTGCTGGACAATGACTCCTCTTTGGACCTGGCTATTCCTCATCTTCATCGTCATCCTTGAATACCAATTGAAACTGAGCACATTCTCAGTTTCTCCCTGGTTACAACTTTTGTTAGCATATCTGCAGGATTCTGGCTAGTGTGTATCTTTTCCAGCTTCAACTCTCCATCTTCCAATACTGACCGTATGAAATGGTACTTGAGATGTATGTGTTTAGTCCTGGAATGAAATGTTGAGTTCTTTGCAAGATGAATGGCACTTTAGCTATCACTGTATAACGTTCCCATATCATGCTTCTTACCCAATTCACCCATAAGCCTTTGTAACCAAATCATTTCTTTACTAGCCTCTGTAGCAGCAACATACTCTGCTTCTGTTGTTGAAAGTGCAACAACACTTTGTATTTTTGAAACCCAACTGACAGCTGTTCCACCTACAATAAATACATATCCTGTAGTGCTCCTCCTGTTATCTTTGTCACCTACCATATCTGCATCAACATATCCCTGTGGAGCAATGTTTGAACCACCAAAGCATAATGCTTGATTTGTGGTACCTCTCAAATATCTGAGAATCCATTTTACTGCCATCCAATGTTCTTTTCCTGGATTATTCATGTACTTGCTTACAACTCCCACTGCATGTGCAATATCAGGCCTTGTGCAGACCATTGCATACATTAAGCTTCCAACTGTAGATGCATATGGAACTTTAGACATATAATCCATGTCTTCTTGGGTCTTTGGGCACATCTCCTTACTAAGTTTGAAATGGCTAGCAAAAGGTGTACTAACTGGTTTTGCATTGTGCATATTAAATCTTTTCAACACTTTTTCTATGTACTCATTCTGAGACAGTGCTAATTTACGATTTTTCCTATCTCTAGTTATCCTCATACCAAGGATTTGTTTTGCAGCTCCCAAATCCTTCATTGCAAATGAATTTGCCAATTTTCTTTTGAGCACATTTATTTCCTGCATGTTAGATCCTACAACAAGCATGTCATCTACATACAATAACAATATAATATAGCTGCCATCATTTTGCCTTTTTAGATAAACACAATGATCAGAGTGACATCTAGTATAACCTTGTTCATACATAAACTTGTCAAATTTTAGATACCACTGCCTTGGAGCCTGTTTTAATCCATACAAGCTCTTCTTTAACCTGCACACCAATTTTTCTTTCCCTTTTACCTCATATCCTTCTGGTTGTTGCATGTACATCTCTTCCTCCAAATCTCCATGGAGAAATGCTGTCTTTACATCTAACTGGTCAAGATGTAAATCTTCCGCTGCTACAAGACTTAAGATAGTTCTGATTGAATTCATCTTAACAACAGGAGAAAATATTTCATCAAAATAAATACCTTTCTTTTGTGCAAACCCCTTCACCACAAGTCTAGCTTTGTACCTCTGTTTTCCTCCATCTTCTTCCTTCAGCCTGTAAACCCATTTATTCTGCAATGTAGTTTTACCTGCAGACAACTTGACTAAGTCCCAAGTCTGGTTATGCATTAAGGAGTCCATCTCTTCTTCCATGGCTAGCTCCCACTTCTTCCTACTTTCAACCTGCATTGCTTCTTCATAACATTCAGGTTCACCAGAATCAGTCAGCAATAAATAATATAATGAAGGAGAGTATCGTTCAGGGGGTCTACTTATCCTGGTAGATCTTCTAACACCACTTTCAGGTGTTTGAGGTGCCTGTTGCTGTTGTGGTGGTTACTGCTGCTGTGGTTGTTGATTATTATTATTTTCAGGCACCTTTACTTTTTTAGATATCTCATCAAGAACCGCGTATTCCTTGCTTTCTTTTTCCTGTTTCTTTTCCTGCAACTGATTCTTATACAAGACCTTTTCATTGAATATTACATCTCTGCTCCTAATGATTTTGTGATTTTCATAATCATATAAACGATAACCAAAATCATTAACACCATATCCAATAAAGGTACATTTCTTTGATTTTTCCTCAAGCTTTGTTCTATTTTCTTTATTAATATGGACAAAGGCCTCACAGCCAAAAGGCTTTAAAAAAGAGTAGTTTACCTTTTTACCTGTCCATGCTTCCTCTGGAATACCACCATCCAAGGAACTTGAAGGCCCTCTATTTATTAGATAAACAATAGTATCTACAACATCTGCCCAAAATTGTAAAGGCAATCCTGCATGCAATCTCATGCACCTTGCACGCTCCATGATTGTTCTGTTCATCCTTTCTGACACACCATTTTCTTGTGGTGTTCTTGGAACTGTCTTCTCTCTACGAATTCCATGCTCTGAACAGTACCTATCAAACTCTTTGCTGCAATAATCACCTCCATTTTCTGATCTGAGACACTTCAACTTCTTTCCTGTCTCAATCTCAACCAAAGCTTTCCTTTTCTTGAAAGTATCAAATACATCAGATTTATTCTGAATACAATAAATCCATGTTTTTCTAGTTGCATCATCAATAAAAGTAACATAATAACGAGAGCCACCGAGAGATGATACCTGAGCAGGTCCCCATACATCTGTATGCACAAGCTCCAAATTTTCGCTCTTCTTTTCTTTCCCAACTCTGAGAAATATGACTCTCTTTTGTTTTCCATAAATGCAATTCTCACAGAAATCCAAATCAACATTCTTCAAACCTGGCAACAAATTTCTTGAGTGAAGAATCTTCATTCCCTTCTCACTCATGTGTCCGAGCCTATGATGCCATAATGCTGCATCTACTCCTTTGGAAGTTAAAGAATTAACAGAGTTAGAAATACCATTGCATAAATACAATGTACCAACCTTTTCACCTTTCACTATTACTAGCGCTCCTTTGGTGACCTTCCAAGTTTTATCTGTGAAAGTTGTCACACAACCTTCACTGCTTAACTGCCTTGTTGAAATCATATTTTTCTTCAGATCTGGAACATGCCTTACCTCCTTTAGTAGCCATTGGTTTCCATTCTGTTGTTTTACAAGAACTTTACCCATTCCAACAATTTTACAGGGTTTATCATCACCCAAACGAACTTGTCCAAAATCTCCTTGGACATAGTCATGAAAATATTTCTTATCGGGTGTGGCATGGAATGAAGCCCCTGAATCTATAACCCAAGAATCAGTAACATTTTCGAAAGAAAGAATCAAAGCATCTTGTAACACATCACCTGTCACATTTTCTTCATGATTGTTTTCTTGCTGTGTGTCTCCTTATTTTCCCTTCCGAGATCTACAGTATTTCTTTAGGTGTCCTTTCTTTCCGCAATTCCAGCACACTATCCCCGATCTGGACTTGGATCTGTCTTTCCTTGATTTACTGCGATATCCCGAGCTCTTTCCTCTTTCCATTCTTCTTCCCCTAGACTCTGCACTCAAAGCATTACCCGATGTCTCACCGGAGCTTTTCCATCGCATTTCCTCACTAAGGATAGCACCAACAACATCATCAAACTTTAAAGTACTAGATCCAGAGACAGAGTTACTAATGGCCATTACTAAACCATTCCAACTCTCTGGCAATGAGCACAAGAATAACAGAGCTCTAACTTCATCATCAAAGTTTACCCCTACAGAACTTAGCTGACTGGTAACCGTATTAAATTCATTTAAATGGTCTGCAACAGATCCACCTTCCGACATCTTCATATTAAATAGTCGTTTCATAAGAAATACCTTGTTTGAGGCCGAGGGTTTTTCATATAGTTTCGCCAATGTCTGCATCAAACCCTCTGTTGTTGTTTCCTTCGAAATATTGAAGGCGACTGACGCCGCAAGACACAACCGTACTGTTCCGGGTGCCTTTCTATCGAGAATGTTCCATTCCGCATCTGTCATGGTCGTCGGCTTCTTTGTTTTTCCGCTCAATGGTAGGTACGGATCTTTCTGATACAGATAATCTTCCATCTGCATCTTCCACAGCGGAAAGTTTTGGCCGTTAAATTTCTCGACCCTAAACTTACCATCGTCCGCCATTGCTCCCACTCGAACCAAGAACCCTTCTTTCTTGCGAGTTTATCAGCCAAATATACCTTCGGCTCTAATACCAGTTGTTAGAAAATTATATATTATGGAGCAATGCAACACATAAAATATGCGGAAAATACAAGCACACAAAACACATAAAACCAGAGAGACACAGATATACGTGGTTCACCCAGTTTTGGCTACGTCCACCCCGAACAGCCAGTCCTTCCTTTCTATTATCCAGCAAAAATGAAGAGACAAAACCTACAGCAGATCCGCTGTAATATCCTCTGTTCTCTCTCACAGTCTCCCTCTCTGTTTCTCGCTCCGAGAATACACACATAATACACAACCGTAATACAATGCCCCCATATATACAAGGGGGTTGCCTTCTAGGGCAAAAAACCCTAATCTAAACATAACTTCTACCGTCAGATCATTCGCCTAATGAACGGCCCAGATTGACTAGAAATTACTATACTTTTACAAGGCAATTTTACATCTGTTTTTAGCTTCGGGGGCGCTGCCCTCGAAAACCCCCGCCAGGGGGGGGCTCCGACCCCCCCTGGACCCCCCACGGCAGCGATTAATTATGGGCAACGTTGCCGCCCCTTTTAAGGTACAGGGGTCCAATGTTGTGATACAAAGTAAACAAGAAAATCAGGCTCCACACCCAACAGATTTTGGAGTCCACGAAAATGTATAGTTATTCAGTAATGTTTTTATAGGTGTTGATATTCCCCGTAATTCTTAAAAAACTTGCGATAATACCAAGTCGACCCGAAAAATTCTCGCAAATGCTTTCTAGTTGTGGGGATTTTCCATTCCTTAAAGGATTTAATTTTGTTAGGGTCTACCTTCACCCTCATGAGATAAAATATGACCCAGATATTCTACCTCCCGTACTCCAAAGAAAAATTTAGAGGTTTTTGCATATAGTTGTTTCACCTCCAATAGTTTGAGCACCCTGTCGATGTAAAACCCTCTTCCCACATCTACCCAAGTAACCAACCAACCGGGGTAAACATGTGACGAGAGGCTACCAATATGAGATTCAACCTCCTATATGATCTTAAGGAAGTGTAACTAACAGAAACACCAAAAACACACCCTACGCTACATCATTGACATCCCCAAGAGGTAACCCAACCTTCAAGATCCTTGTTCCCTAAGGGGGGAATGATTTTTAGCCCCTTTGAGGATTAGTCATGGGCTTGTAAGGGAAATGGAGTGGCTATAGACCTTATAGCTGCAGGCTAGCCTTGTCAAGGTAGCAACTAAGGCCCAAACAATCAATTTTTGTGCTTGGCTCCGAGATTTGTGCCACATTTTTAGCCCCTGAGCCCAGGTCACTGTCCAAAACTTCCTGTAACTTCAGGAGAGGGTAAATAACAATAAAACAAACATATAGAAACAATCAAATCAATCAGAACTCATCCAACCCCACCCAACCATGATATACATTTCATCAAACATGTCAAAAACATAACATCTACAGGTAGAAACAATAGATTTAAACAAAGGGTCTCTTGCTTATCTGATATTAATGGCTAAGAAGCATTTCTCCCCTACATCATAGGCTATCATACAATAAATTTTACCCTATATACATGGGATATTCGTGTATAGGAAAAAACATGAATAGATCCATACATCATCACTAATTGAATACATGCTCATAGCCAACATATTAATAACGAAAATACAATGGATAGAATAACAACAAAATCCATTCATAAACTAGTATATTTGCATACCGAATACTAGAGAAATAAACTCTTCATTACTGAATGTAAAGCCAACTAGATATGGGACTTCCACGTTCCACCCAATCATAGATTAACTGATCCAAGTCTCACTTCAGCCAATCACCCCCGTGCCATATTCCAAGCATTAATGTGGGACTTAATCAAACACATCAATCAAAATCAATCGAGGGCTTCCAAAGGCCAAACCATTTCAACCCTCAACTAATGATTCCACCTCATGACCGTACATCACAACAATCATGGATTGGTTTCTATCTAAGTTGCTCCAGGGCTCTAGAGTGTTTGTTCCAACCAAGGCTCCAGGACTAGTAACTCAACCCTAGCTGTTCCCAGGCTCCAGATCATTTTTCCAACCAAGGCTCGAGGACTAATAACTCAACTCACCTAGGGCTCCAGAGCATTTGTCCAACCAAGGCTCCAAGACTAGTAACTCAAACCAACAACTGTCCATCGGGCTCTAGAGCATTTGTCCAACCAAAGCTTCCAGGAACTAATAAGTCAACCCAACATCTAAAGGACTCATGAGAACCAACTAGAAAATAATTAATGGAAATAAACCCAAAATACCATGGTTGTCTAGGAAATCACAAGGCTAAGCAAATCCACATGCATACACCATGCATGCCAAAACCAATGTGGAAAACATACATGCAACTCGGTACCTGCAATCAAATCCCGTTTTAGTTGTTGATATCGATGTCTACCTACACTTTGTGCTCTTCATTTTCCTTCTTGCTCCAAATCACCAAGTATCCACACTCTCCAAGAGTTCTCCAATAAAACTCTATCCAAGAGTATGAGAGAGAGAGAGAGAGAGAGAGAATAATGAGAGAGCTCCAAAAATGTACTGACAAAAGGTTACCAACTAATCCTCAGAATCCTTTTTATTAAAAAGGCCTCTATTTTCTTCATTTTCCTCCTCACATGAAAATTGTGACCTTTCACCTCCCTTTTCTCCTATTTTCCATTATATTCATAAATAAAATGCAAGTTAATGCCTCATGCCTTTCCAAAGCCTTTGCCTTTGCATTTTCCAATTTCTTTGGCCATATTAACTGAAATGAACACCAGCTAGGATGTTTTTCCCACCATTCAACTTGGAATACATGTCCCATCGCCGTAATCTTATATATTTTTACATGAATGTTTTTACCAGGTTTATTACAGAACCCTCCCCCTTGGGGGAACACCATCCTCGGTGTTCAATCATACTTATAAACTATAAAACAAAACATACTACCTCTGGAGATTTATAATATAGCTCATCGCAATATTTTCAATGAATAACCTACTCAAAAGAAAAACCATCATGACAATCATATCATATACTAGAAGCTTTATAACACAACTCATTATGATATTTACAATAATATACACATATACACATTTTCTCAACTAGAAAATAGAAGGGTACGATGCCCATACCGACAATAAGGGAATCCATAGTCTCACACCTCTACCCTCAAAGTAGTACCATGATTCACCTCCTTCCGAAGAAGTCCAGAATCCACTTTCAGAGCCAAAGTTGCATCCAATGTCCAACGCTACCATCCTGCACCACTTGTCCTCTCAGTGAATAGTTATCATCTCATTGTTTCAAGGCACTCTCCCAATGTGCATATGATCCCATTTGGAAATTCTAATGACCAAAATAAATCCATCACCGACATTCCCTTCTCTGCTACATAGTCCCAAAGGAAATCCGGTCAGCCCCTTCCATGCAGTCACTCACCTTCCAAGTTCCGTTGGCACCCCCATCTTGGGTAGTCCATCCCTTGGCAAGGCTTCCTCACATCGGAAGATATAAAAAATAAGGCATATACCTGCCTCAAAACCACCATACTGGTCATAGCATGCTGATGGAAATCAATGGACACTATTGGGTACCAATGTCCCACAATGGCCCTGCTCCTGACGTGCTTTACCAACATATTTCTACATGTTCCAATTCCTTTTTTTTTGTTGCTAATTATTGCAGTCGGTTTCAACCATCCCAAACTAGGCATCACATGCTTATTGTACCAAGCACATAATTTCCATTAGATTCAAAATAAATTGAAATAACTTCAAATCATACCTCATTGGTAGCTCATCAACAAGGTACACTTGCAATCTTGTTCACTTCCTGTCACACAAGTCAAACTATTTGTTTGATCAACCATCATGTATAAACATATCATATCTAGTTAGCTCAAAATGCAACCATCATAGATCAAATTCATAAATCACATGCAATCATCATAAACATAATCATAAATCACATGTAACCATCATAAGTCAGAATCACATATCACATGCATAATAGGACTGAAGTAAAATATTGATACTTATCCTTCATCAATCCTTACTTCTGTCTTTGTTCTTTCTGTACACACACCGGATCGATTTCCACACCTGGAAAGAACCAAGGTCCCTTGCTTCTCTTCACTCATGTACACATACACATGATGTGCACCACGACACATACATCCACACATGACGTACAACATCACACAATACATACACCTACACCTGATGTACGATACAACACAATACCTATACATACATATATGTACATGGAGTACAACACGACGAATACACATGTCACGATATCATGACTACATCATGCACATACATAGTACCGCATGCCCACAACATAACATGTACGACATGCACACAATACCACATATACACCAGTACCATATGTACAACATGAACACAATACCAACTGTACACAACAACACCTGTACAATGTGTGCACAACATCAAATGTACACGGCACCACTTGCACAATGTGTACACAATGCCAAGTGTACACCGCACCCCCTATACCATGTGTACACAACACCACACTCACGATATGTACACAACACCACATGCACGACATGTACATGACACTACCTGCACACAACACCACATGTACAACATGTAAACAACACCACATGTACAACATGTAAACAACACCACATTCACACAACACCATGTGTAAAATCATGTACACGACACCAAATGTACATAGTACCATATGTACATCACGCACACAACACCATATGTACATAACACTGCACATTCAACATGTACACAACACCATACATACACAACACCGCATATCCAACATGTGCAAAATGCCATATGCACACAACATTTCATATCCAACATGTACATAACACCATCTATACCTCACACTGCATATGCAACAACATATATACAACATGCATACAACATCATATGTACACAATACTACATATGCAACATTACACATCACCATAGGTACAACCACTGAATATACAACATGCACAACATATACACAACAATATCACTGTACATCCATAGACCACACACTGAACCCACAAACAACCTTGCTTCTAGTATCTTTCCATTATCCATGCTTATCCTAGCATGCCGCAGATCACACTACTTTCACTTCGCTGATGTACCCCTCAACATTACTTGTCCATAACATAAACATAGGCATAATACAAGCATATAGTATGAATTCATATCCACATGATACTGACCTCATATATCTGTCAAGGCTACTCTGCCACTTGATTCCTCATAGACAGGAACCTTTACATGCCATTCACCTACATAAGAAATCCTTCCTTCACAAGAATGATCCTTGGAAACCATGTCATACAATGACATAGATAGATACATATATACCTATTTATAGCAATCATTATCCTGTCAGACAACGACATACATACACACATATATACATATAAACATATAAACCTTAACATTAAACAATCATGATATATGACGACCATGTCAATAAAATACATACATACATGCATACATACATGCATACATATATGCATATATATAAACATATACATAATCATGATCACAATACAATCACTAGATATCATAAGGTCTAGGTTAAAATAACTTTCTTTATCCGCGCACGACATGCACAACGTTGAGAACAATAGTTCCCAACATAGCCAAGGTATCTAACACCTTAGATCCATTCACTTGACCTTTCTCAGGCCTGTGCTTCCATTGTTATTTACCACAATGGACCCAACCAGTCCAACCGAATGTCATATTCTCACCTTCTGTTGCACCTACTCATGCACTGAACTTCATCTGTGTCTTATATTACCTGTTGGATTTCATTCATCTCTTCTCAAACTCCATTAACTTCCTCTTACCCAACCAATTCTCGAGACTCAAGGCATAAAATACAAGCACACGAAACAAAAGAATAATACCATGGAAAACCAATAGAAATAAGACACCAAAACAAAGTGGCATAGCTATGCACCAAACATAAACAAGACGGCAAATCAAGTACAATCAAATCAAAACGACCAAAAGCACAAGACTAGCAATAAACACCATGACTCAATCCCCATGGTTCCCAATTCTTCCAAAGGAAAGCTCAACCCAAGCCTTATTCAAGATCTCATGGAAGTCTCTTTTTCCATGCAATCCCATGCATCATACTTCCATAACCATGTAACTTTCGGTGCATAACTAAATATACAATATGCAAATTACCTTTACCTTGTTGTGCAGATCATGTTGCCTTGTAACTAAACACACACATGTAAGCCATATGTATCAACATCAAGACAACATATCTATCAATTCTAAATCAACATTTACAAAGGCTAAAAACCATTTCATAATCCACAATCAACTCACATTCATTAGTAATAGTACATAATGCTACAACTATCACCTACTTGCACTCAAGTACATATCAACTATCTCAACACATGGCGTGTCAGTACAACTATCTTAAGACTAAATTATTTCTTCATGCAATATTATAGACACATATACTCATATCATGTGATTAATCAAACATTCAAACAACTTGCAAACATACCATGCTAAATAGATCAACTAGATGACATAATAAACACCAAATAGATGACATAAGCACACTCATATCTCAATGTATCTTAGAGGAGGCTATCTTGTTTGCACAATCAATCTAGATTATCACGACGTAAATTCACAAAATATCAACCCAATAATAAATAAGATCATGATATCCCTAACAATATCTAACTAACATGTTAAAATAATAAACTCATAAGCAAATGTCATTCATGCATAGAATCACACATGCAAATTCAATTTAAACATAATACAACACACTATCATAATTAGGTCGACTTATTCCTGAATTTCATAACCCTAACCATTTGCATGGGCCAATCCAAATAGCATAACACATCAAGATGTTAATGAAATAACCCTAATAATCAAGTCACTAGCATGTATCAACAACAAGTAACATATCATGCTCATCAACAACATGTAACCTAATCATCGGGCTAACTATCATACAACAACAAGTTATCCTATAATCTACTAATAAACAACATATCACATAATCATTAAGTTATCTAATCATAAAACAACAATAGCAATGCATATAAACACATGTTACTATCATTCATGGATATTCGACACATGTACTTATAACTGCACTAAAAAACTAGCATCTATAATGTATGAAACCATAACATCAATAGAATGAAAGGCATACACATTACCATAATGCACATGAATATGCTAATCAATTAGCATTTATCAAATATGTAATCCTAATAAAAATAGAATGACAAATATATAAAGTAACCCTAATATTTACAACAACCATGAATCACATACCTACGTGCCAATCATAAAAACTTGTATGAAAATATTCTCTTACCCTAAAGTCCATTGTTGCAACATCACTTTAATGATCTTCATCTCCTGCTCTATCTCAGCTAACACATTAGCATCATAACATACCAATATCATCATGATGACCTAATTGCATACAATTACCTTATGCATGAAAACCTCAATCAAGCTAATGCAAACTTGACCATATGCACCCACTTGACATGTATGACTAATCATGAACGACCAATGCATGTCCCACATATAACATCACATAAGTAAACATATATGGACAATACACACACACATGAGAGATATGTTACCTAGCATAAACAAGCAATGCATACACCATACGTAACAATATGTAAGAAAGTGTGCATGAACAATACATAAGAGTTAACGACACATAACCAATCATATACTCATGACAACACCATAAAATCTTCCATGGCAACACCACTACCACCATATCCAATAAAACACGGATGCAACAAGAACATATGGACCTCAAGCATAATAAACACATATGCAACCAACATAAATGCATGATCAACACACTACCCATTCAGTTCGAGTGTTGAACCATGCTTTGATACCACTATGTGGTATCAGATATGAACCAAAGAGAACGAGAAATAGACACTGACATGCATAACAAATGCATATAAAACCATGATCAACGCCATGAAAATGCAACAAGCACACAAAACATAAACATGAGGACCACATATGAAATCGACATGAATGCACGATCAACACCTCTGATACCACTCTGTAACACCCTGTTCCCACATCTACCCAAGTAATCGGCCAACCGGGGTAAACATGGGACGAGAGGCTACTAATAATTACTTTAAGGAAGTGGAACTGACGGAAACACCAAAAACACACCCTACACTTCATCATTGACATCCCTAGGAGGTAACCCAACCTTCTAGGGCCCTGTTCCCTGTGGGGGGATTGCTTTTATCCCCTTTGAGGCTTAGCAACAGGCTTTTAAGGGCAAGGGAGTGGCTATAGAACCTATCGCTGCGGGCTAGACTTTTGAAGGTAGCGGCTAAGGCCCAAACAATCAATTTTTGTACCCAATTCCAGGATCTGTGCCACATTTTCAGCCCTGAGCCCATGTCACTTCCCAGAACTTATTGTAACTTCAGGAGAGGGTAAATAACAATAAAAAAAACATATGGAAGCAATCACATCAACTGGAACTCATCCCAACTCACCCAACCATGATAGGAATTTTGTCAAACATGTCACAAACATAACATCTACATGTAGAAACAACAAATTTAAACAAAGGTGTCTCTTCCTTATCTGAGAATGGATAAGAAGCATTGATCCACTACATCATAAGCTATCATATAACCAATTTTACTATAGATACATGAGATATTCATTTATAGGAAAAAACATAAATAAAGCCATACATCATCACTAATCGAATACATGCTCATAACCAACATATTAATAACGGAAATATAATGGATACAATAGCAATAAAATCCATACATAAAATAGACTATTTGCATATCGAATACCGAAGAAATGAGATCTTCATTACTGAATGTAAAAACCAACCGAAGATGGGACTTCCACGTTCCACCTGACCATAGATTAGTTGAGCCAAGTCTCACTTCAATCAATCACCCCTGTGCCATATTCCAAGCATGAATGTGGGAATTAATCAAACACATATCTCACAATCAATCTAGGGCTTCGAGAGGCCAAACTACCTCAACCCTAAACCAGTGATTCCACCTCACATTTGGACATCACAACCATCATGGATTGGTCCCCATCCAAGCTACTCTAGGGCTCCAAAGTTGATGCAAGAGCATTAGCTCTCAGATTTAATTTAATTGTTTGATTAGCCCAAGGAGGGGTCAAGAGTAAATATTGTAAATTTCCCTTGTCAAATGTTTAAATTCCTAGAAAGCATAAGTAGGGAATATGCTAGTTTACTTTTGTAAACATATCCATGAAAAAATCGGATATTAGAGAGGATATTTTCTTTTTATGCTCAAGAGATTAGATTAGTCATAAATTAGAGATAGGAAGGATTTTCTGAGAATAGAAGTGGTTACAAGTCTATAGGAGTTGAGTGAGGGCTGGATAAGCTCTGAAATTGTATTATAAGTTCAATTGTAAGGCTTGAAGGAATGAAGAGGCTAATCTAAACAAAGAAGATTAGGCAAGAGGACAATCTAAACGAAGAAAATAGGCCAAGAGATAGAGTAGAGATAGACAGTCCTAGAACAAAGAGGTTTCTGTAGAAGATAGAAGGCCATGTAAAAGGTGCATTAGGCCAAACCCAGACTGTAAGAAAATTTTATTTGTATCTGTATAATTTATTGATTAATGAAGAAGTTGAATTCATTATGACTGCGTTTTTGTTTCTTTTACGCTCTGAGTGATCCATAATAGAACAAATATTATTTCTGTGTGAAGTAATAATCTGTGAATGAATTTTAAATATGAGAAAAAGTATTTTTGAGTGAAAAGGACTTATAGTGGAAGAAATGAGTAGAATCATGAGTGATTCCATTTCTGGAGCAATTGGCTGTGAGAGAGGCTAATTGGAGAGAATGAGTTCAAATAAAACTGTTGTGCAGGTCGAAGGTGAATAAATCACGAATTCTGGATTGAAACATCAGGATAAGGCGTACAAAAAGTGTGAAAGATGTAGATCTGAGCGAATAACAGAAGTTAAATCTTAGGAAGAAGGAGCGTGGTGGAGATGGAGTTACAGAGTGGTGGCAGTCAGAGAAACAAAAAATCAATTAAGGCAGAAAACCCTTAGAATATTTCCAAAGGAAGAGATCGCATGCAAGGATCAAGGCAAGGATCAACGGTATAGATCTCATCACAAGTTAATTTGGGAATATGCGAAGAGGAGCAACGTGTCGGGAGGAGGTTCCATGCGCATAATGCATAGCACATGCGATATGGCAGAATTGTTAACAACGAGTGTAAAATTAGAAAAGTGCCAAAGTACGACGAGGTAAGTTTGCAGTTTGCTGAAGTGTGACAGAAGTTAAACATGCGAAGAGCCAATATGCAATATTATATATTTGTTAACGTGCGATATATTATATATTGTGATATGCGAAATTCTATATTTTCTGATCTACGAAGTGGCATGTTCTGCGATATGCAAAATCATTAAATCCACGAAATTGCGATATGTTTCGGATTTGTGATGTTGTGTTTGCGATAAGGGAATGTGATGCCACAAGGAATAAATTGAAGCCATGTGTTGAAGGGATTAATTGAGTTATGTGAATCCGTATAAATATAACATACAATATGTTATATTTGAGCTTTAAACCCGAGAACCATTTTATTAAAGCTTCCGCGTGCATATATGCATAAAAGGTTAATGTTAAAGATAATAAAGAGGTTTCTATTTATTTATAAGTGGTTTAATAAAAACTCATGGATATTTATAGAAAACCCATATTTTGGGTAAATATGGAGAATATTATACTCTATAAGATTTATGTTGGTAATTAGTTGGGTTAATTCAACAATTTCCTCTAGCATTTGGTATCAGAACACGAGATTTATGAAATCACAGTTTTTACTGTGTCATCATTGGTATCAGAGCAAGGTACCAGAGAGCAAGTTAAAGTTCTTTTCAAGGTTAAAGCCAGAGGTTGGTGAAAGCTCTTTTTAATTAAAGAAGAATTGTGCGGAATACAAGTGAGATTGTGGAAGAAAGAGGAGATCAGTAAAGCAAATGTGCTTTGCAGAAAATTGACAGAGATATTGCAAAAAGGAGATTAGGTTATTTGAATCTGATAAGCAGAAGGCATTTCAAAAGATGGGAGTAAGTGATACTATTATGAAGAGATTGCATAAGCATAAAGAAAACACAACGATGATTGTTTTCTTGTGAATAATGGAGATTCACTTGAATGTGAAGAGTGGATGGAGAATGCTTGTGAAATCATGCAGGTATTGTTTTATTTAACTCTGATTTGAGTTTTGCAGGATAAAATACAGATTGAAGATTGATAGTCGCAGCTAATAAAGTATCTCAACAAAAGAAGATAAAGCCTTAAGAAGTAGTGATGAAGGAATCTAGGAAGGATTTCTGAGTGAAAGAAGAGTGTGGCCAGAACCTAGTATTTCATTTGTGATTGAAATACAAGAGGACAGTTGTGTTCTCAAAAGTGCAGATGATTTGAAGCCTAGAAGGAGCAGAGGAATGCTCAAAGAAAGTTCCATAGAGGGGATTAGTGGCCAAGTACAAAGGAAATATTGGTGAGGTAAGCTGTAGCAGGGAGGACTTGGTATTACAGAGGCTTAAGTATAGTTCATCGTGAGTGAGGAACTCATAGATATAGAGGAGAAGATGAATATTGATAGTCATAGCAGAGGTTTAGGGAGAGACAAATCAGAAGAAGAGTGAAGAAAGATGTCAAAGAATATGGCATGGATGAAGATTATGAGAAAGAAAAGGTTGAGATACGAATGAAATTTAATTTTTTGATGAAGTTGTTCAAGCGAAGTAAATAAGACCAGAGGTATGGTTACATAATGAGAAAGAAGGTGAAGTGGCATAGTCTACAAGAGAAGAGAGAATGGTAGGTGGATATGCAGTTAATAGAGGGCTGAGGAATCTTAAGCAGATTATAGATGTTCAATTGAGGATAGAGAAGCTCAAAGGAATGGAGCTACAACAAAATGAAATTGCTGGAGAAGAACAATTTTCTTTTGAACTTGAAGATGGAGCAATGATGTTTGAATCATCAGTTGAGGCAACTAAGACTTATGATTTTGGGATTTAAAACTTGTGTATGTTTGCAGGTGATCTCAAAGAAGAGGAGGAAGAGAGACAAAATTTGAGTTATGAGATAGTTAGATCTCATAAGGAAGCTCATACACAATTGAAAGAAAATATTGTTTTCTAGCATGCTGAAGTTGAAAACTGAGGAAGTTTGGCTCACAATGATGACCAAAAGCAAGAAGAAGAAGCAAATGATACCAAGTACTCAAATGCTATGCTTGAAAAAGTTGAGATGAAGACCATTGAAGATTTTCCGAGTCATGTAGAAGACTTGGAACAGAAAAAGGATTTGATGACAGAATCATCAAATAAGACTATTGGGTCTTGTGGTTTTAAAACTGAAAATTTGAGTGTGATTGCAGGTTTTGCAAGTGATAGATAGTCACTGGAAGCTGTCTTAAAGATGAAGGAAGAAAAATAAATGTACGAATACATTTCAAAGAGGCAAGATCAGAATTGTATAAGAATTGGAGTCACTGGAGAATTGGTTGAAAGCACCAATAGAGAAGAAAGAATCTGATGAAGACTACAAAGGATCTGCAATAGAGAAAGAAAATGTTGACAAAGGCAAAGAATATTTCATGCAATGTAAGATTGTTGGGGTATGTGACAATGCTAATTCTGTCATGGAAAAGTAGAGAATAAGACATTCAAATGTCTTATGCATCTTTGAAGGATGTGGAGAAGAAAAAGAAGGCAACAAGAGTTTTGAAACTCATACAAAAGGGAAATGAAAGCAACAACAAAGTAATTTGGACAAAGAAATAGAGAATTTGATGAAGCTTATGAAAAGTGAACGTAAGGAAAGGAGCTGGAGACATAGAAGACAAATAGTTAGTTGTATGAAAGGTTTGATTGTAAAAAATATTGAAGGTAAATTCAATGGAGTATTACAAATGAAGGTATGGAAACCAGGAGAAGCAAGAAAATACAACATAATACGTGGACAACAATTGAAAGGAATAAGGATATCACTAAAGAATAAAGTATGGGATCTAGGAGGAAAATGATTGGAACACATGATTCTTTTTTTACTTTGGGAGTCTGATGCAGGAACATTAGCTCTCAAATTAAATTTAATTGTTTGATTACCCCAAGGAGGGGTCAAGTGTAAATATTGTAAAATTCCCTTGTAAAATTTTTAAATTCCTAGAAATCATAGGTAGGGAATATGCTAGTTGACTTTTGTAAACATATCCATGAAAAAATGGGATATTATAGAGGATATTTGATTTTTATGCTCAAGAGATTAGATTAGTTATAAATTAGAGATAGGAAGGATTTTTTGAGAATAGAAGTGGTTACAAGTATATAGGAGTTGAGTGAGGGCTAGATAAGCTCTTAAATTGTATTATAAATTCAATTGTAAGCCTCGAAGGAAGGAAGAGGCTAATCTAAACAAAGAATATTAGGCAAGAGGCCAATATAAATGAAGAAAATAGGCCAAGAAATAGAGTGGAGATAGAGAGTCCTAGAACATAGAGGGTTCTGTAGAAGATAAAAGGCCATGTAAAAAGCGCTTTAGGCTTGTTATCACTTAAAAAATTTTCAAAACATCATTTTGACAAGATTACTTAGGTTCATAGGTCAAAATAGGGTCTTAAGAGTCATTTTTTGAGTTTTGACCAAGGGAAGTATTATTTTTTTTATAGTTTGAGCCTACCCTACTGTTTAAATAAACTCATTTTTAAGGTCTTTCATGTCAAGTCTTTCATAATTTTAGGATTCATATCATTTCCCAAAGTTTTTGTATCAAAACTGCCCAATCAGCCAAGAAATTGCAGTTTTGTAGCGCATCACGTTGAAAAAAGTCACTTTGCGCTACGAAAGCGCTGATAGTTTCATAGCGCAAACAGAAAAAAATTACACTAGAGGTGCTATGAAAGCACGGTTTTGTAACTGTCTTATCAGTTGAATTGTCAAATGTCAGCAACCATTGGGAAAGGGTAAGATAGAGGCTTGTTGAGTCATGTAATGATGAAATCAATGTACACACCCACGTTTGTAGTCATCCTGGTCAGTATAGGTTATGAGTGCCATCATTTTCAGTTATGAAAGGATACTTGAAGTTCAAATTCTTTCCTAATTAGTCATTCTCATTCCTTTTCCTTTCATTCGTAATGTCTGAGATCTGAGTATTGAGCCAAACTTGTCGCTGGTTCTAACAAAGGTTTATTACATTCATATCAAGTGAGGCTGATACATTTATTCAAGCGAGGCTGATACCTCCATATCAAGAGAGGCTGATACCTCCATATCAAGAGAGGCTGAAAGATTTCTATCAAGCGAGGCCGAGATATTCTATGAAGAATATGGCAGAGGAAAGAAAAATACACAGAAGAGGACAATGATTAAGGCATGAACCTGAAGACATGAAGGCAATAACTGAAGACCCAACAGTGATGGAAGCATTCAAAAGAGCAGGTTGCCTACGGTTTTATGAGAAATTGCACGGCTATCACACACAGGTATCCAAGGAATTTTCTATGAATTTTAATGGAATAGCTACTAAAGTGGGGATGTTAAGTTTGACTATCACACCAGAGGTCATTGCTGTTGTTACAAAGATTCCAAGAGGTCAAGAAACCTGGTTCAAAGGTTTCAAATTCAATATGGAGCAGTGTAAAGAGTTCATGAAGCCTGAGCACATTGAGATGGATCTCAACAATGCTATCCTAAGAAGCTGTATCAAAGATAATTATTCAAAAATGTTGCTCAACATTCAGAAATATTTTGCCTGTGAAGGTAGATATCACAAGGTTTATTCATACCATTTCAAATTTCTTCTACACTTCACTGGTAAGATTTCACTTGACTTACCTTTTTATCTGCATAGAAGTCTTGCAAATATGGATGATAAGGTGCAAGCAATGTCTGAGGGGAGTGAGACATCATTATTTCATCATGGCTTAATGAAATTATTAATTTTAGATGAACTTAAAAAGATAGGCAAAGATTGGCCATCATTCTTGTTTGTAAATGGTTTTGAGTTGGAAACCTAAATCCTGCAAGAAACCCTAAAACTAAAGGGGTTCCATCACCACCAGTAGCAGAACCAAGTCAACCTATGGTTTCAAAACCAAAAGAACCTGCAAAATTAAAGCCGAGAAAAAAAACTGAGAAAAGGCTAGAGCAAATGCAAATGCTTGATACACCAAATCTCCCACCTGCAAAACAGAATTCAAAGGTTGTCAAGATGCAAAATAGGAACAAGCTGTCAGCAAACAAGGGACCAAAAGAATAACTAGAAGCCAAGCAGTGGTTTTTAAAGGAAAGACAGTTGCTATAAAAGATAGCCCAGTAACAAAGGGGAGTCTAGAGGATATTCTTCATGCCATTGACATAGAAGAAACACCTATTGTCCAAGCTGAATTTATTGGAAGAGATGAGCAGAAGTTGAAAAAGGCTAAGTTTGCAAAGAGATTAGAATTTGAAGGGGAAGATGCAGGTTTCATTTTTCAAGAAAGAAAGCCTATGACAAGGCATGCTAGGAAATTAATGGAAGACAACAAAGAAGTTTAAAATCCCACTGAGACAACTAAATTACCTAAAGATATTATTGATCTCTCATTACCCACAGTGAAGCATACAATCAACAAATTAAAAATGGGAAAAGAGAAAGTGACATAGAAAACATAGTTTCAACGCCTTGAGGAAAAGTTAAAGTTGGCAAACCAGGAAATTGCTGTCATGAAAAAGAGAGCTAGAAAACACAGTGCCAAGAAAGTACAGTTTAAAAGGATGAAGGAAATGTGGGAAGGACAAGTTAATTCTGTTTCTGAAACTCTAGACAATACAGAGCAAATTTTCAAATGGATAGTTCCAGCAATAAAAGAAGCTAAGTTTGTCAGAATAATAAACACCCATCTGAGAGCTACTAACAAAAGACTTAAAGACTAGGTGAAGGATTTACAAGAGCAACTGTAGTTAATTCATGATGAGCTATAGAGCAAAGGCATTAAAATGACAGTCATAGAAGAACTAATAGGCCAACCAATTGTACATGAAGAAAAAAATGCCTCAAAGAAGCTAAAAGGAGTTTGGTTTATTGTTTGTATGGTTTGCTGATGATGAGGATAGGTTAGATATTTAGTTTTTGGGCAAACACAGTTTTCATTTGACAAATTTTATGAAAAATTTGCATACTCAGCAGTTTCGTAGCGCCTCCAGGCTTAAAAAGCAGAAAAGCGCTACGAAACTGCTGTAGCTGCCTTTTTTTGCTTCTTTTGGTCAGTATTTAAGGTGTTGAAAGATGAGTTAAGAGCTGAAATTGCTATGAAGGGTGTGTTGAAAGGTGATTAAAATGATACAAGAGGAAAGAGTCAAGTTTTTGGAGAATAAAGGCTTGAAATGGCAGTGCTACAGAAAGCGCTATGAATATGCTGTATTTTTGTAGCGCAACATATTACAGCCTTTTGAACAATTTTTGAAGCAGTTTTGGACAACTGGAGGCTAGGAAAGAGTGACAGGATATGTTAAGCTAAATTCCAACAAACAAGGACCATGAAATGAAGAATAAATGATGGTCAGAATGTTCAAAGAAGGAAAAAGATGCTATGCCTAAAAAACAGGGTACTGTTTCCTATTTTTGTGGAGGTCAGCAAAGTGGTCATGAAGAACTGAATATCATTATCCAAATTCGACTATGTGATGTTACACTTATCAATGATGTAATTTAAAATGGATAAGGGTGTTATAGATAGTAATAAGGAGTTTGATTCCTTTTTGAAATAGGACTGTCAAGTAGGATAGGTGTCTTTTTGTAATAAATTTCATGTTTTATGGTTATGCAAGGTGTCAATGGACAAAAAATTGATGTATCTAGCCTAGAGGCAGATCATCTGATGATGGAAGAGGTCTATTAAAGGCCATTGGGTTGAATTTTTCAAGGGTTGGAAATTTTTTGCAAAACTAAGCTTGTTTGTGAATTGACTGTTTTCAGCTAATACAAAGATCTTCTACTTGACCAACTTGAGATTCTGAAGGAGTTTTAGTGTTTTCCTATTCTATCTATATCTCTTATATATCTCATTTGCCGTGGTGTTCATCTATATTACTCAGAATTCATCTATTAGATGCTCTGACTTCCTTTATAAGTGAACTGACTATGTTTTTACATGTTTCATGTGTGTGTGCCTTATCACTAAAAACTCTGATATGCCTCAACTTCCAGGTTAAGTAGACTCATTGAATTTCTGAATTGTTTCGACTCCAGAAGCCCAATGTATACATGCTGATGTTATTTTCAACCTACATCTATCATTATCATTTTATTTCCTAAATAGAGTTAGCCATCTATATTTTTATCCATATCATTAACCCTTGAGAGAGCCCTCTCACGCTGAAGAGGCTAAGCCCCAGTCACAAGATTAGGTTTGAAATAGTTACATGATATTTTCTGATCAAGCAGCCTATCAGGTCCAATTTTGTGATAACAAGGCCAAAGCCAGAATATAAGCAGGTTTTATTTGTATCTGTACAATTTATTGATTAATGAAGAAGTTGAATTCATTATGACTGCGTTTTTGTTTCTTTTACGCGCTAAGTGATCTGTAATAGAACAAATATTATTTTAGTGTGAAATAATTCTCTGTGAATGAATTTTAAATATGAGAATAAGTCTTTCTAAGTGAAAAGGACTTATAGTGGAAGAAATGAATAGAATCACGAGTGACTCCAGTTCTGAAGCAATTGGCTGTGAGAGAGGCTAATTGGAGAGAATGAGTGCAAATAAAACTATTGTGCAGGTCGAGGGTGAATAAATCACGAATTTTGGATTGAAAAATCATGATAAGGCATACACCGAGTGTGAAAGCTATAGATCTGAGCGAATAACATAAATTAAAGTTCAGGAAGAAGTAGCTTGGAGGAGACAGAGTTGCAGAGTGGTGGCAATCAAAGAAACATAAAATCAATTAAGGCAGAAAACCCTTAGAATATTTCCAAAGGAAGAGATCAGAGGCAAGGATCAAGGCAAGGATCAACGGTATAGATCTCATCGCAAGTAAATTTTGGAATATGTGAAGAGGAGCAATGTGTCGGGCGGAGGTTCCATGCGTATAACTCATAATGCATGCGATATGGCATAATTGTTAACAACGGGTGTAAAATTGGCAAAGTGACGAAGTATGACGAGGTAAGTTTGTGGTTTGCTGAAGTGTAACGGGAGTTAAAGGTGCGAAGAGCTGATACACAATATTATATATTTTCCAACGTGCGATATATTATATATTGTGATCTGCGAAATGCTATATTCACTGATCTGCGAAGTGGCATGTTCTGCGATCTGCGAAATCATTAAATCCACGAAATTGCGATATGTTTCAGATTTGTGATGTTGTGTTTGCGATAAGGGAATGTGATGCCGCAAGAAATAAATTGAAGCCACGTGTTGAAGGGATTCATCGAGGTTTGTGAATCCGTATAAATATAACATACGATATGTTATATTTGAGCTTTAAACCCGAGAACCATTTTATTAAAGCTTCCACGTGCATATATGCATAAAAGGTTAATGTTTAAAATAATAAAGTGGTTTCTGTTTATTTATAAATGGCTTAATAAAAACTCAAGGAGATTTAGGGAAAACCCATAATTTGGGTAAATATGGAGAAGCTTATACTCCATAAGGTGGGTAATTAGTGGGGTTAATTCCACAATTTCCTCTAAAATTTGGGATCAGAACACAAGATTTATGAAATCGTAGTTCTTACTACGTAAAAAGTGTTTGTTCCAACGAAAGCTCCAGGAATAGTAACTCAACCCCAGTTGTTCCCAGGCTCCAGAGCGTTTTTCCAACCGAGGCTCTAAGACTAGTAACTCAACCCACCTAGGGCTCCATAATGTTTGTCCAACCAAGACTCTAGGACTAGTAAATCAACCCAACAACTGTCCGTTAGGCTCTGGAAAGTTTGTCCAACCAAAGCTTCCAGGAACTAATAATTCAACCCAATAACTAAAGGACTCATGCAAACCAACCAGAAAACAATCAATTGAAATAAACCCACAATACCATGGTTGTCCAGGAAATGGAAAGGCTAGGAAAATCCATATGCATACACCATGCATGCAAAAACCAATGAGGAAAACATACATGCAACTCAATACTTGCAATCAAATCCCGCTATAGCTGCTGATCTCGATGTCCACCTGTGCTTTCCTTCTCTTTCTTTGCCTTCTTGATCCAAATCACCAAGTATCCACACTGTCCAAGGGTGCTCCAAGAAAAATCCAAGTATCAAAGAGTATGAGAGAGAGAGAGAGAGAGAGAGATTAATGAGAAATCTCCAAAAATGTACTGAAAAAAGGTTACCAACTGATCCTCAGAAGCCTTTTTATTAATGAGGCCTCTATTTTCTTCATTTTCCATTATCTTCCTTCATTTTACTCCTCACATGCAACCTGTGACTTTTCACCTTCCTTTTCTCCTATTTTCCATTATTTTCATAAATAAAATGCGAATTAATGCCTCATGCCTTTCCAAATCCTTTTCCTTTTCCTTTGCCTATTTATTTAGCCATATTAACCGAAATCAACACCCGCTAGGATGTTTTTCCCACAATTCAGCTTGGAATACGTGTCCCATCGCCGTGGTCTTATATATGTTTACATGAATGTTTTTACCAGGGTTTTTATAGTTGACATGTTGAACATGATCCTTCCAACACTTGCTATAGATTAGTATATCATCCGAAAATACTAACACAAATTTTCTAAGGAAGGGTTTGAAAATAGAATTCATCAAACCTTGAAATGTAGAAGGTGCATAGGTAAGGCCAAAATGAATAAACAAAAATTCATAATGACCCCCATGAGTTCTAAATGTTGTTTTCAGAATGTATTCAATCTTCATTCTTATTTTAGGATATCCTAAACAAAGATCCAACTTGGTGAAGTAAATTGTTCCATGTAATTCATCCAATAATTCATCAATGACAGGAATGGAAAATTTATATTTAATAGTGAGCTTGTTGAGCTCCCTTTAATTTTCACACATGCTCCATGATCCATCCTTCTTGTGAACCAATACTATTGGAGCAGAGAAATAAATTTGACTAGGTTGAATTATATTAGCCTCTAACATTTTTGCAACCAAACGTTCAATCTCTATATTTTGGGAATAAGGATATCTGTAAGGCCTGATGTTTGGAGGAACACTTCCTAGAGTCAAATGCATAACATAATCATGATGAAGAATAGGTGGGAGGCCTTTGGGAGTCTCAAACACCTTTGAATGATTGTCCAAGGCTTTTTGAAGATCTCTAGAAATAGACGATTTCGATTTTTGAACCTCTAGTGAGCATAATTGTGAAATTACGCCTCATTGTTCTTTCTTTAGAAGATTTGTCATGACATTAGAGATGATTATCTTTCCTGGTTTCCTTGCGATACCCTATAATTCAACTTCCTTTCCTTCCCAAAAATAATTGAAGAAAAGTTCTCGAAAATTAAAATCTATCATCCCCAAAGATTGTAGCCATTGGACTCCTAGTACAACATCAACCCCATCTATTGGAATGGAAATCATTGGACTATTCAATACATATTTTCCCATGGTTAACTTGATATTATGGCACTTTCTAGAGAAATTTATAGTTCCTCCATTTGTAACCATTACTTGACACTCTAGTGCTGGATGTAGGAAGCAATTCATTTCCTTGGCTATCTTACAATGAATAAAATTACGGGTACTACCCGAATTAATCAACACTATTACATTTTTATTCTTGATATATCCTTCTATATTGGGAGTTTGAGGAGTGGTAATTCCTACCAATGAATTACAATATATGGTTGGATTCATTTCTTCTTTCTCTGAAGTTTCTTCCTGGTGTATATCCTACTCTTTTGATGTTTCTTGTTCGTTTTCTTCCTCCTCTTCACAATCTATGTAAAATAATTTCTTCTCAATGCACTTATGACTTTTAGTGTATTTTCTATCACAACTATAACAAAGCCTTTTTTCTCTTTTTTCCTCCAATTGTTGTGGTGTTAATATTGTAGGTTTTGGAAGGCTAGGAGCAGCGACACTTCCATCTTATAGTTGTGAATGGTAGGCTTCCTTGTTGCCATAATTTTTCGTTCAAATTTTCTTGCCACCCTAAATGACTTCTCCAAGGAATCAGGTTCCCAAAGGCAAACCTCATGTTGGATGTTATAATTTAAAGTCCATATGAAGACATAAATCCTGTGCTCCTTTGGAATATCTGTTAACTTGATATTCAATTTTTGGAAGTCCTCACTGTGATCTTCCATTGAACCCTTTTGTTTGAGATTTATCAATTGGCTAAAGTAGGTGTTTACCTTTGTATCCTCACAATGTACTATAATTTCCTCCATAAAAATTGACCAAGTGACAAGTTTTTTACGAGAACAAGGCCATCGATGCCATACAAACTGATTGGGTTCTTAATATGAAGTTGCAATGCGTACCTTTTGTGAGTGTTGCACATCATGGAGATCAAACTATTGCTCCATTTGTAGTATCCATGTTACTGGATCCTTGCCATCCAACTTACTCATATTGATATTTAGAATGTGGTGGTTCTTAAACATAGCATTGAGTTTCTAAAATCACAATTCATATTCCTTTTTTCCTCATCATGATTTTCATGGATTACCTTGTCACCACTGAGAATCATTTCTTGCAACAACTTTGTCAAACCTTCCTTCAAACCTTCCATGTCTGCTATCAAACCATCCATCTTCACTTCCATTCCATCCTTCAAACCATCCATATTAGCTTCTATGTCTACTTTAAACCATCCATGTTACCTTTTAGTTGATCTTTGGTTTCTCTTTGTGAGAGCGAAGTTTGTTGCACTTGGTCCTGTAATTTTGATATATCATGTTGCAATTATTCCTATTCATGCATCATAGTGGAGATTTATTAGGGTTTAATGGGCATGGAATTATTTTTTTTGGGAGGAATTTTAGAACCCAATACTGATATATATGATTCAATATCCCCTTGGAATCACTTCAAACTGATTTTTCAAACAAAAGCTATGCAATTTTAAAAAAATGCACCCCTTTTTTCATGCTTTGTAGGAGCTCGATCTTGAATCTATTGTATCTATGTAATTTTGGATCTCCAAGGTCTAAAATATTTTCCTGTGGTAGCCCTCCAAGCCTTCTTTCCATCCCCACAAGGCAGAGCAATATTGGAGTCTTCAAGAAAGAGTTATGCCCGATCTCCCATGATGACCTTATTATAGACTAGTTCAGTAGAGAGAACTTGTACAGAGTGCCACATGTCATTGTTTCGACCTTCAGCCTTGAAATTTCTACACAAAAAACTACAATCCGTCCAATTTCAGTCAATTTTTTCAGAATTCAAATCCGAAGCCTAAAATGAAAGTTATGATGATTTTCCCTAGGTCACCTGTTTGAGACTAAATTTTGGATCCTTCAAAAACCCTAACTTCCCCAGATCATATCTTCGAAAATATAGCGAACCAAGATCTGAAATTTTTACATGATGTTCACCACTATTTAGGATGTGCGTGGTAAAAATTTCAGCTTTTGAAGCTTCATAGTATTTTTTTTTATAGTGAACATTTCAAGATGACCTGTTTGAATAAGCGAAACCCTATAATCCCAAGCTCTGATACCAAATGTAATGCAACTAGCTCACAAAAAAATAGAAATAGTAGATCAATGAATTAGAAAGTATCCTCTTCGAGGAGGAAACCTACTCACATTACATGAATGAATAATTCTTGGATGATTCAAAGGACAAAACCTTCTTTATATATATAGGAGTCTAAGGGGTCACAATATAATCAGAGCCGACATAACAATAATATTGTAAGGGCACAATAATAACAATAGTGGGCTTCTATGGGGCACAATAATAACAACATGGGGACTACATGGGCACACAAATAACAATAAGGGGGCTACAATAAGAGAATACACTAGTATTATAGGGACCTAACCGTTTAGAAATCTTTCTAATCCTTCCAAGACTTGAGTTGTCTCCATTTTCCGTTCTGGGGAAGAATCCTCCTCACGGGTTTCCCATGTATTAAAGAAATTATTTAAGTTCACTCTCCTCTAGTAGTTGTTCAACAAAATATATAGCCAACTTGGCAAATCTTATCCTTTTTCTCGGTAGGGAGGCCAAGAGGGAAGCCAGGAGGGAAGCCATTATTTTCTCTGCCTTATTAGTTAATCATTAGGGGGGCGATCTTTGTGCTTTTTCCTGTGCGATTCCATTAACAATAACATTTGATATTTTAATGACCTCCTAATTCTCTTCTAGTTGCTTGATACTAGGTAGAATGTTTCCAGAGTTTAGAATGGGTGTTTCCATTTTTTATAGAGCCTCAGAATTTCCTGTGAACTCTTCCTAGCTCACTTGTGCTTGATTTAGACTTCTGAAAATTATCAAATTTATAAGTTCGTGGTGACTCACCACTGAGGCTTAATCCTTGGACCTTTTAAGTCTCAAAGTAGTTTCATGCAAGAGTGAATTCAGAAAATAAGGCAGGTTTAGGATTACCTTCTGCCTTAGTGCTTCCATTAGCTTCAAATTTTGTGCTCTTACCACATTGTACTGACTATCTCATGTAATGTATGTTTTTATGACGCCTGCTATCTCCTTCCATGGTTCTGGAAATGAGGCAGGATTGTACCCTTTTCCCTTTCGAACCAATTCCTCTCTAGGGTTTGCAAACAGGGATGTCACATTCTGCAATGGAGTATGTATTTCAAACCACTTCTTGCCTTCTGGAGAAAGGCCTGTTGCTTCTACCAAAGCTTCTTCATTACCCATATTTTTATGCCTTTAACCATTGTCATTCCATTGCTCAGGTTTCTTGTAAATTCAAGGGTGACTTTTTTTATCAAAGCCTTGTAGTTGTTGGAAATAACTTGACCACACTATTCAATCCAGAATACTATGTGTTTGCTTGGAAATTCGTTGAGCAAGTTAACTGCATACTGAATGACCACCCATTTCAGCTATTTCTCAGGAAGCAATTTTGAGGCTAGAAACAAAAAAATTAAACAGAGACAGGGATAGAAGCGCTACACAAAGTATAAAATTCAAAATACCATAACATGTAATAATGTTAAAGAGTTTTAAGTGATTGATTATGTATTTTGGCCTTTTACCCCCCGGATGACATTAAAGGTTTCCCATGACCTTCAATCATGCATTTTATTTATTGAGACAATTAACATGACTAATCAGATAGGAATGCATTAATGGATCATAATAGAATAACCGTAAAAAAATAGAAATAATAGGCGATGCGTGTGACGTACTCATTGGATGTATTAATTATAAAGCAGACATGTATGACACCAAAAGAAATAAAGATGAATGAAATCATTATAAAGATATTTTGAACTCTGAGCATGGATAAGACAAGTTTTTCCGAAAGATGGCCTTTAGAGAAAAGGTAAAGAAATTTAGTGTAGACTTTAATAGTTTTTCTTTTCTAAAACGATTACATCCATGATATGTACCATTAAAATTAATCATTCATACATACTCAACATTACCACTTTCCAAGGAGAAATTTAATATATTTTCCATAATAATTCAACGATTTTCCTTTATTGTTGCTAAGGGAGAGCAAAATGGCTAATTTTAGATGGTAATTTCAAATGTACTTCAATACCATAGACATGTCCATTGCTACCAACAAGCTTCTATAACCTAGACAGGGTTTCCTTTTAACCCATTGATATGCCACTGTCTAATTTTATTAGAAAATATTCATAACTTTATTTTTTGATTATTGAGAAAATGCCATTGTTGTGGCATGGTAACCAGTTGGTAACAATGCAATTCACCAGAACTAATGAGGTGAACAAGTCAGCTCGTGATGAGACCTCTTGTACTTTGACCCAAAGGTCGAAGGCCAGTACCCTGGCTTGGTGACTCGAGTGGTAATATCACCACATTAGGTCTTATGATCATGGTAGGCTGACAAGTGATGAGACCTCCTATCCTTCGTTCGATTTTCTTCTTCTATTATCTATTATTATTCGTATTTTTGTTTTGTTTTTTGTTATGAGAAAAAATTAGTGAATGGGGTGGCTCATCAACTCCTTAAGAGTCAGGGATGGTGTAAAAATTATTGTAATAATTACCTTTTTAGCTTTCCATTTTTCTTCCCTAAATTTATTTTCAAGGAGATTGACAAATTATAAGAAATTAGAATGAAAGAAAAACTCTTCCAATGGTGATTGCAGACTCGATGTATTATAAACATTTTTATGTATTTACACTATCACAGTTGTTAAAGTTTTAGGAGTTTTATAATTCTATTAAAAAATTCTGATAAAATATTCGCTTATGGGATTCATTTGGGGCAAAATGATTACCTTACCATGATAGCAAAGAAGGGCTTCAAAATCAAGCTAAAAGAATAACTATTTGTAGAAAAAAAACTATGGATAGCAAACAACAATCATAAACAAGGGAACAATAGTTATGAATAAGGGAACAACAAATGTGACCAAGGGAATAACAATTGTGACTAAGGGAACAACAACTGTGACTAATGAAACAACAACCACGACCAAGGGAACAACAACTGTGACTAAGGGAACAATAATTGTGAGTAAGGAAACAACAACTGCGACTGAGGGAACAATTACTATGACTAAGGGAACATCAACTGTGAGTAAGGGAACAAAAAATGTGACTAATGGAACAAAAACCACGTCCAAGGGAACAACAACTATGACTAAGGGAACAACAAATGTGATAAAAGGAACAACAACTTTGTCTAAGGGAACAAATACTGTGACTAAAGGAACAAAAATCGCATGTAAAAGAACAATAATTGTGTCCAAGGGAACAACATTTATGATTAAGAGAACAACAACTGTGACTAAGGAAACAACAACCCCCCCATTTTTTTTTCAGTAGTGAAAAAAAGCATTCACAAAATAAAAACATTCACAAAAGATATGTACATTATATACAAAATGAAACAAAATTTTCAGAATGGTTCATATGGCTGTAGATGTGGGGTTACCTCTTGTTGAGGCCTCGAAATTCACTGCAACATGGGGGATAACCACCTGGTCGGGACCTTAAAGCATCTCATTTTCAGTTTGAAATGGTGGCTCTGATTGGTTTAACTAGGTCCAATTACCTTCTCTCAATCTCTAATGGCTTAAAATATAACGTTTGTCTACTAATGGGAAAGAGATATCAGATAATTTCTCTTGCTGATTAGGCAAGAGAGTGATCCTTAATCTAATTTGGGGCTTAGAAAAACCACAAATAAAGTTTTTTCTCTTTAGGAAGAGGGCTTCTAGAAATGTAGAATTAAATCTAAATGAAAAATTATTCTAAAATGCAAGAAAAAGGAAATTTATTCTAATCCTATCTCAATTAGACAGATATAGATCTAACCCAACCGAGAGCAAAATATTTAAATGATTGAGATTTAAATATGTCTGGCTTATAATAAATATCAAGTTAATGAAGTAATTCAATTAACTGGTATTATGAATACCAAACCACATCCTATTCAAAGACCTGTTAACTAAGATAATCAACCAACAACATTTAGGAAATAGTTCACAAAAATGATATTGATTGTTAAATTAATATTAAAGACAAATTTATGAGTAAATAGCTACTCATAAATCAACATTCAACCCATAAGAGTAGAGATAAATAATAACATATAATTGAGACACATTACTCATATCGACAATAGTGCACAAATATGAATAAAATGGCAGATTCCTGTTATCATAAAATGAAACCAATATTTAAAATAATTGTATTAGAAATACCAATTTATTGAATCCATTTCTCTGGCTTCGGTCTCCAACAATCCTTTACGATGCTTGAGTTTCTGCTTTTAAAACTAGAGCTGCAATAGCACAAACTCCGTTTTCCATAAATAATTCAACATGCAAAGAAAAAACCTCAATAATCCCTAGATTTGAGTTTTTTTTTCTCCTCTACCCTACAACTTTAAATCCTCTATACAATAGTGCCTTCAATAAAATCTGAATTGCAGAGAAGAGACCCATATTACATTTTACAATCTACTATTTATAATATTTACAGAATGATTTCTTAATAAGAAAGTTTATTGAAGAGTGAATCTGCTCCATAAATTTTCATTGGGCTAAAATCCCATTGTTCTCTTGCTGGAGCATTCTCATTGATTGAGATTTTCTTCTTCTCATCTTTTCAACTGTTTTCCTACAAAAACAAATAAAAAACAGAATTAATATGCAAAAATAAAATCAAAATGCCAAATCTGGAATTAAAATAAATCATATCAAAATTTAATTAAATAAATAATTGAAAAGGATATCATTGATGAATGTAAGCTTCTAAGCTTTCTATTGATGTCTGTGATGATCTAATTGGTAAAGGATATCATTGATGAATGTATATGCACTCAGAAGAAGTTGTGGGCAAATGAAAATATAGAAAATTAAACTCAGAAATTAGTTTTGTTTAAAAAAAATTGAAGCTTAATCTTCTGTTGAATTTTAGACCCAATGAATGATCAAATTTGGAAATGAAACCACTTCAGAAATGTTCTCCATAATTTTATCTATCTAATGAGCCATCTTGGGCCTTATTTAGTCAATTAAAACTCAATTTATGAGTTTCTAGAGTTGGTACATTAAAATTACCAAAATTCTGGAATTTTTTATTAATTAAGCTAAAATATTAGAATTTTTTAATTAAATTCTAATCCTAAATTAGATTATGGTTTTTAATTAATTAATACTAATTAAATATAATTAAAAACAAAATTATAATTTAATTGTTAACATAAATTAATTAATATAAAAATCATTAAAAAAAGTAATTAAAATATAATAATATTAAATTAATATTATAATTCAAATTATATTAAAATTATAATATTAAAATTATTATAATATTAAATAAATAATTTACAAACCATTGCAATCAATCCTTTAAATACAAACCATTGAAATCAATTCCAAATCCATACATATATGCCATGGAGGGAGGAGGGTGTTAAGGAGTGAGTGGAAGGTGAGGTAAGCATGAGGTAGGGTGAAGTGAGATGGAGGAATAAGGAGTGAGGTGGAGGGTGAGGTCACATGAGTTATAAGGAGTTTCAAAATTTTATATTAAATTTTTTTAACCTGTCACATGAAACTAAATTCGTTCATCACAATCGCAATTAAAGTGAGGAGCTTGAGAAGCTTGAGTGAAATTGCGATATGCAATATCGCAATTTTGTTTTTATTGCAATAAAAAAAATTGCAAATTTTATTGGATTGTTTTTATTTTTTTGAGGAGAAGGGGCGTGAATTGGGGCCACGTGGGATTAACCATCCTACAAATTGGACTTAAGCTATTTTGCAATTTTGGGGTTTTGAGTTTGACAATTTGTTTTAAAATAACAAGTTGGAGTAAATTACCAAGACCTCAAAACGTGTTTTCGTCTATTGTACAATTTCGCTGGGTCATTTTGTAGGACAGTTAGTGAAAAATAAAAGAATATTAAAAATTAACTAAAAATTAATATTTACAATGAAGACTATTTTAATTGCGAAAATAAAAATATTACACATTTATTTACATTTTTTAACCCAGGCGACACAAATATGATCAAACTTCAAAGGAGTGCCATTTACAATCTGGTTGATCAAATGGAGTGAAACAAGTATCGTTGGAAAGCTTGTGAAGAATTGGATTCACTGAAACAATCAAAATAGAAACCTGATAAAAATGAAAAAATGGTAAAACTTTAGGACAATTAACTTAATCAAAATCATAAAAGGTGCTTAGCCAAAATTAATAAAAAGAGTCCCCATTATTGAAGTAAAATAATTCAAAAATGGGGGGTGTTGGGGTTTTCCCTACAACAATGGCGACACACGGGAGAAGGACCAGTTATCTCTGATTAAAAATAAAGAATTTAAATTTCCTTAAAGGTTAAAAATAATGAAAATCAAGAAATCGTCTAACAGTTAAACATTTCCATAGGCCCCACATAAATATATTAAGCAACATGAGTTTGTAAATATAAGTACTGAAAATAGACTCGAGTAAAAGTAATGAATCCAAGTTTGGGAAAATTTGTTTTAAACTTTACTCATGTGAAAAATAGAAGAAGGTAGAGATAGGAGTTTTTTGATAAAGCATATATCCATTTTATTATTGTCTCTGACTTCGCTTCGCTACCAGCGAGCTTAAACAATACCCCGACGAAGTTGTATTTTATGCCATACAAGCCTTGTCTTGCTACCATCGAACATCCACATGCCCGACGAGTTTACTTGTATTTCCCATGCTTCCTCTTTTAATCATTATTTTGATAAGCTCATTTGCAATCTTTTAGTTTATAATGTATTTGAGTGAAAAAGGTGGGATGGTAATAGAGATTTATGTTTAATGGACATAATAATTTTATAATGTTTACTCCAATTTCTTTCCCTAGAACTATCAATCAGAGGCTTTTATGTGGAGGGGCGGAAGGGATTCATTGTGTTAAACCCAAATGAGTTCTTTCCTTGAAAAAATAAACTCAATCACTTAGAAAGGATGTGTGTTCCTCCATGAAAAATATTTAAAGCAAGATGGTTTTATGGTTACATAAAGATATGCCTTTAATGATAAGTGAAATTCACTTAAATGGATAGAGTAAAATATTTCCCATGTATGTCAACAACTGTAAGGTAAGAAAAAACTCTTTCACATAAATCATGGCAAAGTCGCTAAAATCAAATCAAAACTGAAAGTAAAAGGAAAATAATTCCTAAATTAAAATAAGAAAATAAATGAGCAAATCAAAAATAAAAATGAAGAAAGCAAAAACTAAAAGAAAAACAAAATTAAAAAAATAAAATCCAACAAGACCACTTATATGAATGTCTCAACAAAAGAGATAAAATAAGCATACTTACATTCATTCATATGTCAAGGGTTTTTTTTTTTAAATTATCTTGCAGAGTTATAAGAAATGAGGCTCTCAAAATGTAGGGGGTGAATAACAGTGATGATAGATAATACACTGGATGGGAAGTCTATTTGCTGCAAATTTTCCTTTTTCAAGACAAAACCTTCATAAAAGCATCTTAACTATTTTATAATAAAAATAATGCTTGAAGAAACAGACTAGAGGTTCAGAAACTTCCCAATTTAGATGATTCGATGAGGATCATTACCATTTCTTTTAAGAATCTTAAAAAATAAAATAAATTGAACTTCCAAAACTGATCTGGTAGAGGTTTAAAAAGTTTTATGAACACCTGTAAAAACAGAGTCCGAGATTAAAAAAAAAATAGTGAAACAAAAAAAGTAAAGAAGCGAAAATAAATGAAAGTGGGCATACAAAAATTACCATTGGAGGATTTCATTTCATCTTACCTTAAAGGTATTATTTTATCCAACAAAATATAACTTCTTCCTTTAATTAGAATTAAAAGCATGAAGAAGTTTTTTTTTTTCACAAGGGAAAATTTCGTAACTTTTCATTAATGTGATAAGTTACATGTTACATATGCTGGTAGTATAAAACTACAAAAACTGTCCCAAAAACCATCATGAGTCCAAAGTAGACAACGCAGTAACTAAACGATACATACTGCTGATACAAGTATCAGGCCACATAGATCATCGCCTGTAATTTCGGTGCATAACTTACAGGGAGCATGAAGAAGTTTTATTGACCCAAAAGCATTATTTATTAAACCTAAAGTAAAACAAGCAGTAAACTAAAAGAAAGCAATGTTTCATGTTCAAGGAACCAGAAATAAATAAAATCTATTATAAATGAGGAAGAAGATATGATTTTTTATGAATTGTAGCGATGAATTTTTTCTTTGCTTCTTCATTCTGAATTTATATCAACCCCAAAATATTGAAGTTGATTCAAAATCCCGAATAATGTAACAATATATGAAGAGGACTTGAATCTTTATATGATAATAATGGAGCGAAATTGAAAATAAAAGAGAAATTATCGTATAGGTTAGTTCTTTGCCTAATGTTTCGCATTATGAAATTATTTGCCATGCATAAATTTAAAAGCTGCGACTTCCACCTTTGTCGATATGTGATTGAGCATTTTCTATAATAATTAAAAGACAATGGTGGAGAGACATATATCGATGTCTACCGCATCAGAATATCTTAGGACAAGGCCTCATTTGAGTTTTGCAATGCGATATAATTGTTGCAGTGGAAAAGTTGCGATATGAGCATGTGCGATGAGAAATTGCGATGGAATGATGGCAATATCGGAGAATAATCATATTGGAAGATTGAAGCTGTTCAATAAAAGGAAACACCAATATTATTCTTGCGATAACAAAAATGTGATAAATGATGTGGCTCATTGGTGGGACTGGCTTTGGGTTTTATAAGAGATCGAAAAAATCGGAAGAGTTGAGCAATGGGATGTAATATTGTTATTCTAATGTGTGATGAAGAACGAACCTGATAGTTTTGTTACACGGATTTAATTTTATATCGGATCTGGGACATCAAAACCTTTAAACATACGCCCCTACCAAACTTGCGATTTATGAACAGACGCGATATCTTTCAAAACTGAATTTAAATGTCGTATCGGATCCAAAGTTGTGTGGACATCGCGATTTTTGGTGAAGTCATTTTAGCAGAGAATGAGTGAGAAAGAGTATTAGGAGACTTGCATCATAGGTTTCTTATTGGGAAATGACAAGAGCTGCCTCCGATAAAATATTGCGATACAAAGGATTTTGCAATATAGGCTATGTGATATCGGAAGGAAAATTTCATTAGAGATCGGAGGAAATGGGCATATCGGAGGATTAGAGATATTTGGAGTATGCTCATTTCAGAACCTCCGACATGCGAATTGCGATATATGACGTGCCATATGCGTGGCCGATGATTTCTTAACATATTCAATTAAAAAATAAAGTGACTAATTTAACTTTGATTTAAAAACAAATAACCCTTTAATAATTTAATTAACTGTCATAATATATGATTGGAAAGTAATTTTATCATAAACTTTCTTATAAAGAGAGTTGTGAAATATAATGATCCAAAAAGACTCTTCTGAGAAATTATTAAGACTTATCAGGATTTCAATGAATAGAAGAAAAATTATATAATCCTTAAACGAAAACATAAATACTTCCCTGAACATGTTGCATATTTGAGAAAAAAGGGTTGGCTGCTTGCGTATCTCAGATCTATAGAATCAAATGAATTAAAACCTCCAAAGAAAACAAAAAATAAATAAGAAACAACCTTTGAAAAGTAAAACAAACAATATATGATAGTGAACATGTAAACACATATCTGGAAGAAAATTGACTATAACTTTACCTCATGAATCTTCAAGTTCTCCCAAAATTTCTCAAATTTTGCATAAGTTAAACGTCACCTTCTTATTTTAATCTAAAATGATAAGTAAAGAATTTTTTCAAATTGCATCCACCTCAAATTTATATTAGAGGAAAAAAGTGGTGAAAATGAGCTATTTTTTCAAAAATACTTAAGATTCAAGAATTGCCAAGTTGTAGCGAATCCTTGGAATTTCTTCATGTATGATTAATGTGATGAATTTTGAAAAACAAGACAATTGAAGGCTTGACAAATATATATGATATGATAATTCAAGAGCTTCTAAAAATGATTTAAGCTACTTTTCTACAATTGAAATGGGATGCCCAAAATAAATTGGATTCATTAATTGCATTTTTGAAAATATGAAATAATGAAATAAATGAAAACATAAAAGAAAATTAATCTATTCCTATTTCTAATTTAATGAAGGAAACGTGTGTAGGTATAGTCATACTTCCAATGTAACCATGTAAACATTTTAATTCCTTCATGTATGTACATATCAAACATTAGTAACAAATATACAAATAGGATTAAACTAATGAAACAAAATTTGAAAGCAGAATGTACAGTAATTGTTGGCAGCTTATTTACAATTACCTTCTCTTGAAATGTATCTCCCAGTTGAACTTCAATTGAACCATAGAAATCTGGATGAATTTCTATTATTGAGTGGGAGAGGTCTAAAATAGAATATGACATGCCAAATTGTGAATAAGAAATTTTATATATAATGGCCTGCGAGATTTTGTTAGTGTTATATTCAAGTGTTAAATTATTAACGATCTTCCGCAAAGGAAAACTTTCCAAATGACTTTCAAATTGATCAATGAAAACAAATGGAAGTGAAATAGATCCAACAAAAGATTATTAATTGAATTAGATTGCTGGTCATATTGTGAAATTAAACTCTTTTGTTGGCACTGCTCTCGAGGAGTAAGAAGAAATTGATAAGAAATGAACATCAATTGAAATTGGAAGTTTAATAGCTCTTGATGTTCACAATTATAATTATAATTTTCATTTTCCAATTGAAGTAATGCATCAATTGAGTGTTCAAAATTGAGCTTCTCAATATGCCAACATAAAGTATCTAAAAATCGAAAACTAAAAAAAATAAATAAATCTGAAGTTAAAAATAAATGATGGAATAATAACAAAAATGAATCATAGTTTACACTAGTGTTATAACACAATTGGGACTAACTTAAAGCAATTTCCTCATCTCAAGAATTGGGCAGAATAATGAAATTAGAATAATTGCTGATACCAACTTGTGAATTCGAGAAAGGGTTATGACTATGAATAGGAATGCGATTTTGATCATAATATAAATCATAGATTGGAATGGTTTATTGAATGATGAAATCATGAGTATGGTTAATTGTTTGAAAATGAGAACTATTTGAAATAATTTATGAATTAGATTGTTCTTCATTTTCACATGTGATTCGACTTTGATCATGAGGATTCAGTTATGGAAAAGACAAATCAATATCCTCAATGTCAAGGTAGCTATCGTAAATGACATCAAGACATTCATTATAATTCCCTTCGATCTCATTCAACGTATCAAAACAAAAAGGAACGTTGAGCTCATGTTCATTAATGCAAGAAGAATGATCATTTATTAATTTTGTATCTTGATAAAAACTAATAGGAAATTCATTGATATTAGCCTCTCTATTTTCTGGAATATCTTTAAAGTGAGGAGAGGATACATTTCTATTAGAAAAATTATCAAGATAAAGGGAAAAATATGAATATGAAATAATGCATTTGAAAATATCTCTATTTGAGAACTTTTCTGCATTTTCTTCATTGCAAATTTCAGATTTAAGATCATTTACTTTGATATTTTTGCTTTCTTGATGAATGTTGCTTTGTTGTTCTGAATCTGGAATTTGCTCAGTGTAAAAGAATTTAGAAATTTGTACAATTGATTGTGTATTATTGGAAACTTTAATCGCTGCGTGTACTTGCCAGATTATGCTCTGATTTTCTGATTCTAACTCACACTCATTTTCAGATTTCAAAGCGATATCTTTTTCAATATTACTGCTAATATCTTCTCGCGGTTGATTAGTGAAATTTTCCAAGCTTTGTGATTGAGATTCATTAACATGTGAATGTGCACATTGATCATTATCAATACTGTAGGAAGTGTACACTAAATGAAAGAATTTATCATACATAATAGAGGCCACTTCATCATCATTTGTTTGTACCTCCATATTCGAATTTTCAATAATGTTAATGAAATTGGAGGGAGATTGAGAAAAGCTTGAAATAATTTTACATAGATTATGAATGGAAGGAAGAGAACAAATATGTTCAATCCGATCTAATAATTTCTCTTTCGAAGGTTTATCTTCAATTTTAAATTTTAAACAATTTAAACGAAATCTAATGGTAAAATCAATTAAAGATTCACTTTCAAACCTTCGTAGATCTTCACTTTCGTCACATACTTGTTCATAGTTATAACCGTCAAATTTACAAAGGAACATTGTAATAAAATGATCCCAACTGTGAATTGAGGCACCTAGAAGTGATTGACACCATCTTTTGGCTTTTGCCAAGAATTTAAGAGTAAAAATCCTGCATAAAATTCCTTCATCAATATCATGAAAAGTAGAATTTGAAATTTTTTGAATAAATTGTAAAGCATGATTAAATACAGAAGTATTCCTCTTACCATGATTGTAATAAAAGAAAATTTTAGAATACAAAGACGGAAAACAAGTCTCAGGCCCTCCTAGCACCAAAATGTCGAGGCCTCGAAATTCCCTGCAACAAAATGGGGGATAACCACCCGGTCGAGACCTTAAAGCAACTCCTTTTTCGTTTAGAATGGTGGCTCCGACTGGTTTAACTAGGTCGAGTTACCTTCTCTCAATCTCCAATGGCTTAAAATATAAATTTTGTCTACCAATGGGAAAGAGATATCAAATCATTTCTCTTGCTGATTAGGCAAGAGAGTGATCCTTAAGCTAATTTGGGGCTCAACCAAATCACAACTAAAGTTTTTCCTCTTTAAGAAGAGGACTTCTAGAAATGTAGAATTAAATATAAATGCGAAATAATTCTAAAATGCAAGCAAAAAGAAATTTATCCTAATCCTATCCCAATTAGATAGATATAGATCTAACCCAACCAAGAGCAAGATATTTAAATGATTAAGATTTAAATATGTCTGACTTATAATAAATATCAAGTTAATGAAGTAATTCAATTAACTGGTAATATGAATACCAAAACACATCCTATTCAGAGACCTCTTAAGTAAGACAATCAACCAACAACATTTAGGAAATAATTCACAAAAATGATATTGATTGTTAGATCAATATTAAAGAATGATTTCTGAGTAAATATTTACTTAGAAATCATAATTCAATCCATAAGAGCAGAGATAAATAATAACATATAATTGAGACACATTACTCATATCAACATTAGTGCACAAATACGAATAAAATGAAAGATTCCTGTTATCATAAAAAGAAACCGGTATTTAAAACAATAATATTAGAAATACCAATTTATTTAATCCATTTCTCTAGCTCCGGTATCCAACAGTCCTTTACAATGCTTGAGCTTCTGCTTCTACATCATTCAACATGCAAAGAAAAAACCTCAATAATCCCTAGATTTGATTTTTTTTTCTCATCTACCTTACAAATCTAAATCTTCTATACAATAGTGCCTTCAAGAAATTCCGAATTGCAAAGAAGAGGCCCTTATTACATTCTACAATATTCTATTTATAATATCTACAAAAAGATTTCTTAATAAGAAAGTTTGTTGAAGAGTGAATCTGTTCCATAAATTTTCATTGAGCCAAAATCCCATTGTTCTCTTGCTGGAGCATTTTCATTGATTGATATTTTATTCTTCTCATCTTTTTAATTGTTTTCCTGTAAAAATAAATAAAAAACAGAATTAAAATGCAAAAAATAAAATCAAAATGCCAAATCTAGAATTAAAATAAACCCAATCAAAATTTAATTAAATAAATAATTGAAAAGGAAATCTAAGATTTCTATTGATGCATGTGATGATATAATTGGTCAATGATAACATTGATGAATGGATCTGCACTCAGAATAAGTTGCGGGCAAATGAAAATACAAAAAATTAAACTCAGAAATTTGTTTTGTTTTAAAAAAATTTGAAGCTTGATCTTCTGTTGAATTTTAGACAAAATAAATGATCAAATCTGGAAATGAAATTACTTCAGAAAAGTTATTCATAACTTTATCTATTTAATGAGCCGCTTTGGGCCTCATTTGGTCAAGTAAAACTCAATCTATGAGCTTCCGAAGTTGGTATATTAAAATTGCGAGAATTCCAGAATTTTTGTTGCTTAAGCTAAAAATCAAAGTTTTTTAATTATTTATACTAATCCTAAATTAGATTATGCTTTTTAATTAATTAATGCTAATTAAATGTAATTAAAAACTAAATTATAACTTAATTGTTAACATAAATTAATTAATATAAAAACCATTTAAAATAAATAAATTAAAATATAATAATATTATAATTCGAATTATATTAAAATGATAATAAATATTATAATTATTATAATTTACAAACCATTGGAATCAATCCTTTAAATGAAAATCATTGAAATCAATTCCAAATCCATGGGTATAAGCAATGGAGGGAGGAAAGAGTTAAGAAGTGAGTGGAAGGTGAGGTGAGCATGAGGTAGGGTGAAGTGAGGTGGAGGAAAGGAGTGAGGTGAGAGTGAGAGTGAGAGTGAGAGTGAGGGTGAGGGTGAGGTCACCGGGTTATAAGGAGTTTAAAAACTTTATATTAAAATTTTTTAACCCCTCACATGAAACTAAATTCACTCATCGCAATAGCAAATATTAAAGTGAGGTGCTTGAGAAGGTTGAGTGAATCGCAATTTCGCAATTGATTTTTTTTTAATTGCAATAAAAAAATGACAAATTTTATTGGATTGTTTTTTTTTGGAATGAGGAGAAGGGATCGGAAGTGGGACCCACGTGGGATTAACCATCCTATAAATTGGACTTCAACTATTTTGCAATTTTGGGGTTTTTGGTTTGACAATTTGTTTTAAAATAACAAGTTGGATTAAATTACTAAGATCCCGAAATGTGTTTTCGTCTAGTGTATAATTTCGCTGGGCCATTTTGTAGGACTGTTAATGAAAAATAAAAATTAGTAAAAATTAACTAAAAATTAATATTTACAATGAAGACTATTTTAATTGCAAAAATAAAAATATTATACATTTATTTACATTTTTTAATTTAGATGACGCAAATCTGATCAAACTTCAAAGGAGTGCCATTTACAAACCGGTTGACCAAATGGAACAAAACAAGTATCGTTGAAAAGCTTGTGAAGAATTGGATACAATGAAACAATCAAAATTGAAATCTGATAAAAATGGAAAAAAAATGGTAAAATTTTAGGATAATTAACTTAATGAAAATCATAAAAGGTGCTTAGCCAATATTAATAAAAAGGATCCCCATTATTGAAGTAAAATAATTCAAAAATGGGGGGGTGTTGGTTTTTCCCTATAACACCTCTCCGATCAACTATTACCTGCAAATTAGAACCGTTACTTACCTCATGTAGAAAAGACTCCCGTGTAAGTGGTTGGTGATACATACGAAGCCAGTGTCCATTGGAAAAAAAAATAGATGCCAAAACCATCAATTGTAGTAAGACTCACCATGCCATTGTCATAAAATTTAGTGACCTTGTATGGTCCCAGCTATCTTGTTTAGAGTTTCCCTTGGAAATCTTGGAATTTGGAGTCATATAACACCATCCAATATCCTTTTTGGAAAGTTTTTCTCTTAATCAGTCGATCATGCCATTTAACCCTTTGTTGTTGAATGAAAGTTGTATGTTGCAAGGCCAATAGACACATTTCGTCTAGTTCATGAAACTACTACAAACATTGTTTTTGTGCTTCTATAAAATCTGATTTGACTTCCCTAGCGGTTTTGAGAGTCTTGATTTCAAATTATATTGGAAAAATGGGCTCCTTACCAAAAATAAGCTGGTATGGTGAATAACCGGTAGTGTTGTGCCAAATCGTTCGATAGGCCCATAAGGCCTCAGGGAGTTTGGAAACCCAATTCCAAAAATTTACATATTCTTTCTTAGTTAAAATTTCCTCTATAACCTTATTAGTACTTTCCACCTTCCATTTTCTTGAGGATGGTAAGGAGAAGTAATTATGTGTTTTATGTGGTATTTTTGCAAAGTAGCAGAAATTTTGTGGGGAGTGAACTGTGACCACCCATTTGTCATGATATCTCTAGGAAATCCATAACACACAATTAGTTCAAATATAAAATTAATAACTGCCTCTTTTGTAGCATTTGAGAGAGCTACTACCTCTACGAATTTAGTCACATAGTATGTGCAGGTCAAAATATATAGTTTTTGATTTGATGGTGGGTTAAAGGGGTCCACGAATTCCAACGCCCATATTTCGAAAGGTTCGAGTACAATTGACGGTTACAAGGGAATTTCATTGACTTGAATGGGGTGACCCATTCTCTAAAAATGATCACAACTCTGGACATAATTCTTAGCATATTTAAATATTGTGGGCTAGTAAGAGCCCATATGTAAAATTTTATGCCCAGTTCTTCGATCAATGAAATTCCCACCGTTGGGCTCGTCATGACAAGCTTTCAAAATATTGTAAATTTTGTTTTCCCTTATGCATCTATGGATTTGAAGATCAGAGCCTGTATGAAAAATCTACCTGTCGATCAAGGAGAATTGCACACTACGTTGAACAATGAGCTTCTTTTCTTGGGACGATAAATGCGTTGGTGATTTCCCTACATTCAGGTAATTGGCGACATCGACATACCAAGGTGTTTTTACTGTCACAACGAACATATGTTCGTCTAGAAATTGGTCCTCTGTAGGTGAAGAGTCAGCTACTAACATAATTCTAGACATAAAATCTGCAACAATATTTTCCTTCCCAAGTCGATCTTTTATTGTGATGTCAAATTATTGCAATAACAACAACTAGCAAGTTATTCAACCATCAGTAACAGGTTTATTGTATAAATACCTAATGGAAGAATGATCAATATATAAAAATATTGGGTATCATGTTATATAATGACGAAATTTATTAATAGAATAAATAACAACTAAAATTATTTCTTCGTCACTATATAATTTAGCTATGTCGATGTAAGATTCTTGTTGATATAATAAATGGAATAAATCTTTTTATCTTCGTCCTGTCCAAGTACAACCCCTATTGTTATATCTGATGCATTGGATGAAATGTGGAATGGAAAATTCCAATTTGGCCTACGTAACATGGGGGTTGTTGAGAACAAATTTTTCAGATCTGCAAAAGCAACACCACACTTGCTAGTCCACTCAAATTCCACATTTCTTGTCAATACATACAATGGTACTACCATTTTTGAAAATTTTGATATAAAATGACGATAATAACCAGCATAACAGAGGAAACTAGGCACCTCAATTGGTCTACGAGGAGTAGGAAGCATGAGAAATGCCTCAATATTTGTTAGGTTTACCTGAATGCATGCAGCAAAAATGTAATACCCCAGAACTATGCCCTCTGTCATCTTCACATGGCACTTTTCATTACTAAGGCATAATATGGTAGCTATGCACCGTTCACGAACTTTTTCCAAATTCTGCAAAGCTTGGTCAAACTCACTACCGCAAGGAGTGAAATCATCCATGTATAGTTCAAGCCTTTCACTAATTAAGTACAAAAAAAATACTCAAAATTTCCCTCTGAAAAGTGGTTGGTGCATTGCACAACCCAATTGGTAAAACCTAGTATGCAAACGTTCCCCAAGAACAGGTGAACGTGGTTTTTTCCTGATCTTCAGGAGCAATCTAGATTTTATTGTATCCACTAAAACCATCCAAGAAAGATAAAAAATTATTTCCTACAAGAGTGTCGAGGAACTAATCTAGAAATGGAAGAGGAAATTGATATTTCTGTGTAGCTTTATTCAATTATCTGTAATCCACACAAATTATCCATTTTCCATTTTTCTTAGGGACTACGAATAGTGGTGAAACTAATTGGCTGTCAGAAATAGGATATATGAAATTAACATCAAGGAGTTTATGCAATTCCTGTTTTACTATATCCCTAATGCGTGGATTCAATCTTGTTTGAGACTGGAGAATGGCACAGTCATCATTTTTTATATAAATGTGATGTGTACCTCAATGGGGGTTGATGCCTCACATATTCGAATATTCGCAAGTAAAGGCATGTTTATATTTCTGGAGGATTTGGATTAATTTTCCATGTTGCAGAAAATGTAGATTAGCATTAATATTCAAAGTCTCACCAGGATCAATTTCTATGGGAATACTATTATGAACTGCAATTGTGGGTATATGTTCATTTTTCAAAACCTCCAGTGGACCTTCCTAAGCCTGATTGTCAAGCATAACTTTTAAAATTTGACATGTTGGATTCCCAATATTAGAAGGCTGGTTATTAAAACCATTAATCACATGGTCCTCAGTTTGTCTTTTAAAAACAAGAGCTTCATCCAAAGTAAGAGGAGAACACATATTTCCTTCCTGATATTTAGAGGGAATTAATTGGTAATCATCGACTAGTAGGTTGGGTCTTGTAGGCGGGTATAGGACAAGTTTTTTAATGGGAGTCCCTTTTGCAATCATCATATTTCTTGTTTGATATCCAATATATGCATCTTTGGTTTCCAACCATGGCATGCCTAATATTAAAGGATTCCCATATAAACTATTTTTAGGATTGAGAACCAGAAAGTCTACTGGGTATTCTCGGGAATATACTAAAACTATAATATCATCCAAAGTGACCTCTAGTTTTACTACCGATCTGTCAGCCAATTCCAACATAATGGAGTTCGGTTTAAATGTCGTGATTCTAAGGATTCCACAAGTTTCTAAATTCAAAATATTTATTGTGTCTCCTAACTCCACTAGGGTGTTTGGAAAACTTTGACCTTGAATTTGAACTGTAACTACTGGGTTTCTGAGGTCATCATAATTAATAGGTATTTTTTTCCCCTAGATGAGATCAGAAAATTTCCCAAGAACATGGACTGCAGGAGCGTCTTTTTGTTTCCTCAAAGGATTTTTAACACAAATTTCTCTAATAGTTTTATCATAAATAGGGGTATCTCTAATAGCCTGGAGAAGAGGAATTTTAATACATAAGGTTTTTAATTCCCCTATGAGACCAAAATCAGAGTAAGAAGGTGTTTTATCACGCTAAGTCTCTCGGGGAATGGAGGAGTAATGTCCGTAGTGTTGGAAGGCTCTTGTCATTTTCTTGCCTTGTGAGATGCTTATGTTTCGGTGACAACTACAGTGGAAAAAGGGTGTTCGGGTAAGGGATTCTCCTCGGCGGGAATTTCATCATTTTCCTGCTCTTGGTTTTCTGTGGATTCTATTAGGGTCCAATAATCTATAGAGATCAATTGGTGATTATTTTTTTTACGATTCATGGGATATTGTAAATCATTGTTACATTCTTCAAATTATTTTCAGTTATTAAAAAAAAATGTAAAAAAAGGAGAGAAAAGAAAAGAAAAAGAAAATAAATAGGGGAAATAAAAAAATGTATAAGAAAAAGGAAAAAAGAAAAAGAAGTTGAAAATATATAAAAAGGATAAATCCCTATAGCGATCCATTCAAGATGGCGCTGTTAGAATTTATTATAAATTTTTATTTTATATGTTTTTTTGAAATTTGGATATTGTGTATAGTTAAATAATACGACAAATATCGTTTGTCATCTTGCGGTTAAAAGGCAGGCGCAAATCAATGGTTGAGATTGCATCTCTCTAGATCGACGGTAGAAAGAGGATTTTGGACCCCACCCCCCCCGCACTCCCCATAGTTAATGCAGAAGGGGGGCTAAACAAATGGTTTGCGGCTAAGAAATGACAATTAATGGGATCTCCTCTTGAAACCAGTTACCACCCACACACGCCCCCTGAATACTATTGTCTCCTAATTCCAACTGTATATTACCTACGCCACTCCATTCCTGCCACTTGCCATGCCAACTGTCCGTCACCTTCGCCACTCCATTCCTGCCACCTGCCTCTCCACGTCATCATCACTTACATCAGCTAGCGATTAATTTTAAAATCACTCCCAACAAATCCAAAATGAATGTTAATACATAAAATTTCCCTCTTTTATCTATTTTTGCAATTAATTACCCCGCTCCTGAAAATGGTAATTTTTCCGTTATCAAATTCGTTCAAATCGTCATAAAATCTCCTCATCACCTGCAATTCAATCCTTTTGACATATTTCTATTTTCTACAGATCAGATTTCGAACTATTGCCACAACTATTCAACATTTTCTATCGGTCGTCTTCCTCAAAAAACTTAGCCGAATTTACCCCGGTAAATCTATTCCTTGATATCCATCTCGTTTTTCTGCAATTTTCAAAATGTCTGGAAGGAAAGAGAAAGGAAAAAACCTAGAACAAGATCCTATGATCCCTCCTGTCCCTAACCTAGATAAAGCCGCCTTAGTTGAAAACCATTACAAAATTGCAGAGACCCACGGTGAAATCGATCTTTACGAGGTTCATAACTAGGCAAAGAAAAAATTCCTAGACCACAACGATGAGTTGAGTATTTTGGAATCCCTCCTCCCTCAATTTATCTTTCCCCAAACTCATTCCTTCCTTGAAATTTTCAGTTGGTTTCATTATCGATACTTGCCCAGCAAGAAAGTTATCATTGCCCACAATAACGAGGTTAGTTTTTCTATTTCCCTTGACAATATTTGTCAAGCCTCTCAAATAACTCCCCTAGCTTCCATTCAACCATTTGTAACTGATATATTGATGGAATTGTATAAAAAACTCACCTTCCCTAAGTGAGCCCATATTTTTTAGTGTTTTCTCCCTGAAAATGCCTAATTACCCAAAAAATGTCCCCCATACCCAGTTGCAATTTTCCCAGACATGTCCAAGCAAGTCATTTTCATGGTTACCTGTTTACTTGGGTATTATACAAATCAATGGGTCGATGAAGTAGTTTTAGGATTCCTGTTAATCTTTTCAGCTGATAAAAAACCTTCAATCCTTTTTAATTACAACTAGTTTATATATGATGTTATGCATAATCAATTTGTAAATTTCAAAGTTGAAGGTGTTTTTAAATATTAATAGGTCTTGGTTTATCTTATGTTATTTCACCAGGCAAATAGATTTAAATTTCCTTTATAGAAGAAAAATAATGAGGGAAATCCATTGTCAGTGATCCATTGGACCTCTCTAGTTAGAAATAACTCATAAGAATATACATATGCTGACTTTGTTGATAAGTTTCTTCACACCTCATTATGTTTACTTAGCAGTGATATTATTCCAAGAATTTCACCTGAGACAGAGAAAGTGTTACACCTGTTTGAGCAATCAAAAGTTGGAGACTGGTATTTGTACCAGAACTACATCGAGATTAGGATTTATGGATCAGAGCTACCTCCTTTCAAGCTACTAGTGTTCGTACTGGACATAATTTTTGAATTAGAGTATATCAAACATATGCTAAATATAGATGAATTGCATTTTGTGTCAAACAAGAGGAAAGATTAGTTCAAGCTGAAGGCCCATGTAGGTTCTTATATTGTCAACAACAGAGTTGCATCAAAGGAAGTGGAAGTCATCTTAAATCAAATCAAATTCAAGCATAGTTTCTCTTCGTCTTATGATACTCTAGGCATTATCTCAAAGCTTAGAGTTGAAAAGAAAAGTACTTCCTATGCACATACACCAAGGCCTGAGATAGAATAATATGCTAACCTGGAGGAATGGACAAAATCCACCTTACGAGAAGATGAAGAACGACTGGTTAGCCAATCATCTATGCAAAATCCTACTTCCAAAGAAAAAGAGAACAAGAGATAGAGATAAAATATCTCCCTACAATTTCTGAGGCACAAGGTGCAGATTTTATTGTATTTAAAATAAGAAATACACAGACCACTATGAAGTCAGGCACTAAATCTGATCCTAAAGTGATCATCGTCCAAGAAGAATATTCAGAAGAAATAGATACACATGAGAAACCTACAGTAGTTATGACAAGAAATCCCGTCACTCTTCGTATTGGTGTAGAACAAACAATTCAATCTCATGTTGTAGAATGAATAGTTTAGTCCCCTAGTGTGGAACAAACAAATCAATCTCTAGTATCTTCTACTTCTCAAATTTCAGCTCGGTAAAGCATATTTTCAAGGTATAGAGAAATCGGGTTGAAGAATGAACCTCTGAAAATTTCAACTTATTCATAATTTTGGAAGCAAACAACCACAACACAACATAGACTACTCTCTGGATTTGATTCAGAGAAAGGAAAATTTTAGATGGATTTTATGGAACCTCTAGTACCAACCCCTAAGAACACTGAAGACTAGAAGGCCTCTATTTTCTCAATTGATACTAAGAAGATCCATGCAATCGATCAAATATATTTTCATAAACAAATAGGGGAACTCATGTTTTCTATAATTACTAGCTCAATCATGACTACTTCAAAATTACAGTCATCTTTGAATAACATTCATTCTCAATTAAATATTGAGAAAATGTCTTCATCACCCAAAGACACCAAAATCAAATCCCTAGAAGACTTGGTGATACAACAAGGGCATGATCCTAGTAATATCAAGGGAGAAGAAGAGCTTATAAAGCCAAGAATGCAAATATTCAAGCACTAAGGAAGCAAATAAATTTAACATCCATAGAACACTCCTAGGATAAAGAAGTTGCTAACTTAGATATGGAAAATGATAAATTGTTTACATTGGTAGTTGAACAAAATGTACAAATATAAAAAATGGAACATGAGATGGAAACACTATTAAAAGAAAAATAACAATGGGAAGAAATAGGTATATCTACATTCGACACATCAACAGAAGCGGGTACATCAACAAAAGCAACATCTTTAGAGTCCACATAAAATATTTCTAAAGCTTTGGAAGAGTTATCATTAGCAAATGAAGAAAAAGAGAAATTGTCAGTAGCATTGACCCGAAAGGAGGAAAATAATCTCAAAATAGATAATTCTGATCTTGCAGATATACAAAATAATTATAAGTTGATTCGTCAAATACAACAATATGTAGACAAGTATTTTATCACCTAAATGCTAACAGAGGCCAAAAGCAACATTTGGCAAAACATCAATGCTAATGTGACATACTTGTGGCCATAAATTCAGTTCACCTTTGAATAGAAGGAATTAGTGAACAGGGTCAAAGAAAAAATTGAAAATACTAAAATAGACCTTGAACACAGACCGAAAGAGTCACATAAAACGATAAAAATGCTAAATTCCAAAACCAGAGATGAACACTAAGAGCTAAACATTGAGGACAAAACAACAATAGTAGTGGAGATTAAAATAGTACTAATTAAAAATAATTTGATGATACAATTAGAAAATAAGTGTAAAGAGCTTGAGTTACAGGTCAGCAGATTCAACAAGAAATTTTCTCTACTAGAGGAGAAAGGTCTACCAATTTTGAAGAACTCTAATGGAAAATTGATTCCATTATAGAATTACCAGGAAAAATTGTGTGACATAGTTGTTGATGCCTCGAGATTCATAAAGGCAAAAGGAGCTATTAGTGGAGAAGAATTTTTAGAAGGCCTTAAATTCGATCTCAATATTCAGCATGAGATCCATCACCTTTTTGTGAATAAGCCAACGTTTGAAACCTACACTGAGGTAGATGAAACGTTTAGAAATATGGTAAGTTTTTCTATCCCAGGTGAAGAAATATGGGACAAGTTACTAGAACTAATCGAATGAGCACAAATGAAGGCCCTTAATTTTGGCAACAGAAAAACAACATTTGCAGCAAAGTAGCTACAACCAAAGTGATTTCCTCTAGAATATTTTTAAATGGCTTTTGTTATCTTTTTCTTCTATATCTGGAATATCTTTGTTTTCAAAAAATATTACTTTGTAAATCTATTTTATTTTGAAGTCTGAAATGAGATGTCAAAAAATCCTATAAATACTTTGTAAGGAGACTTATAAAGGGTTGGAGCTTGTAGGAAGAAAGGGTCTACATTTTGATGTAAAGTTGTGCACTATACTAAAGTGATCAAATTTAGATAATACATAGAGTTTTGTTTCAGGATTCCCGTATCAAGAAATTGGTGATGTTCCTTCTTATGTGAAATTGTTTATTCTCTTATGTTTCCATATGTTTTCTCTCTTTATTGTTTCAATAAGGATGAGGGAAGAATTTACTTAATTGTACTATGATCTGGCTTGTAAACAATATTAACGTTTTCTTTCTGATATTAAGTATAGAATTCATATCAGCATGCTCTATATTTAATTGAACTTAAATCATATTCATCCTTCCACCCACATATATTTTATAAGATCCAAAAGCTTGCCTATCCTGCCCTGTTACAACTGCTCTGTAATTTTTGTATTTGATCACCCAAAATTTTAGGACTCCATGCCCAATGGACTTTCCCTACACTTTTCAAACAAACTTTTGAAAAAAAACATCTCAGTCTTGAATACCTAGCCTAAAATTTGAAGCAGAAATCTAAATCAGATAGAGAGATCCCTCTCTGAAGCTGGAAGGGTTAGATCCCAACTTTAAAAGTGGTTTTGTGGTTACCTCTGCAATTTAATCCTAAGAATAGGAAAATTACGAAGTGATAAAATTTTGGCAACCATATTGGGGAACGATCTCATAACAAAAGTTTTCCCTGGTAAATCTTGGTTCTGAAGTTTCAAATACTATTCCATGTAGGTGCCAGTGAAATAGAAACTAAAAGGTTGAATTATTCACCTAAAATCTATATATCCACGACCTTGTGAATGCCACCATATTGTGAATAATCCATTTAGAATATCTAGTTCCCAGAAGGATATATACCAGATCCCACCCAAATCCAAATCCTCTAGAAACTGTGAGTGATCCTTAAAACCTATTAAGAAAGAAGAGTTTCACAGAAATTTAAGCTAGTAACAATCTTTTACGAAGAACTAATTATCTTCCAAGGAGTCTTGTAACAATTGAAGACATTCGGTTTCACTTACAAATTGAACATAGTATTTTCAGATCCAAGTCATAAATTTTTTCACCCAAAACAAATTTGGATGACACTCAATTGAGGCCTTACCGTTTAGTACAAATGCCAGTCATTTCATAATATGATAAGGAATTTTTAAAGCATTTTAAAAAACTTGAAGATATGGTTAATATATTAAGTAAAACAATAGAAGAATCATTCGTTGATCAACATTCTTTGTTGTTTCCTCTTCTCCATTACCCACTTTTACATTCTTTCCCCCTTCTTCCACCACCCCAACTTCATTTACTCCAATTTCTGTTTCAACTCCTACCCCGAATATTTAGATTATACAGACTACTACATCATCATCCTCATAAAAAACCCCAACACCTCTTCCACCCTTTTCATTAGCCACTACTGTAATATCATCCTCTTCTCACACTCCAGCCATGGCAGGTTGATATTCTCCTTTAGCATTACATGCACCATTGAATGACCTGACACAAAATTTTGCACAAGGAATACCAAAATTTGATGGTACAGGTCCTGTAACAACACAACAACACATTGACAGAATAAATGAATTCTCAGATCTAGAGGAATTTGATCACGGTGATGTAAAAATGAGATTATTTCCACAAAGATTAATTGGTGAAGTAAAGAAATGGCACAGAGGATTACTAGCTGGAAGTATTGCAGACTTACAACAGTTCCATCAAAATTTCATTTCTAAGTGGGAAGTAGAAAATAATCCCCTTCAAATCCTTGCAGAATATGAGGGATTAAGGAGAGATTCAAATGAAACTGTTCAGGATTATTGCATTAGATTTAATAATGTCTACAATTCCATCCGAGCAACGATGAAACCTCCACCAGGACTAGCTTTTATTCGTTTTCCAGATGGACTTGATGTTGATATGGCTTATCAATTAAGAGAAAGAAATCCACCTACCCTTGAAGAAATGAAAAGAAACATTGTTAGTGTAGAGACTAATTTGTTAGCCAGAAGGGAAAAGTTAAGGACTAAGAGAAGAGTGACCATTAAAGAAGAACCGTCTTCTTCTTCATCAGATGCAAAATTAGAAATTTTAATTAAAACTATGGAAAGGATGATGGAGATAATTTCTGTAATTGATATAGTCCCTCCAAGAGAACCTTAAGGTGGCCCTCAAATTAGAAATATGAACTTTAGAAGACAGTAGCCCCAAATCAAGCAAATAGAGCAAAGAAACGAAGTGTATCAACAACAAATTAGACCCCCTTTTCAAGAGAATTTTGTTGAATAAGAACAAAAAACCATGCAAGAGTCAGGGGAAGATCAAATTAATATCTTTGGGGAAGGAGTAATAGATTCCATTTTCTAACGAAGGAGGAACAAGATATTTTCTTATTATCACAACCATAGGATATGCTTGCAGAATCAGTAGATTACCAAAATGATATTATAATTTTATCATGGAAGTACACAAATAGTATAATTTAAGAAGTAAAAAAGCTATAGTGAACTCTCCCAAGAAGACTCAAAGTGATATACCTTCTACTAGCCAAAAAAAGGTAGATAGCCAGAAATAAGTTTCTCAAAAGCAAGATGTAAGTATTAAAGAAGCAGAAAAACCTCAACCTTCTTTTAATATTGAAAATGATCTTTCAAAAGTCAAAATTCCTGTTCCATTACTTGAGTTGGTAAAAAACGATGTGTATAGAAGTCAAGTTGTAAAGGCATTGAAGATCAAAGAAGGAACCGTCAGTGTCAATGTAACTATGATAAACCTAAGTTACTGTTTGGACCTGAAGTAGATGGAATTACACAAAATGGAAATGTTCCTCCATTCTATGTCATCCTTAACATCCATGATTTTATTCTGCACAATGCCATGTTGGATTTTGGCGCCTTACATAACTTGATGCCAAAGGTAATCATGGAAAAATTCGAACTACATATAACCAGACCTTATAAAGACATTTACTCCTTTGATTCAAATAGAGTAAAATGTATGGGATTAATTAAATATTTGTCTATTATCCTTACTCAAATTCCAACAAAATGTCTAGTGATGGACATTATTGTGGCTGATATCCCTCCCAAATATGGAATTCTTTTGTCTAGATCATGGGGGGCAAAATTACAAGGTACATTAAAAATGAATATGACATATGCAACAATTCCTGTTTTTGGCCAAAAAAGAAGATTGTATAGAGAGAATATTATGAAATATATGATGAGTAATAAGGATAAACCCAATAATTATGTGGTCTACTCTATACATTCATACATGGACTCTTTCATCCTACATAATTATATTTGTTTGGAAGAAGAAAATCAGGCTGTAGATATCAAATCAGAAGAAAGACATAATGAAAAATCACAAATAGGAAGTAAAGAACAAGAACAACAAGATTGCTTATGGAACATGGAATTTGATGGAGCATTAAGCAAATAGGGAGTCAGGATTGGAGTATAGATCTCATATATGAAATAATGTACAACAAAGAAATATTCTTACAAACTCAATTTTGAATGTACAAAAAATGTAGCTGAATATGAAGCTTTGTTATTAGGACTCCAAAAGTTAAAAGAATTTGGAGCTAAGAGAATTTCAATTCATAGAGATTCAAAACTTATCGTAAAACATATCAAAGGTGAATATTCAGCTAAACATCCCAGAATGATAGCATATAGGAATGTTTTTTTAGACTTTTTATAGTGTTTTCCAGAAGACCAGTTGTCATTAATTCCTAGAGATCAGAATGTATTTGCTGATGCATTAGCTACTTCATCAAGTACATGAAAAATGCCTTTTAGAGCAAGTAGGAAGTTATAAATTGATGTGAACATAGACCTGCGATTCCTGATAACATTAGATACTGAAAAATAGCTCAAAAATTTCCTACAATTAAAGGATGAATTTTAAATTTTGAACACTGATATAGGGAAAGATATTGATCGGACAGTGAAGAGGAGAAAATTTTCAATCAAACTAGTGAAGATTTTGAGGAATTTGAAATATTACAACTCAATAATAATACAATCCCAAGAGGTCTTGTACCACTTGAAGAATTGTTTGACTTTAATTATGTTTATAAAAAGCCTTCAATTCAGCCAACTGGATTTGAAGTAGAAGATTTCAATATAAGCACTAAAGAAAATCCCAAGATCGTTAAACTTTCAAAGTCATTATCTCTAAAAGAAAAACAAATGTACATTGATTTTTTAAGGAATATACAGATGTTTTTTCATGGGCATATCAAGAATTAAAGGTTTATGATAAAGATATTATTCAACATAATATCCCTATAAAAGAGGATCAAAAGCATTTTAAACAGAAAATGAGAAGAGTCAATCCTGTCTTATTGCCTCTAATTGAGAAGGTGTTAGCATGTGTTGTCCTTGATGGCAACCTAATTGATGAAATGAGATGATTGGAAATATGATGCAGAGTGTTGTCCTTGATGACAACCTACTTGATAAATTTGATGGCAAAGGAATTGGCAAAGGTCAGCAGAAAATAACAGAAGAAGAACAGAAGGAGTAGAGACAGAATGGGAGAAAAGAATACAAAGGCGCAACAAAGTTTTTGGTGAACAGCAACACGCATTCAAAAAGGATGGGCAGCGCCATTTTACAGTGGAATGAAGACATTTGTAGTTCCAGACTACGGAGGAGCAGAGTTTATTTAAAAACAGTCATTTCGAGCGTTTAAGTCCTCAATAACCAAGTATGAAGGAAATTGATTAAAACAACGGAGGTCCTTTAAGTTTCTAAAAAGGAAAGATTCAAGTGGTCCCCACCACCTTAGCGCAAATCACAAGATCGCAAGTTTTGAAGTTTAAAAGTCTTGTTGATGTGGATATTTGTGATGTGCGATCGTCGCGCCGTCGCAACATCGCAACATCGCAATGTCGCAAAATCACCCTCCGCCCAAGCCAGAGTTTGTTGATTGTTGCAATATGCGATTATCGCAATATCACACATTTGTTATTTCCGCCATCGCAAGTTTCGTTGTTCACGACGTGCGATCATCGCGCCATCGCACGATCGCAATATCGCACATTCAAGTGTTCCGACTACGATGTGGGCCCGGGGTCAAAGAATGAAATCCCGTTTGTTTGAAGATTGAAGTCCGCGTTAAAATTTCATTGAAATTTGATTAAAATTAATGTTACGGAGGCAGTATAAAGTTTTAAAATAACCAAAAGGTTATATGAATATATTTTATTGCTGAGTCAGCGGCACTAAGCGAAGGAAAGGAATCACGTGCGGGTTTTATGAAGTTTGTTTGCCCATTTCGCACCGCCTTTTGGGGATAAGCGGTAATTTTCGGTTGGGTAGCGATTCCATTGATTGGGTAACATGCGTCCCTGTACGACTCTACAAAACCGCCTGTCACTACGCGCCATCGCGCGTTATTGTTCGACCACGGATGTCCAGCGAAATTGATGAGCACCGTTGATCTGGGAAGGGGTCATCGGACGGTGTTTGCTTGATGAATATGCACGAAGGATTATCCAGCGTACGGTGCGGGAATTTGATTGGCTTGTTAACCATATAGGTAGGGGCTGGAGCTAAGTTTTAAAGATTATGACCACGCCAATCCATTGTAAATGATTTATTAATCATAAACTTATATGGCGAAGATAAAGTTCCTTTTTGGGTCGTTTCGTGTTGTAAAAGAAATTTTGTATGTTTTGGGGAGGTCATGACTATAGTGGATTTTTGGACCCCGTCCAGGAATACCATTAGCAGTTCATGGTTTTGACTCATGGTTTTACTAAAGGCAAATCTATATAAGGTGATGAGAATCATGAAGAAGGGTGTGCGTGCGAGGGTTGATAATAAAACAAGTCTCCTTTGGAGATATCTGTATGAATAAACCCCTGATATATCTGAATCGATGGTGCACCTGTAAATATGATGATCAGATGGACTAACGCAATTATTAAGACATGTGCATGCATAAGGGTGATGAATGAATGAAGCTCTTGAAGGAATGTCTGGATGGGAAAAATTTGTTCTTAACTGAAAAATCTGAATGAACCTCTGGTCTTGAACGACGGACGAAGAAACGATGAAGAACTAGCGCATGACTGCTAAAGAAAACATATGAATCTGGTGAGTCTGAGGGTTGGAGCCTTGATTTTGGAAGTAGAAGTTTTCTGCTAGTAGAAACTGGTGTTATGTTTAGGGGGTTGAAGCTCCCTTCCAGGAAAGGCTAGTAAATGAGAGAAGGTTGTAGCCTTCTGCAAGTGGGTGCTTGCGTGCTGGTATGAGTCTGCACCAGCATATATTGTAAAAGGTTTTCTCTATAATAAAATATTGAAGACTGAGATTACAGCAGCGGTGGTTTTCTCCCAAATTGGGTTTCCACCTTAAATCCTGGTGTCCATATGTGTTGTTCATGGTTAATGGTTTGTTTTGTTATTTCTGTTCATGCTTAATGCTTATCTGATGCAATTCTCTAAGTAAAGACATAATAAGATCTCTAGACAAACATGTTGAATGTAGTACTGTAACATATTTTTTTTTAAGAGAAAGGAAAGAAATATTGTTCAGCCTTAAATACTGATTCACCCCCCCTCTCAGTATTCTTCCCAACAATTGGTATCAGAGCAGGTCCTTCTGAAAAAGCTTAGCTGCTATAAGGAAGATCATTCAAGATGAGCAATCAAGATGGAACAACATCTATCAGGCCTCCAATCTTCAACGGAAACAACTTAATCTTTTGGAAAACAAGGATGAGATCCTATCTTCAGTCTCTGGGAGCAGATGTATGGGCTATTGTTGAAGGAGGATATCAATATCCAGCCTCAGTACCAACAGATCCAACGGAAAGAAAGAATTATGAAACAAATGCAAAGGCAGTCAATGCTCTATTGGGAAGTCTAACTGAATCAAAATTTGTCAAAGTCATGCAGCTGAATACAACGAAGGCAATATGGGACAAAATCATTCTAAGCTATGAAGGTGATGCAAAGGTAAAAAGTGCTAAACTTCAAACTCTCAGAATCCAATATGAGAATCTAAAAATGCTTAATGAAGAAAGAATTGAAAATTTCTTTCTACGTCTTGATGATATTGTAAATCGCATGAGAAATTTGGGAGAAACAATTACCGAATCCACTTTGGTTGAGAAAATTTTACGATCTCTAACAACAAAATTTGAGTCAAAAGTTTCAGCTCTTGAAGAAAAGCAGGATCTTCAAAATCTTACTATGGTACAACTTCATGGCATACTAACTGCATATGAAATGAGAAGAGGAGGACCATCTGAAGTCAAAGAAGCAGTCTTTAGAACTTCTACAAAAGGAAAGGAAGTACAAATAATAGAAGGATCAGGATATATCTCAGAAGAAGATGAGATAAACTTCGTAAAGAAACTTCAACTTGGCACAGGACGATTTAGAGGTAAGCTTCCTTTCAAATGTTTTGATTGTGGAAGAGTTGGTCATTATGCTGCTAAGTGTCCTTTTAAAGAAACACATAAAAAGGGGAAGGAAGTAGCAAAAAGAAATAAGAATCATTTTAGCTCTAAAAGGAGTTACTATACTCATGAATATAGTGATGGGTTATCTGATAGTGAGGAAGAATGTGAACAAGATCTGAGACTTCTCATGGAATTTGAAAAAGAATTTAGAGAAGAAGAGGATAATTTTGTGGATGCTCTAGAAGACAGTGATTTTCTTAATGAAAACAATAAACTCAAAATTTGCTTAGAAGAGAGCAAAATAATCATAGAAACTTTGAAAAATCAGCTTGAAGTTAAAGAGAAACACAATGAGAAATTAGAATGTGAAGTAGTAGATCTAAGAAAAGAACTTGGGAAAGTAAAGACTCTGAATCTTAGATTTGCTAAAGGGTTTGAAACCTTAGATGAGATTATCAAGGTTCAACGTTCTCCTCTTATAAAGACAGGTCTTGGATATATTGGAGAATCTTCTTAGGCATCAACACCAAATTATCTAAAAGCAGTTACAACTGGTTTACAACATGCTGCCACTCAGCAAGGGAATAAAGAATCTTTACAGGTAAAGCATGATCATTTTAATTCAAGAAACACTAACAGGAATGTCTTTCAAAGAAACACAAATCAACAGATAAATTCATATAGAAGATCTTATGATCGCAGAAATTTCTTCTTCAATGGACAGTGTTTCTCATGTCACAATTTTGGTCATAAAGCTATTCAATGTGTAGCATATAAAACTATTATGACAAGAGAAGAAAGAAAGAAAAGGACTGATATTGAAGCAAAGAAGAATACTTATAACAATTTTTCTCCTCTTCAAAATGAAGTTGAATGCACTTATTGCAATAACTTTGGCCATGAAGAATCTGAATGTAGGAGCAAAGTTCAGCCAAAAGAACATGTTCCTTCAAGATCCAAAGTATGGAAAAAGAAGGAGTTACAGGTTGAAAATTGTGGCATAGCGTTATTTTTAGAAGATGAAGAGAACCAATGGTACATTGATAGTGGATGTTCAAGACACATGACAGGTGATAAAGACAAACTTCTTGCATATAGTACTTTAGAAAAGGAGAAGAATGTTACATTTGGAAATGATACTCCTGCGGTAATTAAAGGTAAAGGGTCTGTTTTCCTAAAGGACAAGGTAAAAGCTAATGAAGTCATGTATGTGGATGGATTAAATCATAACTTGCTAAGTGTAAGTCAAATGTGTGATCAAGGAACTGAAGTTGTCTTTAGTTCAAAAGAATGTGTGGTACGTGATCTTGATACAGGTAAAGCAATTATAAAAGGAAAAAGAACTCCAAACAACCTGTATGTATTGAAGAACCCCAAAGAACAATGTTATTTGAGTAAATCTTCAGAAAATTGGCTATGGCATAGAAGGTTGGGGCATCTAAGCTTCTCTCAAATCAACAAATCAAGAAGACTTAAAGCTGTTCATGATCTTTCCAATATTACTCTACCTGAAAATATCATATGCAAATCTTGCCAATTCATACTGACATATGTGGACCTATGAGGAAAAAGTCACCCCGTGGTGAAGAATACTATATCTTATTCATTGATGATTTCTCTAGAATGTGTTGGATTGGGCTGCTTAAACACAAAGATGAAGCATTTGAGAAATTTCAAATTTTCAAAGCACTAGTGGAGAATGAATTAGAATTAAAAATCAAGTGTCTTAGATCTGATCGAGGAGGAGAATATACATCCAAAGATTCTTGAATTCTGTGAACAACACAGAATAAAAAGACAGTTCTCTGTAGTTGGCACTCCACAACAGAATGGTGTTGCAGAGAGAATGAACAGAACAATTCAACAAATGGTTAGAGCTATGCTTGATGATTCCGAAACACCTGACACATTTTGGGGAGAAGCAGCACATACAGCAGCAAACATTCTTAACAAAGCACATGTTCATGTAAATAGTGATAAAACTCCATATGAACTCTGGTATGGTAATCCTCCCACTATAAAGCATTTTAGAATTTTCAGGAGCAAATGCTTTATCAAAAATAATGATGAAAAACTTGGCAAGTTTGAACCCAGAGCTGATGAGGGAATATTTCTTGGTTACTCCTCTAGGAGTAAGGCATATAAATGTTACAATAAAATACTTTGTAAGATTGTTGAATGTATTGATGTTGTTATTGATGAGTCCACTGCAGCCCCAAAAGAAGAAAAGCAAACAACAGATGAAGATGATGAGGACACATATATTTCTACATCAAACAGTAATGATACAAACAGTACACCCAGTGAAGAAGCTGAAGAAGAGCTGTCTAAAAAGGCTCCATCTAGATATGTTCAAAAGAATCATCCAGAATCTCAAATTTTGGGAGAAAAGGAATCAGGTGTACAAACAAGAAGGACTCTTGTGGGATCTTCTAGCAATCTAGTATTTCTGTCCATGGTTGAACCTCACAATGTCAGTCAAGCTAGCAAAGATGAATGTTGGATTCAAGCCATGAATGAAGAGCTTGATCAAATTGGAAAGAATCACACTTGGGAGTTAGTACCAAGGCCTCATGACAAAAATGTCATTGGAACTAAATGGATATTCAAAAACAAGTTAAATGAGAATGGGGATGCTATAAGAAATAAAGCTAGACTTGTGTGCAAAGGGTATGCTCAACAAGAAGGTATAGACTTTGAAGAAACCTTTGCTCCTGTAGCCAGACTTGAAGCCATAAGAATGTTTCTTGTGTTTTCAAGCTTCCAACAAATCAAAGTTTATCAAATGGATGTTAAATCTGCTTTTCTCAATGGTGATCTAGAAGAAGAAGTTTATATAGAACAACCTGAAGGATTCATTTTGGGAAATGATGAAAATCTTGTTTGTAGACTTAAAAAGGCTCTATATGGTCTCAAACAAGCTCCAAGGGCATGGTACTATCGTCTTGACAAATATCTTCATCAACAAGGATTTTCAAAGGGGTCTGCTGATAGCAACTTGTACACAAAAACTGAAAATGAAAAACTGTTTATTGTGGTTGTATATGTCGATGATATCATTTTTGGAAGTAATAAAGAGTCTATGAGTCAGAAATTTTCTTTTGATATGCAGCAAGAATTTGAAATGTCTTTACTCGGAGAACTAACATTTTTTCTTGGCCTGCAAGTGCAACAAGCAACAGATGGTATATTCTTATCACAAGCAAAGTATCTCAAGCAAATCCTGAAGAAGTACGACATGGAAGATTGCAAACCTGTAAGTACACCAATGATAACCGGATGCAATCTCAGTTCTAATGATGATTCCCCCACCGTAAATCAACCAGAATACAGATCTATGATAGGAAGTCTACTTTATCTCACTGGGACAAGACTAGACATCATGCATGTAGTTGGGATTGTTGGACGATTTCAAGCCAATCCAAAAGAGTCTCATCTTCAGGTTGTGAAAAGAATATTCAAATATCTACAGGGAACTCAAGACTTTGGACTATGGTATCCAAAGAATGCTGATCTTACTCTTCATGCTTACACTGATGCAGATTGGGCTGGAAGTGTTGATGATCGAAAAAGCACTAGTAGTGGTGCAATCTTTATGGGGCCCCGGTTAGTATCTTGGTTCAGCAAGAAGCAAATCTCCATTGCCTTATCTACAACAGAAGCGGAATATGTGGCTGCAGCATCATGTTGCACTCAACTTCTTTGGATGATGCAAACCCTACAAGATTTTCAAATAAAATTTTCACCTCCTATCTCCATTATGTGTGATAATACAAGTGCCATCAGTATCTCAAAGAATCCTGTTATGCATTCCAAGACCAAGCACATTCCCATCAAATATCACTTCTTACGAGAACAAGTGCTTGAGCAAAAGGTGAAATTAGAATATGTTTCCTCCAAAGAACAAGTTGCTGATATATTTACCAAACCTCTACCCAGAGAAGCATTCAAATATCTCAGACAGAAACTGGGAGTAGTCTCTGCCATGCAGAGGATCAGGTCTACTTAATTACAGAAGCCTAAATTGGTTGTGAGATGCTGTCTGGCATCTCTGAATGCACAGGCTCAGGGGGAGCATTGTTCATATGGAAAGGATGCATTGGTTGCACAGTTTCAGGAGGAGCATTATCCTTGCTGAGAAGTCATAGAGTCATGTACTTCATTGGAAAATATGTTTGAAGTTTTAGCATGAACTCAGGGGGAGCATGGCAACTTCAGCGCACATCATATCCACAGAGCTCTTCTGTCTAAATGAGAAGAAAAATCCTGTTTTGGTTTTGATCCGCCCTTTGCCCTTGATGTCAAAGGGGGAGAGTATCATGGTGTTTGAATAGGGGGAGAGTATCATAGTATTTGATGTATCTATCTGTTGTGATGATCAAACACCATCATAGTTGCCATCAAGTCCAAAGGGGGAGATTGTTGGCATGTGTTGTCCTTGATGGCAACCTAATTGATGAAATGAGATGATTGGAAATATGATGCAGAGTGTTGTCCTTGATGGAAACCTACTTGATAAAGTTGATGGCAAAGGAATTGGCAAAGGTCAGCAGAAAATAACAGAAGAAGAACAGAAGGAGTAGAGACAGAATGGGAGAAAAGAATACAAAGACACAACAAAGTTTTTGGTGAACAGCAACACACATTCAAAAAGGATGGGCAGCGCCGTTTTACAGTGGAATGAAGACATTTGTAGTTCCAGACTATGGAGGAGCAGAGTTTATTTAAAAACAGTCATTTCGGGCGTTTAAGTCCTCAACAACCAAGTATGAAGGAAATTGATTAAAACAACGGAGGTCCTTTAAGTTTCTGAAAAGGAAAGATCAAGTGGTCCCCACCAACTTAGCGCAAATCGCAAGATCGCAAGTTTTGAAGTTTAAAAGTCTTGTTGATGTGGATATTTGTGATGTGCGATCATCGCGCCGTCGCATCATCGCAACATCGCAATGTTGCAAAATCACCCTCCGCCCAAGCCAGAGTTTGTTGATTGTTGCAATATGCGATTATCACAATATCGCACATTTGCTATTTCCACCATCGCAAGTTCCATTGTTCACGACGTGCGATCATCGCGCCATTGCACGATCGCAATATCACACATTCAAGTGTTCCGACTACGATGTGGGCCTGGGGTCAAAGAATGAAATCCCGTTTGTTTGAAGATTGAAGTCCGGGTTAAAAGTTCATTGAAATTTGATTAAAAGTAATGTTACGGAGGCAGTATAAAGTTTTAAAATAACCAAAAGGTTATATGAATATATTTTATTGCTGAGTCAGCGGCACTAAGCGAAGGAAAGGAATCACGTGCGGGTTTTATGAAGCTGGTTTGCCCATTTCGCACCGCCTTTTGGGGATAAGCGGTAATTTCCGGCTGGGTAGCAATCCATTGATTGGGTAACACGTGTCCCTGTACGACTCTACAAAACCGCCTGTCACTACGTGCCATCGTGCGTTATTGTTCGACCACGGATGTCCAGCGAAATTGATGAGCACCGTTGATTTGGGAAGGGGTCATCCGACGGTGTTTGCTTGATGAAGATGCACGAAGGATTATCCAGCGTACGGTGCGGGAATTTGATTGGCTTGTTAACCATATAAGTAGGGGGCCGGAGCTAAGTTTTAAAGATTATGACCATGCCAATCCATTGTAAATGATTTATTAATCATAAACTTATATGGCGAAGATAAAGTTCCTTTTTGGGTCGTTTCGTGTTGTAAAAGAAATTTTGTATGTTTTGGGGAGGTCATGACTATAGTGGATTTCTTGGACCCCATCCAGGAATACCATTAGCAGTTCATGGTTTTGACTCATGGTTTTACTAAAGGCAAATCTATATAAGGTGATGAGAATCATGAAGAAGGGTGTGCGTGCGAGGGTTGATAATAAAACAAGTCTCCTTTGGAGATATCTGTATGAATAAACCCTTGATATATCTGAATTGATGGTGCACCTGTAAATATGATGATCAGATGGACTAATGCAATTATGAAGAACATGTGCATGCATAAGGGTGATGAATGAATGAAGCTCTTGAAGGGTATATCTGGATGGGAAAACTCTGTTCTTAACTGAAAAATCTGAATGAACCTCTGGTCTTGAATGAAGGACGAAGAAACGATGAAGAACTAGCGCATGACTGCTAAAGAAAACATATGAATTTGGTGAGTCTGAGGGTTGGAGCCTTCATTTTGGAAGTAGAAGTTTTCTGCTAGTAGAAACTGGTGTTATGTTCAGGGGGTTGAAGCTCCCTTCCAGGAAAGGCTGGTAAACGAGAGAAGGTTGTAGCCTTCTGCAAGTGGGTGCTTGCGTGCTGGTATGAGTCTGCACCAGAATATATTGTAAAATGTTTTCTCTATAATAAAATATTGAAGACTGAGATTACAACAGCGATGGTTTTCTCCCGAATTGGGTTTCCACCTTAAATCCTGGTGTCCATATGTGTTGTTCATGGTTAATGGTTTGTTCTGTTATTTCTGTTCATGCTTAATGCTTATCTGATGCAATTCTCTAAGTAAAGACATAATAAGATCTCTGGACAAACATGTTGAATGTAGCACTGTAACATATTTTTTTTTAAGAGAAAAGAAAGAAATATTGTTCAGCCTTAAATACTGATTCACCCCCCCTCTCAGTATTTTTCCCAACAGAAGGAAGTTAAAAAAATACTTTGATGCAAAGATCAAAGTTCCACTCAGGTTTTCTCAATGGTTATCAAATTTTGTACGAGTAAGGAAAAAGTCTGGGGAAATAAGATTATGTGTGGACTTCAAAAACCTAAATAAGGTTTCCCTACGAGTAAGGAAAAATTCCGAGGAAATAAGATTATGTGTGGACTTAAAAACCTGAATAAGGTTTCCCTTAAGGACAACTAACCCCAACCAAAAATGGACGACATACTTCAAAGAGAAGTTGGATCAAGAATAATTTCACTACTTGATGGTTTTTCTGGTTATAACTAGATTTTATTGCATCCAGATGATCAAGACAAGACAACCTTCACAATACACTGGGGAAATTTTATGTATGTCAAGATGAATTTTGGGCTCATGAATGCAAGAGAAAATTTTCAAAGAGAAATGGATATTGCTTTTTCAGATGAAAGGGACAAATTTATTTTTATATACCTTGATGACATTACTATTTTTTCCAAGGTTGATGAAAATCATGTGCATCACTTGAAAATTGTTTTTGAAAGGTGTAGAAAATATGGCATTTCTTTAAATCCAAAGTTATATCTTTTCGGAATGGAAGAGGGAAAATTATTAGGCCATATAATCTCTAAGGATGGTATTAAAATTGATCCTATCAGAATTGAAGCAATCCTAAAAATTGATCCCCCAAGAAACAAGAAAGAAGAGAAATCTTTTATTGGTAGGATAAAATTTTTGAGAAGATTTATATGCAATTTGGTTGAAATTTTGAGAGTTATAACCAACATGTTGAGAAAGGAAACTGAAATAAAATGGAATATAGAAGCAAAGCAATCATTTAATGAGGTGAAATCAACATTAACTCGTGCTCTTGTACTGATTAGTCCAGATTGTACCAAAGACTTCATGATATTTTCTTTTGCTTCAGAGCATACTGTTGCAGCAGTGTTATCACAGAAAAATGAAGAAGGGAATGGGAAACCTATAGCTTTTTTCAGCAGAGGATTGAGAGATTCTTCTTTGAAGTATAACATCATGGAAAAGCAAGATTTTTCTTTAGTCAAAGCCTTAAATGTTTTCAGAGTGTATGTGTTACATTCTCACATAGTTTCTTTTATTCCAAATGCAATTGTAAAGGAAATTCTTACTCAAAATGATCCAGATGGAAAAATAGGTAAATGGATAACAATTATTCTAGATTATGATATTGAAATAAAACTAACAAAGCCTATCAAAGGTCAAGGATTAGGCAAGTTAATGGCCACATCAAATTTTCATGCACTTGAAATAAATTTTGTGGCCGCTCTTGATGGAGAAGAGATGGGGACTCCACAATTGTTAGAAAGTTTTTTTACTTCCCCTTGGTATACAAATATTTTTTATGTATTGCAGAATTTACAAGCCCCTCCTAGTTTGACAAAAACCAAGGCAAGGTTCCTTAAATTAAAATATGTGAAATTCTGCATTTTAGATGAAGACTTGTATTGGAAAGACGTTGGTGGGATTTTAATGAATTGTTTGTTGAAATATGAAGCTGACAGGATGATGGACGAATTCCATAAAGGTGATTACGGAGGACATTTATACTGGAAAGCCACTGCAAACAAAATTCCGAGAGTTGGTTTTTATTGGCCTACTTTGTTTGCTGATATTCACAAGAAGGCTTCAAATTGTCATCATTGTCAAATCTTAGAAGGAAAGAGGAAGCTCTTGCCTTTTCCTTTGAAACCAATTTCAGTGGATAATCCTTTCCAATAGTGGGGATTATATTTCATAGGAGAAATTCATCCGAGTTCTTATGCTCAACACAAATGGATTCTAACAGCCATAGTTTACTTCACCAAATGGATAGAAGCGGTCCCAACTAGACAAGCTACAAATTCTATAGTCATCCAATTTATAGAAGGTAATATCCTATCCAGATTTAGTTTTCCACACAAAATAATCACTGATAATGTTGATGCTTTGAAATCTAAAAGGATGATTGACTTCTGCAACAAATATCACATAGTGTTAGGACATTCTACTACATATTATCCTCTAAGAAATGGGTTAATTGAATCTTCTAATAAATATTTGGTCAACATCGTAAAGAAATTACTGCAAGAAAATAAAAAATTATCACACAAGAATTTCATTAATGCTCTATGGGTTGATAGGATAAGCACAAAAAAATCAATTGGAATGTCACCTTTCCAGTTGGTTTATAAAACATATGCAATTTTTCCTGGTTCCTTAGGGATTCTAGTGCTAAAATTGTTGCAAGAAATAGAATTAGAAACAAATTATGCACAAAGAAGGATAAACCAGATGATACAGTTGCAGCAGACAAGAGAAGAAGTCTACAAAAAAACACATGCCATTTAGGATAAAATGAAAAAGACTCATGATAGAAGAATCAAAGCAGATGATTTCTAACTGAATGACCTTGTTTTGAAGTAGGATAACAAAAATTAAGATAAAGGAAAACATGGAAAGTTTGAAAATTTATGGAAAGGTCCTTATAAGGTTTCAACTTTCCATGGAACTAATGCATTTTTATTGCAAGATATGACTGGAGAAAAAATATTAGGAGGACATGTTAATGGAAGGTTTCTCAAGCATTACTTCACCTAAACTCAGTTGGTCACAGGATACATCATTGTATATATCATTTGATTATTTTCAATATTTCAAGTGTGGATGACTACTATAAGGAATTGAAGCCCGCAGAGAAGGCCCTAAGTTTCTGAAAAGTTTGTCATCACATATATAGAATAACAATTGATCAATTTAGTTTCAAAAAAGGGACCAACCAGTTGCTGCCCAATGGAAGAATCCTACTGATCTAAGGTGTTCTTGATACCTCTCAGGGAGGTTACCATCCCCATTGGAGCCACTGTTAGGGTCCTATTATTTATAGAGATCAATTGGTGATTAATTTTTTTATGATTCATGGGATATCGTAAATAATTGTTACATTCTTCAAATTATTTTTAGTTATAAAAAAAAGATGTAAAAAAAAAAAAGAGAGAAAAGAAAAGAAAAAGAAAATAAATAGGGGATATAAAAAAAATGTATAAAAAAAGGAATTAAAAAAAATTGAAAATATATAAAAAAGATAAACCCCTATAGCGAGGCAATCAAAATTTCACTTTTAGATTTTATTATAAAGTTTGATTTTATATGTTTTTTTGAACTTTGGATATTGTGTATAGTTAAATAATACGACAACGATCATTTTTTGCCTTATAGTTAAAAGGCGCATGCAAATCAATGGTCGATAAAGCGTCTCTCTAGATCAATAGTGACAGGAGGATTTCAGACACCCCACCCCTCTCACTCCCGATAGTTAACGCAAAGGGGGGGCCCGAAAATTGGTTTGCGACTAAACCTCCAAGGGCGATGTGTCGAATTTTTATTTATTTTTATTTTATTTATTTATATATATATTTTTTTTCGCGGGGTCTCCTCCCAAAACCAGTTACCATCCACACCCCCCACCCCGAAATATCGTCGTCTCCTAATTCGAACCACCCGTTACCTCCGCCACTCCATTCTCACCACCTGTCATGCCAACTGCCCATCACCTCTGCCACTCCATTCCCACCACCTGTCATGCCATTCACATCTCCACATCATCATCACTTACATCAGCTAGTATTTGACTTTCAAATCACTCCCTCCAAATCCAAAATGAATATTAATACATAAAATTTACCGATTTAATCTGTTTGTGCAATTAATTACCCTGCTCCTGAAAACGATAATTTTTCCGCTATTGAACCTGTTCAACCCGTCATAAAATATCCTGATAAATTGTAATTCATTCCTTTCGAAATATTTCTATTGTCTGCAGATCATAGCTTGAACTATCACCACAAATGTTTAAAATTTTCTATCGGTCGTCTTCCTCAGAAAACTCAGCCGAATTTACCCGGGTAACTCTATTCTATGATATCCATCTCATTTTTTTAAAATTTTCAAAATGTATAGAAGGAAAGAGAAGGGAAAAACCCCATAACAAGATCCTATGATCCCTCTCGTCCCTGACCTAGATGAAGCCCCCCTTAGTTGACACACAATACAAAATTGCAGTGACCCAGGGTGAATTCGATCTTTACAATATTCATAACTGGGCAAAGCAAAAATTCCTAGACCACAATGATGACTTGAGTATTTCATAATCCCTCCTCCCCCAAACTCATTCCTTCCCTGAATTTTTCTGTTGGTGTCATTATCAATACCTACCCAGCAAGAAAGCTATCATTGCCCACAATAATGAGGTTATTTTTTCTATTTCCCCTGAGAGTATTTTTCAAGGCTTACAAATAAATCCCCAAGCTTCCCTTCAGCCATTTTCAGTTGATATATTGATGGAATTGTATAAAAAGTCACCTTCCCTGAGAGAGCCCATATTTTTTAGTGTTTTCTCCTTGAAAATGCTGAATTACCCAGAAAAAGTCCCCCATACCCAGATGCAATTTTCGCAAAGATGTCCAAGAAAGTCATTTCCAAGGTTAACCGTTTACTTAGGTATTATACAAATCAATGGGTCAGTGAAGTAGTTTTAGGATTCTTGTCAATCTTTCAGCTAATAAAAAGCCTTCAATCCTTTTTAATTACAACCAATTTTTATCTGATGATATGCATAATCAATTTGTAAATTTCAAAGATGAAGGTGTTTTTAAATATCAATCGATGTTGGTTTATCTTATGTTATTTCACCGGGAAGAAAAATTTAAATTTCTTTTACATAATACAGATAATGAGTGAAATTCATTATTAGTGATCCACTAGACATCTCTAGTTAGAAATAACATAGAGGAATATACATACGCTGAATTTTTTGATTAGTTTCTTCACACCTCATTATGTTTAATTAGCAAGGATATTATTCCAAGAATTTCACTAGAGATAAAGAAATTGTTACATTTGTCTAAACAATCAAAAGTTGGAGACTGGTATTTGTACCATAACTATATCGAGATTAGGATTTATGGATCAAAGCTACCTCCTTTCAAGCTACTAGTGTTTGTAACAGTTAGAATTTTTACATTAAATTATATCAGACATATGCTAAATATGGATGAACTGCATTTTGTGTCAAACAAGAAGAAAGCTCAGTTCAAGATGAAGGCCTATGTAGGTCCTTATATTTTCAACACCAAAGCTGCATCAATGGAAGTGGAAGTCATCTTAAATCAAATGAAACTCAAGCATAGTTTCAATAGAACAATATTCTAACCTAGAGGAATGGACAAAAGGCACCATACAAGAATCTGAAGAATGACTGTTTAGCCAATCATCTATGTAGAATCCTATTTCCAGAGAAAAAGAGATCAAGAGACGGAGAGAAAATCTCTCCCCTAATAATTCTGAGGCATACGGTGCATAGTTTATTGTATTTAAAAGAAGAAAGAGGGATCTGCTAACCACTTCGAAGTCAGGCACCTAATCTGATCCTAAAGTGATCACCATCCAAGAAGAATCTTTATAAGAAAGAGATACATAGGAGAAACCTACAGTGGTTATGACAGGAACTCCTGTCACTCTTCCTCCTGGTGTAGAATGAACAGTTCAGTCCCCTAGTGTGGAACAAAAAATCAATCTCCAGTATCTTTTACTTCTCAAATCTTAGCTTAGAAAAGCATCTTTTCAAGGTACAGAGAAATCAAGTTGAATAATGAAGCTCTTGAAGTTTCAACTTATTCAAAATTTTGGAGGAAAACAGACACAACACAACATATACTACTCTCTGTATTTGATTAAGGGAAAGGACAACTTCAGATGATTTTATGGAACCTCTAGTACCACCCCCTAAGAATGTTGAAGACTACAAGGCATCTATTTTCTCAATTGATACTAAGAAGATCCATGCAATTGATCTAATTTATTTGCATTATCAAAAAGGGGAACTCATATTTTCTACAATTATTAGCTCAGTCATAACTACTTCAAAATCACAATCATCTTTGAATAACATGCATTCTCAATTAAATATTGAGAAGATGTCTTCATTAGCCAAAGACAACATAATCAAATCCCTAGAAGACTTGGTGATACAACTAGGGCATGATCCTAGTAATATCAAGCGAGAAGAAGAGCTTATTAAATCCAATAATGTAGATATTCAAGCACTAGGGAAGAAACTAAGTTACAATCCACAGAACACCCCCAGGCCAAAGAAGTTGCTATCTTAGAGATGGAAAAGGAGAATTTGTTTACACTGGTAGTTGAACAAAATGTACAAATACAAAAAATGGAACATGACATGGAAACAATGTTAAAAGAAAAGAACAATGGGGAGAAACAAGTATATATACATCTAACATACCAACAAAAGAAGGTACATCAACAAAAGCAACATCTTCAGAGTACACAAAAGATATTTCCAAATATTTAGAAGTGTTATCATTAGAAAATGCAGAAAAAGAGAAATTTTCACTAGCATTGACCCGAATGGAGGAAAATAATCTCAAAACAGATAATTCTTATCTTGCAGAAATGAAAAATAATTATAAGTTGATTTGTCAAATACAATAATATGAAGACACATTTTTTATCACCCAAATTCTAACAGAGGCCAAAAGTAGCATTTGGAAAAACATCAATGCTAATGTCACAAACTTGTGGCCATCAATTCAGGTCACGTTTGAACAGGAGGAATTAGTGAATAGAGTCAAAGAAACAATTGAAAATACTAAAATAGACCTTGAGCACAAATCGGAAGAGGCACAAAAAATGATAAAATTGCTAGATTCTAAAACCATAGATGAACTAGAAGAGGTAAACATTGAGGACATAACAACAACTGTGATGGATATTAAAATATGCCTAAATAAAAACAATTTGACGATACAATTAGACAATAAGTGTAAATAACTTGAGTTACATGTCAAATGATTTCGTAATTTTTTTTCTCTATTACAGAACAAAGGTCTACGAAATTTGAAGAACTCTAATGGAAAACTGATTCCATAGAGAATTAACAGGAACAATTATGTGACATAGCTAAGATGCCTCGAGATTCACAAAGTAAAAAGGATCTATTAGTGGAGAATCATTTTTAGAGGGCCTGAAATTCGATCTCAATATTCAGAATGAGATCTATCACTTTTTTTGTGAATAAGCCAACTTTTGACACCTACACTGAGGTAGATGAAAGGTTTATAAATATGTTAAGTTTTTCTATCCCAAGTGAATAAATATGGGACAAGTTACTAGAACAGATCGAATGAGCACAACTGAAGGCCTATAATTTTGGCAACAGAAAAACAAAATTTACAGCAAAGTAGCTACAACCAACAATGATTTCCTCCAGAATTCAAACAACGCAACAAATTTTTAACTCCCTTTTCTTACCTTCTTCTTCTATATCTCGAATATCTTTGTTTTCAACATATATTATTTTGTAAATCTATTTTATTTTGAAGTCTGAAATGAGATGTCAAAAAATTCTAGAAATAGTTTGTTAGGAGACTTAGAAAGGGTTGGAACTTGTATGAAGAAAGGGTATGCATTTTGATGTAAAGGTGTGCACTATACTAAAGTGATCAAATTCAGATAATACAGATAGTTTAGTTTTAGGATTCCCGAGTCAAGAAATTGGTGATGTTCCTTAATATGTGAAATTGTTTATTCTCTGACGTTTCCATATGTTTTCTCTCTTTATTGTTCAAGAAGGATAAGGGAAAAATTTACTTAACTGTAGTCTGCTCTGGCTTGCAAACAATATCAATGTTTTATTTTTGATATTAAGTATAGAATTAATCTTAGCATGCTCTATATTTAATTTAACTTAAATTATATTCATCCTTCCAGCGAAAAATATTTTATAATATCTAGAAGCTTGCCTATCTTGCCCTGTTACAAATGATCTATAATTGTTATGTTTGATCACCCAAATTTCTATCACTCCGTTCCCAATGGACTTTCCCTGCACTTTTCAACCAAAATTTTGAAAAAACCCATCTCAATCTTGAATACGTAGCCTAAAAGTTGAAGCAAAAATCTAAATTAGATAAAGAGATCCCTGTCTCAAGCTTGAAGGGCTAGATTCCAACATTAAAAGTGGTTTTGTGGCTACCTCTGCAATTCCCTCCTCAACCAAGGAAAATTACGGAGTGATAACAAATTATTATGGAAAAATAGTCTGTCCAAACCTCATCCGCAACCCATTACACTCAAAGGAGGTAGACTTACGATCTGTGTTTCCAAAAATCTCGAAATATTGGACAGAACTGTTAGTTAGATTATGATTATGTTGAGCAAGTAATTGAGGGAGTAAAGGTGGTGGAACATCTGGGGGTAATTGAAGTGGAGCTTTCAATGGTAGTTTTGACTAGGGCAAAGCACCGACTGATTGATTGATTGATCCCATAGGACGCTGCCAATTCTGAGACTACATTGGTACCTAAATAGATGAATTTTCCCATTATGTAGGATATGGATTATTCGATGGATTTTTCCATGAAGATGTAGGATAATGTTGGTTTGGCCATGAAGGTACAAAAAATGGATGATTCATCTAAGGTGGTGCATAATATGGTTGATATTTCCAAGTGGTTTTAAAATATTTTTGACTTTGCTATGTTGATCCAGGAATATGTTGTTGAGCATATTGTCCAGAATAAAATAGAGAAGGGTCTTGTATCATACCTGGAAGGAGGTTCTACCCATGTCTTCATTGTGCCATGAGATATGCTGGTTTCATGTGTTCCTCGGCTTCCTTGAATACTTCCTTTAATCCAGGGAGTGAGGGACATCATTTAGTTGAGTGATCCTTAGCGCATATAACACATATTTCAATTGTGTCCAACGGACATTCTTTGCGATTATGTTTCTTCTGGAAACTAGGACAGAAAATAAATAAGGCTTGCTCTGTGTTAGCCTGTTTTTGCTTCACCTATGAAACATCCAGTTGTGTAGTCAATGTACTCAAAATATCAGTTTTAAAATTTTATAAAAGATTACCAAATTCTCATGTATCTCCACCTGCAGTCCTGCTAGATCTGTTGAGAGGATCGCGAATTCTGGGTTTGGTTCACGTACTTACTTGTGAGCACCTAATAGAAAATTTTATTAAATCATCATATTATTATTTATAAATATCACCATGTCCCATTATATTAAGTGTTTATATCCATTCATCTTTCATACCCCTAATCAAAGTAGTTTTAAATACATCTTTGGGTAGGGTAGCGTATGGTGATATTTGCAAATTATATTGAAACCTTTCAACATATTCTTCCAGATTGTCATCTTCTTTTGATATCATTTTAAATATTTCCTCTTTTAAGTCTCTAGACCGACAATAGTCTTGATATTTAGTGGTAAAGGTTTCTTTTAAGCAGGTAAATCCCCTCTGCAGACAGTGTCGATCCCTCTAGCCCTAGTGTGGGTCTAGAAACAAATAGACATGCTAGAGTGTCGGTCCCTAATTATCGAATGAAAGAGGACACGGTAGATCGACCTACCTGTAATCCAACGCTGTTGTCATGGCTGTAATGGTGGTGGCCTCTCACTCCTGCCTCGATAAGTCACAATCTTGTTGTAGTTATGCTTGGATACCTGCACATAAAACAACGAAAAAGAACATGATACGACATAATAACACTTCACTAATAACTATTAGCCAGTAAAAGAGGGCTAAACATATTGCATTAAACAAATGTCATAACACAAAAGTGGAACCAAACGATAGTCACGTGTATGTATTGATAAAAGGAAGAGATACAACCAAAGCTTTGACATCGTAGTCTCCTCCAGCAGGGTTCAGCCGAAGCACGTCTTAGATACTCGTCAGGGGATTCAGAGGGGATGAAGGCATGGGCTTAAAATCTCTTAACGAAGTTTCTTCTTGTTCTATCTCTTCAGTAGTTCAGCTATAGTATACTCAATTCTCCAAGTTCAGCTAGCTTATGCAAGGAGAGATAGCTTCTTTTTATAGAGAAAAAGGAGGAGGTTAGGATCCCTACAAAGGTGGGAGGGAGGCCTATCCTTTAGGAAGTTCCCATAGGATGTGGAAACCATAAAATAAAGGAGGGAGTCTATGGTTTATTAGTTCAACCACTCCCAATGACTCATCCTTGAATTTGTTGGAGTGGAATCTCCGCCTATATTTTTTTTAAAAATTCCATAAACAACTCAGCGCGGGTGTAAAACTAAGACAGAGCGCCAGCTGGCGCAAGGCCTAGTGTTAATCTTCCCCATCGGCGTGAGGGCTTAATTGACTACTCGCGCCAAGACATAAACAAGGGTTTCTGAAGCTCTGCTTAGGGAATTGTCAACAGAAGGAATATTACCCTCATGTAAAGGGATACAATGATGGTCTTTGCAAGGCATGACACTGCTTATTGATCACGGAAATGACCCTCCAATAGGTGAGATGGGGATTGCAGGGACAGTGGAAAAATGCTGTGTAATAGATGCCCCTAAAGCATGAGGTCCGAGGGAGGGGGAGGGGCGAAAATGCTTTATGAAAACGCGTTTGAACCAAAAACCGTTGTCGGAAAACCTGCAATTACGAATACAATTGATATCTCTGATACATGAACATGTGGTATAGGCACAACCATCCATAATAGAGTGTATCAAAACTGAGATCCGAGGTATGGATGCAGCCATCTAGTAGTAAGGACCAACAAATAGACTCAGCTATGGTCGCAGCCATCCAATCAAAAGAGTCATGCAAAAATTCATGATAATCCACAAAAAATCCGCAGCCTGGATTTTATCAGACAAAACCCAGGGTCTTGCGCTCCATCTCAACCCGAACAAGTATAGATTCAAGCATGCGAATATATGAGCTGAAGTCGAACATGCAAGAAAATCACCTGATTACTAGCCAATGATGAAAGCTATTAACAGACGCAAGAGAAACCACCAATAATGAAAATGGATCTCAAGGTACAACTGGTACAATCCACAGAATGTGAACAGTGACTTGGCGTCGAACATTTGGAGAATCACTCAATCGAAGGCCAATGAGGTGGACCTTGCATCGAATGTGAAGAACCTGCCATTGAGGCATGCATGCTCCAAGGTACTAGAAGGGAGTCTCTAGATCAAATTCCTGGATAATGAGCTGAAGTCGACAGGAAGTGACCTGGTCGAAGGAGGGCCATAATGTTTCCCACATCATCGACATGAGACAGAGTAACATGATGATAGTGAATCAAGACCAACAGAGAATCAGAGGGAGGTTGAAAACTGCAGAGGAAAACTTATCTTGAACATATTAGTGAATCGACACTGGATTTGGCAGTATTTGACATCAAAGGATCTGAGGTCATGATGACGTGGCAAAGAGCAGATGAGAGGTCAAAAGAGATTACCTAAACCCATGGAGGAAAAAGTGACAAAACGAGATGTCCCCAACCCGACACGAATGCAGACAAGTGCCATGTTCAAGAGCGACATACTGCCAACATAACTAAAACTTGGTTCCATTTTCCCCCATCATTTCTGGCAAGTACCCCAATTATTTTTTAAAACAAGCTTGAAGGGGATAGTATATGCTTGTACTATAAGTTTGTTCTTCGGAAAAATCCAACCTAGTACATTTTACGAGCCCTAGGAAGGAGGAACTCGGTTAATGTCATGGTGACTGTATTCGATGTAATTTAGTTTTAACGAGTCTAACAAAGGAATAACTCAACATATTTTCATGTTTAGAGAGTTTGAAAAGAAGGCAGAAAATAAAACTCCATCATGGCCCTTTTTATAAATAGTCTCTCAAATCCGAAAAGGTAGAAAACAATATCTAAAAGAACCTCTTAGTCGCGATGGGCTAAGGTATTCCTTTTTCGTAAATAATCTATCCTAGCCCGAAAAGGGGTAAACGTATACTGGGTAGATATCACTTCGCAGCCATTTTAACGAGTTCGAAACAATAAGAGTCTCGACAATTTGTTCAATTTTAGAGAGTTAGAAAAGAGCTGAAAGATGACTCCAGTAGTGACTTTTTCGTGTTTTTACCGAGTCCGAAAAAGTGTAAAATTTAACTCGTTACTTCATCACTATGGCCTGAAAACCTGTTCCTGCATAAAAGACATGTGTAAAACCATTTCTAAAAAATAATGTAACCAAATAATCGAAAAATATGTCTTAAAACCTAATTATGTTGTGAAAATTTTATAAAATGCCAAAAATGGTAAAAATAATTACTTTTCACTTTTTTACCTCTTGTGGAGCAATAATTACCCATTTTATACTGCGATTTTGCGGCGACGATAGCGGGCAATCCGACAGACCAATCTCGAATCCGTCAGTTACAGGTAAGAGCCAACATCCTTCCCTTCATTTTAAGTCCTCTTTTACTGCCTACAACTTCCAATTTTGATTTTTGGGGGAGGAAATGCAAATATTAGGGCACGGCGGTTGGCGTAGGTTTTGGGCATGGACTCGCGCCAATCGCTCATTTTTCTGAAGTAGGGCACGCCCATTAGCGCAGATGTTTAGGAAACAATTGTGCCAACTGTGCAGACCATTCTTGTGCAAAAATGCAAGTTAAATAACCAATTTCTTAAAAATCCAAGCTTCAAAAAAGGCTAATACTATCCATATGGATATGTTTGCAGGTAGAAAGTAGCAAAATGGTAATCGAATGGAAAGAACAGGAACACAGTGAAGAGGACAAGCTTGCCATGGAAAATGAGAGATGCATGGAAGCTCTCAGAGACTGTGTAATGAAGAAGTTCTTCTTGACACCGTGTCTCCGTGCTCAACTGAAGATGTTACAGTATTTGATTAGCATATGGGATGAGAACCAGGAAAAGTTCATCCTTCAAGATCAGGAACTTGAGATTGGTGTTTCTGATGTCTACTTCATAAAATGATTATCGCGGAGGGGAGCAGCACCGATCCTAACCGGCACCCGGCCTTGCATGGAGAGCATGTCCATGGTGATTGACAGGGTAAGTCCAGGGGCATGGAAGGGAATAGGAAATGGGAAAGTTGATATCCATACTATCCCAAACTTGGCACTAAAAGTAGTGCTACATACCATCACACGAGCGACAGGATTGCAAGCACCTCACGAAGCAACAAAGACACAGTTGCTTCTTGCTGTAGACTACTTGACACCGACCATCTACAACTGGGCAGAGGCCATGAAAATAAACATGAAACACCAGCTAAAAAAATGCAAGAAGACCAAATTGAAGAAATTTGGTTATGGGTCTATCCTGGTATCGTTCTTCCTGGAACGACTACCAATTTTTCAGCATCAGGAGGTCATAGTCCCAACACCACCAGCGAGAGAACCACGGATGGCCCGATGGGTAGCTCTGATGCCAAGGGTAGGGGGCGGTCAAAAAATGTCCTGGAGACTAGAATTTTTTGATTGGCTTTGCCGATAGTTGATCATCGCGGAGGACTAGCCCTACTCCGGTACAGATTTTATTGGTGATCCGGACCTCCCACTCCTAGATGAAGAGAATTGGGATGAAGATTTGGGTAAGACTCATTTTTAATTTTCATGAGTGTTATGATTTTTTTTAACTATGTATGTTATGACATTAAATCCATGCATTTTCAGATGTTGGCCCAGAGAGACCCGCGGGCATGTCTATGATAGTGAGGCGAATCCCTCGCGATTTCGACCCTCATGGTGAGGGAGGCGAGGAGGAGGAAATTGTGCACAACCTAGAGGGGATCACACGTGGAGTCCCAAACTATTCACAATTTGATGATGTTCCTTGTGCCTACCAGAGACATACTGTAGGGGTGCCAAGCCGCATTCATCGCTTACTGAGGCAGCTCATACGGGCAGTGATATCTACCATGAGCATCATGTCGATTAGACACTTTAGGCTTTATATCTGCATGTTTTTAGAGACATAGTGTCTCAGGATGTAAAATAAACACACATATTTTTTGAGTTTATGATGAAAACTGATGAAAACACGCGATATATATATATATATATATATATATATATACTTCTATTTTCCTACATGGATCTTTTACATATGATGATGATTTACAAATTACGCAAATGTCTATCTAATACAATGTTAGCCACTGTATCAGTTAATGCATTCATTCGTCTAGGAATATGTTGATATGTGATAAAATAAAAGTGTCTTTCCAATAAACGAATACGTAAATACAATCTCAAAATGTATGGGTTTCAAACTGAATAATGACCATTGAGTTGCAGAACAACAAGCTGTGAATCTAGAATTACAAGAAATGCGCGTATGCCGAGATTGATTGCCTCGGTTAATAGTTCAAGGACAACACTATATTCAGCGACATTGTTTGTAGTCTGTCCTAGACAAATACCTTGTAGTTATATCAACTCACCAGCAAGATCATAGATTACCTAGGCTGCTGAAGACAAATTCCTGGTACTGCGGGAAGCACGATCCGCGAAACCGACACAAGGGGTAATAGACATCTGCACAAATAAGAAAGACGCAATAAGAAGGAAAATGTTTGGAAAGAACACCAAATCAAAACATGTAGAAAAAAAAAAAAAACACCTATGTACACAAATCATGCATGAATGACTCATGCATAATATTTTTTGAGATACAACCCATTTCTGGGCTATTCTAGAGGATGACCTTCGTAATCAATAAGCTCATAGGCCCCATTCTGCAACACACGTTTAATAATGTAGGGCCCATTCCACATGGGTTGAAATTTACTTGCCCCCAGCTTATCATGGGCTTGGTCATACATGAGGACAAGATCTCCTTTAGCGAAGGAACGAGGGGAAACCGATTGGTCAAAATGAGCTTTGACCCGATTCTTCTATGCTTCGATAATGAGAGTAGAAAAGCGACGAGTTTCATCTAGCCTTTCATGCACGACTATACTAGGGTCAATGCCGGGCATTTCTTCGTAGGACCATGCAAAGACATCACAGAATTCACGAAAAAGGCTAGTATAAACTTGCACTTCATCGGAAGAACAAGTGACCTCGATATGGATGTTCTCGATGATTCCCAGTTTAACGGAAATTTCGATAGGCATCGTCTATGTAATATTACTCAAGTTACCTTCTGTAAAAACGTCATGTGTTAGAACAGGCAATTGAAGCGGAGGAGAAGGAACTTGAGATGAAAAATGCTCGAGACAAGTAGACATGGCCCTGAGGCCAGGCATGAGTGAGGAATGATGATGACCATCATCTCACGACAGATCCTCAAGAGACATGGTTTCCACGATGGCTTCATTAGAAGGAAACACTTCTTTCAAAGGATCAGGTGAATCAGAATCACCAAGCCAAGGGGATTGAGAATAAATGTTAAGAGACATGCTCAAAGGAGCACGATCAGAGGACGAAGCTTCCAAAGCTGTGATGAGTTCACAATAATCAATCTCAATCGGAATCAAAGGCATCGAATCTCTGAAGGAATCGATCTGTTCAGGTGAAGGAATAATCCATGGGTCATCAGACCGAGAGATCATATGGATTTGAACAGTATTTGGTGGAGGAAGAGGAAAAATACCCATGAGGGCATGATATTTAAAAAGACCTGGCCCTATTCTCTCGTAAGGAGTAGGAATATTATCCACATACGGAACGTTGTTCTCGGAAGAAGAGGTGAAGAAGGACAATTGATCAACAGTAACAATCTTTCCTTCATGTGTGAATTTCAGAACACGAAAGAGAGTGGATGGAACACACAACATGGTGTGAGTCCAACTGCGACCGAGGAGAAGATTATAATTCAGTTTAGCATCAACGACTTCTACCTCGACATTGACTGTCTTCCCTTTTAGAATAATCGGTAAACTAGAGAGAACACCTAAAGGTCTTGATTCTCTTCCATCAAATGCTTCAAGGGCATTTGGTGATGAATTAAGTGCTGGAGAACCAATAGCTTTCCAACACGAAGATGACATGACACAGGTTGATGCACCTTCATCCAAAACTGCTCGATGGATGTCGAGTCCATTAATAAAAACTTGAATAATGAGCGCAATTTGATGCGGAAGTCATGGAACGAAATTCTCTAAATCGAAAGCAAGAAGGCTAGTATCGGCAGGATTAATCCCGCCAATGGCAGATAACAAAGATCTCCGCTGAGACGGACAACTCTATAGTACTTCCAATGCAGAAATCATGGATGGTGCCTAAGCCAAATCTTCAACAATATTGTAATGGCGAGCGGCATGAGCATTGGGATTATAATAATACTTGTGGAGTACACCTTTGGAAAGTGGTCACACAATGGATTCAACATTGGGCATTTCAATTTCAAGAGGGCTAGTAACAGGTGGAGGAGGAGGGCCATCAATTATTTCCTTCCCCGTGGCCTGACGAGATCCAGTATAATATTATGATTGAGTAGTAATAGAAACATTAGCAGAATCGTTCATCATGAACACCTGAGAGCCAAATGGGGCAGAGGACTGAGGTTGCTCTACCATTTGAGTCTACTGAGATGGGAAGGGTTATTTAAGAACAACCGGAGTTCCCTGGGTGCCTTTGAGAAAGCGGCTCACTTTGGATCGTCTAAGACAGTTCTTGGTGAAGTGCTCATCATAAAAAGTCAAACAAGGGTACTTAGGCTTGCGTTGAGAACCATTGCCAGCATAAGGTTTCTGAGAATCCTGTTTTGGGGTATCGACTTTGGCCTTAAATTTACCCTTATTTTTACCTTTAGAAGCATTATCCATAGGATTGGCCTGAACGACATTAACTTATGTGGGTTTACCAGAATTCTAAGTGCACTGAGAATCAACATTGTTGGAAGAAGTGGACTTCGGCTTCCCAGAGTTTGGTGAAGAAGACTTCTGAAAAGTCTGAGACACGGAACCAATAATACCATCGATGGATGGAGTCCCTGGTGGTTTAGAAGTTCCAGGTCGAGGAGCATCAAAAAAGATATCATATAATGCGCCAGACTGAGAGTACACAAGATCAAGGTACTGGGCGTTAGCAATGGCTTGTTCCTCGGTCACACATGCCCCCATAGCTATGTCTTTCGCAATTTGATTGACAAAGGAGGTGGTGAAACAATAAGTCAGAAGCTGATCAGGAATTTCAAATTTGATCATGTGCTGATGACATTGCCACTCATGAATATGATCCGAGATATGAGTAGCTCGGTCCTGTTTCAATGAAGTGAGGAGGTGCGTCCCGGTCTCATAATGGACCGGTAACTAGAAATGTGTAAGGAATGCCATGGATAAATAATTTAAGTCTTGGAAGACGCCATGAGATAACTCAATGTACCACTTAGTAGCGGCACCAATAAGAGTTCACTGGAAAAGACAGAGTCAAATAGAATCGTCCACCCAAGATTTAGAGGAACACCACAATTGGTAAGTCATAACATGTGCTTGGGGGTCTTCGCCAAACTTGCCCTCAAATTTAGGACAATTGTTGAGCCCCAAAGATGTCCTTCTTTTCCACCACATTTCACTTCATTTCCTTTGTCCCTCATCAATTAAAGGATTAAATGATCAATAGGATTGATTAGGATTACTTTAAGAATGTATATAATGACTAACTTGCTATGTTTTCATGATTTTGTTATTGTAGCATTTTTTGACTAGACTCGGCTACAGAACGCAGTCATTCTGTAGCCAGTCGCCTATTCCGCAACTATCTTCATGTTTACGCAGGTTCCAGGTGTCACCTCAAGGAAAAAAGAATATGGTCGTATTCCACATCACTCCCCCATCATTTATTGCTCTCCACGAAGTTTGAGCTCGAGTCTACAGGTGGTTATGCACGTGGGAAACCAAAACTAGGAGATAGACTTCTAATAGGACAAGGACTGTACAAATGTCCTTAATCATAGTACGAGACCACCACCAGATTTCTAGTTTGATTTTAGTTGGAAAATAAATTTATTCCTGTTTTATCTCAAAGAAAGTTATGTAATTTTGTTATAAGTATGGCTCGGGAGACTGAGAAACAACTAGATAGATTTTGTTTTGTTGCTAGATCTCAGAAGACCGTAATACTCTGTTTTTCGAAGAATTTCTCCTTTAATGAAAGAAGAATCACTTTATTGCAAGAGCTAAGTCAATATTGAGTAGATTTGCGTGCTAATCCGGTGGTAGAGGGCCCCTGCTACTTGAGAAGCTTTGTTCATATGGTTTAGATAAGTAACTTAGCCTTGTTTCATTCCTAGTTTAATCAATTTTCTGAATTTTGTGTTTTTATACTTGCAGTGGATGCCACAGTCAGTCTTATCCTTAAAACCTATTCCAAAATACCACTAACATTGGATGAGATATAACTGTAGTATTTTAGGAGTTAGTTGCATTTCTCTGAGCTCTATGATTTTGTGCTCAATTACATCAGTTGTTACAGCTAGTCTTGTTCTTATAAACTATTCCAAAATATCACTAACTCTGGGTGAGACCTAGCTGTGGTGTTTTAGAGCTTTGTTGTGTTTTGTTGAATTTTATGATTTTATGCTCATTTACATAATATGTTGCAGCCAGTCTTGTTCTATAAATTATTCCAAAAAACCACTAACTCCGAATGAGACAGAGCTGAAACATTTCATAGAATTAGTTGCATTTTAGTTTAGTTGTAGTATTCCGGAGGTAGATGTTACTCTAGTTTAATTCTGTCACTATATTTCAATTTTGATAATGGCACTCTAGTTCAACTCTGTTCACTGTATTTCAAGTTAGATTAGTGGCATTCTAGTTCAGTTCCAGTTCACTGCATTTCAAGTTAGGTTAATGGCATTCTAGTTTAGTTGTGGTCACTGTGTTTCAAGTTTGATCAATTGCATTCTAGTTTAGTGTTATCCATTGTTCTTAAAGTTGTATTAACTGTCAAAATAAGACTTCACGGCCTTCATTGTTTACAAACTACTCTTGTTCTGACTTTCTATTAATGCACCCTCATATGGATAGGAATTAGTGATATCAGTTTAAGGCCTTGATTGTTCTGCAATCTTTTGCAATTTCACAAATAAGCCTTTTCCAAAAAACTATTCTAGAAAATCTTTAACTTTTGAATGAGGTTTAGTAGTGATAAGTTGAGCTGCAGAATGGATTAGTCTTAGCATTACAAGTAAATTCAAAGTAGAAATCTTATTGTGCTACAAATAGTCTTTCCAATTGTGTTCCAATAAACTTCTAGCCATGGATGAGATTCTTTGTAATATTGTAAGATGATTATTTACTTAGGAGAACCTCATTTGCACTAAACTTGTCCTTTTCTCAAGATATTCTAACATATTTCTAATGAATGAATTGGATGAGTTCATGTTATGAGTTATTGAGTTCATGTTGTGATTTGTTTCCTTGCTATGAGTCATTATTAAGCTTTGCATTTTCTGTTCTTTAGTGCCATACACAGTTTAGAATAGGTTTTTCTCTGTTTTAAGTGTGTCCAACAACTTCTCTTTGTAAAAAATTAGTTCTTTTCCTTTCTAACATAAAACCATAAAACCAAAAACATCAAAAAAACATTAAACACAACGTAGTGAGAAACAGACACCTAGGCACATATAATGCACCTCACTTCAGTAGTTTACTAACCCTGGTTGACAATTTATGACCTCAATTTAGGAACACTAAGTTGAGCACACAACAATCACTAGGAATCTTGGTTGGAATCGAGGGCCAATACGGGTTATGAAGAATGGGATCGTTCGTTAATTTTGACACATCAGGTAATTCCAATGTAGCAAGAAATGGTAATTGAGTATTGAAATTCATCAAAGGTCTTTGATAAGGACCCGTGTATACATTCCACCTAGTCCGAGTAGGATTCTGAACCCATACATTCTGTCCTGGAGGATTCGGATCATAAGGATTAGAAGCAGGATAATTCGGTTGATTTTAAGGGTAAGAAACCTGAAGCGCAATAAATACTGATTGATATGAACCTTGAGGGTAATAAGTGCCTTGCGATTGAGCAGGTAGACTCGGCTGAGCAGGTTGAGCAGGCTGTTGAGCGGGTAAACTTGGCTGACTATAAGTAGGTAGAAATAACTGCTGAAATGATGGAACCAGCTGAGGAGCAGGTTGAATCGGTTGCTGAGCTGGTTGAACCGAGTACTAAGGGCCACCGAGTTGGCCTTGTGGGAAAGGTTGGCCCGATGTTTGTGATGGATCAGGTTGTCCCTGGTAACCAGGTTGACCCAGAGGCGGAGCGTAGGGTTGTCCTTGTGGCACAAAATTCTAGCCATACGAAACGTGTGGCAGTGGTTGTGATGCCAAAGGTTGTCCCTGTAGCGGATAATTTCCCCCCCCATGAGCATAAGATAGCCCTGGTTGATTTTGAGGCTAACTATATTGACCGTAGGGTTGGCCATGTTGGACCAAAGGTTGACCTTGTGAAGGTTAGCCTTGTGGACCGTATGGTTGTCCTTGTGGACCAAAGGCAGTGCCCTGCTGAGCCAAAGGTTGTCCCGATGAGGGTTGTCCTTGCAAGCCAGAGGGTTGCATAGGCAAGGTGGGTCCAAGATGAGTAATGGTTTGATAAGGATCATAAACAACCTGATAGGGATCAATAGGAGGAAAATAAATAGGATTACCATATACATCATAATGAGGCAGAAATGAATAAACAAGATTACCAACAACATCATAGTGATGGAATCGAGGATTACCAAGAGATTGGAGGGGCTGAGAACCCTGAGAGCTCTGCTACTGAACAACCAACAGATACTCTTCAAAATTAAGGCCGCCAGGAATCACAGGAGTAGTGGAAACTACACTAGAAGCAGGTGGGGCCTCCACAACACTAGATTGTGATCTACTAGGACCGGGATTAACAGGCCACGTTGGATTGAGAAAAATAGACCTGCGAGTGTGAAAATATCCTGATGACTGAGTGGTAACAACTGGTGTGGATGAAGCCACACAGACAGTCGCTTGGACTGGAACAGATGTAACAGAAACCGATGATCTAGGTGTCGAAGGTGATAGTCCTAACGAAGGGAGGACTGAACTTTGAGGAGGAGTTAATGTGCTGGATTGTGCTATGGAGGCAACAACAGACATAATATGACTCAAGGACCTATATCGAAGCGGAGTGACACCGATGGTGGAGAAGATTGAGTAGAGACAAGAGGGAAATATTTTGGAAAAAGCTGATATTATCCTGTAGAAACAGGCATTCCTTCACTACCAACAGGACTGGATGAATCCATGTCTGACTCCGCTGTAAGATCTTTGAAAAGATTACGGGGACTAGGAGGTAAAGAAACCAAAAAAAATGGTGAGCCCAACGTAAGAGGAGGAAAATCTCCTTCTTCCCCAAAACCAGACCAAGCCCTAGAAAGAGGCCAATCAAATTCAACCGGCTCTTCAGGAGGAGATCGAGTAGCAAGAGGCACGACAGATGGGAGAATAGGCTGCACAAACTCGACAGACCTAGTGAACTGAGGGGTTTCAAAAGAAACGTTTGGGAAAGAACTACCACTAGGAGGCAGTGAGGACAACGAAACTGGTGGTTCCACCACTGTGACTATATTTCAAAACAGGAAAGAAAAAAGATAACCAATCGAGGGCTCCAAGATCAAAACTAAGGGAAACAAAAAATAGGCCAAGTAATAAAAATTTTAACGGGCATGTGATCGTAGGTAGTTAATTGTATGACACTGAAACCAGATTTCGCTGTTTCATATTTTAAGAGTCAAGAAACAAGAAAAAGATGACTCTAGTCACTTTCAATTTTAAACGAGCATGAAAGGACAAGTGCTCGACGATCTCTTCTCTTTTTAAGAAGTCACGAAAAGATCAAAATGACTATTCAAGTACTCTAAACAAGAGGGTGTACCAGGTTTCCATGAACTGCCGTATACACCTTGGTGATCAAATTAAAGAGAAATTACCAAGGAATTAACGTACGTGCAGGTAATCTCCCCGAATGCTGTGTTCGGTGTATCACGGTTACAAGGCGGCAGACTCGGCTTCCTATGGATAAAGGATTTCAACCTAAAGGGGTCTCCCTTTATATACTCGACGGTACGGGGAGCACAAGTCCATACTAGTGTTGTCTATAGCCAAATGGCGAGCGACAACTACTAAGTTTTAAGACGTCGGAACACGTCCCTAGCTTAGACCACTAAAAAATGTTTCGTTAGGTTTCAATGCTTCCTTTGGTTAATTGAGTGAATTTTAAAGTTGATCTTGGATTTTCAGTTTTAAGACCTTATCAAATTTGGATCTGAAATCTCCTAAATGCAAGCTATATGCAAATGAACATCATTTCCGATTCAATGAATGCTAGTTACGAGAAGGATAGAGATATTTCAAACAAAAGCAAATAATGACAGTATGCGAAGAAATACACTAATGCATCTAACACAATCAAACGAAAATGAAACTCTTTCCTAGACAATCAGACGCTAGTTATGCAAAAGAATATTTCACTTTCGATGCAAATAAAGAATGCAAAAATATGTTTTTTTTTTTTTTCAATGGAAAGAAGTACATAATGCACTAATTACATGAAAAACAAAAACAAACACTAGCTTAAGTATTGCGAATGTAAGGATTGAAATTGAATGACTCAATCAATGCAAAACAATCACAAGAAAGCACTCAAACTAATGCTGCAATCCTCCAAATCAAAAGAAAGTTTTCAAAACAACCCAAAACAAGCAATGTAATCTATGCTTGGAGCAACAAGGAGAAGAATAAATTGAAAACGAAATGATCATTCAACCAAAGAAAACACTCAAAGGGATCAAGAAAACTTTGCGCACTCAACCCAAGAATGAGACTGACAACAATCAACGAGACTTGATTTCCAAACAGAAGGCTTAGTGCACAAAGACACTCAGAAACCATAAGGCCTTAATCTACACTGATAGGAAAATAGAAAAACGACTGAGAAAAACAAGCCTACAACAGTAAAAAAAGTACCAAAGGTTTAATTACACACAAAAAATAACCCAGAGTCAAGCACAACTGACAAAAGACTCATAAAGGAGGGAAAACCAAATCCTACAGGATTCGGCGCGACTGTAAGGCGGTATTCAACGCCAAATAGGGGTTGGCGCAACTGCACCAAAAGAAACCTGTGCCAATCGGTGTGACTGTTCAAACGAAAAGTGCACCCAACTAGATAACTATGGGAAAAGTGGAAAACTCAATGAGCAGAGGTTAGCCTTGACACTCTGGAGCTGAACAGGGGATGGAAAACAAGTAAGCAAACCAGAAAAAGATAAACAAGCAAGCCAACGACCGAAGTCGACCCAAACAATATAAAATGACAAACTCACACTGATTCCTAGTGGAGTCGCCAATTTTTTAGCAGGTAAATCCCCTCTACAGACAAAGGTGATCCCTCTAGCACTAGAGTGGGTCTAGAAACAAACAGACATGCTAGAGTGTCAGTCCCTAATTATCGAATGAAAGAGGACATGGTAGAGTGACCTACCTGGAATCCAACGCTGTTATCATGGCTGTAATGGTGGTGGCCTCTCGCTCCTGCCTTGGTAAGTCACAATCCTGTTGCAGTCATGCTTGGATACCTGCACATAAAACAATGAACAAGAACAACGTACGACATAATAACACTTCACTCATAACTATTAGCCAGTCGAATAGGGCTAAAAATATTTCATTAAACAAATTTCATAACAAAAAAGTGGAACCAAACAATAGTCATGTGTATGTATTGACAAAAGGAAGAGATACAACCAAAGCTTTGAAATTGTGGTCTCCTCCAGCGGGGTTCTGCCGAAGTGTGTATCAGATACTCGTAAGGGGATTTGGACGAGATGAAGGCATGGGCTTAAACTTTCTTAACGAATTTCCTTCTTGTTCTATCTCTTCAGTAGTTTAGCTATAGTATACTCAATTCTCCAAGCTCAGCTAGCTTATGCAAGGAGAGATAACTTATTTTTATAGAGGAAAAGGAAGAGGTTATGATCCCTACAAAGGTGGGAGGGAGGCCTATCCTTTAGGGAGCTCCAATAAGAGGTGGAAACCATAAACTAAATGAGGGAGTCTGTGGTTTGTAAGTTCAACCACTCCCAATGAATCATCCTCGAAGTTGTTGGAGTGGAATCTCCGCCTCTATTTTTAACAAAATTCCACAAATAGCTCGGCACGGGTGGAAAACTGAGACACAGTGCCAGCTGGCCCGGGGCCCAGTGTTAATCTTCCCCATCGGTGCGAGGGCATAACTGACTACTCACGCCAAGGCAAAAACAAGGGTTTCTGAAGCTTTGCTCAGGGAATTGTCAACAGAAGGAATATTATCCTCATGTAAAGGGATACAATGATGGTCTTTGCAAGGCATGAAACTGCTTATTGATCACGGAAATGACCCTCCAATGGGTGAGATGGGGATTGCAGGGACAGTGACAAAATGCTATGTAACATTTTCTTTCATTTGATCCCATGTGCTTATAGTGCCGCCTCCTAGTCTCATGTACCAACGTAATGTTGCTCCTTTTAAGGTAGATGGAAATAATTTTAATTTTTGGAGATCATTAGTATATTCATAACCTTATCATAGAACATCAAACTCAAATAGAAACACATCAGGATCCTCAGAAGCCATTCCATGGAAATTTGGAAGATTCTACAACACTATGCATTTCATTGGTGTATTTGCATGTGGATCACCAATAGGATATTCTATGTTTGTAGTTTGGGTTCCTATTATTTCGTTTTCCATTTGGTAAAAAATATGCCAGTAATCTTCAGGAATTTCGTGATCAAGATGTATTATCTGGAAAGTAATATGTTGGCTGGGTTTTGGACCTTGACTAGGTCTCACAACACTATTTAGATCAGGAATTTCAGGTTCTCTCTTCACAATAGGTTTTTCAGGAAATTCTAGCTCAAATATTGAAGGTATGGGTCACTTGTCTCACCTCCCCCCTCTTAAATTGCAAGACTTCCCTTCAATTTTACTAGAAGGACTGAGGTGCCCAAAAAATGTATATAGAAAGCTTTGTTCAAATCCTACAGTTTTATCATGAATCTCAATGTTAGCTGCAACATATGATCCTGCTACACGAGGGGAAACATTAGAACCCTTCCCAAAGTTTTTTCGGGGGCCTACCAATAGTTGAGACTCAGATTGACAAATGATTTCATCTATAAAGGTCGTTCTTCCAAGGCCAACTTGACCTTGGGTTTTGGTGGTTTTTGGGGTATATTTTTGTACTATATCTATCGGGTTCCTAGTCCTAGGCTTCTTTCTAGTCATACACACAAAACGATCTAAATGTATCAACTGAGGGTAGGCACTGGCACACATTTTTTACTTAGTGCATCTGTAGGTTATTACCTTCCGCCTTTAATACCCAACCCTTCAGGGACATGTCTTAGCACTTATTTGACAACCTCCGAGACAACAGTGCCAAAATTTTGGAGGAATTAATTGCTTAATGAAAACAACTAATCACCTAGACATTAGTTATCAAACCAGGGTTTCATTTGTTTATTTCAAGGTTGTCCACACACTTTGTGCAAGAAATGATGCTAATGTCTGTTAACTTGTGTGAATCTAAGAGAAAGTAAAGACATATAAATAAAAGGAATAGTTCACACTTGCAAAGAGAAATAACTAATTCTTAACTACTATACTTCAAATCTAAATGAATAAAACGATTAAGGAAATTGAAATCATTAAGTCTCCTACTAAAGCAGTAAAGAAATCCAATCAATTATAATTTTTTTTCTAGGGAACAACACTTTATATATAAATGAATTCAACAAAAATGATATCAAATTCCAAAAATTAATAAGTCTACACTTTAACCAACGGGAATTAACAAAGGGAAATAAAATTCTAAGAAACTAATTGAAATGAATCTAAATCTATGATATTGCCTATCACTGCTATAAAACACAGTTTGAAAGTAAACACAATTAACAACAATTACATCTTGTTAGTTCCCAGATCCACCTTAGGCTGAAATAAGGCAGAAGAAGGACAACACCAAACCACGCTCAGCCTCGTAGCTAGCCCTATGAGGACAGGAGAGGGCTCTCTCTGGGTCAATCTCAATGAAAATATTCAAAGGAGCTTGAGATGACTAAAAAAAAACTTGATCTTAGGCTAGATAAACAAATAGGAGGGTTTGATTTTGATTTTTAGGGGTTTTTATTGGAAAAAGGGAAAAAAAATTTTGGGCTTGGGGATGAGGCCAGATCTTACAGAGTTCAAGTTGGGGCAGGGTAGGCAACGGATTTGATGTCTTAGATCGAGTGAATGGATGGAAAATACTACTGAGGAGCTGAAGAGGGCAAGAGAGTGCAAGGATCCTCTCCAAACTGATGAAAACATAAAAAACTAAACAAAAGTCTAAGGTAGAGCACCAACAAATCAATGAATTCTACCTCAATTACTCATTCATTTAATTCAGAAGCATAGGGAAGGGAAATGGAATACATATAAAATTAATGAAACTTACAATAACATGAGAATAACATCATCAAAACTCAGAAGCCACAAGGATCCCAACAAGTGCTGCAAAACTCTGGTCTTTCCTTTGCCAAAAACTGAAAATAGATATACAATGGAGTGCCAAACTTTTCCCAAGAGTCCAACCTTGAAAAGGTCTCAGAAAATACAATATATAGACCATCCTAACCCCTTCCCATGCCTCTAGGGGTCGAGCTCATCCTTCTAGGAGCAGTTTAAACCAATTCTAAACAAGGAATTGAAATCTAGGCAGCCAAACAACTTGCCTCTAAAAGGAAGGAAACTGATTCATTCATTTAATTTTCACTTTTTAGTGAATGAATCATCTAGAACAAGTAAATACATGCCAAAATTACATCATGGTTACCAAATTACATCAAAATAGATCAATAATTACATCAGGAGGTGAAACTAGTCAAAACTGGCCGAATTTCTGAGCTGGAAGGTGAAAAATAGACTAAATTCCTCTATGCGTCGCGCTCAAAAGCTCTATGCATCGCGATACTTTGGACCTATTTTTGGAGCACTTATTGAAGTCCACATTGTGCTCATGATAGCTCTTTGGAAAGCCCTGGATGTCTGCTATCCAACCCAAGTGGAATTTTTCAATTTGGAGCTCATTTGCCCCTCCAAAACTTCATTCTCCCAAGACTACTTCCTGCTGGTGCAAAAGGTGGCAGAAAGGTGATTTTCATGGTGTTTTTGGCCCTTTAGGCAGCCCAAAATGTGATGAAATGCTTCAGCCATTCCTGAACATACATAATATATCATGAAAAACCCAAAAATGCAAAGTTTTCCTCCAGAAGATGTCCCAATCATAAGCGCGCGTCAGGTGGCGTGACGCGTCGGGCGGAAAAACCTGTTTTGCGACCAAAATTTTCAAAATGACAAAATCTTCTCCAAATTTGCTGAAATTTGGAGTGAAGGTCTCTCATCATGTCTCATGCCCAGCCAAGGAAGCTTCGGCCAAGATTCAGAGTGGATCCGGCCTCTTTCGACGTTTCAGTGCCTTTCTCAACCTTGCCTTCAGGATCTTCATTTTTGCTCTGCAAACGTGTGTACGGGCCCAATAGTGAGTCTTCATGTGTCTGAGCATGTCTTTTTCCCTATTGGCCTTCACCAAGAGCTTCTCCAGATGAATTTTGACGTGCGTAAGGCAAGTCTCTCGCTCAACCGGTGTCATGTCACCTGGTCTCTTTCGTGCCAATTCCTGATCCTCACGGATTTGTCGCAACTCTATGAGCGTGTGCTGATCCTCCAGCTGTTTGTTCCGCTGCTCCAAATAATGTATAACCCACTGATCTCTCTGCAACTTCACGGTCAAAGTATCAATCTCAGCCTTTTGTTCCTGGATGATCTCTTTCAGCTTCGTGCTGGGGTAACTAGCATCAACATCGATCAAAACAAAATCAGTATCTTGGCCTCCTGAAGGGCCCTCATCGTGGATAGGCCTCTTGCCTCTGTCCTGAACCTGTACCTATGCTAATGTCGAAGGCGATACCCCTTCCATGCCATGTGGAGATAGTACTCGTCGTGATGCTGCAAATAAGGCTCGATGGCCTCTCTGATATGTCACACACACTGGAGCACTGATATGCTCAGTCTCAGGAACCTCAAACTGATGTGAAGGCTCTACCTCATCAATAACAATCTCGGGAGGAGGCTGGGGCGCTGCAAAGAAATCACGAGAAATAAACTCATCCCACGAGATGCCCTATAATCCAAGCTGATGTACCACCATGATTTTGATGAGAGTGTAATGATAAATGCTGTTATGCTGCTGCTCCAGATTATTCTTTTGCACAAGGACCGTCATCCGCTCTATGTTACGGTACATGAAATATGGAATGCTCATCATCCGCACTCTCGTGAAATGCATCAACAGCCGGATGTGATACACATACAAGCGTGAAAAGTGCCCTTCACAACTGAAGTACCTAATGACCAGTTTCATCAATGGTGCATAATCTTCCTTCAGAAATCGGAATGGAAATACCCTTCTCAGCTGCCTCAAATATCCAGGTCTGATGTAAGGCTCATAATATGCTCTATCCAACTGCTATCGCTTATTCCACTCTTCACTGATGTTTGGTATCCCGGTCGCCTCAGAAATAGTCTCTGGTGTCACAGTGAATTTTACTCCAGCCAGGTTTACATGACCATTGTGCAAATGTAGGACAAATAGGCGAGCTAACTCATGATGATGCTGAGTTCGGGGAATCATCTCACAGTAATGGAAACATGATTGACGGTGAAAACAATCCATTGCAAGCGGGCAAGCCTGCAATTGGGTCAAAGAAGTGGGCTCCTCCCTGACATGCCTGCCACTTTTATGAGATCTCCTTGGCACATTAAGCTCTGCGGTTGATGAATCACTGTCTTGCTCATACCCCTGCTCATATGGTGAATCTGTCTCTGACATGGTGCTGAAATGTGTTTGTGAAATATATGATGATATATGTATGGTGAACACAAGAGTTAGGTGTATGTCTGAAAATGATGAATTGGTGCTTGCCTTTCAATGCCCAATATGCCAAATGTATCAAGAATGAAATGAGAGACTGTGGGAAGTATAAACATTGGGCATAAAGGACTGTCAAATGAAACTTAGCTTGTGAAAACAATCATTTGACTGTATGGGGATTATGGATTTTGGGAATTAGGAATATTTGCAAAGGATATGAGAGTGGGATGATGATGGGACTTGTAGTTTTTAGGGATGGGTATAAATGCAATGACAAGACACCCTTAATCTAGGTGAATTCAAGGCTATAGAGATATTCCATTGCAAGTTTTGGGAATTGGGAATTTAAGTGATATGAAGTGGTGGCAAACAATAGGGTTTGGGAATTTAAAAAATGGGACAAAGGTTATAGGGATATGGGATAGTGGTATAACAATGGGACTGTGGTATAACAACAGTGATAATAGCAATGAGAACAATGATATGATAATAACAGTGACAAGAGCACAAATAACAATGGAATGAGATCGTTTTGACAAGTTCCAGCTTTGACACCCAATTTCAAATTACAATCACCTCTCTTCAAACCATATGGAGCAGATTTCGAAGTGGATATAGGGTTAAGTTTTTCACCATTTAAACATCAATGTTTTCACTTCTAAATACATCACACATAAACAAAATCACTGCACATGCCTTGTGGACTTACTTGGAGAAGAATCGAGCTGAAACAATTCGAATTTTTGTGGAGCGAATATGCATTTCGGCCTTAGGGCTCTATGCGCTGCGGGCAGACCCAATGCGCCGCGGCCTTTGGGTGTGCTGCGCCTGTGAAAAAAAACACTGTCACTTTTGGCTCTATGCGCCGCGCCCTATGCCAACGCGCCGCGCCACTATTATCACACACAATTGGTCTTCACTCAAACACTGTTTGCTCTCCAACTTTGAAATTCGACTTCTCCTTTGGATTTTTGGATCTCTTTTGATGCAAATGAGTTAAATAGCTTTGAGAAATATCTTGCAAAGAGATGGCTTTGATTTTTTCCTTCTCAAAACCCATTTTGTAATGTTTTTTTGATTTTGGCACTTTTTCATTTAATAAAACTCTGTCTTTTGTCTTTTCACTGATTTTCTGAGTTTGGACTGATGAAATTAGTTGATTTTTGCAGGGATGTTGGTGTTGAACTTTGGCAAAGGAAAACCAGAGTCTACTTTGAAATCTTCGAGACAGAAAAATATATGATTATTACAAAAATGAATGCGACAATTTCTTATTCAAAATAGAGTTTTGAACAAGAAATGTCCTCAAATATGTCTGATGATGAAAAAATTTGAATTGAAACCTTATTGAAATCATCCTCATGGCCTGTGGGCATTTATTAAACATGTCTAAAGACTAAATCCTAGACTCAGAAACTAAAATGACTCTTTTTGACCAAAATATCATTTATGACTGCAAATGACTTAAAATGAACTTTTATGATTTTGGAGAAATTTTGACTAACCCAGCTGGTACAAGCATGAGGGAAACAAGACAACCAAACCCTTCCGTCAGTCAATGGCATGCCCCTAACGGAATGTAGATGAATGAGCGGAATGAGACACCTAAACAATGAAATGAAAAATAGAGAAATGATCTCTGACGGAGGGCTGTAAGGACTGACTCTAACATTGGCTCCAATGGGGATGGTAGCTCCTTGGAGGTGCCAAGAACGGCAGATCTTTGGGAGAGCAGACCAGTGCCTTCGTCCATTGGGCCATGGAATCCATTATTGACAAATCAACAGACTGAATTTATTTGACGGAAACTTGATTTAAACTGACTCAAATCTAAAACTGAACAGACTGAAATACTGACTCGACAAACTAAAACCAACCTGATCTCCGTCCTTCTTCAAAATTATAGCCTTCGCTTCGGGCCCCAGACTGAGGAAAAGAAATCAACACTCTTGCAATGAACTTTGAAGTAAAATGGTATATACAATGGCAATGTAAACTGCAGAAAATACTCAGAAATGGTACCGCTTGAGCTGCTGGCCATTGACCGGCCCTCCTGGACAATCTTCATCGTTCATTTCCTTCAAAAGAAAGGCGTTCTGACCTCGATATGCTGCAATCTTGAATGGACCTTTCCAAAGGTTTTCAAACTTACCGTGTTTTCCCTTGTCTTCATTCCTAGCATCCCACTTCAGTACTACTTCCTCCAACTGGAATTTATCCGCTTTCGCTTTCCTATCATAGATCTTTTTGATTCTTTCCTGCAAATTGAATGTATTCTGGAAGACCTCTTCTCTCATTTGCTGTAAATGAATCATCTGATTTATCCTTCTCTGCATGTGGCTTTCTTCACTACCAGCCTCCTGAAGAAGCTTGACTACCAAAACAAAAAGTGATGTAGGAAAGACTGTATCTACTTCGTAAACCAACTCGAAAGGAGACATACCAATTGACTTCTTTTGACTTACCCGATCAGCCCATAACGCATTCACCAGCTTCTTATGCCAACTCTTCTTATTGATGTCCAACAAATTCTTAATGATATTGACTAGAGACTTATTAGAAGATTCCGCCAAACCATTACCTTGCAGATGGTAGGCAGTTGAATGCCCCAAAATGATTTTATACTTCGCACAAAACTCAATCATCTTCCTTGATTTAAAAGCCGCCTCATTATCTGTGATCAATTTACTTGGGCAACCAAAACAGGATAAAATGTTGTTCTCAAGGAAAGAAATAATTACCAAATCGGTGGCTTGTCTTGTGGGCACTGCTTCAATCCATTTCGTAAAGTAATCGGTGGCTGTTAGAATCCATCTATGCTGTCCTGAGGAAGGAGGATGGATTTCCCCGATGAAATCAAAACCCCACTGCTGGAAAAGGGCGCTTACCTCAATAGGCTTGAGTGGCAATGGCTGTAATTTCTGTCTTCCCTCAAAAATATGGCACTCATGGCAGCCTTTGACTGTTTTGTAGACATCAGAAAACAATGTGGGCCAATAGTACCCAGCTCTCAAAATCTTATTTGCAGTTGTCTTCCAAAAATGATGACCCCCGCAGTCTTTTTTGTGAAAATCTTCCATTACCTTCTTCGCTTCTTCCTCCACCAAAAAATTCAATAACACGCCACCTAGATCCTTCCAATAAAGTGCAGAATTCAAAATACAAAATTTTGCAGCCTTCAGTTTCAAGGTCCTACCTTTGTTTCGAGTCATGCCGGGCGGTGATGACAAATTTTGAAGAACATAGATGATATCTGAATACCATGGGGAATCAACAAACATTTTCGATACCTGAAGTGGCGAATTCTCCTCATCCTCATCAGACATAGCAGCAATCAGATTTATGTCTAATGCGTGCAAATTCGATTCAGCCATAAGTTTCGCCAACCCTTGTCCCTTGATAAGCTTCGCGGGCCTTATTTCCACATCATATTCCAGCAAAGCTGTGATCCACTTGCCCCGTCTTCCTTCCGGATCAGTCTATACTAAAACATCTTTCACGGCAGCGTTACGAACATAAGCTAAAATATGGGAATGTAAAATGTATACCCGGAAATCCTTCAATGCCTTTACCAGTGCCAAAGCTTGCTTCTCAATGATGTTGTATTTCAGGGCTGCGTCTCTAATAGTTCGACTGAAAAACGCTATGGGCTTCTCATGTCCATCTCTTTTTTGCATTAACACAGCTTCCATGGTGTGCTCTGAAGTAAAGGAAAAAAAAATGAAATCTTGGGTGTAATCCGGGCTGATTAACACCGGAGTTGAAGATAGTGCCAACTTCACCAAATTAAAGGACTTTACCGCATCTTCAGTCCACTTCACTTGGCTGTGCTTTTTCAACATGTTTGTTATTTCTCTCAAATGCTCAGCAAGATTTGGGACAAAACGGCGTAAAAAGTTCATCTTACCGTTAAAGGACTGAATTTCTTTCTTGTTCCTAGGAGGGTCAATTTTCTGGATTGCTTCAACACGTGCCGGATCAATACGAATGCCATCTTTAGAAATAATATGCCCAAGTAATTTACCTTCATCCATGGCGAATAAGCTCTTCTTAGGATTAAGCGAGACAACATATTTTCTGCACTTCTGAAAAACAACTTTCAAGTGATACATATGCTCTTCATCTGAATTTGAGAAGACAGTCAAATCATCAAGGTATATAACAAGGAACACATCTTTTTCATTCGCGAAAGCCATGTCCATCGCCCGCTGGAAAGTTGCACCAGCATTCTTCAAACCAAATGGTATCTTAGCATAGTGAAATGTCCCCCACGGAGTGGTGAAGGCTGTTTTGTCATGGTCGTCTTCATGAACCAAGATTTGGTTATATCCAGAATACCCATCAAGTAGTGACATCCGAGATGCACCCACTACTCGCTGCAATATATGATCCATCTTAGGCAATGGATAATTGTCCTTCAATGACACCTTGTTCAAATTTCTGAAATCACTACACAACCGGATCTCACCTGTCTTTTTCCGCATTGGCACTAAATTTGAAATCCAATTAGAAAATTTGATGAGAACAATGATTCCTGCTTTGTACAACCTGTTTACCTCCTTCTCAATCGATGGCAGCAGCTTCGGATTGATTCTTCTTAGCTTTTGTCTGAAAGGTTTCTGATTAGGCTTGATTGGGATAGTGTGCTGAATGATGTTGGTGTCATACGTTTTTAAATCTGACTAATCCCAAGAGAAAGCATTAGCAAATGAAGACAGCAAACTTACAGATTCAGCTCTTACCTTTGGGGACAATGACTTGGATAACTTTACCATTTTTGGGTTTTCAGCTGTCCCAATATTTACATCCTCCACTTCTTTTTCAGTCGGTCGTAAAGTTGGCTTCTTGGCCACATCATCCTGATCGAAGAGTTCTTCTAAAGGTATCAAACCTTTAGGAATAATGTTATCTTTCAGCTGCAACACCTCCATTTGATTTACTCGAACATCATCACCATCATATTCTACATCAATTGAGGTATCTTCAAAATTACCTTTACTTTGTAGAAAATCATTAATCTCATTGTCATCTTGAAAAACTTGCCAACATATTTGATTATCCGGTACGGTAGGACGGTGCTTCACATGGATCTCAAATTTATTGCTTGAATTCATTGGGATTTTCAAGTTACTTGCTGCCTTTGCAAGTGCATCTGCAATTCCATTTTGAATGCGAGGAATGCAAGTCAAGGTATAATCTGAAAACTGCTTCAAAATATCAAGGACAGCGTTCCGGTAAGCTCGCATCCGGGGATGTTTCGTTTGATATTCACCCTTTACTTGCTTGATCACCAATTCTGAGTCGCCATATATCGCAATTTTCTTAGCTTTCAGCTTTCTAAGAATCTTTCGGCCAACAATTAGAGCTTCATACTCAGCCTCATTGTTCGAACAATCAAATTCCAACTTGTAAGAACATACCCGTACATTGCTCAGTACCTTGTTAGGAGCGGAAAATGGACTGCGTACCCAAATACCAATCCCAGCACCATCGTTTCCCACTGCACCATCAAAATCCATGGTCCATAGACCCTCTTCATCATCCTCTAAGTGTTGAAATTGTGCCAGCTCTGTTTTTTCTGTTTGCTGTCCACTATCTTTAGCTGATTGCTCAACTGTGATTTCCGGTAGCTGTCTTTCTTTTCTGCAAAACTTCTCTGAAATTGTCGGTAATCTCTGGAATATCTTTTGCTTGAACTAACTGACTATCTACATCATTAAAACTATCGACAAACAAAACAAAAGACTCTAGATCTATATGTACATAGTTAATCGGATGGTTAACCGGTTTCTCCTTAGTGGTAATCATATACTTCATTTTTTGTTCCCGGTACAACTTTCTCATTTGGCCAAACACGGGAATCGTCGCATAGGAGAAATATAACTGTAATGTCCCTTTCAATTTGGCTCCCCAAGATCTGGAAAGAAACATACCAAATCTCATAGGAATGTCGGCTACAACAACGTCCATCAAAACATTTTTTGTGGGAATCTGATCCAAGCTCACAACCAAGTCTTTAATGAGCCCAATACATCTCACTTTGCTGAAATCAAATGAATAGAGATCGTGGTACCTCCTGGTAATGTCTAAACCCAACTTCTCCATGATTTCTTTCGGCATAAGATTATGGGAAGCACCGGAATCGAACATGGCATTATGCAACACAAACTCATGCAATCGAAGACTAATATAAAAAGGAGGTACTTCGCTATCCGGAGACTCACCATCTAAAGCTGGTCCGAATATCAGTTCCGGTTGATCATCTTCAATATTGACCATATGAGACATGGGATCGAAATTCAAAATTCTAGAAACTTGACCTTTATAACTGCTGTTCCTCATTAGTTCAGTCAAGGGAATAGATACCTTTAACTTCGAAATTTCATTCTCCAAACTAAAAGCTGAAGTCTTTTCGATCTCTTTGGCCGAAACCTCTTTCTTTTCAACCTTCTCCCTTGATGTAATTGGCTGATTTGATTTTTCTACTAATGATGACTTAGTGGCAGCAGGATCAACTACCTCTTTTGCTTTCTTTTGTGCAACAGGTGAATCATTTTTAGGCGCTGAAACTTCCTTCCTCTTCTGAATTGGATTGACTAGTACATCTCTATTTCTAAGAGAGTATTGCTTCTGCTGAGTTGACAATGCACTCATATATCCTCTCTGATACTCATCCGACTCTTCCTCAAGGGCTGCATCATTAGCTAGGATAAAATCCTCATCTCTTTGTACTGCTGAACTTTCTGCATACTCTTCATCTTCGGTGATATAAATGGGCAAATTGTTAGGAGTAAAGAAATGATTTTCCTCCCCCACTACATCATCTTCATCATCTGAATCCTGGCCAACAAAATTCTGCTGAAGAGGTGTTTTTATTTGCTGCTGGACTGCTGGTTCTTGTGCTCGCTGTTCTCATTGCATAATCCTGAATTGGGGCTGCTGCTGACCACAGAAGTTGGGATTTCGAACTTGAGGTTCAGGCCTATCAAGAGTGAGCCTTTAGAACATATTTCCCATTTCACGAAGTATCTTATCTGTAGATGTAGAAGCTTCTTCTTTTATCACCACTTTCTTCTCGGCTTTCAGTCTAGCTCTCTTATCATTCAAGTTTGCCTCAACACTCACGGCAATCTTCTGCATGTCCTCTAAAGTAGGCGGATCTCTATCTCATAATGAATACGCCATCTCCGGATCAAAACCATCCGGGAATTTTAACAAAGCCGACTTCTTAGAAGGCCTCAAGTCATCGTGAATTGCATTATAAACCGCATTAAATATGATAATATAGTCTTGGACGGACTAACCAGGATTGCGTTTGATTTTAGTATATTCAGAAGTGATTTTCAGTGGATATTTCTTCATTTCCCACTGATCTAGAAACTGTCTTTGAAGCTCGGCCAATGTAGCAATAGTTCTGGGTTGCAATGCTCTGAACCACTTGCGTACCTCACCCCCAAAAGTCTGCACAAATAATCTCATAGACACATTTTCTTCATCGATCTCGTGAAGATAAAAGATGTCTCCCATTCTGTCAATATGTTGCTGAGTGGGCACACTTTGAGGAGTGCCATCGAATAATGGGATCTTACTCTGATAATCAGCTGGCATAGGATCCAAATTCCGGGGTAAGACAAGAGGTGCGAATCTAGCAGCCATTGCTCTTGGTGGATTTATGATCTGTCTTGGAGAAACGGGTGGAGAGGGAGCAATAGGTGTTCGAGGTGTATGTGGCGGAGATGGAGGAGGAACTACTGCAGATTGTTGATCAGATATGGATGGCTGTACTGGAATAGTAGGAATGAAAGAAGGTTCAGCGTGAACTTGTGAATCAGATGTAATCACTGATGGACCTAGAGTCTCAGATGCAAATTCTATATACTCAGAAATATTTGTCGCCACAACAGAGTTCTGAATATTCAAAATATAATTGTCTATGGATCTATTGGCTTGCTCGATCTCAAGATACTTAATAAACTCAGGATTTATAACCGTAGAACCAACTGCACTTTCAGATTTAGTTTCAAACAATGACAACTCGAATTGATCATCAAAATCAATATCTTCTATGTATTCAAACACAGTATGGTATGAGTGAGATTTGAACAAAGGAAACACGGGAGCTTCTCGACGGAAAATTCTTGGAATCAAGTTAGGATTTTCATACACTGGAGGCGGATTAGGATCAGGATTTAATCTCGTATGTCTTCGGGAAGCCAGTGTGTTGATCTATTCAAAAATCAAAGGACAAAAATGATTTCTTCAGCCTATCAGATTCTAGACTCAATCATCCAAAAGTCCAGAATGATGTAATATACTGGGGTAATTTCGCAAATCAAGTGTCACATTCACAAGTTAAACCGGAGATTGACTAAAGCAATGTTTATCTACTATGCACTCGCAGAGCAATGTGCAGTTCGAAGGCTACCTGGCGTGACTTCAGTATCCGTCTATAACTCATGAAACAAATAACACCAACAAGCAAACCATTTTTTTCCCCAGTATGGTCTCCACTATGTTAGTTCCCAGATCCACCTTAGGTTGAAATAAGGCAGAAGAAGGACAACACCAAACCACTCTCAGCCTCGTAGCTAGCCCTACGAGGACAGGAGAGGGCTCTCTCCGGGTCAATCTCAATGAAAATATTCAAAGGAGCTTGAGATGACTAAAACAACAACTGATCTTAGGCTAGATAAACAAATAGGAGGGTTTGATTTTGATTTTTAGGGGTTTTTTTTGGAAAAAGGGAAAAACAATTTTGGGCTTGGGGATGAGGCCAGATCTTACAGAGTTCAAGTTGGGGCAGGGTTGGCAACGGCTTTGATGTCTTAGATCAAGTGAATGGATGGAAAATACTACTGAGGAGCTGAAGAGGGAAAGAGAGTGCAAGGATCCTCTCCAAACTGATGAAAACATAAAAAACTAAACAAAAGTCTAAGGTAGAGCACCAACAAATCAATGAATTCTACCTCAATTACTCATTCATTTAATTCATAAGCATAGAGAAGGGAAATGGCATACATATAAAATTAATGAAACTTAGAATAACATGAGAAGAACATCATCAAAACTCAGAAGCCACAAGGATCCCAACAAGTGCTGCAAAACTCTGGTCTTTCCTTTGCCAAAAACTGAAAATAGATATACAATGGAGTGCCAAACTTTTCCCAAGAGTCCAACCTTGAAAAGGTCTCAAAAAATACAATATATAGACCATCCTAACCACTTCCCATGCCTCTAGGGGTCGAGCTCATCCTTCTAGGAGCAGTTTGAACCAATTCTAAACAAGGAACTGAAATCTAGGCAGCCAAACAACTTGCCTCTAAAAGGAAGGAAACTGATTCATTCATTTAATTTTCACTTTTTAGTGAATGAATCATCTAGAACTAGTAAATACATGCCAAAATTACATCATTGTTACCAAATTACATCAAAATAGATCAATAATTACTTCAGGAGGTGAAACTAGTCAAAACTAGCCGAATTTCTGAGCTGGAAGGTGAAAAATAGACTAAATTCCTCTATGCGCCGCGCTCAAAAGCTCTATGCGTCATGCTACTTTGGACCTATTTTTGGAGCACTTATCTAAGTCCAAATTGATCTCATGATATCTCGTTGGAAAGCCCTGGATGTCTGATATCCAACCCAAGTGGAATTTTTCAATTTGGAGCTCATTTTCCCCTCCAAAACTTCATTCTCCCAAGACTACTTCCTACTGGTGCAAAAGGTGGCAGAAAGGTGATTTTCATGGTGTTTTTGGCCCTTTAAGCAGCCAAAAATGTGATGAAATGATTCGGTCATTCCTGAACATACATAATATATCATGAAAAACCCAAAAATGCAAATTTTTCCTCCAGAAGATGTCCCAATCATAAGCGTGCGTCGGGTGGCGCGACGCGTCGGGCAAAAAAACCTGTTTTGCAACCAAAATTTTCAAAATGACAAAATATTCTCCAAATTTTCTGAAATTTGGAGTGAATGTCTCTCATCATGTCTCATTCCTAGCCAAGGAAGCTTCGACCAAGATTCGGAGTGGATCCAGCCTCTTTCGACGTTTCAGTGCCTTTCTCAACCTTGCCTTCAGGATCTTCATTTTTGCTCTGCAAACGTGTGTACGGGCCCAATAGTGAGTCTTCATGTGTCTGAGCATGTCTTTGTCCCTATTGGAATTCGCCAAGAGCTTCTCCAGATGAATTTTGACGTGCGTAAGGCAAGTCTCTCGCTCAACCGGTGTCATGTCACCTGGTCTCTTTCGGGCCAATTCCCGATCCTCACGGAATTGCCGCAACTCTATGAGCGTGTACTGATCCTCCAGCTGTTTGTTCCGCTGCTCCAAATAATGTATAACCCACTGAGCTCTCTGCAACTTCACGGTCAAAGTATCAATCTCAGCCTTTTGTTCCTGGATGATCTCTTTCAGCTTCGAGCTGGGGGAACTAGCATCAACATTGATCAAAACAAAATCAGTATCTTGGCCTCCTGAAGGGCCCTCATCATGCATAGGCCTCTTGCCTCTGTCCTAAACCTGTACTTGTGCTGATGTCGAAGGTGAGACCCCTTCCATGCCATGCGGAGATAGTACTCGCGCTGCTGATGAAGTCAACGAGACCCCTTCCACCCCGGGTGGAGATAGTACTCGTCGTGATGCTGCAAATAAGGCTCGATGGCCTCTCTGATATGTCACACACACTGGAGCACTGATATGCTCAGTATTAGGAACCTCAAACTGATGTGAAGGCTCTGCCTCATCAATAACAATCTCGGGAGGAGGCTGGGGCGCTGCAAAGAAATCACGAGAAATAAACTCATCCCACGAGATGCCCTGTAATCCAAGCTGATGTACCACCATGATTTTGATGAGAGTGTAATGATAAATTCTGTTATGCTGCTGCTCCGGAGTCTTCTTTTGCACAAGGACCATCATCCGCTCTATGTTAGGGTACATGAAATATGGAATGCTCATCAACCGCACTCTCGTGAAATGCATCAACAGCCGGATGTGATACGCATACAAGCGTGAAAAGCGCCCTTCACAACTGAAGTACCTAATGATCAGTTTCATCAATGGTGCATACTCTTCCTTCAGAAATCGAAATGGAAATACCCTGCTTAGCTGCCTCAAATATCTAGGTATGATGTAAGGCTCATAATATGCTCTATCCAATTGCTGTTGCTTATTCCACTCTTCACCGATGTTTGGTATCCCGGTCGCCTTAGAAATAGTCTTTGGTGTCACGGTGAAGTTTACTCTAGCCAAGTTTACATGACCATTATGAAAATGTAGGACAAATAGGCGAGCTAACTCATGATGATGCTGAGTTCGGGCAATCATCTCACAATAATGGAAACATGACTGAAGCTGAAAACAATCCATTGCAAGCGGGCAAGCCTGCAATTGGGTCAAAGAAGTGGGCTCCTCCCTGACATGCCTGCCACTTTTATGAGATCTCCTTGGCACATTAAGCTCTGCGGTTGATGAATCACTATCCTGCTCATACCCTGCTCATATGGTGAATCTGTCTCTGACATGGTGCTGAAATGTGTTTGTCAAATATATGCTTATATATGTATGGTGAACACAAGAGTTAGGTGTATGTCTGAAAATGATGAATTGGTGCTTGCCTTTCAATGCCCAATATGCCAAATGTATCAAGAATGAAATGAGAGACTGTGGGAAGTATAAACAGTGGGCATAAAGGACTGTCAAATGAAACTTAGCTTGTGAAAACAATCATTTGATTGTATGGGGATTATGGATTTTGGGAATTAGGAATATTTGCAAAGGATATGAGAGTGGGATGATGATGGGACTTGTAGTTTTTAGGGATGGGTATAAATGCAATGAAAAGACACCCTTAATCTAGGTGAATTCAAGGCTATAGAGACAGTCCATTGCAAGTTTTGGGAATTGGGAATTTAAGTGATATGAAGTGGTGGCAAACAATAGGGTTTGGGAATTTAAAACATGGGACAAAGGGTATAGGGATATGGGATAGTGGTATAACAATGGGACTGTGCTATAATATGACAAAACTAGCAGTGATAACAATGATAGTAATAATAGTGATAAGAGCACACATAACAATGGAATGAGAGCGGTTTGGCAAGTTTCAAGTTTTTGGCACCCAATTTCAAATTACAATCACCTCTTTTCAAACCCTATGGAGCAGATTTCAAAGTGGATATAGGGTTAAGTCTTTCACCATTTAAACATTTGAAATTCTCCACTTCTAAACCACAGTACCATAGCCAAAAATCATTAAGCAGGCTTTGAAAAACTTACTTGGAGGCAAATGAGTCGATTTGAAATGAGTTTTGGTGAAGGAGGATAATTTTTCGGCCTTAGGGCTCTATGTGCCGTGCGCAGACCCAATGCGCCGCGGCCTTTGGGTGCACCGCACCCTTGAAAAAAAAGCACTGTCACTGTTGGCTCTATGCGCCGCACCCTATGCCAACACGCCGCGCCACTATTATCACACACAGTCGGCCTTCACTCAAACATTGTTTTCTCTCCAACTTTGAAATTTGACTTCTCCTTTGGATTTTTGGATCTCTTTTGATGCAAATGAGTTAAATAGCTTTGAGAAATATCTTGCAAAGAGATGGATTTCATTTTTTCCTTCTCAAAAACCCATTTTGTAATGTTTTTTTGATTTTGGCACTTTGTCATTTAATGAAACTCTCGTCTTTTGTCTTTTTCACTGATTTTCCGAGTTTGACTCGATGAAATTAGTTGATTTTTGTGGATGTTGGTGTTGAAATTTCGTTAAAGGAAAACTGCAGTCTCATGAAATCTTCGAGACGTAAAAATATATGATTATTACAAAATGAATGTTAATAATTTCTTATTCAAAACAGAGTTTTGAACAAGAAATGTCCTCAAATATGTCTGATGATGAAAAAATTTGAATTGAAAACTTATTGAAATCATCCTCATGGTCTGTGGGAATTTATTAAACATGTCGAAAGACTAAATCCTAGACTCAGAAACTAAAATTACTCTTTTTGACCAAAATAGCATTTATGACTGCAAATGAATTAAAATGAACTTTGATGATTTTGGAGAAATTTTGACTAACCCAGCAGGTACAAGCATGAGGGAAACAAGACAACCAAACCCTTCCGTCAGTCAATGGCATGCCCCTAACAGAATGCAGATGAATGAGCGGAATGAGACACATAAACAATGAAATGCAAAATAGAGAAATGATCTCTGACAGAGGGCTGTAAGGACCGACTCTAACACATCTAGAGAACAATCAAATAATTAAATGACATAAACGTAAAGTGAAATACAAACTTATTGATACATAGAAGGACAATAGAAGTTCCAGGACCATGACCAAAATCACTAAAATTTACTGCCTTGTAATTAACTCAGTGCGATGCATTAAATTGAACTACAAAATTATTCATTAAATCATAGTGAACAAGTCACAGTAAATGTTTATAAATTTTACAATATAACTAAAAACAATTACATCTTTAATCAAAATTATTCAACCTAAACTACTAAGGTTAGATCCCTCTTTTATATTAAAAAAATATTCTATTTCAAATATATAGTGATCCTGGGAATCTAAGGATTCTCAGAATGCTTAATTCAACTGACTGGGAATCTAAGGATTCTTAGGATGCTTAATTCAAATCATGAAAATCATAAAAAAACCTATTCTCTTTCCCTTTAATCTATCTAATCTCGAAGTCAAATCACTAATTGTGGCCAACCATCTAGCTTTCCTGGTATTCAAAGTTGGTTGGTCAATTAAGTACCTCAATCCATTGTGATCACTCATCAATAAAAACTTCCTACCAAGAAGATGTAGATATTATACAAACATATGTATATCAATGGATTCAATCTGATCTAACAATGTACTAAATCTAGATACTAAATCGCTTCTACAAATCAATTGCGGAAATTGAACACAATCGCCAATCACATGAAGCAAAGAAAGAATCAAATCAAACCATAACACAAATAATTTCTTGGGGAAAGATTTCTGCTCAAAACCCCTCCATCTTCTATTGTATATTAACTATGGAATCATGAAACAATTACAATGCACTTTTCTCACAAGAGTCTCCTGCACTTTGCTAACTGTCTCACACTGTCCTGGACAAAACTAGCCAACACTTAGCCAATTCTCAAACTCCAAAAAGCCTACCTTGCTTGCACAATTCCTAATGAATTCAATCCCTATTCTTTAGGAATTTTGGCCTTCCTAAACTACGCAAGGATCATGGGAACTCCAATGGATGTCTGGTTGCATGCAATCAACCTACTGATCACACAACTAATAGTTGACCTCCCTTTCACCTTTGTCTCAACTGGGTCTCCACTGGAACTGAAATGCATGCAGCTATTAATAGTAAATCATCAGTTGCATGGTAGATCACTGATTGTGAATTAAATAATATTTAATTCACTTGATCTCTCACTAGTGCAAAAAATAGTTACAACTAGTTCAACTAACTCTAGCTCACTTAACTGAGTTAACTAATTACACATGCATTAAACTAATGCACCAACTACAATTCAAAATCCATAACTAATAGAATTACTCTGCATGCCTCACCAACCACCCTCAACTCGAAATACATGAGCTATATGAGTTTATCACACTCAGTTAACTGTTACAAGTATCATGAGATAGGATTACATTTTATTGTCCAATTTAATTAAGGGGAAATTAAATTAGACACTGCACCAAATTTATCCCACACTAGTGTAGGTGCTGCTAGGACCTATTGGTCCCACACTAGTGTGTGTGCTGTAATTTAATGTTGGACTTCAAAACTCCCTCTCAGCAAGAAAGGGATTGTCTGCCACCCTGATCCTGCCTCTATGGTATTCGAATTTGCTCTTGGTGAGCACCTTCATCAGAATATTTGCATCTTGATCTTCGGTGGGAATGTACTGAAGTAAAATTATGCACCTCTGAACACAATCTCTGAGATGGTGGTACTAGATGTCTATGTGCTTGGACCTATCGTGAAACACTAGATTAATTGAGATTTTAATGCAACTCTGATTATCACAATGTATCACTGTCAGATCCATCTGAGAACCAAAAAAACCAACCAGGATCTTTCTCTTCCAGATGGCCTCACATGAAAATTGAATTGCTGCCATGTAATCTGCCTCAGCTGAACTGAGTGCCACAGATTGCTGCTTCCTATTGTACAAAGGAACTGCTGTCGATCCTATGCTGAAGATCCCTCCTGATGTGCTCTTTCTGTCTGATGGACTTCCTACCCAATCTACATCTATGAAGCCTTGAAGCTTCACTCCCTCTGTCCATTTGTACCATAATCCATATTCTGTAGTTCCCCTGAGATATCTCAAGACATGCTTCCCTACCTTCCAAAAGATCTCTGTCGGCTTAACCATAGCTTGACTCAGCTGGTTAATTGCGTAGAAAATTTCTGGTATGGTGTTCACCAAGTACATCAGTGAACCTACTAGCTTCTTGTAGACAATAGCATCCACTACTTCTCTAGAAGTAGCACCCTCTTTCCTCCAATTTCTTGGAAGAGGAGTGTCCATGGGTTTACAACTCTCCATGTGAAACTTATCGAGTATCTCTTTGGCATACTTTTTGTGAGAAACAAAAAGTTCACCATCTCGTTTCCATAAATCCAAACCAAGGAAATAGAGAAGGAGTCCCATGTCCTTGATTTAGAACTCCCTTGAAAGGTCCTCCTTGCATGAGTTTATCAGCTGCTCATCACCTGTCAAAATTATATCATCAAAAAAAAGTACGATAATCAAGAGCTTAACATCAATCACAATCTGGTACAGGTTTTCATCAACTTCAATTTTGGTGAAGCCCAACCCGGTGAAATAACTGTCAATTCGAGTGTACCAAGCACTAGGTGCTTGCTTCAGCCCATACAGTGCTCTCTTGAGTCGACACACATGTGACTCACTGTCAAAGATCTCGAAACCTTCTGGCTAATCTATGTACACTTCTTCCTCAATAACTCCATTGAGAAACATAGTTTTCACATCCATCTGATGAATGCGCCACCCCATCTGTGTTGAGAGTGCAAGGATAGATCTAATGGAAGATTACCTCACGAATGGTGTGAAAGTATCTTCATATTCGATACCCTCACCTTGTGATAATCCTCAGGCTACAAATCTGGCATTGTATTTCTCCACACTCCCATCAACAACTTGCTTCACCTTATAGATCCATCTAGATCCAACCACTAATTTTACGACCAGTCTTGGGACAATCTCCCATGCACTTTTCTTGACCATGGAGTCATACTCATCTACCATAGCATCAACCCAAATTGGTTGCTGCACTACCTAATGAAAGCCTAGATGGTTCAGTCACAATACAGTTGCTCATAAGAGCCATGTATCCAATAAACCTCTCTAAAGATTGTCTCTATCTGCGTAGTGAAGTAGGGGCTCCTACATTCTCTGTTGCATCAAGTCTTAATATATCATCTTCCATGGTGTGCCTTCTACCATTTCTAGTGGATGGCTCTGCATGAGTGTTTTCTACCACTCCATGATCCTCTGCATGTGGCTGCTCCACATCTTTAGGTTCATTCTTTGGAACCAAGAGTTCATCCTCTACATGCAAATCCAACTCCCTCTCAAGGGACAATCACATGGATTTATCCTCATCAAATTTTATATCCCGTCACACAATAGTCATTCTGTTGTTTGGAAAATACACCAGATAGTTGTGGGGAGTTTCAGTGTACCCCACAAATATCCCAATATCAACTGTTGGTTCCAGCTTCTTCATGGCGTCTTTGGTCACATGCACACAAACAGATGAACAAAAAATATTAAAATGTGAAACATCAGGTTTCTTACCAATAAAATGCTCTTCTGGTGTACTCATGCCAAGTATCCAATGAGGACATCAATTTTCACAAATACCACTGTATTGCATGCTTCCACCCACAGATGCAATGGTAGGCCCTGATCATGCAACATCACTCGTGATGCACCCACAATTGTTCTGTTATTTCTTTATGTGAACCCATTCTGTTGTGGGTTATGAGGCACAATCAGTTCTCTCTGAATTCCTTATTTGTTGCAGAAGTTCTTGAATTCATTGGAGATGTACTCACCACCATTGTTGCTCCTAAGAGCGTTCACATGCTTCCTCATGTCTTTCTACACCAGTGCTTTGAACTCAAGAAGCTTTGAGAACATATGATATTTATTCTGCATGAAGTATATCCAACACTTTCGAGAAAAGTCATCAATAAATATCACATAGTACTTATGATTTGTTGTCAAAGCAGTAGAGAATGGTCCACACATGTCTGAGTGAACTCTCTCAAGGATCTCCGAGGCTTGGTTCTCCTTCTCATGAAAATTTTCCTTTTCATACTTCCCCATAATACATCCCTTGCATGTGTCTGACTGCGCAAGTGTACCATTGGGAAGACACGTAGAAATATGCTGGATGACCTTGAAGGCTCCGTGGTGAATATGGCCCAATCTCCTGTGTCATAACTCACCCTGATTCCAACTCACCACTTTGTCTGAATTACCCATCAATGCTGCACAACCGTCTACATCAAGTTTATAGAGATTATTAACTTGAATCCCAATCTTCTTGGCTTGTCCTGTTGTTTGGTGCCGCAGGAAAGTGTTTCCTTCACTGAAAGCAACATCATAGCCTCTATCCTCCAACATTGCAACTGAGACTAAATTTTTCTTCAAGCCTAGTACATGCATTACATATTTTAATTGAAAGGGTTTACCTGACTGTCTCTGGAAGGTAATGGTACAAATCCTGGTAGCACTATAATCCCCATCATCACCCATTTTGATATACATCTGTAGGTCCTTCTCCTCCAAGCTACTGAAAAGTTCTTTGTCTCCTGTCATGTGAAAGGAAGCACCACTATCCAAGTACCACACTGATCCCATTGCACTTGACACCATGCATGCAATGAGCGAGAAGTTAAGCTCAAATTGTGAGGCCAAAGCCTCACCAGCTGTAGATCCTGAAGCCTTCTTGTTCTTCTTCTTTTGTGGACAATTAGTGGCATAATGTCCATGCTCGTGACAGTGAAAACAATTCACTCCAGACATGTCGCACTTCTTGGCATCTTTACTGCACTCAGATTTGGAATGGAATTTCTTTCCTTTCCTCTTATTCGCCTTGGCAGCCTAAGAACAATCTTATTCATCTTCATTCTTAGATGAAGATCCATCTCTGGTATTCCGCTTGAATTCTTCTTGCACCAAATCCGACCAAAGTTGTTCCCAATCTGGCAGCTTCCATTGACAGAGTCCTGATAACTATGCCAACTATTGGGAAGTCCTAGAAGAGCTAGGCTCACCAAATAATCATCAACGACAATAATGACGATGCTCCTTAGCTCATCGTGACATTAGACAAACTTTGTTAAATATTTCGGCATGGAGTCACCTTTCTCCATTTTGATCTTCCTGAGTTTATCCTTCAGTGCCAATTTTCTATGATCACTACTACTCTGAAATAGATTTGTCAAAGCTTTCCACATTGCATATGCTGTTGCTTTTCCATGGAGACTTGAGACAATGTGGTCTCGTACTCCCTCTAATAATATCCTCCTCACCTTTGAAACCTTCTTTTGCCAGGCATCAATATTTGCAGCATCTGCTACAGTGGGTTTTGGAATATCATTGTCAATGAATTATTTCAACCCATTGTCCTACAGTACTGCCTCCATCTTGTTTTTCCAATAAATATAGTTAGAGCTTCCCTCGAGTGCATACTCCAATATCAAGTCATTGAAATCCATTTCGATCCTGAATTTCCTATCGCACCAAGAATATCTTTTGCATTTTCTAATTTTATTCAGTCACAAACTCAGCTTCTCGTCCACTATAGTGATTTCCCATGCTTTGATACCATGTAGAAATTATACAAACATATGTATATCAATGGATTCAATCTGATCTAACAATGTACTAAATCTAGATACTGAATCACTTCTAAAATTGCGGAAATTAAACACAATCACCAATCACATGAAGCAAAGAAAGAGTAAAATCAAACCACAACACAAATAATTTTCTGGGAAAAGCTTGCTACTAAAAACCCCTCTATATTCTATTGTATATTAACCATGGAATCATGAAACAATTACAATGCAGCCTTCTCACAAGAGTCTCCTGCACTTTGCTAACTATCTCACACTGTCTTGGACAAAACTGGCCAACACTTAGCCAATTCTCAGCCTTTAAACAACCTACCTTGCTTGCAAAATTCCTGATGAATGCAATCCCTATTATTTAGGAATTTTTTCCTTCCTAAACTGCGAAAGGATCATGGGAACTCCAATGGATGTCTGGTTGCATGCAAGCAATCTAATAATCACACAAATGATAGTTAACCTCCCTTTCACCTTTGTCTCAACTGGGTCTCCACTGGAACTGACATGCATGCAACTATTAATAGTAAATAATTAGTTGCATGGAAAATAATTGATTGTGAATTAAATAATTTTTAATTCACTTGATATCTCACTAATGCAACAAACAATTACAACTAGTTCAACTAACTCTAACTCACTTAACTGAATTAACTGATTACACATGCAATAAAATAATGCACCAACTGCAATTTGAACTCCATAACTAATAGAATTACTCTACATGCCTCACTAATCACCCTCAACTAGAAATACATGAGCTATATGAGTTTTTCACACTCAGTTAACTGCTACAAGTGATCATGAGAGAAAATTACATTTTATTGTCCAATTTAATTAAGGGAAAATTAAATTAGACACTGCACCAAATTTAGCCCACACTAATGTAGGTGCTGCTAGGACCTATTGGTCCCACACTAGTGTGTGTGCTGCAATTTATTTTTGGATTTCAATAGAAGATAGTGCCTCCACATCTTCAATACATGAACAATCACTACTAACTCAAGTTCATGCGTGGCATAATTCTTCTCGTACTCATTTAGTTTCCTTGATTTGTAACTGATCTGAATAGGGTATTTTAGTAATGATGTGCTAATTCCTCTTTTAGATTTTGAAACCAATGTTTTACATGCATTTAAGGGTTCAAGTTCTCTTGCAAGTTATTGTGTCTCATGAGTGATTTTATGTTATTTTTATTAAAAATTTAACATAAAAGAAAGATGAAGAACAACAAATAAAAGTAAAATACATCACCATACAACACATCAACACAAGGATTTTATGAAGGAGTTCACCCCTCCTAGGCTACATCTCCTTGGTCCAACTTCCATGGCTTGGACCTCTATATTATGCTCAAATTTTCAAAATGATGTGTTTACAATACTTTTCTATTCCTGCAACCTGCATCAATGAGTTCATAATACTAAAAAATGGTACCTTGGTCTCTTTCTGCTCCTGATTTGGTAAAAAACTAACTAAGTTATGACCTCTACCGCTTTTCTCCACAATTTCCTCCCTAAATTTAGCTAACTAGCACCGTTAATTTAGCTAATTTAGCTAATTTAGCTAACTAGTTGGCGCCAAAAATAACATTTCCGTCGTATTTATCGGACCACCAATTAAAATCTAGATTAGTGTTAAACCTGTATTAACCACTAATTAAATGATATTAGTGCTAAATCCACACTTTATGGTTAATCCATATTAGCACTTAGTTAAATGAGCTTAGCATTAATAATGGCAGGTTTAAGGTTAATAAATCACGCTTAAGGTTAAGCGTCTAATGCTCCGCCTGTGGACTCCGGGTCACGGTCATGTGCATTGGGGACTAACCCCCTCTCCCCCCATTGGAGGACTTAACATAGTTCAAATAGATATGGCAGACTATATGTTTAAGAAATATTGGATAGGATAGTTGGTAACGGTGCGTGCTAGTTTGGCGGAGGTCTCAAGTTTGACCCCTACCCGATCGCTCGTGAAAATAACCAAATTTTGCTCTGCCATGAGGGGGATATGTGGCAGCCCCAGGCTCAGCCACGTGCACCCTCCTCATTGGCCTGAACTTCAACCAATAGTAAAATGAAAATTCACCATAAATTTGAACCAATCCACAACTACCACTTAGCAACCATTCATTCGTCGGAGGGAAATTCACTAAAATTTGACCTGCCTAGTCAACATACCATGTCAACAGTACGGAATGCTGACTGGGCTCCTTGCGTGCATTCTTTTTCTTGTTTAGTAAAGTGAAAAAAACTAATTTCTGAATCCATACGAAGTCCATTTCGTGCGAAACGAGTTGTACTGGATTCAGGACGATGGATACTACGCGATCATTCAGGTTCCAAGTCATTATGAGAAATTTGATTTTTGAGCATAATTATGAGCACCTGATCATTCCTCCCCACTGGAAGATTTTGGACCCCAAAATATCTTTCATTACTGAACATGTGGATGAGGGTACAACTCCCTCACCCTTCCAGTCTCAATCCATTGGAATTTTCCTAAATTCAACAATTTGAGCTTTTCATAAAAACTAATATTTTCCTTGATTCTGGAGACCCTGTGTTGCTGTTGTAGACACCATCATGCTGTAATTTCCTATAATTTGAAGAACAACAAGCTTTCCTTGAACAAACAAACTTTTTCCCACCTTGGTCGTCAATCAAAGGAAACTTGAACAACTTCAATTTATTCTCATCTTGAACATTGTCGACAAGACGATGTTTAGCATGTCTCACCTTATGCTTGGATTGACTCTTGATCAAATGTGATCACCATCGCCATGCAACATCCCATTTCAAAGGAAATACTTTGTGAAACCCACAAGAAGAACTTTTAAACCCAATGCCCTCTTTGTCAATTTTTTTTGGCGCTTTCTCTTTATGCTTTGCACTCTCTTGCACCGACATCTTGTTTCCATCACTGTTCAACACTGATGTGGATTGGTGCAAATATGTCACATCTTGTTTACCTCTTTTCAAAGGCAACTTTCTAGAGCCCTGAAAAATCTTATTACAAACATTAACAACTTCAATGAAATTATTTTTTTCATTTGATGCATATTTTTGAAAGCTCTCATTTAAAACATCACTATGCTTGAACATTAACAAAGCCAAAATTTGACTTGCATCCAATATTCTCTTCATTTCTCCTGCATGTATAAGAGACAAACTCCTCTTCTTCTTATGCGCTCTAACTATGTACTCAATTCCATTCTTGAACAAGTGGTACTTATTTTCATGGTGATGAAATAATGCCTCCTACCATAAAGATAAGGACTTCCCAAAACAATACCTGAAATTTCAAGTGGAACTATATCAAGTTCAACTTCATCAAGAAAGTTTTAATTGATTGCAAACATTAGGATGCACTTCCTTGTTACCTGCAAGTTTGCATTCTTTCATATCCAGCCTAAAGGATAAGGTCTTGGATGTGTAACTGTTTCAAGATTTAACCTCTTAACTAAGTCTTCATAAATCAAATTGGCTTGAGAACCACTATCAAATAGTGTGTCTATTTTGGTACGCTTTGAAACAACTCTAATATGAAAGAGTTAAATTCTTGTAGCATCATCTTGAGTTACCTTATAAAAACTTGAAGAAATAGTGCTTGCTATGTTCTTACCTTTCAAACCCATTGCTGTAATCTTGGTTTCATCTCCGGAATTTGAACCTAAGTCATGTTCAATGATTGCAGTTGTTTTCTCCTTCTCTTTGGTTTTAAGTTTGTTTGGCTTCAACTTTGGATGGAGTTGCCAACAATGGTATTCATCATGGCCATTTTTGGAACAATGATTACATGTGAGTTTCTATTTCTCTATTTTAATGGAACCATTTTTCTTCCCTCTTCCATTAAACTTACCCTTTCCTTTACTTTCATACTCAAAGAACTATAACTTTTCTCATCTGCACTATGTTTCCCTCTTGCTTCTAGATGTGTGCCTTGAACACAAACCTCATATAAGTTTGTAGGATTGAACATGAGAATAGTATGTCTAAGATAGATATGAAACCCCCAATATAATTTAACAAATTTTCTAGAGAGGATAAATTGACACCCAAAACTAATTCTCTTCTCCTAAACTCTTGTGTATAATTTTGAACACTTTTTCCCTTTAGTTGTCTAAAATTATGCCAGCCCATAATGAATTTTTGCATCTAAGCTAGAGGGTAGAATTACCTTTTAATTTCAGCAATAAAATTAGACCAAGATATTGATATCTTACCGTGGTTTTTATGTTGAGATTCAACAAGATGATGAGCTTAGTGAAAATTAAGAACCTTCACTAAGTGGGGCCCGCAGGCTATTTTTATGTGTATGTCTATTTTTAGAATGGTGGTAATATTGTAAAGTTAGAAGGATGCTGATTCTAGATGGTTGAGAAAATACTATCTTTGGATGAATTTCTATTTTTATAAGATTGGGCGAAATCTATTTATAGATTGCTAATCTAAAAATAGATGCATGTCGATTATTATTAGCCCTTAATAATAATCAGACTTTAAATATCAACTTATTCTCTTGGAGCACTTTATTTCAGTGAATAGGTGTGGCACATCAGTGGGCTGAAGGAATTACATAATTCCTAGGGTGGTTAGTGACTCATGCATGGAGGACTCAGTTATAACTAATAGTGACAAGTTGTGACAGAGTTGGAAGAGTAGTTATGTGAGTTGTTATTTATTTTAATTCAGTTCAGTGAGTTAAACTCAGTTGTGCTAGTTGTAACTGAAAATACAATAGAGATAGATGAGTGAATTAATTATTAATTAATTCACAAGTAGTGTCTTACTTGCAACTGAAGAAATACAACAGTTGACTACTTGCATGTCAGTTCCAGTGGAGACCCAGTTGAGAGATAGGTGAAAGGGTGAGATGGACTATCTGTTGTGACTATAGTGATGCATTCAATGCATCTACACAGACATTGGAGTTTCCAATGAGGTTTGCATAGTCAAGGCAAGGCAAGGCCGAATTCATTTAGGGATCTTCTTCAGCAGGAATTGCGTAGTGGAGGCAGGCTGTCAGGAGGCAAGAAATTGGTGCATAGATATGCAAATTTCTGCATGACAGTGTGTGACGATTGTTAATTGTACTGAGAGCTTGATGTACTAAGCTTTGTATGATATTGTTACATGTTCCATTGATATACATAATATATGATAGTTGGGGTTTTTATCTTTAAGCTTTCCCAGTAAAAAATTCTTGTTATGTGCGATTGATTTGCTTCATATGTGTTTTGCAATTGGCGATTTAATTTCCACAAAGAACTAGGTGGAAGGATTATGTATTTAACATAATATTAATTTGTTAGATCAAGAGATTCCGGTAATATACATGCATCTTGTATAATTTCTACATGGTATCGGAGCAGTGTTGTTCATTGGAGATTGCAATATTGAAGCAGTGCTGAGTTTTGTGCTGGTGGACAATTCGAATTTGCTGCAAGAATTTCTTGGAGCGACAGTTGAGTATACATTGAAATGGCTTTCAATGGGTTGCGGTTGGAATATGCACTTGAGGGAAGCTCCAACTACATATCCTAGAAGGACAGGATGGAGGCGGTGCTTGAAGATAATGGTCTGAATGAGTTCATTGATAGCAATATTCCTAAGCCTAGTTCGATGGATGCTGCATTACATGACGTCTAGAAAAAGAAAGTAACAAAGACAATAATAATTCTGTTGGAAGGTGTGAAGGACCATATTGTGTCAAGACTTCATGGGAAAGCCACTCCATTTTCAATTTGGAAGGATTTGACAGATCTTTTCCAAAGCAGCAAGGACCATAGGAAGTTTCCGCTGAAAGATAAGCTCAAAAAAATCAAAATGGAGAAGGGCGACAGTATTCCAAAATATCAAACGAAGTTTTTCCAATGTAGGGATGAGCTGGGGAGTGTGGGAATCACAGTTGCGAATGATTACTTGGTGAGCTTGTCTCTCCTTGGGCTTCTGAAGAGTTGGCATAGCTATCAGGACTTTGTTAATGGACGGGAGAAAATGCTGGATTGGGAGTCACTTTAGTTGGATCTAGTGCAGGAGGAGATAAGGCAAAGTACCAGGGATGACTCTTCATCAAAGAATGATGATGAAGAGAATTGCGCTTTGGCTGCCAAAGCAAGGAAAGGGAAGGGGAAGAAATCCCATCCAAAATCTGAGGCTAAAGGCAATAAGCTGGATTTGTCCAAGGTGAAGTGTTTTCATTGTCACGAACATGGGAATCTAGCCACCAACTGCCCACAGAAAAAGAAGAACAAGAAGGTTGCTGGAGCTGCAGCTGGTGAGGCCCTTACCTCACAATTTAAACTTGATTTCTCTTTGATCGCATGCTTGGTTTCAAGTGCAATGGGATCGGTGTGGTATCTTGATTGTGGTGCTTCCTTCCACACGACGAGAGACAAGGAGTTGTTTAGTGACTTCGAGGAGAAAGATCTCCAAATGCATATAGATATGGACGACAATGGTAGATACAGTGCGACCGAAATTGGAACCATTACCTTTGAGAGGGATCAGGTAAACCATTTCTGTTGAAATATGTTACACATGTTCCAGGTCTGAAGAAGAACTTGGTCTTGGTCGCGATGTTGGAGGATAGAGGTTATGACATTGTTTTCAGCAAGGTGACATAAAAAAATGGGTCAAACCAAGAGGATGGGGATTCGAGTTAAGAATATATAAAAGCTGGAGGTAGATGGCTGCGCTACAATGATGGGAAAAGCAGAAGAAGTGGTGAGCCGGGATGAGGGCAAATTATGGCATAGGAGATTGGGCCATCTTCACCATGGTGCCTTGAAGATTTTGCAGCAGATTTCTATTGGACCTCCCAAGGGTACTCTTGCACAGTCATATCAGTGCAAGGGATGTACTATGGGTAAGTTTGTGAAGACCACCTTTCACGAGAAGGAGAAATGTGCTTCAGTGATCCTGAAGAGAATTCACACAGACGTGTGTGGACCTTTCTCAGTTGCTTCAATAGAAAAAAATAGTTATTATGTTATATTTTTTGATGACTATTCTCATAGATGCTGGATCTACTTCATGTAGAAGAAGGATCAAACATTCTAAAAGTTCTGTGAGTTTAAAGCATTGGTGGAGAAGGAGTCAGGGAAGCAAGTGAAGGCTCTGCGGAGCTATAATGGTGGTGAACATATCTCGAATGAATTCAAAGAATTCTGTAGCGAAGAAGGAATTCGAAGAGAACTCATAGCGCCTCATAACCCATAGAAGAATGGGGTCGCGGAGAGGAAGAACATAACGATCGTGGGTGCTGCACGAGCTATACTGCATGATTAAGGCCTACCGATGCACTTGTGGGCAGAAGCATGCAACACTGCGGTTTATGTGAAAAACCATTGTCCTCATAGAGTACTTAGCATGAGTACACCTGAAGAAGATTTTAGTGGTAAGAAGCCAGATATTTCTCACTTAAATATTTTTGGCTCATATGTTTACATTCATGTGACCAAGGACGCCAGGAAGAAGCTGGAGCTAACTACAGAAGTTGGGATATTTGTGGGGTACACACAAACACCCCATAATTATTGTGTGTATTTGCAAAATAGTCAGATGACTGTGGGTTGACGGGATATAAAATTCAATGAGGAGAAAGCCATGAAGTTGTCGCTTGAGAGGGAGCCACACTTGCATGCAAAGGAGGAAATTCTGGTTCCCAAAGACGAGCCTCAAGATGTGGATCAACCATAGGAGGAGGATCACAGAGTGGAGGAGTCCACTCATACAGAGCCAAACATCAGAACTGACGAAAGGCATACCATAGAAGCTAAGAGGCTGAAGCTTGATGCGACACATAATGTAGGAGTCCCTACTTCATAGTGCAGACAGAGATAGTCACCTGACCGATTCATTGGATACATGGCTCTCATGAGTAAGTGTATCGTGACAAAGCCATATTCCTTTGAGGAAGAAGCACAAGAGCTGATCCAGATTTATGCAGGAATGCAATAGAATAAACACATAACCATAAATACAGAGATGCAGTGGAAATAACACTTTATTTCATTAATATCAAAGAACTAAAATTTGCTTACAGACAGAATGGAAATAAAAATAGCTAGGGCGCTAGTAGCTATCTCTGAGAAGAGATGTGGCAGCTACAGGCCTCTGAACCGAGTTACAATGAGGCTCGAGGGCCTATTTATTATTTAGAAACAATGATAAATCCTAAACAGCCAAAACCCTAACCCTAGGAGATGAAGCGCCAAAACTATGGGCCCCGTTTGGGTAAATTGGTGTTTCAACTTCCCAGGGGCGTAACTTTGGCATACGATCTCTGTTTGACGCGTACCATACTTTGTTAGAAAGATATATCCACGGAATACAAATTTTGAACTAGCAACATTGGTCTATGGACCCATCTTGCTCTCCGTTTTCCCCAAAAACGTCGTTTAGGGCCTCAAAACGGCTCCGGAAGTTCAGGACCCGAAAAACTGCTAAAAATAGTAAGTTGTGCCGAAATTGAAAAACTGAAAGAGACAATGTTGGGGCCCCAAGTGGAATAGGTGGGTGACCACCAATATCCACCTGGATCATTCCTCCCCCCTTAAGAAGCAATGGTCCCCATTGCGTCAAGTTCCTCCATGAGATGAAATTTCTGCTGAACTTGGTCCCTGGTGAACCACTTTCCTTGGTATAGGAATTGGCCAGATTTGACAACCCGATACATTTGGATCTTCTGTTGGTGAGTGTTCTTGATTTTCATGTCCATGATACAATCTGTGGTGGCCTGTTCCATGCAGTCTGGGTTTAACTCTGTTGGTGGGAGTTGTTCTGCAATGTCTGAGGTGTCCAGTAGAGGTGGGAAGTAAGGACGAAGGCAATCCACATTGAAGACTGGGGGCAGACCAAGGAATGGTGGAATAATGAGCTCAAAGGCATTGTTCCCTACAGCCTTGGTGATGGTGTATGGCCCGTATCGGAGCGAGTGAAGCTTGCGGTGGGGTCCATTGAGGCACCCCTTCTGCAAATGTAGCCATACTTTGTCGCCCACCTGGAAGTTGTGTGGCACCCGATGTTGATCATGGAGTTGCTTGTAATTGGCACTAGCTTTGTCCAATATATCATGACATTGTTGGCGGATGTGTTGAATGCGCTCGATGAAGCTACCTGCTTTGTCAACTTCAGATTGGACATGAGTTGAACCGGCCTTAGCAACTGCAAATGGCATGGCTACGTCAATGGGACATAGTGGCTAGAATCCCAAGCCCACCTGAAAGGGGCTATGGCCGATTGAACTGTGGAGAGCCCGATTATAACTATGTTGTACATAGGGGAGGCTCTCCTCCCATGTGCGTGGATGCTTTGAATTGTACATGCGCAGAATGTGTACAATCATTCTGTTGACGACCTCTGTCTGGCCATCTGTTTGGGGATGGAAAGCTGTGGACTTGGTGAGCTTGGTATCCAACATTGACCAGAGGCTGGACCAAAATGTGCTGAGGAAACTACTATCCCGATCTGATATGATAGATTGTGGGATCCCAAAGTGCACCCACACTCGTTCAAAGAAGAGTTTAGCAGTGGCTTCTGCTGTGATATTCTTCTTGTAGGCCGCCATAATGGCCATCTTCGAGAATCTGTCGACGACCACAAAAACATAGTCATTTCCCTACTTAGTAGAAGGCAGGCCCGACATGTAATCCATGGATATGGATTCCCAAGGTCGACTAGGGGTAGGTAGAGGAGTATATAGGCCTTGCTTCTTGATGGTCGGTTTGGCAATGGCACAAGCAGTGCAGGATCTGATGTGCTTCTCGACATCCTTTCGAAGGTTCGGCCAATAGAAATACTTCTGCAGGATTGCTACCGTTTTCTCGACCCCGAAATGCCCAGCGACTCGACTGTAGTGTGCTTCCCATATCATCTTGGCACGCTCGCTTGAAGGAACACAAAGGTGTCCCATGTGACATAAAAGTGCATCTTGGAGGTGAAAATTTTGAACTTGCGTACCCCCCAAGAGTGCCTTGTAAGTGTGGCCGAATTCTGGGTCACTCTCATAGAGAAGCGGCCAATCAGAAGTCTCGTGCCCACAAGAGCTGAGCACGGTGGTGAGCGCCACGATCGGTGGTCGGCTGAGGCAGTCTGCAACATTATTGGTGCTACCCTTCTTGTACTTGATGTTCAAATGAAACTGTTGCAGATATGTGGACCACTTCTAATGGCGATCATTCTGCAACTTCCCTTGTGTCTGTATGAACTGCAGGGGCCGGTGGTTTGTGTGGATGATTGTTTCCTTCCCCAAAATGTAATGCTTCCATTGTCGACAAGCTTGCACAATGGAATACATTTCTTTGTCATAAGTGGGATACTTGCGAACTGTGTCAGACAATGTATCACTGTGATATGCCACTGGATGTCCCTGTTGAGTAAGAACTGCCCCGATAGCATAATCAGAGGCATCTGTCTCGATCTCAAATGGCTGTTCCAAGTCTGGTAAAGTGAGCACTGGGGCAGAACAAAGGCGATTTTTTAATTCTATGAACGCCTTCTGTTGAGGTTCCGACCAAAAGATTTTTGCTCTCGCTCCTCCCTTGGTGACTTGACTCAAGGGCCAAGTGATATGAGAGAATCCCAGCACGAACCTCCGGTATAAATTAGCAAGACCCAGAAAGCTGCGAAGCTCTATTATAGTGGTTGGGGCTGGCCAATCCCGAATGACTTGGATCTTGGCTGGATCCACATGCACCCCCCTTTCATCAATAATGTATCCCAGATATTGAACCTGGGTCATGCCAAAAGTGCACTTCTCCAAATTGGCACACAACTTGTGTTGCCGTAGTGTTTGGAGGAATTGTCGGATGTGGTGAAGGTGTTCTTCCCAAGTCTGGATGAAGATTAGAATGTCATCCAAGTACACCACTGCAAATGAGTTGGTGAATGGCCGCAAGATGTCTTCCATCATCCTCATGAAGGTTGCGGGAGCATTCGTCAACCCGAAAGGCATGACCAACCATTCGAAAAGGCCCTCCTTGGCTTTGAAGGCATTCTTGCACACATCGGAGGGTTCAATCGGTACCTGGTGATACCTCGACTTCAAGTCAATATTGATAAAATATTTTTCACCTTTGAGTTGGTCCAGAAGGTCATCAATCCATGGGATCGGGTACCTATTCCGGACAATGATCTTGTTCAGCGCCCAATAGTCAATACAGAGTCTCCACGTCCCATCCTTCTTCTATACCAACACCATTGGGCTCCCACATGGCGATGAACTTGGTCGGATGTGAACTTTCTGCAGCAGCTCCTGAATCTGCCTCTTGATCTCATCGTTCTCCAGAACAGAGCGCCGATAGATCGGTCCATTGGGTAGCAGCACACCTGGGGTCAGATCAATCGGGTGCTTGACTTAACAGTGCAGAGGAACCCCTGTGGGTGAGGTGAAGATGTCCCCGTACTCCTCCACAACCTTATCAATTTGTTGTTGTCGTGCAAAGGAGCCCTATCTGGAGGTTGTGGCCACAGTCTTCTTCTTTCCTTTGGGGCGGATCATCAGGAAAACGAATTTCCTAGTTTGGGAAATGAGCTTACTACATTGTTTTGCAGTAACCAAAGAGACAGTGTCAGGAGGTGGTACCTCTGGTATCCTGTACAACTTATTTCCCAAAGTAACAATAACAGCGCGAGGCCGAGACTCATACACAACATGACACTTCCACAAGTATGGTTGTCCTAATAATACATCAGAAACATAAATAGGAGCAACGTCACATAATACCTCATCCGTGAAGGGCTTGATGCTATAGGGAAGGCGGCACTATTGGCTGACGCGGAGATATCGTCCTTGGTGAAGCCACCTGATGGTGTATGGGTGTGGGTGAGCTGTGGTCGGCAAGCCCAACCACTTCATGGCGTCTGCTGAAATGAGGTTCTTTTGGCTCCCATTGTTGAAAATGAACTATACCGGGGAGCCCTTTACCCACATCTGGGAGTGGAAGAGACGTTCCTCCTCCTCTGGATCTTCTGGTTCCTCCTTCTGGATCTTCGTAGTGGCAACAGTGGCATTGGGCTCCCCATCAATAATATGTTTCCCTTTTTCATTCCCCTTGTCAGGTTCTGATTCAGAGTCAAAGCATGCATCTGACTCAGAAGCCCGCATCTCAGCCACCAGCGACTGCTTGGCCCGACACTCACTTGTGTTGTGAGTGGAGCTCTTATGGAACTCACACCACTTTCCCATGTCCGTCTTTGGTTTTGCAGTGTTGTTCTTTGCTTGTGGCTTTGATAGGTTGTCTTGAGTCACCATGCCTTGGCTCTGTCCTTTGTTCTGTGGTTTGGGAGCACCTTTCTCTTGCTTTTGATTCGCAGATCCAAAGTCTCGCTTCTTCTATTTGAATTTATGCTCAATCTTGGCAGCATACCGGTATGCCGTACCAAGCGAGGAGATGTCGAGGAACTCCATTTCCTCCTGAATGTATCTGTGCAGACAACTGCGATACTTTAGAACCAGATGTTTCTCTGAATCTTTGATACCCAACTTGGTGCGCAGGGTATGGAACAGATTCGTCAGCTCATGCACATCTTGATCCCTTTGTTGTTGCAGCGTGGTCCATTTACTACTACATTTGGCGGAAATTCTGACATTTGTTTCCGACGCTTTTGACCAAATGTCGGAAATTTTCCCAAATTTTTTCCATCCCGCCCGAAACCGTCGCTATACCGACGTCTATAGAAAAGTGTCGCAATACCGACACTTTAAAACGTGTCACAATTGCGACGTTTAGAGGAAGACGTCGCAATTGCGACACCATGGCCCAAAGCATCGCTATTGGGACGACTCTAAACGTCACAACTGCGACACAATGTCTAGGTGTCGCCATTGCGACGTTTTGAGGTACCCATGGTAATAGCGACGCCTATTCCGCCGTCGGTATAACGACAGTTATTTTCGCGCTACATAAAAGTACCAAACTTATATGCGCGCTACATAAAAATTCGAAACTTATATGTGCGCTACATAAAAATGATTTTATTGTTTCGTATTTGTCGCAATAGCTACATTAACGTTTGATATCACGCGCGCATTCGCCCTCTGCTCTTGCAGAACAAAATTTGCCCTCAGCATTCGTGCTCAGCTCTTGCAGAACAACATTTTCCCTCAGCATTCGCCCTTAGCGTTCGCCCTCAGCTCTTGCAGAACAACATTCGCCCTCAGCTCTTGCAAAATGGTAAGTTCTTACTGCAGGCCCTTCCTCATATAGTAGGGTTGACTCTATTTGGGTTTTTTTGGTCAATTCCATTGGATTGTGTTAGGCTGTAGGGTTCTCTCTAGATGTCAAGAATCAAGATTCAATACCCTCTATTTTCTTCATCACCCAACACAAGATTTAAATTTTTCCCAAAGAAACGCTTATTAATTTGGCAGCCATTATTTCTCCCTGCTTTAAAAACCCTACATTTAAATGAAAACAAGCATTGCATTTCAACTACAAAAATCTATTAGTGTTCAAATGTACATGTGTGCTACATTAACGTCTGATATCATGCGCGCATTCGCCCTCCGCTCTTGCAGAACAGCATTCGCCCTCAGCATTCGCCCTCAGCTCTTGCAGAACAGCATTCGCCCTGAGCTCTTGCAGAACAACATTCGCCCTCAGCATTCACCA